>JARHVA010000324.1:1405000-2605000 GCA_037957365.1 Torreya grandis
GTCATCGATTCAATGGAAGAATTAACTCTAAATATTGATATTGGGATTCAATTTATCTTTTCTTTTGCATTATATTATAGTACAAAATTTTCATAGTGGATGCAATACATCATCATCTTCTCAAAATTATAAAGCTTGTAAAAGGTTATAGTGAACATGAAAATTAATACTTGGCTCAAAATATGTTTAACTTACAAAACGTTATAGTTAACATGACAATGTATACCCTCTTCAGAATATACTTTGCTCACATGGTTTGGTATTTCCTATAAATCTCTTAGATAAATGAAGTCCAAATGCCCATGCCTTAGAGTGCACCTTAGTGATGCGCTTACCATTTCAAAATTGCAATGAAAACCATAAACAAATAATATTTTAACTTATAAACAAAAATCTAAAATAGTTCAACATTTAAACAGACTTTAAATCTTCTATATAAAACTTGTAGTCTATTTAATTTTATATGAAACCACATACTATAACATGTTTTCAATGTTAGGTTTAGGATATGTAAATTGAAAAAAAAAAACCATAACTATTCATGAATTATTTTTATCTTTAGAGATCTTCAAGCTAATCACTAAATAAAATTTTCAATGTACCATGGATTTTTCCTTATTATTTTGTTTAAAATTTTGTTTCCTCGAATATCATCAAAATTGATAGTAACTATTAATTTGAACATCTAAATTATTATTCCAAAATGAAAATGATAATGATAATGATAATGATAATAATAATAATAATAATAATAATAATAATAATAATAATAATAATAATAATAATAATAATAATAGTAGTAATAATAATAATAATAATAATAATAATAATAATAAGGCTTCTCTTTCGAATATTGACAAACATTCTTAATGATCTATTCATATGTATTCATTATTGTTTCTAATTTGATTATATCCTACACTTGAATTATTTTACTATATTCTACTTCTTTAAAATCTGATTTAAAATGTAATATTGACCCACTCTCACTTTTACAGTCATTCCACAACTTCAACATCTAGTCACTGTGAACTAATGGTTGATGGACCACTATATTATCCTTTTACTATTATTGATTTTGTATTATTCTATTTACTCTTTGACTTCAATAATATTTATCTTCATATTTTTCTCCACTATGAAATTAATCAAAAATGGAGACTACTTCAAATTTTGGTGATCCTTGTGATCTTAATTCAAATTTTATTTGAATTTATCTCACTACCATGCGTTGAATTGGATTCAAATTCAAATTTACAAGCTCCCTGCATGGATTTTAATTATGATCATCCCTTAATGTTATGAATTTTGTGGTTTTTAGTGAGGGGTGTCAAATTTAGTTCAACATCAATGGTGTTTGTTCAACATCCACATGGCATTGTCAGATAGACTCACACTCATGCAATTCATTTTTATTTTATGTTCTTACTATGGACATGTTAATTTATTATATTCAATTTATATTATTTTTATGTCTACTTTTTTCCCTATGGAATCCCACATGACTAATTATAACCTCACTTTTGAATTTGACTGTGATAACTCAAAGTGACATGTGACATTATCTCCTTTGTTTTTTCTATTCTTATTTGTTGTGGAGACTACCGTAATTTATTTGTCTTCATTGTATTTCACCTTTAATGTGTTTAACATGAGTATTCCATGCCCACATATCATTTTCCGTGGAGTTACATGCTAATCATATCATCATGATGAATGTCAAAATTGGCCTCCACATGGAAGCATCACAAAACCTAAGGTTAACAAAATGATGTGGTCATAGAGTTTCTTCATGGATTTATATAGATCCCCTAGTTTATTCACTTCATTTAAATATTCACTCATGTATATAACTATTTAAAAAATAAATATGCCATATTGAATAACATATAAAAAATATATGCATTGAACTATATTAATAAAAATTGCAATCATGATAAGAGATGTATATCCTAATCTCAATAATAGTAAGATGTGTTAGTTGCATTGGGTTATAAAATCTAACTCTTTCTTAGTTTTGTGTCTTTTTTGTTAAGGTCACCAAATCACCCAATCCCTTTTGTTTATTTCTTAGGATTGCTTTATATTATGTGGTGGCCGTGTGTTAATACCCTTTGCCACAAATCTTAGTGGTTTTATTTTGATTATATTTTAATGTGTGATGTCACATCCTAATTTCACCTTGTAATTAATATTATTTAATCCGTTGATTAATATCTGATTACCATTACTTTGATTTGAGCATTTTGACATATACTGGTATGGGACAGTAGTATTTTTGATTAGTATACATTGCATAACAGTTATATTTTGATATTTATATACATTGAGGATGTATAATTATTAATTTTTCATCATTGATTTATGATGACTCAGACTAACTACCTACTTGTTTTGAGGTGGACACAGGATAGGTCATACCCTCAAAGCTTGATGAGGGATATTATCATCGGAGAGGGTTGGCTAGATGGAGTGATTGGGGGAAATACCAATGGAAAATGCTAGTGACCCTACACACATACACCATAGATTTTAAATTATAGGCATAAATGGTAGTGTGTAATTGTGAATTATTGATTACGATTATCTTTGTGTATGTGGAATTAATTTTAGTGTGTATTTAATTTATTTAGCTTAATTTATTTGGTTTTTGACTTTAATCCAAAAAAATAATTACTAGTGTTAATAGATATAATTATTTTGAAAATAATTATCTTGCATGTAAAATACAATTAATGATTTATTTTACCTTTTAGTTAAATAATTTTTTATTATTGCTTTCAAAATCACATGGAAGTTGTGATAATGTAATTTATTTTAAAATAACTTGGAAAATAGTTTTAGGAGCCAATTATGATTAGAAAGAAGGTTTAAATCTAGTTACTAAATTTAGAAATTGAGTTTAGGCACCATGCAAAAATTTATTTGAAAATTAGAAAATTAAAGATGAGTTAAATATGACATGTATGGAATGGAAACAAAAGGGAATTTTCATGAAAGTAGGAGGGTGCAAAAATTAGAAAGGGAAGAAAAATTATAAGGCCTTTGAGAATCGAGAAAGGGACACATAGAGGGTCAAAGGAGAAAAGAAGGAGAAGATAGTGTGAGAGAATTGAAAATTGCAAGAGGAAGACATATTTACAATACGAACAAGTATCTAACAAGGTAAGTGATGTATTAAATATTTTATGTTTATTATTGCATGGATTCAATATTAAATAAATAGAGCTTTATTTCTTAATATATCTTGAAATGCCAAATTATATCCTTAAATGCCTGGTCAAATATTTAAAAGGCATTGAGTTATTGTTATAACTCTATACTCATATTAGAATCCCTAAATTAAGAAAAATCTTTGAGCTATTTAAAATATGGGTCCCTTTTATAGCATCGAGTGAGTTTAAAAATTGTTTGGTTGTGAATATAATTAAGTTGGTTGTGAATAAAAATTGAATTATTGAGGTTGGAATAACTAAAGCGCTGAATATTTTTTTACAAGGCCAAGTGATTATTATTATAACATCGGGGCATATCAACGTGAAATATTGTGTATTTCTCTAAAAACAAAGTATATATATATATATATATATATATATATATATATATATATATATATATATATATATATATATATAAGATAATTATTATTTGGTTAAGTTAAATAGATAAAGATTGTTGAGTATATATTAAACAGAACACCATGCTTTCAATTTGAAACACCATATTCTAAAAATGGTAGCACTAGTATTTTACTAATAAAAACCAAAATGCCTAGCTGCAAGGTAAATTCACTGAGTCAATTTATTTGAAATGCCATGTGGGTTATGCTGAGAAAGTAAAAGGCATCATGTGCAATTATGATGCCAAGTGTAAAATAAATAAAGTAGAGCCAAAGATATTATAATCGTTGTGTGTGTGTGTGTGTGTGTGTGTGTGTATAATTTAATATAAAATATAAATAGTTGTCTATAAGTTCATCCAATATAAATATGTTTGGTTTACAATAGGTCATTTATTCGAATCACAGAAGAAGCATTTATAACACTGAACCTGTGGCTCAATTAGCACCTTTTTATGCTTCACTATTTCATAATACTTTTTTTTGCAACACGTAGGATCATCTACCTTTCATGATCATCGTAAGGGTTATTAGTAAAAATAATACTAATAATAATCATCTTACCAATTTTGCGGAGGACGATAATCCCTTTCCAAGCATCTAAAAGAAGTAAAATCCTTTATTTATGATGGGTAACTTATTGAAACAATAATAACAACACAATTAATAAAATCCCCCTGGCCCCCTTTAGCCCCCTTGGGTTAGGAATGCCTATTAAAATCCTTAGATTTACCCCTTAAGCTTAATTAATTAAGCTAAATAATTCAATAAATCCTATTTGTAACTCACCTCCCAAACCCATGGCTTGTTGGTCAACACCTAACATAGAGAATCAATGAATGTTAGACTCTTTTTTTAAACTGTTTGTTAAAGTCTTTCATTTCAATGCTCATTTGCCCTATATTAGGATATGAAGATAAGGTTGAATTCATATCCTAATATAGAGCCACTTTTGACTATGTCCCCTTGACTATCAGTGGTCAGCCCTTGATTACCGATGGTTTACTTGGGCCATCGATGGTTACTTAATATAATCAAAAAATTTGCCTCGAGAATGCATGCAACTCAATGACAACTCACTAATTGATTACTATTTGTTTAATTTTAGTCTGCTATTTGTATGATCAATGAATGTTAGACTCTTTTTTAAAACTATTTGTTAAAGTCTTTCATTTCAATGCTCATTTGCTCTATATTAGGATATGAAGATAAGGTTGAATTCATATCCTAATATAGAGCCACTTTTGACTATGTCCCCTTGACTATCAGTGGTCAACCCTTGATTACCGATGATTTACTTGGGCCACTGATGGTTACTTAATATAACCAAAAAATTTGCCTCAAGAATGCATGCAACTCAACTACCACTCACTCGTTGATTACTATATGTTTAATTTTAGTCTACTATTTGTATGATCAATGAATGTTAGACTCTTTTTTTAAACTGTTTGTTAAAGTCTTTAATTTCAACACTCATTTTCTCTATATTAGGATATGAAGATAAGGTTGAATTCATTTAGGTTTAAGAGATCCTAACTCCTAGGTGAATCCAAAATATTCCCAATGAACTAAGAACTAGGCCAGAGACTTAGGGTGCTTCTATAACTCACTATCTTGAGCCAAGGTACTATTACTCTACTAACATTTCTCCAAGATTTATAATAACTTTCAACCAACCCCAACATTCCTTAGACCAGTAATGCTTAAAAGCTAAGTATATGTGTTTTTTATCAAGATTTAGTAATTAGCTTTATTTATTTTAGCTCTTGGGTCATTCCCATTCTCTGCACTTTATTCCTTGTGTTGGAGTTTTGTAACTCCAAACACTTCATTCTCCTACCCAAAACCACCCATAGCCCATTCCAATCACCTAAACACCCAACTCCCAAACCAAATACCTCTGAGGATTACTTTCTATCTCAAAACCAAAATTCAACCCAAACGCCACTTCGAGAATCTCTTTGCAACCTCCCTAATAGACTTCTTATCCCAAACCAAATCCAATAGTAATTATCGATGGTTACCTAACCGTTGACGGTTAGTAGTAATAGTCGACTATCATCGTGTGTCATTTTTTAATAGCAAGCTAATTTGACCCATCTACCAATACCCAAATCCCACTTTTGGAGTTTTTGTTTTGTCACAGAGTTTCAACTTATTTTTTGAATCAAGTTTGAGAAATTTAGCATCAGTATTAAATCATATATTGTTATTTTTAGTCAAAATCACTTATCTCTTTTCTCACATTTCTTGTATTGAATTTTAGTACCCTCTATTATTCATGCAATCATCTATTTTTAGTTTATCATAACTTAAGTGTTTTAAAGTGTGGATTGATAGCCTCCAAAGAAGCTTGTGCTTCTTGGATCTAGCTCACTCTAGGTAATCCACCCTACTATCTCACTAATCCACCATTTTCTAGATTTATTTCTTATCTGCAGGTCATCCTCCCCAAACAAAGAGGAGTATCAACAATAGTCTAGATTCATGTGCACATAACACATAAGGTTTTTTTACCACATCCCTCTTAAGTTTTTTCTTGATTTCTTCTCAGAAAATAAAATGGAAAAAATAGTTAAACATTTTGGCATGCCTAGTGGGACCCTTGAGATTTTTCTTGGGCTCATAGTTATAGGACATTTATTTACATTAGATAAGATTCATTCATTTCATTGTTTTCTAAAAATTAAACATTCTTTATTTCCTTTCTTCCCTAAAAAAGTAAAAATTGTCATTTTTGCTTTCATTTCTAAAATTCAAAAGTACTCATTCTAGGCCTAGGCTTTGCATCATCATATCGCATCTAGGTGCATCTTAGTTATTTTATATTCATTTGAAAAAGACACCAAAATTTTATTTTGGATTAAAATTAACTTTGCATCCATTGTTTTCTTTTATTGATTAACTTACATAGCTTAATTTAATGAAGTAAATTAATCATAGTCTCACTTCTTATCACACACATAATACCAAACCACACATTCAATCAAAAATCAAAACATTGATATAAGGCTTGAATAGGATTTCATCACCTAGCGGTCACCTTTTTTTGACTATCCTACTTGGATTTCATCACCAAGGGGAGAACCAACTCAATTCACTAGCTGAGTATAATCTCTAGCAACTCGATATATCCTGGTTAAGCACCCGATGCCCTTATCACTATGATGTGTGAAGTGAGGGGATAGGCCCCAATATCAAGCCATGTATTAATTTATAGCATAGACTCTTGAGAGCCTTAACCACCTAAAACCATCCTTAGACATATTCTTCTAGTACTTGCTCTACAAGCCCAAAATTGATCTTCATAACTTCTTTAAAATTGAGGCATAATCCCAAAGAGAGATAAAAGGTATTCTAGGATTTAAACGTACTTTAGTGTATGCTTATTTTCTTAGAGATATATTTATTTTGATTTATTCTCTTTTGAGTTTGTGAGATTTCTTTTTCCTTTCTTTCCTCCTCTTTTGCATGGTGTTGACAAGACAACAACTAAGAAACCAAGCAAATCACGATCTACCTCCCAACCATCCATCTTCCTCTTCTTCACCATCCATGGAATACCATTTAGATGTGAAAATCTCACCCCACTATTCTGAAAATCCTATTATACCTTAGATAGTTTCCCAAGGTGATACAAAATTTTCCACCTTTTTGGATAACAACCCCATAGCCCTCCAACACTACTTTAATACAATGTCTTACCATACCCACACCTTTGTTCCATCTATTGATCCACCCTATGGTATGTCATACCATCTTATGGGTAGCACCTATATTTCCACCATTTCCACCATTTTTTCCCAACCCTTAGTCACCCAAGCATCTTCTTCTACCAACAATCCCTCTAATACCAACATCTAAAACCAACCAATCCAACCAGCCAACACCCCAATGCCTTCTACCCTCCACTTATTGAGGTAGTGGAGTCACCTTGTATTCCTTTGCAAACCAAGACAAAGGAAGCAATTATTCCCCTTTCTTCACTTATTGAGGTAGTAGAGCTACCAACCTCTCCTTTGGAAGACATACCAAAGGAGGAAAATATTACCACCATACCTTTCTATTTTATCATAGAGTAATCTACTCTTCCTTTAGAAAGCATTCGTAAGGAAGATGCCCCATTACATACCCCTCCCATGGAGGAATCACCTTCCCAAATCTTGGAGAATTTGATTAAGGAAAAGGATAAGGTAACTGCTCCCCTCTCTCAAACTATGGGCTTATCCTTTGAGTCCAATACCTAAGGAACCAAACCCGTCTATAAGCCTTTCTCTAGATTGGTTCAAAACTTGGAGTTCTTATCCCAACCCAACATGTATCAAGCCACATTTTGGCACCATCTTGGGCTTCCTTATCCAACTAAGTGAGATCCTTCAATAGTACCATTGCCAACCCAACCTTCCACTCCACTATTGAACCTACCATCATCCCAACCAAACCATTAAAAACCTCTACCTCTCAAACCATAGTTGAACTAACCAAACCAACTCCACCCAAAGTATCCAAGTTAACTTCTACAATTATAACCAATCCCATTAAAAACCTAATCATGATTCCTAATCAGAGCCTTTCTCATCCACCATTAACTTTGTATTTAACTCAACCAAACCCACCAAAGAAACTTCAAGTTAAACTAACCAAGAAAGTGGAGCCACTAAGGATCCTAAAATCCAAAACCTTACCTCCCATTTATAACTTTCCTTCCATTTTAGGACTGCATCCTTATTATATCTTTAAACCTCACCCCTCTACCTTAGTTAAGAGGACGAATCTTCCCAAGAAATACCAAACCCAACCTCTACTCCTAGATACACCTTCACCCATCTTCACCAAATCATTCATAACCTAACTATATAAATCTCAACCATCTACCTCTCAACCATCTATCTCCAAATCTTCTACCTCTAAACTTTCCACCTCCAAACCATTAAACCCTAATTAATCAACTCCAAAACCACCTACCAAGAAAACTTCTCCCCCAAAAACTATTATTACCAAACCCACTCTTAAAAAGGTTTCCACCCCAACTATCAAAGCTAAAACCTCCACTCCATTGCCACCATTATTTGAGTCTTACTCAACCATCTTGCAAAGGTTATTACAAGCCTCTTCATTGACCTTACCACCCATCAAACCATTTAACCCCTAGAGTCCAAAACCATCCTAGTTTAATGAAGATGGTATGCTCTTACCATAAAACACCTGGGCACAATATAGATAACTGTAAATCTCTCTAAGTCTTAGTTCACTAACTATGTGATGAGGATGACTTATTTATACATGAACCTATAAGAAGCCCACCACCAACCCAAGAACCAAAAGTAACCACCCAACATTACCTACTCCCACACGCTCATCTGAGAGTGAGGAGGAACTAAAGTAGTCATCTAGCCCAACTCTTCCCAAAATCCATACCATCCATGTGGTCACATGATCACAAGCCCAAAAAAAAGGATAAGGGGAACAAAAAGGTGTCCATTCCATGGACATACCTTTCTTTTACCACCCAATTACCCAACCAAACCTTAAATCCTTCACCCAAACCCAAGGTGTCCATTTTGGGTGCCTCCCAATCCAACACTTTTGAGTCAATCCAAATAGTTGTTATAAAACAACTTCAAAAAACACTAGTGAAGATGATTTTATACGAACTAATCAATACCTTGACCCATCACCACCAAGTGATGATAGAGTCTTTATATTCCATAGAGGCTCAACCAAAATATCCACAACTTCTAACAGCCTTTATTAGAGTTCTTCAACTTTCCACCCTTGTTACCTTTAAGGATTTAGAAATACCCTTCATTCATCCCCATGATCTAGATCCTCCCCTCTTCATTACCATGTAGATCAACCAAACCTACATTAAAAGGGTTATGGTTTATGGAGGATCTAGCATCAATATTATCTCCTCCCATGCATAAGACCATCTAAAATTATTAAAGACCATTATGTCAGAAACCACAGTGATGCTCTAATCCTTTAATGAAATTATGGAAATAACTCTAGGAACTATCATCCTCCATATTCATTTAGGACCTCACATACTTCCTAATCTCTTCTACATAGTAGAAGGTGAGTTCTATTATAACATTTTTCTTGGATGCCCTTGGATGCATTTCATGGTTTGTGTACCATCCACCCTACACCAGTGCATCAAGTTTGAGCATGAAAGTTAAATATTTACCATATAATCTGACCCAAGTACTTTTACATCATGTAACATGATGTACCATCCCAATGATGTTCTCCACTTTCCAATCACCAAGCATTCACCAACCAATGATGAATCCACCTATTCTACCCACCAAGATTCCACTAGTTTATCCATCCCTTCTTCCCAAATCTCTATGAAGGATCCCTTGGAATTGAAATTCCAACATATTTCACTTAGGGAGTATCACCTCTTAACCTTAGACACCTTCCCTACTCCCTAAGAGTATGTAAATATTGACTAGAGTCTTAGTTATGATGCTAACACTAGAGCCATTATTTTTTTCAGGCCCCCACTTGTCAAACTGATATCATTTACGGGGGACTTAACCAACCTCTTTCTACCTTCACTACCTCCTCTTCTACTAAACCATACACCTATGATTTCTATTATTTGGATAAACCAAAATTTTCAATACATACCTCCATAAGTGTGCTTGGAAGGGATTTGGGTTAGGTTTTTATGAGCATGGACAACATGAGTTACTACCTTGTAAAACCCAAAAACCTAGTGAATGGTTTGGTCTTGGATACACTCCACCAGAGGAGCAAGCCAACCTATCTCCCTTCACCATTATAGATAAATCCATCCCATCCTCACCAACCCATTCCCCATCAAAATATAAGGATTTTTATGTCATTCCCCCTAACATTTTTTTCATCAACATGATTATCTTTGGACTCCTAACTTATCAAAAGGATGAGGAGACCATAAAATTTCCTCCGATTCATCCTAAGATAGTAGAAGATGACTCTCCTACCTTTCATACCATTTAGTGTCAAGATGATGATTCCCTTCTCACCTACCTTGGTGTAAAAAATTATTCTATCCATAAATATCTCCCTCTTGAGAATTCAACCACGTTGAACAAATCCATTATGGATGTCAACTTAGGTACTCAAGATAGCCCACACATTGTCAAGATCAAACAATTTCTAGATTCTACATATCATTAGGACTTCTCTTTCTTTCTACAACACCAAAGCATAGTGTTTGTTTGGTCAACAAAAATCAACCAATCCATCACCACCCATAACATAGTCACCAACTATGATGTCAAGCCAGTTAGGTAAAAGCTTCATCAGATGTACCCTCATATAACCCTTCTTGTTAAAGAAGATATTCAGTTATTCCTTTTTGTCAATTTAATTCAACCCATTGATTATCCCCAATGGGTCTCAAATGTTGTCCCTATCACCAAAGCAGCAGGGGGTATTTGCATTTTCATGGAAATCCATGATCTTAACCTTGTTTACCTGAAGGATGATTTCTATTTACCAAGAATTGACTAGCTTGTTGATCTTACATCTAGCCATAAGATGATATCTCTTATGGATGGGTTCTCAAGTTACAATCAGATCTTGTTTACCCTTGAATATCAACATAAAACCACCTTTGTTACCCTTTGGGGGACTTTTTGCTAGTGTAATTACCAATGCGCTATGACCTACATATTTCATGACCTTATTTACAAGATTGTAGAGGACTATATTGATGACCTTCCTAATAAATCTAAATGTCATAAAGATCATTTGGCCATTCTTAAGGTTATATTCAAATGTCTTATACATTTTTGTGTCTACCTTAACCCCAAGAAGTGTATCTTTGGGGTGTTATCAAGAAATCTCATTGGGTTCATTATCTCTCTTCATAGAAATGAATTCAATCTTGCTAAAGTCATAGAGATCCTTGACATGCCTCTTCCAAATAACCTCAAGCAACTTTGTAGTTTATAGGGGAAGCTTCAATCCATTCGATGCTTCATATCTCAACTATCTGATAGATGCTAACCTTTCCACCACCTTCTAAAAAAATATATATATATATCCTTTAATAGGAATAATGACTATCAAAAGGCCTTTTATTCACTTAAAGAGTACCTTATTTCTCCACCCATTCTCATTCCTCCAAAAGAGGATCAACCTTTCTAATTATACATTTCTACCATTGACCACTCTTTAGGGTCAAATGCTTGCACATCAAGATGGAAAACATAAAGAGTAAGTTGTCTACTACATAATCCAAATGCTTAAATAATATGAGACTCAGTACACCCATACTAAGAAGCTTTGCCTTGCCTTGGTATTTATGAATTCTAAACTCCACCACTACCTTCTCAACCACAGGACCTATGTTATAACTAACACCAACCTGCTTAAGTACATGCACTCCAATCCATACCAAAACTAGCATATGGATAAATGGCTCATGTTTTTTAGCTGAGTTTGACCTTGAGTTCCTCTAGTAGAAGTTAATTAAATGGAAAGTTGTTATCAACCAATTACCTGAGAACCTTTAATGGACAACCAACCATCTCCCCTTGAGTTTCTCGATGAGTCCATTATGACTCTTTCTCAAGAATACCTCACCTATAAATTGACCATGTACTTTTATGGATCAAAGTGTCAACATGTTTGGGGTGCTAGTATCATTCTCATCCCCCTTGACATGAACCCCTTTCCTTATCTTTCAAACTTGATTTTGATTATACCAACAACATGGTTGAGTATGAAGCCCTAGTGATAGGTTTCTAAACTACTTTAGCCTTGGGAATCAAAATGATTATCATATTTGGTAACTCTCATCTCATGGTCAATCAAATAAATGGCTCTTACCAGTGTAAAAATGACATCCTACAATATTATAAACAACTAGTTGATATGTTATTGATGTTATTTGATCACTACCTTATCTAGGTCACTCTACTATGAACAAGTTCACTGATATAATGGCTTCTCTTGATTAGTAGATCCCATATTCACCTTATGAATTTAAGATATTTATCACTATAGATCATATTACTTGGCCTTCTTATAAAAAATCAAATCCTCCTTCCATCTTTTGTGTGGAAGAGACCCAACCTGACCTTTGGTATAAATAGATTTTCAACTATCTCAACCTAGCCATTCTTGCTTCCAATCTTTCTAAGAATGGTCAAAGAACATTTATATAAATCACCTCATGTTACACCATACTAGGATGAATTATTTATAAACATGGCTTTGATGGTATCCTCTTCCATTGCCTAAGTAACAACAAAGTCTCTCATGCTATTAGGGATATGCATGATGGGATTTTTTTAGGACACTTTAGTGGTCTAATTATCACTAAACATATCCTCCACCTTAGATACTATTATCCCACCCTCAAATAGGATTATTGTGATTATGTGAAGAAGTGTATTAAATGTGAACAACACACTAATTTACATCACACACCTAGCCATAGTCTCCAAGTATCCAAGTATTTCTAGCCTTTCTCGCAATGGGGACTAGATATTATTGGTGAAATTAACCCCCATTATGTAGCTCCAAGAATTTGAACATAACCACTAGTGTTTTTTAAGGTGCTAAAGTTAACCACTAACAAGCTAGAAGGCTTATAGGTTCTATAGGCTAAAACAAACACCAAGTATCCATTTTTTCAACTTACACCAAGATATAGATAGACTTGCAAACTAGGTTGGGGGTAGCATGAATAGGAACAAAAATTATACAATTTACTCTAATGAGTCCAACCATAGTGAAGCAAATAGCTAAGACTAGACTACTAATTGTATAAACAAAGTAAGAATAATAATACCAAATGGGGAGACATAACAAATAGAAAGTAAATCTAGAAGCTAAGGCACTTTGAGGCCAAATGAAAGATGTTTTAAGAAATAAATAGGTTTCCAAGAAAGGGTTCAATAGCATGCCTATTCTATATTTGAGTTATCCTTCCAACTCAATACTATTATTTTCTAAAAATGCAATATTCTAGTTTAGCAAGAGAGATAGAATGTTTAAGTAAGTTGTCGAGTTTATCTTGAGCATGTATATCTCTACTATGTAATGAGGAAAGGTTCCAAAAATATAAATGATATGAAACAAAGTAATATTTCAAGAAATGAATGTTTTTTTAACCATATAAAAATGCAAGAAATTTTAGAAACTAGTCTAAGCAATGCACAAAATAATTATTTCACTAAAATAGTTCACTTACTGGTATATACACTACAAAAAACAAAGGAGTTTCACTTTTCATAGCAAAGTTCCCTTAGATCAAGCTCAAAGATGAAGTGTATATGTTTTACCAACTAGGAATTCAATCTAGGAAGTAATGTAGGAGGAAGACCAAGCTATATGCAAGTTGAAGTCCAAACCAAAATCCAAGAACAAAGGAGGAGGTCAAGTGAGAAATTTAAATGGTTTTAAGAGATCCAACCAAGTACATAAATAAAGTGCAATTCCAAATGTAAAAGCTTGGGATCAAGCCACAAGGAAGTAGGAATAACTGAGAGTAGCAATGGAATCTCCAAGTAAGTGTGTAGTAGCATATGGGATCCTCTATCCCTAATCTAGCTAAAGAGTACAAAGAATAAATAAAGAGAGATTAAAGAAGGCATGAGAGTCAAGAGAGGGAAGAAGAATCAATAGAGATATGGAATGAAAAGATAAAGAGGCTCAAATTAATGAGAAAGAGGTATATATCCCCACCCAAATCTGCCAAATGACATTAAACTAGCCATTTTTTTACCATTTGGATTCATATTGGCCCTTTTAGACATGTTTTACCTAGGACATGACCTAGGTTGTGGCTTTAGTGAAGGAAACATGTAGACTAGGCCATGGGTTTCCTTCACACAAGTGATAACCTAGGTCAAACAAGGTCCTGGGCTGGTCAATAAGCTCCCAAGAGCCCCCAGGGGGGTCTCTAGAAGATGTATCTTATGTGCAAAAGGGTCAATATGGACTAAAGATGTATGGGGGGTAGGAATATGATGTGGGAGAGGTCCAAGTAGGTGTAACATTTCTCAAAGTAAGATTACTAGGGTTAGTAGTTTATACGTGAGCTAATGTGCAATCATAGGGAGGATTAGGGTCATGGGAAGTACAATTACATATTCCCATGAGGTATAAATATTTGATGTTAAAATGAATAAATATTGTTGTGCAATACTTGGAAGACACACCAAATCAAAGGAAAGCAATAATTGAAAATATATAAGGAAATATTACTTGCACTTACTAGATAAGGATGGAAGTGGAAGAAATTGTTGGCGTGATCTATGAGTGAGAGTGTAAATGTTGTGTAATCCAAAATAAAACTCCATCTCTAGCTCTAGCTACTAAAAATAAGTGACACAAGTGATATCAAATCAAATCATATTATCTAGAATGACATTCAATAGGGCATCAGCCCTAGTGTTCTCCTTGTAAGGGATATGGGTGAATTGGACATCCTTTAAGAAAGAAAGCAAATTATGTACCACCTCAAAGAGGGGGAGTAAATCAGAGCTAAGGATAGACCAAACACTAGTGAGTTGAGACAATACTAAGAATGAGTTAGAGAATAACTACATAGCATGTGCCTAAATCATGGGTGTCAGTTAAGGTGCCAATGATTGCATAATACTTGATGGCATTATTCATTTCAATGGTAATGAAGAAATCAGTTATAACAAGCTCATGGCCCCTTTGATAATTGATAACCCAAGCCATAGTTGTTGGTCCTAGGTTGCCTTGAATACCACCATTGGTATGAATCACCACTAAGAGGTGCACCATAATAGGGGTCAAGGATGCAAAACTAATGACTATAATAAGGAAATCTTAAAGTGAAGCAGTGTAAGTAGGTTGCACAAGAAAAATAGATAATGAAATCAAGACACAATCATAATGGTTGACCGAAACTAGATATGGTGAAAGGTAAAAATGGAAAGTAGGGGAAGTTCAAAAAAGATGAATACCAGTTGACAAAACTAGAAAAAGTCTCGAACCAACATAGCCAGCTAACAACCCAACCTACAATCATGATGAATAAGAGAGATAGAGGGAGTTAAAATGGATCGACTACAAAAAAGTAGAGAAATGACTAACTAAAAGAAGTGCCCATGAGATAAGATCAGGCTCAAGACATCAACAAGGACCTAGAAGGGGTCTTGGGAACCAAAATGGGGCTAGAGCAGACCCAAGGAAACCTTAGATTAAAAAATGGAGGCTACCAATACACTCAAAACATGCCAAATCCTCTAAGATGGAGGTTTCATAGTCTGAAATGCAAAAATGGGTAGGCCTACAAAAAGCAAGAAAAAGGGGCTAAAAAGAGGAAAAAATAGAGAAAAGAGGTCATTTTCACTTTGAGAGAGCCAGAGGAGAGCACATGAGCAACCAACACCCAAGAAGAGTGTATGAGGACATGATTCACAAGATGGTTTGGGTAAGTCCTGTGAATGATTTTTGTCAAATTTGTTCATTTTTTAGGGGTTTGGGAGGCCCTAAATGCATTTTGAATGATTCTAGATGATTCAGTGGATAAATTAGGTGAAACAAGGAGTCAAAATGATGGGCTTGGTGATACAGAGAAATTGGGACCAATGGGGGTCCAAATGGAGCTCCATAGAGGAAGAAAGAAGGAGCCCTAGGGCTCCCTAAGGCATCCCAATGTAGGCCATGGCTTTGCCTAGAAAGCCACAACCTTGGGCAAAAAGGGCTCAAAAAAGGCCCCTATGGAGCCCTAGGGAGCCTAGTAGAACTTGGGAGGTCTTGGAAGGGGCAAAAAGAGGAAGGAAAGAGAAAAAAGAGATAGATAAAAACATAGTTTTTTACTTTCTCTTACTCATTTTTTGGCTAGTAGATTAATCCATTTTCCTATTTGCTTGCTTATGTAGACACGTAGAGGAGTTAGCCTACTAGAGGAGGGAGGAACTTTATAGGTGAGAGAGAGGCTAACATATTAAGATGAGTTGTGTGAGGTGTGTTGGGTGAATATTTTGTCACTAGCTGAGTGATGGCAAAATAGGTGTATCAACCACAACATAAGGAGATTTATATAGCAAAATAGATATGGTGACCATAGCTAGATTGAGACAAATCTCTCCTCTCAACAAGAAGAGGTTCCCTATAATTTATAGTATATATCTAAGCTGAAAATACATGCAGGGGTGAAATCATACCATCCATCTCTCTTTTTTCAGAGATGATGTTCACAAAATAGAGGAGAATTCTTGGGTAATTTCTAAAGGCATTTCTCTTCTTTTAGAAATGATGTTTAGAAAACTAAAGGAAGACTTCCTAGGTAGTAACTATAACCACAAGAAACCCATGAAAGCAAAAAGTATTTCATTTCTTCTCTCACTGATTAGGATGAAGGTCACCATAGGATTAAGCACAACCCAAAGTCTCCACTTCAACTACAATAGAGTAAAATATTACGAAGGATAAGGGGAGCTCAAAGTCTCCCACAGTCAGCTTCAGGACATCTTCCAGCTTATTTCCACTTGTTATGTTTATTTGATTAAATGGACAAGAATATATTTAGTAAAAATACATAAGAACAATTTCTTAGATGACACAAGCTATTTCAACACAAAGTTTGAAAGGTCACTTGCTTTCTCATTCATTTAACAAAATATGATTAACAGTCTGAGCTCAAAATCTCAGGAATGCCTTTCACTTTGGGTACAGCTTCACTTCTGATAACAGAGAGATCTCCCCTTAATACAAAATGAGAGATTCTAATATATAGCATCACAAGAAAGACTTGGGTGCTTGTTTGCATAAAGACGAACCATGCTGAATTGAATGCATTGATTATAAATGAAAAGGTCATGCTAGAATAGGTCATCAGCCTTGAATTTGGTGTTTTGAATCATCTCAAATTTCTCCTACTAAGCATGGGTTGTATGTTCTTCTTTATGACACTTACACAGATATCTATTTGCTTTTACTTAATGAAGAAAAATAGGCTGCACCATTGAATGTTTTATGTTCTCTGATGTCCACCTAGTGGACTGTTCCACCTATTGGAAATAACTCTCCTACAGATATTTCTAGATTTCATGTAATCATTCTCTCTTTCCTTGCCATGTTTTGTCTCTTCTTATCAATCTGAGCTCTCGGGGATATCTTCTCACTCTCACCTGGCTCTTTCAGCTCCTTTTTGGGCTGATTGTTGAGTTTGTTCTTAGGGCTTTTGAAAATCAACAATTATTCCATCACCCTAAAATTGACATCCATGGGAATGTCACTGGTCACTTTGAACCTTGAACCTTGAACTCTTTTGGTTCAAAGGTTCAATGGTTTTATGAAGGGCCACGTTCACTTTCTTTTCTTCTTCGATCAAACCATTTCTTTGAACTTCTTTCTAGAATCTTCTACTTCATTCATTCACTTGAAGCTTATGTTCAAACTTATGAACTCTTTGAACCCGTTGAACCTTTGAACCTTTTGAACCTTTCGGGTTCAAGGTTCAATGATTCAATGATTCATTATTTTTCTTTGAATCTTTTTATTCTCTAAGTCCATCAAACTCATTGAACTCATTGAACCTTTGAACCATTTTGGTTCAAGGTTCAACGGTTCAATGGTTCAATCTTATTTCTTTGAATTCTTTGAAACTTTGAACTCTCTAGATTTTCTAAATCCATCGAAGTCATTGAACCTTTGAACTCATTAAACCTTTGAACTCTTTTTGGTTCAAGGTTCAATGGTTCAATAATTCAATCTTCACTCTTTGAAGCCTTCTTTTCTTTAAGTCTACCGAAGTCGTTGAACCTTTAAACTCGTTGAACCTTTGAACCTTGTGGAGGTGCAGTTCAATGGTTCAATGGTTTAAAGTGGTTCATTATTTTTGTTGGGTGAATATTTTGTTGTCAACTAACTAATGACAAAATGGGTATATCAACCATAGCATAGGGAGATTTACACCACGAAAAGTGTGGGTTTACCAGATCTGGACGAGGTAAATCTCTCCTCTCATCAAGGGGAGGTTTCTTATTAATACTTACGTGCCAGATATATGTATATATAATTAAGTGGAAAATAACACCGGGGGTGGTATAACAACATCTACCTCTCTTTTTTCAGAGGTAATGTACAAAGAACAAAAGAGGGAAAATCCTAGCCTTAAGCTAACAACACTCCTCTTCTTTCAGGAATGATATTAAACAGAGAGCAAGAAATCACCTGAAGTGACGAAGTTCATAAGAACGCTCACGTAAGCACAAAGTCTTCCGTAGTTTCCTTTCACCGATCCAGAACAAGTACAACCATAGAGTAAAGTGAAGCACAAAGTCTTCACCTAAAACTACAAAAGATAACTGAATCTCAAAGGTAAAAGCAGCACAAAGTCTATCTTCTACCCTCTAGAAGCACCCTTAGATAATATAAACACACCCACTTTGCTTATTAAATTAGATAAATAAGATATTACCAGGAAAAGGGACATAAGAGCTATTTTCTAAATAACACAGACAATCTCAACACAAAGTCTGAAATAACCTGCTTCTCATTCATTCAACAAAATATGATTTACAAATTTGAGCACAAAGTCTCAAAAGTTGCTTCAATTTTAGCAGAGTATTTGCTATTAATTTTTCCAAGATTATTTACAAATGAGGTCTCCACTATATATAGGGAGAAAATCCTCAAAAACAAAAAATAATAAAATATACAAAATATCTTGGTCAAAGATAACTCATCTTTGACTTTTAGATATTTTTCCAAACTTTTTACACGTAATTATATATTTCAAAATTGTATGCACTTTGCACAAAATAGAAGTGCATAAGGAGAGAAGAAGAAAGAAAAGAGAGAGAGAGAGAATCAGTTCTGGCTGCCAGGTTTCTTCAGATGAGCATCGTACATGGTGATAGATGCCTGAATTCTTATGATGTCTGGTGCAACTGCATTCTTGGAGACGATTCTTGCTCTGATCAGTGCATCCTTCAATGTTGTGACAGCTTTAGCATGGCCAGTTAACCTGGATTTCAGATTCTCCAAAGTTAACTAAACATCTAGAATGTTGTCCACCAAAGACATTGAGAAGGATTTTTCTTCAAAATCTCTCTGAATCATTTCCTTGAAACTCTGAATCATCTCTTCTGTCAGAAGGAATTGATTGTCCTTAGAGGTTAATTCACATGGCAGCTCTTCTAATTTATTTAGCAGGCTCAGGTTACTCTTCTCACTAGCTTCCTTGAAAGCTTTAAGATCATCAATTAAGTCCTTGAGTACCTAGATTCTGAAGACCAGTGACTCCTTGATCTCAACATAGGAGTCCTTGTTGGAGATGACACCGATAGATAATAGGGTGCTCTTCTTGAGATTTTTCATTTCCTCCCATCTGTCGAGATCTTTCTCCAAGCTATCAATCTCTTGAGAAATGAGGGAGATGAAGTCATCTACCTGTGTTTTTACCTTCTTCATTTTTCCTGTCTTTTCTGTTACTTCTATAAGCAGAGAAACTCCCTGAATATGAATCTTTTCGATATAGTCTTCCAATAATTTCCCTTTCAAATAAGACTTTTCTGCTTTTTGAATGACTGAGTCATCCACGGAGAAGGCCTCTAGAGTTGCTGCTTCAGAAGGAAGAGTGAACTTTTTTATTACTGTCGTTAGCTGCTCTGCTTTGGCCTTGTAATAATCTTTCATTTCCTTCTCCTGATCAAATTTTTGGACCATGATGTCCATAGCCAACTGAAGATCACTTTTCACACCTTCGTGAGTAACTTTGCCAAGTTCAACATGAGAGATGGAATAGCTGCTCATTTCGAAACCCTCAAGGGTTGCGTCCTGTGGAGGCTTGGCAATTTCCAAAAAAATTTGTCCCTTTTCTTCGACTAATTTGGAGAGGATTCTTGGCCTCTTCGGAGCCTTTGCTTTCACCGGCACTATCTTGCCACAGTCAAACTCATCTGGGGAGATGGCCATCTTCTTTCTTTTTGGCGTGAAAGTAGACATCCAAGGCAGGAGAGAAGTACCTGTTATGGCAATGGTTGTCTCTGTTGGTGCTACTGTAGCATCTTCCACACTGGTAGTGGTGACAGTAGTTTTAGTTGGAGTAACTGGTGAAACTACACTGACTAATGATTCTGGCTCAAGTGCAGGGCTCGCTGGCAAGTTGAAGGAAGGAGATGATAGACTTGGAATGGATCTAGAAGAGCGAGGGGAACCTCCAAAAGGACCCTGAGGATCACCAAAAACAACTCTAGAAGGAGAAGCGGCTCCAGAGGAGGGAACACTGATAGGAGAGATGGGAGAAGAGGGAACCATAGGAGACTGAGGAGGAGAAGGAGATACGCTCTTGCTCGGCTGCGCTTGTTCCTGTGAGAGTGGAGACCCAACACTTGGTTGCCCTGACGGTCGATCATCTTTCTCCATGGGCTGAGCTACCTATGCCTGAGGGCTCTATTCTTTGGTTCCTTTTGTTTTTGTTTTTGGCCCTTGTGCAGTCTTTGATTTTTTGGATACAAAGATGATCCTAGGCTTGTGAGGCCTAGAAGGAGAAGGAACATCACCTTTGTTTTTGGTTCTATTTTTTGCTTTCTTTTTTAATTCTGCCTGGTATTCAACCTATGATCCTATAACAAATTCCCTCAGGGTGATCCCTTTGGCTGCTAACCAATCATTGGTGTTAGCCAATATTGGTTCAATTTTTTTCTCAGAGAAGTCAGCTCCTTCTGAGACCACTGAATTGGAGGGAGAGAGGAACCAACAACCTTTTCTGCTAGATACCTGTTATTTATGATGTTTCCATCATCGGTTAAACCAGAGGGGATCTCTGCAAGCCCGAGATATTCAATCTGCTCTAGTGTCAGCCTACAATAGTCCATTTTCCTAATTTCCTTAGCCATCCTCAGGTCTACCCAAATATCTTTAATCATTGGTTCATGGGACTGAGTTTTCCTTCTGATCTTTTCCTTGACTCCCCTGTAGTCAAATTTTTCTCGTCTTTTAAATGGCTTGATAGTAACTATCTGCATTTTGGTTTCCATGACCTTGGCTTTGGTTGATGTTGCAACAGAATACCTGCTAATCTCGATTGGAAACTTGAAACCAGGTCTCTTAAGTTCCATCTGTTTAGTATACATGATAACTAGTTGCCAGCAAAGTTCCATTAGAACTAATTTATCTGAAGGGAACTTGGAAAGCATTTAGGGGTAGCCTTGGTAAAATCTGACCTGAAGATAACAAAATGTGGGGAACTGGAGGAACATGCAGCCATAATCATTTACCACTGCCTAAGCCTCATCTGATATTCTCTTCTACTCGAGCTGAGGATCAAAGAGACACAAAAACATGGCAAAGAAGGCATCATTTACTCTTTTGAAATAACGTGTTGACCCTTGGAGCGTCAGCTGAGGATAATACAAGTAGACCAGGGTGGTCTTTCTATCTCCTGATATAGTTAATCTCGAAAAAGACCACATGGCAGCAGCTATGTAAAATAGGTATGAAGTCATATAGAACTTGAAGGAAGTCTGTACCCTAGTTAACTGCTCATGGAGGGCATTACTGATTTGTTCTCCCCAAAAGATGGTTTGCTTGCCTTGGAGGATGATCTTGATGAATGGATACATCCATTCATGGAACTGTGAAGAAGATGGGAGACCCCGTACTCTACTGAGAAGGGTGATCAAGTCACCAACTTCCTCAACAAAATCGCTCCTCAAAAAGTTCTTTGGCCATCTAGAGAGGCTGGTCCTGGGGGTCTTCAGCCACTTGTAGTTTATATCTTTTTTTTCCCTCTTAGGGTCTTTATCACACTCCTTCTGTGCGTTCTTGAAGTTGATTTGCATTACTTTGGTGGCTGGAGGGCACATGAAAACTTTGTCGATGAATTCGGGGTCCAATCGAATCACCATGTTCCACTGGTTTCTAAGACCATTCTAGTCTCTTTGTTGTAGAAGTGTGAGCATTGAATGATGAACTCAGCATGATGCGCTGCTACCAAAAAGGCAGCCACCAGGTGGATGTTGCTCTCAATGATCCTCTTTATCCCAGTGCTGGGATTTGTCGCCTTTGTTCGTGCCAGGAACTCGGCCATGTCCATGTGGCTGATCTCGATGTTCTGAATGTTGTCGACATTCGAGGAGACTGATGTGAGCAGGAAGATGCCCTAGTACTTATACTTCATGGTTTTCACTTTCTTGAGAGACGCTTTCGTCATGGAGGATGATCTTGATCAGATGGGAGCAGAAGTGTAGGATTTCACTGAAGGTGCTATAGTCATGATCACAGATCAGAGGAGAGAGGATGAGAGGGGAAAAAATACAAATTAAGTGATATTGGTTACTGGAGGTCACTTAAATAGGTTAGGTCAGGAGAAGGAGCGAAAAATGAGGAAGAAAAGGAAGGAAAGGGACAAATTAGAAAAATTTCTCTGGAGTTAGAAAAATCCAGAAGAAAAATATAGGGGCGGTGAAAATCGCCGCCCTTACAAAAGCTTAAAAAATGCAGGGGCGGCGAAAATCGCCGCCCTTGCATGTAGGGTTGAAAAATGTAGGGGCGGCAATTATCACCGCCCTTGCACGTAGGGTGGAGGAAACATGCAGGGGTGGTGGAATTTGCTGCCCTTGTACGTAGAGTGGAGGAAAAAATGCGAGCGGAAAAAAATGCCGCCCACGTGAGTTTCTGATGGAAACCCGTAGGCAAAAAGGGAAGGAAAAAAGAAATAATGTCTGCGGTAAGGAGAGGAGGGATGCAGACGGAAGGAGAGAGAGAGAAAAATAAAGCAAAAATAATAGCAAATAACTTAACACTAAGCAGAAACCAGAAAAGAAAAAGAAATAAAAGCCAAAAATGAGACCTACCTGAGAAACCGTGCATGCCACGAGGTTGAATCCGCAACTACGTGCTTCGAATCGTCAACTGGGTCGCTCAGGTGCAAGAGGCAGGAGGAGAGGAGGAAGTAATGAGAAAAAATGAGGCTCAAATCAGTTTAAATGGGATGAAAATCGACTCCAACCACCCACCGCGTGTGGCAATAAATGCCACGTATGGAAATCGAGACATGTAAGGGCAGTAAAATTTTCCGCCCTTGCATGTTTTGGTTCATCTGAGTGCAAGGGCGGAAAAAATCGCCGCCCTTGCAGGCAAAAATGCATGGGTGGCGAATTTTGCCGCCCTTGCACCAAAATGAAGGAAATATAGAGGCGGCAGAATTTACCGCCCCTGCGAGGAAAATGGAAGAAAAGACTAACTCTGGAAGGAGAGTCTGGGGGAGGAAAAACTTGGCTGGGATGAGATTGTAACCACTTTCACATTCTGTGGCCAAGGTGAAAATGAATTTTTAAATCTGTCTCAAAAATGAACTTAGAGAGACGAAAGACGAAACGGATAAGTTTTGTAGGGGGTTGTTCCCAAAAATGAGCTAAGCTGATTTTGGAAACAACAGCTGGCTCCTATTGGGGAACTTTCGTTAATAAAACTGATCAGTGGGAGTATAAACCAGTCTCTAAGTGCCTTCATCCAAGCCATTGGGCTATGGAGTCGAGCGAAAAAATGAAAGAGAGAAAATAGACAAAACATAAAAACTGTACATATATACAAATGGACTCATCTGAGCTTAAAAGATTGAACAGCTTGAGATGCTGTTCGTTGTGAGGTAGTACAAATGGCATTCCATCTTGGTATTACAGGAAGAAGCTAGCCTTACCATAGAGCTGTCGAATGGTAAACGGGCCTCTCCAAACGGAGTCAAATTTGCCATGCATCCCTTTTGGTTCTCGCCTCTTGTCTCATAACAAGACTTGATCTCCAACTTGGAATTCACACGCTCTAGCTCTCTTATCAAAAAGTGCCTTCACCCGATTCTGATGTTCCGTAATTCGGTCTACTACCATAACTCGTTGTTCATTCAGTTCAATCAAACACATGATTCATTTGTCAACTGAGCTTTCGAAGGTTGAGTCTTTGATTGCTTTGGTTAATCTGAGTGCTGGTAGTTCAAGGGTGATGGGAATTTCTGCATTCAATCCATACAAAAGTTGGAAATGTGACATGCCTATATCCCTTTTAGGTGTTATCCTATCAGCCCATAAAGCATCATACAAGGCTTTGTGCCATGTTCTCTGATTATCGTCCACCAACTTCTTGATAATTGTGACTAGGTTCTTGTTACTCGATTCTGCTTGGCCATTTTCTTGAGGAAAATAGTCTGAAGTGTGGGATAAAATAATCCCATAATGGAAATAAAAGTAAGTAATTTCATGCGACGAAAAATAGGCCGTATTATTTGTTATGATCTTTAGTGGAACCCCAAACTGAGAGATGATATTTTCTTTAAGAAAGCTGCATACCACTTCAGACGTAGCATGCTTGGTCGAGATGGCCTCCACCCACTTAGTGAAATAATCTGTTGCCATAAGGACATAATCATGTCCGGCACTTGAAGATGGATTGACCACTCTAATGAAGTCAATACCCCACTGCTAAAATGGATCCTCAATCACAACTGGCTTGAGGGGCAGAGCAGGCAGCTTAGGCTTTCCAATGAATTGCTGACATAATTCAGACCTACGCACCCATTTGTAAGCATCTTGAAATAGCGTGGGCCAATAGTACCTTGCTCGTATAATTTTATGCGTTGTCATCGGTGCGTAAAAAATTCCTCCACAGGCCAAATTGTGGAATGATTCTAAGAGTATTTCTTGTTGAGCTTTGTCAACACAACGAAGAAATACCCCGTCCAGGTTTCTCTTGTAAAGACCATTATTCCACAGAACATAACCAACTACTTTCAATTTAACATTTCTTTTCTCTTTAAAAGAAAGATGAGCGGGACACTCGCCATATGTCAGAAAATGAGTAATGTCAGAATACCACTCATCAGTAGTGGCGACAAAGAGAACCGTAGGCACGCCTTCGATCTCTAATTTTTTACTTTCTACTTCATCTAGAATGTTGTTGGCGATCAACTGGCAGAGATCTCTTCCTCATATGAGCTTGGTTGGTTTGATGTCCAGATCAAACTCCTGATTTTTGGCAATCCAGTTACCTCTCTTCGTACCAAACTCTTGCTGAGTCAAAATGGATTTCACTGTTGTATCTGATATGAGAATTTCAGTGTGAGAATTCAGGCTATAAAACCTGAAATGCTTGACAGCTTTGACCATGACATATGCATGCTTCTCCATAAGGGAATATTTTAGCTCGTGATCTTTGAGTGGGCAACTCATGAATGAGATAGGAGATTCTGCACCTTCTGAATTTTGATGGACCAGAATAGCCGATAGTGTATGCTCAGAAGCATAACTATATATTTTGAAACCTTTAGTATAATATGGGCAGACCAAGATTGGTGCACGGGCGATTGCTTCCTTAATCTCTTTGAATGCCGACTTACCCTCAGCAGTCCACCTGAATGTAGCATTGCCCTTCATCATGTTGACAATATGACGGGTTTTCTCAGCAAACTCAGGAATAAACCTTCTGAGAAAATTCACATTTCCAAAGAAAGAGTGAACTGCGGTCTTACTGATAGGCAGAGTAAGCTCCTGGATGGACTTGACTCTTTTTGAATCAATTCTAATACCTTCTCGAAACACAATGTGTCTGAGAAGTTTCCCTTTAGTTACTCCGAAGATGGATTTCTTTGGGTTTAAAGAGATACCATTTTGACGACAGCGTTCTAGTACTTCTTGCAAATGGTGAACATGCTCAGAATGATGTTTTGAAAATACCGTCAGATCGTCCAGGTATACTACAATGAATTTTCTCATCTCATCTTTGAAAGCAAGATCCATCACCCTTTGAAAAGTGGCACCTGCATTTATCAGACCAAAAGGCATCTTGCAGTAAGCGAATGTGCCCCAAGGCATGGTGAACGTTGTCTTATGTTGATCTGCTTTCCCAACTTCAACCTGATTGTACCCCGAAAAGCTGTCTAGCATTGATAACATTTTTGAACTTGTTACCATCTGCAGAACTTGATCCATGATGGGGAGAGGGTAATTATCTTTTAAAAACAACTGATTCAAGTTCCTAAAATCCACACAGATTTGAATTTTGCCATTTTTCTTTCTAATGGGTACTATGTTGGCAATCCATGTTGAGTGATGGATTAGAAAAATTATCCGGGCATCCAACATCTTTTGTATCTCAGCTGAAATAGTACCTAAGATTTTTGGATTATATTGCCTGGATTTATGTTTGTAAGGTACAGAGTTGGCTTTCAGGGGAATGTCGTGACAGATGTCATTTGGCCTGAGTAATTTCATATCATCATAGGAATAGGCCAATACAACTATATACTGGCGGAGTAGACTAGCAAGCTCAAACCTTTCCTTGGAAGTGCAACATTTCCCAATGTTTGTCATCTTAGGATCACGCTTGGTTCCCAAGTTGACTTGATCAAAATCTTGGGAAGAATTTGAATCAGTTTGTTGTTGTTTGACAAACCTGTCATGGTTATCAAACAACTTCTCTAGGGAAACCAGACCTTTGGGAATCTTATTCCCCCTGAGCTATAGGAAATCTTCTCCTATGTTTGCATGGGCCTCAGGGGCTGCCCCACACTCTTGGGGTTCACTACCTTCAAAACGCAGTTGTTCAAAACTATCTTTTTGCTCCAAGAAGGTGATGATTTGATCATTGTTGTTAAACACTTGCCAGTGGCCAGCATTATCTGGTACACTTGGTCAAAAAACTAGCTCGATAGTATACTTATCTC
Organism: Torreya grandis; assembly: GCA_037957365.1. Taxonomy (NCBI): domain Eukaryota; kingdom Viridiplantae; phylum Streptophyta; class Pinopsida; order Cupressales; family Taxaceae; genus Torreya; species Torreya grandis. Next base: position 1,432,273 of record JARHVA010000324.1, read on the forward strand.
TTCTAAAGTCTGGGTGAGGAACTAGAAGGGTGGCAGAGACAGCCAATGCATCCGCTCGATTATTGAATTCCCTCAGAATGGCAACGATGTTGAAGGCATCAAAATTTTCAATTTGATCCTAGACCAGGTTGCGATAATGGCACAACCTCTCATTCTTGGTCTGATAGAGGTTTCTCACCTGACAGACTATCAACTCAGCATCTCCTTTAGCATGGAGTTCCTTAATGCCTTTTTCTCTAGTAGCCTGTAGTCTGAGCAACAAAGATTTATATTCAGTCGTGTTGTTGGTATTGTTGAACTGCAATTTGTAGGAAAAAGGAGTAACCTCTCCCTGAGGGGATACCAACACAACTCTAGCTCCTGAACCAGTAGCAGAGCATCTACCGTCAAATTCTAAGGTCTATACTTCATTAGACACCATTTTTTCCACAAAAGCTTTTTCATTTCGAGGAAGGGGTTCTTCCACGTGTTCATTTTGCTTTAGCACTTTACCCTCCATGTCAGCTGAAACCAAATCTAAGTCATCACCCATAGGAGTTTCATCAGATACATCATGGATCTCATCCGTAGACAAGAAATAGTTGCCCATGCCTGAAGACTCAAATAAAATTTGAGCTTCAGGTGCTGCAGAACGGGTAACTACATACCTGGCCTCTTTTTCAGGAAGCAACTTCTTCATGACGCCTTGAATTGGAATCTTTGCTTCTGATAGGTCCATGCTTAGCTCACCTCCAACATATTTACATAAATTTCGCTCAAGCAGGATGTCATAAGATGCTGGAACATCGGCTACTAAAACCGTCATTTTTATCCGCTTCTCTGGAAAAGCTGCGAAGGCGTATTGAGCATCCTTTATTTGACCAAGGAGAGGAACTTACTTATTTTCCATGGAAAAACACCTCCCAGAAGTTTTGGTCAAAGTCAGGCCAAGAGAATCTGCCACTTTTGCGAGCATAACATTATCTGAGGCTCCAGAGTCTATGATATAATTACTCAGTTTATAGCCATTTATAAGCAGAGAAACATAGAAAGGTTCTATTTTCCCGGGAGTGATGGGGGGAGTCACAACAAGATTGTTTTGGGCTGATTTGCCTTTAGGGGGATCAGGAACAACTTTCAAGGAGTCTTGTCCTACAGGGATGGCTTTGTTTTTCACATATTCTGCTAACCTATCAAACTGTTCTGGGTTAGCTCTTAAATATTCAACCTCTGTCATTTGAATTTTAGTCTTTTTAGCATGATCAATTATATCAAATAATTGAAAATAACTTGCAATAGAGGAAGAGAGTCCATCATCAGGGACTTTAATAGGTGTGGCACTGGTCTGAGTAGCAGAAGTGGAAGGTATCAGGTGATTGGGAGTACTTACTTTTTTATAGGTTACCTGATCTTTTTATTGTGGAGGCAATGGAGTCTCGCGTTTAGCAATAGAAATTGTTGGTTGGGGCTCTTCATCTGCCTTTCCTTTGTCAGTCTGTGAAGCTGACTGATTCTGAGATCTGATGAAAATAGCGTAAGCTCCATCCAAATCCTCCCCTTTACTCCCAGCTTCATCTTGAAAATCTAAGAAACTGATATTGGAGTCGCCAGCTAATTCCTCTTCCTGATCGTCAAAGAGATTAGCATTTTCTTGTTGATCTAACTGAGGTTGAAAAGAGTTATCGTGCTCAGCCTCAAGGTAGCCGACTGCTGAGTTGGCAGGTGTTGCTTTAATGGCTAATCTCTCTGGATGGGGAGGTAGACGATTGGATTGTCCTTGGTTTTGGGCAGCATTACCTTGATATTGCTGATTTTGGAACGTTTTCTTAGGAGCATCCCGATAGGTAGGAGCAGACGTACCTTGAGCTATTTGCCTCTTCAAAGCTATCAGTTCGTTTGTCAATTTCTACACCATAGGATCTATAGTACCCGAAAGACTTTTAGCAAATGAAGAGAATTTATTTTTACTAGAGTTTTTTCTGATCTTACCTGCCAGGATAAGATCATCTTCAATCTTGGTAGCCAAACTTTGAGCCAAAGCTAGATCCATAGGGCCAGCTTACCTCAACAGGAAACTTACTTCGGGAAGCTGTGAATTAATGAAAAATCACTTAAAATTTTTTGGCGTGGGTTGAGCCACAGTTGGAATTCGGTTCCTTAACTTGTTGAATTTAGCTATGAAATCCCTCATGGGTTCCTAGGATTCTTTCTTTAACTATGTCATCTGAGCCAACAAAGCGTGTGCATCCTCAACGGGTTTAAACCTAGCTTCAAATTTAGACTTGAGCGTATCCCAGTCTGTTATTGACCTACCCTGCAAGTGATAGAATCAATCCATGGCAGTTCCTTGTAAAGTTTCTACGAAAATTCTAACTGCTACATCTTCGAATTCTACGTTGCACATGCTATGGAGAAAGTGGTAATATGCTCATCGGAATGAACCTTCCCATCACCAAAAAATTTAGGAAAATTTTTCCTAGAACTACGAGGTAGTTCATGTAGAGGTGGGGTCAAGTTAAGAGGGCCGAAGGAATTACCCCACGGGCCTTGAGCCATTATGTTAGGGTGATTAAATGGCAGGATAACAAACCTTGGTGGAGTGTTTATAGGCATGCGGTGATTAACAGCAGGAAAATAAGTTCTACCTTGTGTTGGTGACTTGACAAGGCTAGAAGGAAAACTCCTATACCGTTGAAGAGAAGCTAATGGAGGAAACAAATCAAAATTACTCTATTGTGCCAACTCAAACACAGGGTCAACAACACCCTTAGATCTCTGGCTTCTAGTGTAGCGTGGAGTTACCAGGTTTAAAATGAAAACGGGACCGAAACTATTTCAAGTTGAAGCTTGGGGCTTCAAAATGCACGTTTGTATTTCAGCGGTTCTGGTTTTGCAGACCAGATAATGTAATGGAGGTAAATAGTAAGGCTATAATGATAATTGGTAAGACATGGAACGGAGTCGCCAGACTAAGTAATGGATAAGGGTAGGGACTGCTTCAATCTGAAACTTGAGGTTTCAGACTGCACGTTCGTTTTCCAGCGGAGTCACCAAAAATTGTTGGGTGAATATTTTGTCATCAACTAACTGATGACAAAATGGGTATATCAACCACAACATAGGGAGATTTACACCATGAAAAGTGTGGGTTTACCATATCTGGACGAGGTAAATCTCTCCTCTCATCAAGGGGAGGTTCCCTATTAATACTTACGTGCCGGATATATGTATATATAATTAAGCAAAAAATAACACCGGGGGTGGTATAACAACATCTACCTCTCTTTTTTCAGAGGTAATGTACAAAAAAAAAAAGAGGGAAAATCCTGGCCTTAAGCTAACAACACTCCTCTTCTTTCAGGAATGATATTAAACAGAGAGCAAGAAATCACCTGAAGTGATGAAGTTCACAAGAATGCTCACGTAAGCACAAAGTCTTTCGTAGTTTCCTTTCACCGATCCGGAACAAGTACAACCGTAGAGTAAAGTGAAGCACAAAGTCTTCACTTGAAACTACAAAAGATAACTGAATCTCAAAGGTAAAAGCAACACAAAGTCTATCTTCTACCCTCTAGAAGCGCCCTTAGATAATATAAACACACCCACTTTGCTTATTAAATCAAATGAATAAGATATTACCAAGAAAAGGGACATAAGAACTATTTTCTAAATAACACAGACAATCTCAACACAAAGTCTGAAATAACCTGCTTCTCATTCATTCAACAAAATATGATTTACAAATTTGAGCACAAAGTCTCAAAAGTTGCTTCAATTTTAGCAGAGTATTTGCTATTAATTTTTCTAAGATCATTTACAAATGAGGTCTCCACTATATATAGGGAGAAAATCTTTAAAAACAAAAAATAATAAAATATACAAAATATCTTGGTCAAAGATGACTCATCTTTGACTTTTAGATATTTTTTTGAATTTTTTACACGTAATTACATATTTCAAAACTGCATGCACTTTGCACAAAACAGAAGTGCATAAGGAGAGAAGAAGAAAGAAAAGAGAGAGAGAGAGAGAGAATCAGTTATGGCCGTCAGGTTTCTTCAGATGAGCATCGTACATGGTGATAGATGCCTAAATTCTTATGATGTCTGGTGCAACTGCGTTCTTGGAGACGATTCTTGCTCTGATCAGTGCATCTTTCAATGCTGTGATAGCTTTAGCATGGCCAGTTAACCTAGATTTTAGATTCTCTAAAGTTAACTGAGCATCTAAAATGTTGTCCACCGAAGACATTGAGAAGGATTTTTCTTCAAAATCTCTCTGAATCATTTCCTTGAAACTCAAAATCATCTCTTTTGTCGAAAGGAACTGATTGTCCTTAGAGGTTAAGTTGCATGGCAGCTCTTCTAATTTATTTAGCAGGCTCAGGTCACTCTTCTCACTAGCTTCCTTGAAAGCTTTAAGATCATCAATTAAGTCCTTGAGTACCTGGATTCTGAAGACCAGTGACTCCTTGATCTCAACATAGGAGTCCTTGTTGGAGATGACACCGATAGATATCAGGATGCTCTTCTTGATATTTTTTATTTCCTCCCATCTGCCGAGATCTTTCTCCAAGCTATCAATCTCTTGAGAAATAAGGGAGACGAAGTCATCTACCTGTATTTTTACCTTCTTCATTTTTCCTGTCTTTTCTGCTACTTCTATAAGCAGAGAAACTCCTTGAGTATGAATCTTTTTGATATAGTCTTCCAGGACTTTCCCTTTCAAATAAGTCTTTTCTACTTTTTGAATGACTGAGTCATCCACGGAGAAGGCCTCTGGAGTTGCTGCTTCAGAAGGAAGAGTGAACCTTTTTATTACCGCCGTTAGCTGCTCTACTTTGGCCTTGTAATAATCCTTTATTTCCTTCTCCCGATTGAATTTATGGACCATGATGTCCATAGCCGACTGAAGATCACTTTTCACACCTTCTTGAGTAATTTTTTTAAGTTTAACACGAGAGATGGAATAGCCGCTCATTTCGAAACCCTCAAGGGTTGCGTCCTGTGGAGGCTTGGCAATTTCCAAAAAAATTTGTCCATTTTCTTAGACTAATTTGGAGAGGATTCTTGGCCTCTTCGGAGCCTTTGCTTTCACCAGCACTATCTTGCCACAGTCGAACTCATCTGGGGAGATGGCCATCTTCTTTCTCTTTAGCATGAAATCAGACATCCAAGGTGGGAGAGAAGTACCTATTGTGGCAATAGTTGTCTCTGCTGGTGCTACTGTAGCAGCTTCCACACTGGTAGTGGTGACAGTAGTTGTAGTTGGAGTAATTGGTGAAACTGCACCGACTAATGATTCTAGTTCGGGTGTAGGGCTCGCTGGCAAGTTGAAGGAAGAAGATGATAGACTTGGAATGGATCCAGAAGAGCGAGGGGAACCTCTAGAAGGACCCTGAGGATCGCCAAAAACAACTCTAGAAGGAGAAGCGGCTCCGAAGGAGGGAACACTGACAGGAGAGATGGAAGAAGAGGGAACCACAGGAGACTGAGGAGGAGAAGGAGATACGCGCTTGCTCAGCTGCGCTTGTTCCTGTGAGAGTGGAGACCCAACACTTGGTTGCCCTGACAGTCGATCATCTTTCTCCATGGGCTGAGTTGCCTGTGCCTAGGGGCTCTGTTCTTTGGTTCCTTTTGTTGCTGTTTTTGGCCCTTGTGCAGTCTTTGATTTCTTGGATACAAAGATGATCCTAGGCTTGTGAGGCCTAGAAGGAGAAGGAACATCACCTTTGTTTTTGGTTCTATTTTCTGCTTTCCTTTTTAATTATGCCTGGTATTCAACCTCTAATCCTGTAACGAATTCCTTCACGGTGATCCCTTTGGCTGCTAACCAATCATTGGTGTTAGCCAATATTGGTTCAAATCTTTTTCTCAGAGAAGTCAGCTCTTTCTGAGACCTCTGAATTGGAGGGAGAGGGGAACCAGCAACCTTTTCTTCCAGATACCTACTATTTATGATGTTCCCATCATCGGTTAAACCAGAGGGGATCTCTACAAGCCCGAGATATTCAATTTGCTCCAGTGTCAGCCTGTAATAGTCAATTTTCCTAATTTCCTTAGTCGTCCTCAGGTCTACCCAAATATCTTCAATCATTGGTTCATGGGACTGAATTTTCCTTCTGATCTTCTCCTTGACTCCCCTGTAGTCAAAATTTTCTCGTCTTTTAAATGGCTTGATAGTAACTATCTGTATTTCAATTTTCATGACCTTGGCTTTGGTTGATGTTGCAACAAAATACCTGCCAATCTCGATTAAAAACTTGAAACCAGGTCTCTTAAGTTCCATCTGTTTAGTATGCACGACAACCAGTTGCCGACAAAGTTCTATTAAAACTAATTTATCTGAAGGGAACTTGGGAAGCATGTAGGGGTAGCCTTGGTAAAAGCTGACTCGAAGATAATAGAATGTGGAGAACTGGAGGAACATGTAGCCATAATCATTTACCACTACCCAGGCCTCGTCTGATATTCTCTTCTGCTTGAGCTGAGAATCAAAGAGACACAAAAACATGGCAAAGAAGGCATCATTTACTCTTTTGAAATGACGTGTTGACCCTTGGAGCATCAGCTGAAGATAATACAAATAGACCGGGGTGGTCTGTCTATCTCCTACTCTAGTTAATCTTGAAAAAGATCGCATGGCAGCAGTTATGTAAACCAGGTATGAAGTCATGTAGAACTTGAAGGAAGTCTGTACCCTAGTTAACTGCTCATGGAGGGCATTGCTGATTTGTTCTCCCCAAAAGATGGTTTGCTTGCCCTGGAGGATGATCTTGATGAATGGATACATCTATTCATGGAACTATGAAGAAGACGGGAGACCCCGTACTCTACTGAGAAGGGTGATCAAGTCACCAACTTCCTCGACAAAATCGCTCCTCAAAAATTTCTTTAGCCATCTAGAGAGGCTGGTCCTGGGGGTCTTCAGCCACTTGTAGTTTATAACTTTTTTTGCCCTCTCAGGGTCTTTATCACACTCTTGTGCATTCCCAAAGTCGATTTGCGTTACTTCGGTGGATGAAGGGCACATGAAAACTTTGTCGATGAATTCGAGGTCAAACCGAATCACCATGTTATCACTGGCATCTGAGACCATTCTAGTCTCTTTGTTGTAGAAGTGCGCGCATTGAAAGACAAACTCAATATGATGCGCTGCTACTGGAAAGGCGGCCACTAGGTGGATGTTGCTCTCAATGATCTTTTTTATCCCAGTGCTGGAATTTGTCACCTTTGTTCATGCTAGGAACTCAGCCATGTCCACGTGGCCAATCTCAGTGTCCTGAATGTCATCGACATTCGAGGAGACTGATGTGAGTGAGAAGACACCCTGGTACTTATACTTCATGGTTTTTGCTTTCTTGGGAGACGCTTTCGTCATGGAGGATAATCTTGATCAGACGGGATCAAAAGTGCAAGAGTTTGCTGAAGGTGCTGTAGTCATGATCACAGATCAGATGAGAGAGGATGAGAGGGGAAAAAGTGCAAATTAAGTGATATTGGTTATTGGAGGTCACTTAAATAGGCCAAGTCAGGAGAAGGAGCAAAAAATGAGGAAGAAAAGGAAGGAAAGGGACAACTTGGAAAAATTCCTCCAGGGTTAGAAAAATTTAGAGGAAAAATAGAGGGGCAGCGAAAATCACCGCCCTTGTAAAAGCTTGAAAAATGCAGGGGCAGCAAAAATCGCTGCCCTTGCACGCAGGGTTGAAAAATGAAGGGGTGGTGATTATCGCTACCTTTGCACGTAAGGTGGAGGAAACGTGCAGGGGCGGTGGAATTCGCCACCCTTGTACGTAGGGTGGAGGAAAAAATGCGAGCGGTAAAAAATGCCGCCTGCATGAGTTTTTGGTGGAAACCCGTAGGCAAAGGGGAAAGGAAAAAAGAAATAACATCCGCGACAAGGAGAGGAGGGATGCAAGTGGAAGGAGAGAGAGAGAAAAATAAAGCAAAAACAACATCAAACAACTTAACACTAAGCAGAAACCAGAAAAGAAAAAGAAATAAAAGCCAAAAATGAGACCTACCTGAGAAACCACGCGTGCCACGAGGTTGAATCCACAACTACGTGCTTCGAATCATCAACTGGGTCACTCAAGTGAAGAGGCAGGAGGATAGGAGGAAGCAATGAGGAGAAATGAGGCTCAAATCGGTTTAAATGGGGTGAAAATCGACCCCAACCACCCACCGCGCATGGCAATAAATGTTGCGCATGAAAATCGAGACTTTTAAGGGTGGCAAAATTTGTCGCCCTTGCATGTTTCAGTTCATCTGAGTGCAGGGGCAGCAAAAATCACCGCCTTTGCAGGTCAAGGCGCAGGGGTGGCAAGTTTTGCCACCCTTGCAGGCAAAAATGCATGGGTGGTGAATTTTGCCACCCTTGCACCAAAATGAAGGAAATGTAGAGGCGACAAAATTTACCGCCCCTGCGGAGAAAATGGAAGAAAAGACTAACTCCAGAAGGAGAGTCTGGGGGAGGGAAAACTTGGCCAGAATGAGATTGTAACCACTTTCACGTTCTGTGGCCAAGGTGAAAATGAATTTTGAAATCTGTCTCGAAAACAACTTAGAGAGACGAAAGACAAAATAGACAAGTTTTGTAGGGGGTTGTTCCCAAAAACGAGCTAAGTTGATTTTGGAAACAACAGCTGGCTCCTGTTGGGGAACTTCTGTTAATCAAACTGATCAGCGGGAGTAGAAACCAGTCTCTAAGTGCCTTCATCCAAGCCATTGGGCTACGGAGTCAAGCGAAAAAATGAAAGAGAGAAAACAGACAAAACATAAAAACTGTACATATATACAAATGGACTCATCTGAGCTTCAAGGATTGAATAGCTTGAGATGCTGTTCACTGTGAGGTAGTAAAAATGGCATTCCATCTTGGTATTGTAGCAAGAAGCTAGCCTTACCACAGAGCTGTCGAATGGTAAACAGGCCTCTCCAAAAGGAGTCAAATTTGCCATGCATCCCTTTTGGTTCTCGCCTCTTGTCCCATAACAAGACTTGATCTCCAACTTGGAATTCACGTGCTATATCTCTCTTATCAAAAAGTGCCTTCACCCGATTCTGATGTTTTGTAATTTGGTTTACTACCATAACTCGTTGTTCATTCAGTTCGGTCAAACACATGATTCATTTGTCAACTGAGCTTTCGAAGGTTGAGTCTTCGATTGCTTTGGTTAATTTGAGTGCTGGTAGTTCAAAGGTGATGGAAATTTTTGCATTCAATCCATACAAAAGTTGGAAATGTGACATACCTATAGCCCTTTTAGGTGTTATCCTATTGGCCCATAAAACATCATACAAGGCTTTGTGCCATGTTCTCTAATTATTGTCTACAACTTCTTGATAATTGTGACTAGGTTCTTGTTACTCGATTCTGATTGGCCATTTCCTTGAGGAAAATAGTCTGAAGTGTGGGATAATGTAATCCCATAATGGAAACAAAATTGAGTAATTTCATGCGATGAAAAATAGGCCGCATTATCTGTTATGATCTTTAGTGGAACCCCAAACTGAGAGATGATATTTTCTTTAAGAAAGCTGCATACCACTTCAGACGTAGCATGTTTGGTTGGGATGGCCTCCACCCACTTAGTGAAATAATCTGTTGTCGTAAGGACATAATCATGTCCGACACTTGAAGATGGGTTGACCACTCCAATGAAGTCAATACCCCACTGCTGAAATGGTTCCTCGATCACAACTGGCTTGAGGGGCAGAGCAGGTAGCTTAGGCTTTTCAATGTTGCTGACATAATTCACACCTATGCACCCATTTTTAGGCATCCTAAAATAGCGTGGGCCAATAGTACCTTGCTCATAGAATTTTATGCGCTGTCACCGGTGCAGAAAAATGTCTTCCATAGGCCAAATTGTGGAATGATTCTAAGAGTCTTTCTTGTTGAGCTTTGTCAACACAACGAAAAAATGCCCCATCCAAGTTTCTCTTGTAAAGACCATTATCCCACAGAACATAACCAACTGCTTTCAATTTAACATTTCATTTCTCTTTAAAATAAAGATGAGTGAGACACTCGCCATATGTCAAAAAATGAGCAATGTCAGAATACCACTCATCAGTAGTGGCGACAAAGAGAACTGTAGGCACGCCTTCGATCTCTACTTTTTCACTTTCTACTTCGTCTGGAATGTTGTTGGCGATTAACTGGCAGAGACCCCTTCCTCATACGAGCTTGGTTGGTTTGATGTCCAGATCAAACTCTTGAGTTTTGGCAATCCAGTTACCTCTCTTCGTACCAAACTCTTGCTGAGTCAAAATGGATTTCACTGTTGTATCTGGTACGAGAACTTCAGTGTGAGAATTCAGGATATAAAACCTGAAATGCTTGACAGCTTTGACCACGACGTATGCATGCTTCTCCATAAGGGAATATTTTAGCTCGTGATCTTTGAGTGGGCAACTCATGAATGAGATAGGAGATTCTACACCTTCTAGATTTTGCTGGACCAGAATAGCCGATAGTGTATGCTCAGAAGCATAACTATATATTTTGAAACCTTTAGTATAATATGGGCAAACCAAGACTGGTGCACGGGCGATTGCTTCCTTACTCTCTTTGAATGCCGACTTACCCTCAGCAGTCCACCTGAATGTAGCATTGCCCTTCATCATGTTGAAAATATGACAGGTTTTCTCAGCAAACTCAAGAATAAACCTTCTGACGAAATTCACCTTTCCAAAGAAAGAGTGAACTGCGGTCTTACTGGTAGGTAGAGTAAGCTCCTAGATGGTCTTGACTCTTTCTGAATCAATTCTAATACCTTCTCGGGACACAATGTGTCTGAGAATTTTCCCTTCAGTTACTCTGAAGACGGATTTCTTTGGGTTTAAAGAGATACCGTTTTGACGATAGCGTTCTAGTACCTTTTGCAAATGGTGAACATGTTCAGAATGATGTTTTGAAAATACCGTCAGATCATCCAGGTATACTACAATAAATTTTCCCATCTCATCTTTGAAAGCAAGATCCATCGCCCTTTGAAAAGTGGCGCCTGCATTTATCAGACTAAAAGGCATCCTGCGGTAAGCGAATGTGCCCTAAGGCATGGTGAACGCTGTCTTATGCTGATCTGCTTTCCCAACTTCAACCTAATTGTACCCCGAAAAGCTGTCTAGCATTGATAACATTTCTAAACCTGTTACCATCTGTAGAACTTGATCCATGATGGGGAGAGGGTAATTATCTTTTAAAGACAACTGATTCAAGTTCCTGAAATCCACAGATATTCGAATTTTGCCATTTTTCTTTCTAACGAGTACTATGTTGGCAATCCATGTTGAGTGATGGATTAGAAAAATTATCCGGGCATCTAGCATCTTTTGTATCTCAGCTGAAATAGTACCTAAGATTTTTGGATTATATTGCTTGGATTTTTGTTTGTAAGGTACAGAGTTGGCTTTCAAGAGAATGTCGTGATGGATGTCATTTGGCCTGAGTGATTTCAGATCATCATAGGAATAGGCCAATACATCTATATACTGGCAGAGTAGACTAGCAAGCTCAAACCTTTCTTTGGAAGTGCAGCATTTCCCAATGTTTGCCATCTTAGGATCACGCTTAGTTCCCAAGATGACTTGATCAAAATCTTGGGAAGAATTTGAATCAGTTCATTTTTGTTTGACAAACCTGTCATGGTTATCAAACAACTTCTCTAGGGAAACCAGACCTTTGGGAATCTTATTCGCCCTGAGCTGTAGGAAATCTTCTCCTATGTTTGCATGGGCCTCAGGGGCTGCCCCACACTCTCGGGGTTCACTACCTTCAAAACACAGTTGTTCAAAACTGTCTTTTTGCTCCAAGAAGGTGATGATTTGATCATCATTGTTAAACACTTGCCAGTGGCTGGCATTATCTGGTACACTTGGTTGAAAAACCAGCTCAATAGTATACTTATCTCCTCTAAAGTCTGGGTGAGAAACTAGAAGGGTGGCAGAGACAGCCAATGCATCCGCTCAGTCATTGAATTCCCTCAGAATGGTAGAGATGTTGAAGGCGTCAAAATTTTCAATTTAAAATGAGTCTATTTATGCTTCAGCAAGTAATGGTTTATGCTTGACATAAATTGTGTAGTCGATAGTTTCCATGTGTATTGGTGTCCATAGAAACTAGTGTGAATAGGCTATTTGAGTGGTCTGAAAAAGGTTGGGTTGATTTGGTTGAATGAATGATGTGGTTGAATGTGACCAAAAGTGTATGGAGGAAGTGAAAGGCATATTTGTCCTTTCATTGACAAGGAACATAATGATAGCATAAATAGGGGTTGTTAGAACCAAGAGCCCCGTTCATGCATTACGTTGTTGACCATGGGTAGTGTTAGAGAGGTAATCAAATCACTTTGACATAAAAATGAGCTCGAAGTCCCTTGAGTAGGTGATGTGATATGGGAGGATAGGGTAACCCTTTTTAGTAGAGATAACCTTGCCCCTTTTTATAGGAGACCCTGAGACGACTACAAGCCAAGTCCATGACCCTTCTTTTTTTTTTTTTTTGAGCAGACTGATCAATGTGAAAAGTCTACATAGAGATGTCATTTTGCTTCGTGGTCATTTGTGAAGTTGATCGATGTGAGAAGCTTCTAAGAGAGTGCTATTTGTATCAAGATTTTATTCATAGCCATCTTTCAAGGGAGTGGTCTATATTTTTGATTTATATATATAGGGCTTTGAATAGCTGTCCTTCGAGGGAGCAGTATATTAGCTACAATAATGATAGTACAACTGTCCTTTGAGGGAGCAGTCTACTTTTTGAGTTTGTGACCTTGGATATTTTGACATCTCAATTTATTTTTGACAGAATTTTAAGTCATGGACAAGACTATAGAAGTTCAAGGGCTCCCTTTTATTAGGACGAAGCATCCATACTGTATAAAAGGGTTACATATGATTTGTTTAAGGGAATAGGGTTGAAAGGAATAAAGATTAAGAGGATGAGGATTTCTCAAGGGATGAGCTCAAGTTAAATGTCAAGTGAACGAGTACTCGACTAACTGTAGAATGGTCGCAGATGCAAGGCATTAAGGGGCTCAGGTTCTGGCCGTCCGTCAAGAGAAGACAGACGATAAGTCCCTGACCCATATTTGTGCGTTATGATGTAAGGTCTGAGCCAATTAGGAGCGGACATGCCTCGTTTAATTCACTCCATATTGGTCACATGCTGATTTTCTTTGAGGATGAGGTCTCTGATGTTGAAATCTCATTCTCGTAGATTTTTGTCATAGGCTCACTTGATGCGATTTTGATAGACATGGAGATGGTTGAGGGCAACAAGACGACGTTCATCGAGTAACTCAAGCTGAGCTAAGAGATCTTGATGAAAGTCATCATTAAAGAGAATGTCATGCAGAGAGATGTGCAGAGATGGGATCTGTACTTCAAGAGGTAGGACAGCCTCTATTCCGTACACTAAAGAGAAATGGGTAGCACCCGTAGAGGTTCGGATGCTAGTGTGGTAGGCCCATAAAGCGAAGGGAATGTAAATGTGTCAATCCCTTTCAGTGTCATTGACCACCTTCATGAAAATTTTAGTTAAGATTTTGTTGGAAGCCTCAGCCTACCCATTTGCTTGTGGGTAGTAAGGCGAAGAGAAGCTGAGCTTGATGCCAAATGAGTCACAGAGTTTCTGGACAGTTTTATTTTTGAATGACTTGCCGTTATCAGTGATGATTTTGTGAGGGACACCAAAATGATAGATGATGTGGTTGTTGATGAAGTCGACAATTTTGTCAGCTTTTGTGGAGATGAGAGGGATAGCTTCCACCCATTTAGTGAAATACTCGATGGCGGTGATGATGGATTGATGTCGAAGAGACAAGTGAGGGTTAATCTCATCGATGAGATCTAAGCCCCACTTTGAAAAAGGCCAGAAATCCTGAGTGACTTGTAAGGCATGGCTAGGGAGATGCAACAAGTTTGCATGCTATTGGCACTTGATGCAACGCCGAACATAGTCGCTACAGTCTTGATGAAGAGTGGGCCAATAATAGCCCAGGCGAAGGATGCATTTGGAAACCAAGTTACCACTGAAGTGTCTACCACAAATCCCATCATGGACTTGTTTAATGGCATGAGATGCTTTAGTGGAGGTTAGACAGCATAGAAGGAGGCCGTCAAAACCTCTTTTATAGAGAAGACCCCCTAGCATAGTATAGCGAGCCGTGCATTTGATGAAGGCCCATCGTGCATTGCTAGAGAGGTTGGGAGGAATGATAGAATGAGATAAGTAGTCCACAAGTTGTTTATACCAAACATCTCATGGACTAGAGTCTAAGGTGTTGACATGGTTGATGTTAGGAGAAATGTACGAAGGCAATGGCACACGATGCACCATGACAAAAATTCTTGATGAAGATGACGAAGATGGGATATGCGAGGTGAGAGAAGCCATGGTGTCAGCAAACTTGTTTGTACATCGAAGAACAGTCTGCAAGAGGTAATGGTTGAAAGAGGCTAGGAGAGTGTCAGCACGGTGTTTGTACCTTTGCAAAACTTCATTTTTATAGAGGTATGAACTGTTAACTTGATTGACGACAAGTTGTGAGTCGCCAAAGATGTTGATGGTCTTGATGCTTAGAGAAAGGGAAGTTTGAAGTCCCAAAATTAAGGCTTCGAATTCAACCATATTATTGGTACATTCAAAGTCGAGCTTGAAGGACAGGGGCATGGGCTCACCTTCGTGTGGGATGAGAATGACTCCCGCACCCCCACCGAGTTGACATTTGGAGCCATCGAAGAACATGGTCATTTGATAGGCTGTGTCATCAGCAGAGAGCGCGGTGATAGATTCATCGGGGAACTCGCACTGAGAAGGTTGATTGTCAGGGAAAGGAGCATCTACCAGTTGGTCAGTGATTGTTTGCCCCTTGATGGATTTATACTGGATGAATTCCAAGTCAAACTCAGCAAGAAGCATGAGCCAACGAGCCATACGCTGGTTATGGTGCAGCGTCAGTATACTCCACTAGGAGAGTCATACGCATCTGTGCTGGATAAACTTGTCGAAGAGGGAGTTTTCAATCTCCCCCAAATTTGACTACCTCCTCAATTTGATCCCTCACGCGCCATCTCTACGTGGTATAGGGAGAATGACTTCTACAATTATCACTGTGTCAAAGGTCATGACATGGACAACTGTAAGACTCTCAAAAACATCATTCAAGACATGCTAGATAAGGGTGATCTCATCTTGGACAACCTAAATACACCACCCAATCAAAGCATCGACATCTTCAAACAACCCTTTCCTAACCATCCACCTAGCCAAAACAATGTGCAGACCATGACTGATGACTCTCAAGAGCATAACATACGCACAGTCAACATTGTCTCGCCTCTCATCCCTGACCAACCTCCCTCACAGTCTCGAGAAGTTAGTCAACCCATCAGTCCATCACACGTAGACTAACCTTCTTCTCCTGTTAGTTCTCCATCAACTTCCCTTATATTGGAGGATGCCTCGACCATATTGGCACCACTAGCCCCACCGTCCTCTTTCTTGCTACGAATGGAGGACCCTACCCTTCCTACTCCTCAACCACAGGTAGAAGGCACAATCATCCCTACCCTCTATCCTCTTGAGGAGCCATATTCTCTGATTCTTTTTCCACCAAGGGAAGAACCTGTCTCTCCGTCTTCTTCAACCAAAGATGAACCAGTTATGACTTCCTCAGGCCTTGGGCCCGAGATTACTACACCTAACACATTTTTAGCCCCATGACCATCCACATCTTCTAAAGGACCAAAGCCTCATCCAACATCTTCCCAACCATTCTCTCAATTGGTGGAGAAACTATAACTTCTCCATTCGAGGAAAGTGGAACATCAGGCATTATGGGAGCGACTCAAAGCTCCTCATCTTGCTTGGCCCGTCTCATCTCATGCCACCGACCCCCTTATGACAAAATCTCCAAAAGTTTCCAACAAAGACCAGAATTCCACTTCTAAACCTTCAAAACTGCAACCATCTACATCAAAACCAAAACCCTCATCCACCACATCAAAACCAATCAAGTCACTCGATGTTCGCCCCGTCCCTAACCTCACTCATCCGTAAGTGAAGGTAGACTTGAACCAGGCCTCGCCCAATAGTAGTCCTCAAACCAAACCAAAGAAGACTGCTAAACTACAGTGGCAAACTCCTCCTCCACCGTCACCATTGCCCTCCATTTTGAGCCCTCATCCTTCTACCATAATAGGATTACTTCCTACTCCAACCCCTAACCAAAACAAGTTACCTCCACTGCTCCCTTTGCCTACCACAAGCCTAACCTCTCTGAACAATTTGGCACCTCTCACGAAGAAAGTGTCATCTACACACGTGGCCGCACCACCAACCCAAAAGGTGGTACAGAAGCCTCCTTCAACACCTCCCAAGCAAAAGTCACCAACGTCTCACACATCAACTAGCACAGACCCTTTAGTGGATTCATACGCTTTGATATTGCGCTGAATTTTGCAAACCTCTAGCATAACCCTTCTACCTATCAAACCATTCCAACCCCTCGAGTCAAAACCTTCCTGGTTCAATGATACTAAGATTTGCCTATATCATCACACACCGGGACATGACATCGAGAATTGTTGTGCCCTCAAGGTGGTCATTCGCCGATACATGGAGAAAGACACTCTTCTTCTTGAGGACACCGTCGACAGACTTTCGACATCTTCCCATATCTCTCAAACCTATTCAACCTCATCAACATCTTGTCAACAGACTATGGTCCCTTCAACTCCTTCATCCCCTCTCTTTGAAATTAACGCCATCAGTATAGCCACTAGGTCACAAAAGGATAAGAAAAAATAAAAAGTAGCTATTCCTTGGACCTATCCCTTTGTCAAGCTGCCTCAACCGCCAAAACCCAAAATTTCCATCCTGGGTGCATCCCAACCCTCTTCTTCAGGGGCAATCCATGACTCTATGTTAAAATAGCTTTTCTAAATGCTGGTGAAGATGACCTTGTATGACCTCATCCAAAGCTCACCCCAACATCGTCAAGCTCTAATTAGAGCCTTACAGGGAGTGGAGGTCCAACCCGAGGACCCCTAACCACTAGCTACCCTGGTCTACTCATTATCCCCCGTTGCCTCTATCACTTTCAGTGATTTTGAAATTCTTGCCTCTAACTCAGAAGATCGGGACGCTGCTCTCTTCATCACGGCTGATGTTGATCAAACCTGCATTAAGTGCGTTATGATTGATGGAGGTGCCAGCATTAGTATCATCTCTACTCATGCCTATGATTAATTGGCCCTCCCCAAGAATTGCATATCAAAAACTGACGCAATTCTTCGATACTTTAATGACACCACTGCCACTACCATTGGCACCATCATCCTCCATATTCGTGTTGGTCCGCAAATAGTCCCGAAGCTCTTCTACATCATCGAAGGAGAGTTTCAATATAACATGTTGTTAGGGCAACCCTGGATACGTGCCATGGCTTGTGTTCCCTCTACACTGCACCATTGTGTCAAATTTGAACACGACGGGCAAGTCCATGTCATTCCTGCCGACCCATCCCCTTTCAAAACTTGTAACATGACCTATTGACCAAATGACATTCTCATTCCTCTCAAGACACCAACCTAGACACCGCCTCCATCCACATAAGCTTCAACCAGTTCACAAATGGCGATCGCCCTCACCCCACCTCTTCAAGTGACAACCAAGGATCCCATGGAAGATATCTTCCAATGACTTTCACTTGGGGAATATCGCTTACTTACCTTAGACATGTTCCAGACTCCGCAAGAGTATGGACAGCTTCACCATAGTCCAAGTTATGACTATTAGATCGGAATGGTCATTCTTTATGGTCCTCCTAACCTTCAAACTAATCTCATCTATGGGGAGCTAGATTGAGCTCCCACTGATGGGAATCCTCTCTCCTCACCTCAACCATTCACATCCGACTTCTCCTTTCTTGGCAACCCCAACTTTGCTCACATCTACCTTTATAGGTGTGCATGGAAGGGTTTTAGCTTCGAGCGCTACGAGCAAGGCTCCCATCAGCCCATCAAACTATCAAATGATGACAATGCCAAGAAACGATATGGCCTGGGTTTCCAAAAACCCACTAAGGCCTCTGTAAACCTTTGCCCCAAACCCACCATCAACCAATCTCCTCCAAGCTCGCCTATTCCTCCCTCTTCACCTATGGAGTTGGTGGTTTCCATCCCTCCTAATTTATTTATTTTACATAAACACCATTCGCTTAGAGCCCCTAACCTACCAGCTAAATGGGGTATCTAGGTCTCTCCCTCTCATTTATCCCAACATGATAGACGATGAGTCGGCAACCATCAACACTATCCATTGTGTAGACGACGATGCCATTCTCACCTACATGGGTGCCGATGACTCTTTCATTCAACGCTCCCTCCCTTTTGACACCCAGGTTATGTTAAATGAATCAACCATTGACATCAACCTTCCATCTTTTGATGTTCCTCACGTCTTAAAGATTGGTCAATCTTTAGACACCCAGGAGCAGATCGACTACACCAACTTTCTCTTAGACCATAGCCAAGCCTTTGCCTAGACCTACAGTGACATGCCTGGCATCGACCCAAACATCACCATTCATAACATTGTCACCAAACCAAAGGCTAAGCCTGTCAAGCAAAAGCTTTGAAAGATGCACTCTCGCATTGCGCTCTTTGTCAAAGAGGAGCTTTAGCACCTTCTCTCTATCTCTTTTATCCAGCCCAATGATTATCTGCAGTGGGTGTCTAACATCGTCCCTATCACCAAGGCAACCGGAGGGATCCAGATCTACATGGACTATCATGACCTCAACCTGGCTTGTCCCAAAGATGACTTTCCTCTTCCCAACATTGACCAACTTGTTGATCTCATGGCCGGTCATGAGATGCTATCACTCATGGACGGGTTTTCAGGATATAACCAAATCTTGATTGCACTGGAAGATCAGCACAAGACTACCTTCATCACCCCATGGGGGACTTTTTGCTATCAAGTCATGCCTTTTGGCTTGAAAAATGCAGGCGCCACATATCAACGTGCCATGACTTACATTTTTCATGATCTCCTCCATAGAATCATGGAGGACTATGTGGATGACCTGCTTGGAAAATCTAAGCTTCACTGCAACCATTTGACCATCCTCAAGATCATCTTCTCTCACCTTCTTCAATACAATGTCCGCCTTAACCCCAAGAAATGCGTCTTTGGGGTCCTCTCAGGTAAGCTCCTGGGTTTCATCGTTTCTCTTCGTGGCATTGAGATAGATCCCACCAAATTCTGGGCTATACTCAAAATGCCACCTCCAACCAATCTCAAGCAACTTCACAGTCTGCAAGGGAAGCTCTAGTCCATCCGTCGCTTCATCTCACAGCTTTCTGACCGCTGCCAACCCTTTCATCATCTCCTCAAGAAGGACATCTCCTTTAAATGGGATAAGGACTGCCAAGAGGCCTTTGAATCCCTCAAACGCTATCTGGTCTCTCCACTAGTCCTCATTCCACCTAAAGATGACCAACCCTTCTACCTTTACATCTCAGCAACCAACCATTCGTTAGGTGCCATGATCACGCACTAAGACGAGCAACACCGTGAGCAAGCGGTTTACTATATAAGCCAAACACTTGTCGACTATGAAACTTGGTATATTCATATCGAGAAACTCTGTTTGGCATTAGTCTTTGCCACTACTAAGCTCTGTCATTATCTTCTTAATCACAAGACCTTTGTCATCACTCACACTGACCCTCTTAAATACATGCATTCCAAGCCATACCAAAACCAGCGTATGGCTCGTTGGCTCATGCTTCTTGCTGAGTTTGACTTGGAATTCATCCAGCAGAAATCCATCAAGGGGCAAAAAATTGCTAACCAACTGGCAGATGCTCCTTTACCTGACAATCAACCTTCTCAGTGTGAGTTCCCCGACAAATCTATCACCGCGCTCTCCACCGATGACACAGCCTATCAAATGACCATGTTCTTTGACGGCTCCAAATGTCAACTCGGTGGGGGTGCAGGAGTCATTCTCATCCCACACGAAGGTGAGCCCATGCCCCTGTCCTTCAAGATCGACTTTGAATGTACCAATAATATAACTGAATACGAAGCCTTAATTTTAGGACTTCAAACCACCCTTTCTCTAAGCATCAAGACCATCAACATCTTTGGCAACTCACAACTTGTCGTCAATCAAGTTAACGGTTCATACCTCTGTAAAAATGAATTTTTGCAAAGGTACAAACACCGTGCTGACAATCTCCTAGCCTCTTTCAACCATTACCTCTTGCATACTGTTCCTCGATCTACGAACAAGTTTGCTGACACCATGGCTTCTCTCACCTCGCATATTCCATCTTCGTCATCTTCATCAAGAATTTTTGTCACGGTGCATTGTGTGCCATTGCCTTCATACATTTCTCTTAACATCAACCATGTCAACACCATAGACTCTAGTCCACGGGATGTTTGGTATAAACAACTTGTGGACTACTTATCTCATTCTATCATTCCTCCCAATCTCTCTAGCAATGCATGGCGAGCTTTCATCAAACGCACGGCTCGTTATACCATGCTGGGGGTCTTCTCTATAAAAGAAGTTTTGATGGCCTCCTTCTTCGCTGTTTAACCTCCACTGAAGCATCTCATGCCATTAAACAAGTCCACGATAGGATTTGTGGCAGACACTTCAGTGGTAACTCGATTTCCAAGCGCATCCTTCGTCTGGGCTATTATTGGCCCACTCTTTATCAAGACTGTAGCGACTATGTTCGGTGTTGCATCAAGTGCCAATAGCATGCAAACTTACTGCATCTCCCTAGCCACGCCTTACAATTCGCTCAAGATTTTTAGCCTTTTTCACAGTGGGGCTTAGATCTCATCGATAAGATTAACCCTCACTCGTCTCTTCGACATCAATCCATCATCACCGCCACCGAGTATTTCACTAAATGGGTGGAAGCTATCCCTCTTGTCTCCAAAAAAGCCAAAAAAATTGTCGACTTCATCAACACCCACATCATCTGTCATTTCGATGTCCCTCACAAAATCATCACTGATAATGGCAAGTCATTCAAAAACAAAATTGTCCAGAAACTCTGTGACTCATTTGGCATCAAACTTAGCTTCTCTTCACCTTACTACCCACAAGTAAATCGGCAGGCCAAGGCTTCCAACAAAATCTTAACTAAAATTTTCATGAAGGTGGTCAACGACACTGGAAGGGGTTGGCACATTCACATTCCCTTCACTTTTTGGGCCTATCACACTAGCATCCAAACCTCTACGGGTGCTACTCCTTTCTCTTTAGTGTATGGAACAGAGGCTGTCCTACCTCTTGAAGTACAGATCCTATCTCTGCACATCTCTCTACATGACATTCTCTCTAATGATGACTTTTGTCAAAATCACTTAGCTCAGCTTTAGTTACTCGATGAACGTCATCTTGCTGCCCTCAACCATCTCCATGTCTATCAAAATCGCATCAAGCAAGCCTATGAAAAAAATTTGTGAGAACAAGATTTCAACATCAGAGACCTCATCCTCAAATCAAATCAACATGTGAAAAATATGGAGTGAAGTAAATGAGGCAAATTTTCTCCTAATTGGCTCAGACCTTACATCATCACACACAAGTATGGGTCAGGGACTTATCGTCTATCTTCTCTTGAAGGCCGACCAGAACTTGAGCCTCTTAATGCTTTGCATCTATGACCATTCTATTGTTAGTCAAGTACTCATTCACTTGACATTTAACTTGAGCTCGTCCCTTGAGCAATCCTTGTCCTCTTAATCCTCATTCCTTTCAACCCTATTCCCTTAAACAAATCATATGTAACCCTTTTATACAGTATGGATGCTTCGTCCTAATAAAAGGGAGCCCTTGAACTTCTATAGTCTTGTCCATGACTCAAAATTTTGTCAAAAATAAATTGAGATGTCAAAATATCCAAGGTCACAAACTCAAAAAGCAGACTGCTCCCTTGAAGGACAGTTGTATTATCATTGTTGTAGCTAATAGACTGCTCCCTCGAAGGACAGCTATTCAAAGCCCTATATATATAAAGAAAAAATATAGACCACTCCCTCGAAGGATGGCTATGACTAAAATCTTGCTACAAACAGCACTCTCTTAGAAGCTTCCTGCATCGATCAGCTTCACAAATGACCACGAAGCAAAATGACATCTCTATGTAGACTTCTCGCATTGATCAGTCTACTCAAAAAAAAAAAAAAAAAGGGTCATGGACTTGGCTTGTAGTCGTCTCAGGGTCTCCTATAAAAAGGGGCAAGGTTATCTCTACTAAAAAAGGGTTACCCTATCCTCCCATATCACATCACCTACTCAAGGGACTTCGAGCTCATTTTAATGTCAAAGTGATTCGATTACCTCTCTAACACTACCCATGGTCAATAACGTAATGCATGAACGGGGATCTTGGTTCTAACAACCCCTATCTATGGTATCATTATGGTCCTTATCAATGAAAGGACAAATATGCCTTTCACTTCCTCCATACACTTTTGGTCACATTCAACCACATCATTCATCTAACCAAATCAACCCAACCCTTTTCAGACCACTCACATAGCCTATTCACACTAGTTTCTATGGATACCAATACACATGGAAACTATCGACTACACAATTTATGTCAAGCATAAACAAGTACTTACTAAAGCATAAATAGACTCATTTCATTTTTCAGCAAACATCCATCACCTAATATGGACAATTGCTAGGGATGAAAAACCCTGACCAATGTTACAAAATACACCATTTGGAAAAGGCTGTAACATCTTATTTTCCTCATCATTTCAAGCATGTACCATCAGACATATGTGACGTGCTAAATCATTCTAATGACCAAACCAACTATCAACCACTTTGTCTCCTCATCTAAACTACATTGGTCTGAGGCCCTTACAATTAGGGCTATGTAGGCAGCACTCAGATTACACGACATTTTCTGGGGTTAGCTCGACCACATCCATTTGTTCGTCTACCAAATGAACAAACCATATTATCTTTGACCATGACTTGACCTCGACCAAAAACATTCCATAACTTCAACCCTTCCTCCCTTTTTGGGAGAACTACATTGGCCTGAGGCCCTTAGGACAGGGGCTATGTAGGCAGCACTCAGTTGACATGGGGTTTGCTGGGGTTAGCTTGGCCATTTCCTTCATCACATTCCTTCTGTCACCTTCTTTCATCACCTGCCAATCACATCACAACTAATCACACATTTTCATAATCATTAGCATAATCATTTACATCATTCACATCATAATCATTAACCATAAACAATATCATCATCATAAAATTAAGCATCCACATCATATAAGTCATACCATAAACATCATAATCACATCATCATCTCATCATAAGTATCATCAAGTATAATCATCATCATCATATAATCAACATACATCATTAAAACACATAAAAAATGCTGCCAACATTAAAACATTCAACACATTTTCATAGCACATCTATGATCAAACATCTCATCATATATATATATCAAAGTTTTTACAATAGCACAATCTGTGCCTCTATCTCTCTCTCTCAAAAAAGATCTATGATACATATCACATCATCGGCTCGTAGGCCGGCATATACATAGCCTCAAAACTCTAGCCTCAAGGCTGTGGCTGTGGTGGTGGTGGTGGCAGCCGGGAAGATGCTGTATCATCTCCACCCTCTGATATTCATTGTCTGTGAGACCCTAAAGCAGTCGCTCGTGACATCGATCACTACCAGCTCAACTTTGCCCTCATCTCAAATTATCACTGTATTTGAGGGAACCCCCTGATGGCCCCCTCATAATACGCAATCTCGTCTAATGCAGTGTTATACCTAGTAATAGGTACAGTCTGCGATGGACCCATCATCCCTGCTGTCGTGCCCTGCGTTGAACCTTGTGGCTCTGAAAACACTAGCTACACTGATGCTGACTATGTGGGCTATTGAATTAGCTGCTGAGGTGGATGCTGCATCAGACCCTATCCTCCTAAAACCTGCCTGGCCAATGCCTGCGTATAGGTTGCAGCCAGTTGTCCCTATAAAATCATGACCTGTCTTGTCAACACTGCCACTTGGCCTGTCATCCCTGCCATCTGCCCTGTCAAAACTATGACCTATCCATACAAAATGGTCACTTGCCCCTGGGCTACATCCCTCTCCTATCTAGCCATGTCTCTCTCCTAGCGAGCTACATCCCACTCTCTAATCACCACCTATAGATTAGGCTGTGGTCCCACCTGCATGCCAGTGTACTGTCCTACCCACCATGCCAAGGATGCCTCTGTACATCCTGGGTCTACTATCCCAGGCCCTGATGGTAGCTCCTCAAAATTGGGCCCCTCTGTCTCCTCTAGCAGTGGGAGCGGTGCCTCTATATCATCCCATCTATACAGTGGGAAGGCGGGTAGCACTTCCTGTAGCAGCCCATACTGGCACTGCACTCTCTCCACTGGCATTCTCTCAAGCTCATCGGCTCATCTACCTCTGACCCACCTGATGCTCTACACCTCGACTAACTACTCTACCTGATCTCTAAAGGCTGGGTACACCAGGTACGGTCTCTAAGTAATATCTTCTAGGATTAGGGCCTCTAGTACCCCTCTATAGTGGTCGATGTCTCTGACCACTCCATCCATCCACGCCTGCTCCATCATCTCTCACCATCGTCTGAATCTAACCATAAAGCGGGCCTGAATAGCCACTGGAAGGCTGAGAGGTTGTGTGACCATGATGTGCTCGTATGCCCAACAATGCAGGAGGTGGCCCACACACAGACTATACTGCCACCGTCGACTGATACCCCATAGCTCTCTATATACCTAGGCTAAAAAAATGGGCACCCAGGAAAATACTGTTTGCTACTCCACCATGTCTGTCAAAACCCAAGTCATCGTGACCATAAACCTACCTCCCTCTACATCTGGCAGCACGTAGACTATGATGCCTATCATCATCAGAATCACCAGCCGATGTGCATCCTCGTCAACAGCATATAGGGGTTCATATGCAAAACTCACTGAGTGGTAACTCATCTCAGCAATGTGCTCCCCAAACAGCATCACCATGTATATGTCATGCACCTCTCTCGAGCACGCATATAGGTCTACTTTGTGTATCGACAGCCACAAAATCTGGTACACATCCTCGACGGTCACTGTCAGTGCCCCTGTCGGCAAGTGGAAGGTGTTGGTGGAATGATCCCACCACTCAATCAGAGCCACCATCAGGCTCACATCTTGCGCCACCTGACAGTATTGCCACAGCCCACTAAGCCCCACTACACTCATCTGCATCCACTCCTCTCTAGTGATATCTTGACGCATCCACATCAGTAATGGCGATAGCTGGTCCCTCAGTATCAAGGTCTGCCTCACCTGCATCCAACAATCAAACTCGTGTCAACGTGACTACAAATCCCCATGACTCTTTTTTCCTTTTGGGAAACCTACCTCGGCCATTTTCCCTTGCGTCTATCTACTTGCCTATCTACCTGACCATCGCTGCCTACCCTGACACCTGGACAACTCTTGGCTTAGCTTTAGCCCCTTGCCTTGGCAGTTTTCAACCTCTCCCTGACTAGGTAGCCACTAACATTAGTTTGTGTGTTGATGACGGCACTTACCTAACCGACGTCGGTCACTTAGTGACTGACGTCGGGAGGAAAGTGACCGACGTCGGTCACTAGTCAACTGATGCTGGCGAACCCACCGACGTCAATGACTGGTTCATTCCCTGAGCCAAACAGGGTGAGCCCTAAAAATTAGGGATTCCCCATTTACCCCCCCATTTACCCCCAAAACCCTCTTAAATCCCCCTAGCATGACCTACCTACCCTTCCCACCCTCCTACCTATCCCCTCCCCCTCATTTCTAGCTAAAAACATGCAAAATTTCAAAAACAAAATCAAATGTAAAAATAAATCAAACAAGTTCAAATGTGTCTCCTACCTCATCCCGTCGTCACCACCGTGGTGGCACGATAGGTGCCGCTAGTGGTGGACCTCCCGCAGGTCCTCCACTACCCACTGCCATCTCTTCCATCTCGCTTTCTCTGCAACCTCAACCCAACCCATAATCACCTCTGTAACCTCCAATCACTCTCCAATCCACTCCCTCTCTCCACCAATCTCTCTTTGACACCTCACACTTCTCAATCGGTCAACTTTGAGTCATTTTCACTCAATCAAATCCAGAGCTCTTTTTTTGGCTTTTGACAACAAACACAAATGACTTTTGGTGGGCTGTCAATCCAGTTTTGTCAGATTTGGCAGGCCGCTGACGTCGGCATAATCGTGCCCTAGGCCACCGATGTCAGTCATTTAAAAGTTATTTAACCAACGTCAGCGGCCTTAGATCCTCAAACTTCTTCACAATGACCAAAATCATGCCCCCAATCAATGAGTCCTCACAGTAGAAGTTATCTTAGCCTCTTGGGGTACCCTTAAGATCACTTTTGCCTCCACTTGTCTCGACCACAGACCTTGGAGATCGTGACTATCTCCTCCGACCCCTTTCAAGACAACTCTGCCTTAGTTGTTTTGATTGCCGTTGCTACCTCGTGACTAGATTTGCAAATTTTCCCCAACCCCCACAAGTACTGGATCGCGCTCCAGTTGATCCCCATGCTTGTGGCCTTTTTCATGTTTTCCAAGAGCACTTCCTGAGCTTGGGATACTTGGAACATGCTGACTATTGGAGCTACAGCTTGGATCATTTAACCCAATCAGCTAAGACTAAATGATGGGGCCCAGTTATTTCAATTTTGGCACTCATCGACCTTTGACCATGACAATTAGGCCTACCTATCACGTGGTGTGGCATATGCGCAATCTCATCCTTTGTGGCATTCACACTCCAACCTTCACCCTTTCCATCTATTTCTCTGTTAAATTGACACCCGATCTCAGGTTCCCTTCCCTCGACTCTTGCTTTGAGGGGGGAACACCTCATCCCATACCTGGGGCAACTAACTCCTATTTTTGTCTTGCAGTTCGTCAAGAACAACCAACAAGACAAAAAGGGGCAAATGTAGACACCGAAATCGTGTCTATCCCTTGGTCATCCTCCCCCTTGGTCCCCTTTGGCCCACTTTCAAACATTTATAACCCATTCAATTATTAATTTAAAATAAAATAACTATTTTAAATTAAAAACCCCCCTTGACACATCATCCATACCACCTTACCCCTCCTTGGATACCTCTCCTTGGATGCCTTCCTCACCCCATGCCAAATATTAAATGCTTAACCCCCATTTCATCCCTTCCACTAGCCTCTCACGTTCATTTAACCTGCCCTCGACCATTTTCTAACGACCAGCTGACCCTGGCAGATGGAAGAACGGGCAAAAGGCTATTTTTAGCCCTTTTTTCCTATTCTTTGGCTGTCGATGTCGGTCAGTATTCAGCCGACGTCGGCGATTTCACCGACGTCAGTCCCTTTAAAACTAATTTTTTGCTTCCGTTACTCCCCCCGTGAATGTGAATTCTCTTGCTCCAAACTTCAAGCTCTCTCGCTACTCAACTTCTTGCAAGCATCAGCATTTCAATAGCACTCTCCAGGCATAGAGGTTCTGCACCAGTCATTCCACACCAAATTGAAGGTTGCATGACATCTCAAGCATCTACCACAACAAAAACAAGCCTCCTGCATCTCTGCCTCTCCACCTACAGCTAAGTATTTGTATTAGTTTCATTTTATTATCCTTTTAATACATTAGCAATCTTTCCATTGCCCCTTCCCAAGCATTCTTGACACAACCCGACCTATTTTTCCTAGAGAGGCTGAAAAGCCTTCTCTCACCCTTATCTCCCTTTTTTCCCCTGTCATCCATTTGGTCCCTTTTCAGACCATACTCTCTATCCTGTTGACCCAGCACAAGCCACTAAGACTCCCACAGACACCCTAAACTACTTTTTTGACCACAAACAGACCTGAAACTCAACCAAAGCCTCATTGCCCTGACCAACATCGACCATTGCCCCTATCGACGTCGACAGACTAACTGACGTCGGTGACCTTGACCTACCGACATCGACAGACTAACTGACGCCAGCGACTATGGAAGACAGATTGTCACATACAGGTACACATTTATTTCTTTTTCTTTTGTTCAGTCTTTTATCATTTCTATTTCTAGCAACATTCTACTTTTTATCAACTAGTAGACTGTCACCCCTTCAAAAAGTCTTTGTACTTCTGGGATCAAGCTTTTCTTGGCAGTCTACTACGTATCTATCTAACACTCTTCTTGTTTAAGTCTCTCTTACTTGCAGGTATCATCCTCCACAGCCAAAGAGGAGTCCCTTCAACGTCTGGATACAGTGCACTGACTTCATCTGGGTAACATCTAACCCTAGACCATCACTTAGTTTCTTTCATCTCTTGAATGTGGAAAAGCAAAAACTGTTAGAAACAGTGGGCATGACATTGTTAGAGGCACTAGAATCTATAATGCAATTATTCAGCTGATGACGGTTTATCAATAGGAAAACATAAAATGGTTCTATCTTCTTAGGGGCAGCTGGAGGAGTGATCACAAGATTATTTTGGGTGGATGTGTTCTTTGGGGAACCAGGAGTTACTTTCAAAATTTCTTGTCTTGTAGGGATAGTTTTATTTTTCACGTATTGAACTAACCTATCCAATTTCTCAGGGTTGGATTGTAAGAATTCAAACTCAGACATTTGAATTTTGGTCTTCTTAGCATGGTCAATTATATCAAATGACTAAAATGAATTATAAATAGAGGAAGGCATTCCATCAATCTAGGATTTACTGGGTGTAGGACTGGTTTGTGAATTTGAAGAAGAAGGTGAAGGAATATTTGAGGTACTTACTTTTTTATTGATCATCAGGTCCTTTGATTATGAAAGTAGCATAGTTCCTTGTCTAGCAAATTAAATTACTGGGAAAATTTCTTCCCTTATTTTTCCTTTATCTGCTTTTTGAGCTGACTAGTTTTGGGACCTGGTAAATACAACGTATGATCCATCAAACACTTCTCCCTTACTTCTGGGTTCATCTTAATAATTCAAGAAACCAATGTTGGAGTCACCAGCTAATTGTTCTTGGCCTTCTACAAAGAGATCAGCGTCATCTTCTTGGTTTAACTCGGATTGGAAAGAAAAATTAGATTTGGTTTCAAGATAACCAACTACTGAGTTAGCTGGTGCTACTTAGATGGCAAGCTTCCCTAGTGGGGGAGGAAGGCAATTTGGTTGCCCTTGATTTCTGACAGCATTGCACTAATATGACTGCTTGGAAAATGTCTTCCTTGGTATATCCTGGTAAGAAGGAGGAGTAGACATCCCTTGTACCATTTGTTTTTTGAGAGATAGTAATTTATTTGTTAGCTTTTGCACCATAGGATCAGTGGTGCCTGTAGAATAAAATTTAGAAGATGAAGATTTACTTCTGTTAGGATCTCTTCTTATCTTTCTTACCAAGATAAGATCATCTTCAACCTCAATGGCCAAAATTTGAGCTGAAACAAGGTCTATGTGGCCAACCCACCTCAACAAGAAACTCACTTTAGGAAGTTGATAACTAATGAAAAAGAACTTGAGATTCTCAGGCATCAACTAATAAATTATGGGAATCTTATTCCTTAGCTTGTCAAATTTGGAAATGAAGTCTCTCATGGGTTCATGAGGCTCCTTCTTCATTTGTGTAAGCTAAGCTAATAGGGCATGTGCATCTTTTACAAGTTTGAACTTGGCCTCAAATTTGGCCTTGAGAGTGTTTCAGTCAGTCACTGTTTGTGCTTCTAGATGATAAAACCAGTCTATAGTAGCACCTTGTAATGTTTCCACAAATAGTTTGACTACAATGTCTTCATATTCAATGCCTATCACACCATAAGCTATGTAAAAGGCTACAATATGTTCATCAAGATGAACCTTCCCATCACCATAGAACATGGGAAAATTCTTCCTTGAACTATGGGGTAGTTCATGTAAAGGTGGGATCATATTCAGGGGACCAAAAGTATTACCCTAGGGGCCTTGAGATACCATGATATGGATGTTGAAAAGAGGGATAATAAATCTATGTGGGATATGTACGGACAAATCTCTATTAGTAGAGGAAAGTGCAGCTTTGCCAGGTATTGGGGCCCTGATGTTTGTAAGAGGAAAAATCCTAGTTTGTTGAAAGTGAGTTTGTGGAGGGGAAAGATCAAAATTATTTTACTGCACAAGCTCGAATACATGGTTAACAATACATTGAGCTCTCTAGCTTCACGTGTATGGCGGATCTACTAGAGTGTAAAAAGGATATGGAAAAGAACTGGAACTACTTCAATTTGAAGCTTGAGGCTTCAAATTATGTGTTCTTCCTCAGTGAAGTCACCAAAAATTGTTGGGTGAATATTTTGTCACCAGTTGACTGATAGTAAAATAGGTGTATCAACCATAGCATAAAGAGATTTATATAGCAAAATGGATATGGTGACCACAGCCAGATTGAGACAAATCTCTCCTCTCAGCAAGGGGAGGTTCCCTATAATTTATAGTATATATACATAAGCTGAAAATACATGTAGGGGTGAAATCATACCATCCATCTCTCTTTTTTCAGAGATGATGTTCACAAAATAGAGGAGAATTCCTAGGTAATTGCTGAAGGCATTTCTCTTCTTTTAGAAATGATGTTCAAAAAACTAGAGGAAGACTTCTTAGGTAGTAACTATAACCATAAGAAACCCATGAAAGCACAAAGTCTTTCATTGCTTCTCTCACTAATTAGGATGAAGGACACCATAGGATTAAGTGTAGCCCAAAGTCTCCACTTCAACTACTACAGAGTAAAAGGTTACGAAGGATAAGGGGAGCTCAAAGTCTCTCCAGTATCTTTTACACAAAACATAGACTGAAGACAATTATGGCAGCACAAAGTCTCCCACAGTCGACTTCAAGACATCTTCCAGCTTATTTCAACTTGTTCTGCTTATTTGATTAAATAGACAAGACTGTATTCAGGAAAAAGACATAATAATAATTTCCTAGATGACACAAGCTATTTCAACACAAAGTCTGAAAGGTTGCTTGTTTTCTCATTCATTTAACAAAATATGATTAATATTCTAAGCTCAAAGTCTCAAGAATGTCTTTCAATTTGGGCAAAGCTTTACTTTTGATAATAGATAGATCTCCCCTTAATACAAAATGAGAGATTCTAATATATAGCATCACAAGAAAGACTTGGGCACTTGGTTTCATAAAGATGGCCCATGCTAAATTGAATGCATTGATTATCTATGAAAAGGCCATGCTAGAATAGGTCATCGGCCTTGACTTTAGCATTTTGAATCATCTCAAATGTCTCCTCCTAAGCATGGGTTGTATGTTCTTCTTTATGACACTTACACGGCTGTCTATTCACTTTTACTTAATGAAGAAAAATAGGATGTGCCATTGAATATTTTATGTTCTCTGATGTCCACCTAGTGGACTATTCCACCTAATAGAAATAACTCTCCTATAGATATTTTTGGATTTCCTATAGTCGTTCTCTCTTTCCTTGCCATGTTTTGTCTCTTCTTATCAATCTGAGCTCTCAGGGCTATCTTCTCGCTTTCACTTGGCTCTTTTGGCTCATTTTTGGGTTGGTCACTGAGTTTGTTCTCAAGGCTTTTAAAAATCAATGGTTATTCTATCACCCTAAAATTTATGTCTGCAGGGACGTCACTGGTCACTTTGAACCTCTTTGAACCTTGAACTCTTTTGGTTCAAAGGTTTAATGGTTTTTTGAAGGGCCGCATTCGCTTTCTTTTCTTCTTCGATCGAACCATTTCTTTGAACTTATTTTTGGAATCTTCCACTTCCTTTATTCACTCAAAGCTTCCGTTCAAACTTATGAACTCTTTGAACCCATTGAACCTTTGAACCTTTCATGTTCAAGGTTCAACAATTAAACAATTCATTCTTTTTTTTTTAATCCTTTTATTCTCTAAGTCCATCAAACTTATTGAACTCATTGAACACTTGAACCTTTTGAACCATTTTGGTTCAAGGTTCAACTATTCAACGATTCAATCTTATTTCTTTGAATTATTTGAAGCTTTGAACTCTCTATATTTTCTAAGTTCGTTGAAGTCATTGAACCTTCAAACGCGTTAAACCTTTGAACTCTTTTTGGTTCAAGGTTTAACGGTTCAACAATTCAATCTTCACTCTTCAAAGCCTTCTTTTCTTTAAGTCTACCAAAGTTGTTGAACCTTCAAACTCATTGAACCTTTAAACCTTGTGGAGGCAGGGTTCAATGGTTCAATATTTTTAAGTGGTTCATTCTTTTTCTTTGAAGCCCACCGTTAAGTCTTTTGATCAAACCTTTGCATTGAACTATCCTTAAAACACTAAGGAAATGCCTTAAGTGTTTTGAACTTCCTTTGAAGAAAGCCCACATGTTAAACCTGTGACTTCTTTAGCTAAAAAGGCTTGAATATTTGGAAAAATTAATTACTCAGAACATTTTGAAAGAAAGAAAGAGACCATTTTGGCCTGTAGGACCAAAATGATCGACATGTTGTCCACAAAAGCAAGTGACAAATTTTGGGAACAATAAGGTGACTAACCAGGAAAGATTTATGGCATGGTTGGTTGAGGAAGCAGATGCTCTACCAGTGGTAGACCAAGATCACCTACAAAGTGTAAGACTTTGGTAGCTAGTATGTGTACCCTCATTACATTACTCTAAATACCTAGTGAATACATTGGTGACCTCATGGATAGCTAAGAGGCATGTGTTCTAGTTGTAGCCCAAGTTAGAGGTTGTCCTCAGCATTGAGGATGTATATCAACTCTATGGGGTGGATTTCATGGGAAAAAATATAGAACTATCATTAGTGAAAGACATAACAACAAAAAAGCTCTACTTGGTGGGACCCCACCATAGTAGAATAACCATGGAGTGCAAATCACATATTTGTCACTATAGGTACACACTCTCTAGATAGTGATAGGATGGACTATGGTCAAGAGGATCTACACCAACTAGAGTATAGGATGACAACCACTTTCATGGATAGGGGTTGTATAATGAGCTGAGGGAGGACAAAAATTTGCCTAAGGCTAGTATATCCTAGGTGGATTGTACTAGCAGTTGGATCACATCTAGCACATAGCTTTTGGTAGATTAACACAACCCAGTATAATCATGTCTTAGGCCTATGAGAGGCTCTCATTGACATGATTGAGGATGCCATATAGTAGTGAGGCATACCATACACTAGAAGAGGGAACAACATTGCTTACATTATTCATAGATAAGGCAAGGCCCATGTGAACCATCTTATATCTAGATGTATTATCAAGCTACATCTGAGATCCTTATAGGTCTATAACATGGCTAGAGGATGATAGAGTAAATCCCTAATTAGGATGGGAGGAGCTTTGAGGTCTATATGGATCATATCATCATCTATGGAGATAGGCTCTAGTAGGCCAAGGGAGATGGGCACAGCCTAGGCCAACTAGGGATGATCCTAGAAGGTAGTCGAGGTAGAGTGAGGGGGTGATGGTGGATAGAGGCCACCATGACAAAGACCACCACCAGGAGGAGCATGACCTTTAGGAGGTCCATAGAGGCCATAAATTTTTCCAAGTAAGACAAGTGTATTTGCTCGATATCACTTCATATTAATAATCATCCTTAGTGAGAGTTGATATGTGACAAACATATATGCTCTTTGTGTGTGTGTGTAGGAAACTAGCCTAGCTAGATTAGACCCCAAGTGGACCTACTACTAGGGGAGTTATTCATTGATGTGGTAGGGACACTGATGATGGAGTGGGTATTACATCTATCAATAGGGGCAAAGCCACATACTAGGTTATGCCAGTTGGGTGCATAAGCCTTGCTTGAGCTGGTGAGGTCATGACATAAGATTCTATAGATATAGGTTGAGTTAGCATGGCATGAGGAATATATGGAAAACCATAGGGAAACTATAATAGATACCAAGGTAATACTAGTGAGAGAAAAGGCTAAGATCAATTAGCTACAGGCTGAGCTAGCTCGAGAGTAAACTAGAGGAGTAGAGGCACCTAGAGTGAGGGTAGACTGACTGGCTATACTAAAAGCCCATGTGATGTACCTAAAGAAAAAAAATGTATTTTTTGTGATATATATGTAGTGGTTTTCTCATTATTAGTACATGTGTGTATATTATTTTATGTGTGATGTGTATGCTTCATCTGATATAGACTACTAGATACATGTGATTAGATAATAGGAACTACTAATAAAGAACCCATGTGCACACACATGTACCAATAGCATGAAGGTTATTGGTGATACAAGAGAGAAAAGGCTCACCTTACCACCATAGGTGACTTTCCTAAAGGGCCACACAATCCCTAGACATAAAATGTCTTGAGGCAAAACCCATTGATCAAGTATTGCAAGTGTTTACCTTCGAGGGTCAAGAGATGAAAATCCCCATTGTCTAGAGAGACAGTGATGACAAAAGGGCCAAACCACTTGTGTGTGATTTTTCACTTCTTATGATGCTCCTTATAAAAAATAAGGACTATATCACCCACCTTAAACTGGCAGTGGTACACTAACATCTTGAATTCGTGGCACTAATAGTGCTCGTAAGAATGGTTATACTCAAGAGTGGTCACCCATCGCTCATATAATTGCTCAAGATTAGTGAGGTGGGTGTTGCATTCTTCTTCATCAAAAAGTGAATCAAACATATTAACCCACAATGAAGGGATTAAGACCTCTAATGGAAAAACAACCTTGGACCCATATATAAGAGAGTATGGGGTTACCCCCATGGCTGTTTGGAAGCTAGTTTGATAGGCCAAAAGGGTGGAATAGAGCATGAGATGCTAATCTCTCTTGGATTGGGAAATGGTATGGAGAAACATCTTCTTCAAATTTTTATTTAAATATTTGTCTTGCCTATTTCCAGTGATGGCCATTAGAGGAGGCAGGTTTGAACTCACTAACAATGTTGAGAGCCCAAATTAAGAAGGGCCAAGTAGCCAAAATAGAGTATAAGAGATCAAACATGGAATTGATAGCATCCCCTATGACCTAACACACCTTACACTTCTTGGCATACTTGACTACATCCTTAACAAGATTAGGCTAGTAGTAGCCCATCTTGATAATACACTGATTAGTGGCTTGCTTTCCCGAGTGGCCACCACAAATGCTCTCATTGGACTCCTCAAGCATGAGAGGTATGTCCTCAAGGGTAAGGCACATCATCAACAAACCATCAAGACCCCTCTTGAATTAGATGCTACCAATGATGACATAATGGATAGTAAGCTTACAGATATGATAACGTTCTTGTGAAGATGTGGTGGTAGGATAAGATTGGTCTGAATGGTAACAAACGATGTCTCGATATGAATCACACTTTGGGACCTCAACATGGTCTATCAAGTAGACCAAATCATCAAGAAATACATCATTAACTAACTCTTATAGACACCTAAATTTGGGCACCAATGGATTCATATCTGAATTTAGACC
This sequence comes from Torreya grandis, assembly GCA_037957365.1. NCBI lineage: Eukaryota > Viridiplantae > Streptophyta > Pinopsida > Cupressales > Taxaceae > Torreya > Torreya grandis. Next base: position 1,467,774 of record JARHVA010000324.1, read on the forward strand.
AATTCTTGCTAATCATTGAATATCTATCCCAAAAAAATCTATTAGTCTCGAATTTGGCTTCATAACCTTGCATTAAATCAATTTGGCTTATTAAATTAATTAAACAAACAAATAACCACATTCCTAAACATAATTAATTAACTTTCACACCCTAATCAAAATCAATTAGCGAGTTAAATCAATTTCAAATCCTAATTAGGTTCACCCACGAGGTAATAAATCAATTAAATCAATTACTAAAAAATAAATTCAAGAGCGTCTTACCTTTGTGAGTTGTCACTTTTGGAAAATATCTAAAATAATATTCCAAACTCAACCAAAGTTAGTAAACTCAACCATGGTTGTGAGTTGTCCCTTTTGGAAAATATCTAAAAAGAATATTCTAAGAATATGCCAAACTCAACCAAGCTTAATAAACTCAACCATAGTCAGATTTAACCCATTCCAAGGGATTTGAAAGCCTATGAAATCAATCCTCGAGCTCTTCATTTAGGGATCTCAATCAAGTTAGATTTATAATGCAATAATAGATTCGTGAAGCTAAAATCATAGTGTTATAATGTTGAAATTGAGCCAAGCCATCAATCAAGCCAAGCATTCAACAATGGTGCATAGAGGAGATGATGTTAGCCATGTGTCATTGATGAATACTTATTATTCATAATCTGAGCAAGCCAAAGTAATAAATCATTTGGAGCTCTCAAGGAAGGTAAATATTGTTGTTCTTTGCATTTTAGTTGGGTTTTCAATTGTTGTTTATTCATTAAGCTCCCCCTAAGATCTAGGCCTAGAGATGTTATGCTAGTGTGTTTATTTCATTTTTATTTCATTTTGAGACTAACACAATACTAACCATCCTCTCTTTATTCAAATTTATTGATCACAAATGGCACGCCCGGTGGGACTATCTTCATGAGAGTGCAACCCACAAACATTTTTGTATTTCATAGTTTTAATTCTTTTGTTGTTGTTTTTTGATTTGAGTAAAAAAGGCCAATAAAGAATTCATAAATTTTTATTTACTTAACATTTTTTTCTTACTTTTTTTATTAATATATATAAATATGTCATTGATATTCTCTAAAAAATTTACAATTTTTTTTAATATTTTAACAGTTGTAGTTATTTTAGTGACTATCACTTTCTATTTTTTTAATTTTCTAGTAAAAATGGTTAGTACAGAGATCATAACTTTTTTTATTCATTGGTTTGATCTTAATTTTTTTAGATAGGTATTAATTGGACCCATAAATAACCTCCAATATTTTTGTGATAAATGGATGTGTAGTTTAAAAATTATGGTTAAATTACTAACTGTAGGTTTTTATGATTTTTGTGTTCGATTTTCTTGTTTTTTACCTTCTAACTTGTTTGCATGTTTCATAAGTTTATTTTATTTATTTTATTTATTTATTTTGAGTTTTTTATTGATATTTTTTCTAACCTTTGCCTAACCTAACATGTTTGTTTTTTGGGGGTTTTGCCTTCGGGTTGACAAATTTAACTCTTCAAAGTTGCTTCTCATTTGATGAATAAGCTTCAAGGCTAAACAAAGTTCTGACAATTTCTTTGCAGGACCTATTTGGAGAAAACCATTTCAATATAAATTAGTATTTTCACACTTCATTTATATGTTTAAAACAAACTAATAATCCTTCATTTTGGTGTTTAAATAAACTTTTTAGGGTGTTTTATTGGTTAAATTTTTGTGGTTTATTTCAAAGTTCACAACTTAAAGCCAAGGGGCTAAAAGAACACCACTACACATTTTGTTTAGTGTTATAAAATTGAATACACTTCAAAGTTTTTTTCAATTTTTTTTCATTATTTATTTAATCTAATCTTTTTTGAGTAAATAGGGAGTTGTGTGTGTATGCTCTCCCATCCTTCCCCTTTACGGAACTTTTAGGATCAATAGCACCAACTTCTTTCTGGGTGGTTTACAATTATTTATATTTACACAACTTAAATCCAAGGGGATAGTAACAAATCTAATCAAACACATTCAATTTAGTGCAATTGAATTAACTTCACTTCCATTATTTACAAACTTGCTTGTTGATTGTGTGTTTTTCTAAAAAGAGACGTACGTGTATGCTCTCTCATCCATCCCCTTTAGGGAACTTTTGGAATAAAAAGTGCCATCTCATCACACTTTGAGACTAGTTCAAAGCATGGAAAAAAATTCATTTAAAGCCCTCCCCAAAAACTCACAATAGTATTGGGTGATCTTGAGATGACCATAAATTCTTTATATTATGTCATTTATTTCATACATCTTGGTTTGTGAGGGGGACTTCATTACCTCCCACAAGTTCTTTAGGGAAGCTTTGACCTGAGGTTTCATCTCCTAGCACTGACTTCAACCACTCCCACTATGATCATAGTTTTGAGTGGTTAAACCACCTTCTAGTGTTGGAGTTGCATACGGGATATACATGTACATTGGACGTCACACTACACTTATAAAGCAATAGATGCAGTGGTTACAAAAAGGGCAAGACCTTTTTGCAATAAGCCAAGTGCCATAGACACCCAGTTAAAGTGTGTTTCTTTTACATCATTTGACATGAAATTCATTATGCAATTGATCCATCTAGAATGCTTGTAAAATAATTAGTTTAGTCAACCCCACATTGCCATACCCTTACGAGGATTTGATCGATTATACTTAGTGTAGTTTGGTCATTTTTACTTGGTGTGTTAGATTAGACTAAAACTTTTATTTTTCAAAGCATGTAATTTAATGAGTCATGATTCCATATCACTCCTTTTTTTAGGAGGTATATGCCATCCATATGACACTTTGATTTAACTTATCAAACATTCTCTTTTTGTGTCAAAATACTGAGAGTATCACTTGATTTAGGAGGGTACCATTATGCTGCCTAAATCATTTCAAAATATTCTACCTTGAAGTCTTGAAACATAAACCATTTGTCACATCATCTTTTGGGAGTGGTAACGTCATTAGGCTATCCATTTTGTTTCAAAAGACTTGCCTTGTTTCATCTTGTATTTTCATTATCAATTGTTTTCAACCAATCACTTGAGCCTTGTTAAATATTGGATTAGCATGGTCATGCTATTCAATTATTTCTAGCTCTTTGTCATCAAATTTATAGTATATCCTTAGTTGAGTCCTTGATTAACTATTACAATTTCAAATTCAAATATTGGTTGATTTCAATTTAGACCTCAATACCTGGGGTTGATACCTAGATCTTCCTCTTTTGGATTACGTAACTTGGGTTAATTTGTCACTCAATTTTGGAAAATTATATTTTTTTGTGCTTTTATTTTGGTCAAATCATTTTATCTTCAAATGTTTTTTGTTTAGCATCTTATACCAATCAAATCATGTTTTATGCCTAGAGTCATGTACCTTGTCTATGTTAAACTATTCCAAGTTTGTTAGATTAATCAATCATCCTTTTTAAGTTGAGATTTTGTAATTGTTTGGCCATTATTCCTCATATATCCTATTTGAGCCTAGCTATTGACTCTACATTTGGATAAAAGACCTATCAACTTTTCCCTTGAGTAGCTTAGACCTACTTGGAACATGTTTCAACATTAGAGTTTGGTAGTTTGATTTTTAGGTCATTTTTCATGACCTTTGCATGTATCAGACACTTAGCATTTAGTGTTTGATGATACATTATTTTTATCAAGTCTTTACATAAATTTTTTTGGAGATTCAGCTCTACCTTTGACCAAGCTAGATCACATTTGAACCCTTTGTCTTTCAAAAAGGTATAGATTTTCTAGATTTTATGGAACCTTAATCCCTTATCTTTTTGTGAAATATTTGTCATTTAATTTGAACATGTCTCACTATACATGTAGTGGAGCTATGTATAATTCTGGTTATGGAAATCCTTTCACACAAGGGGACTTTGTGGAAAACCCTACTGAAGACAATGTCATTTGGGAAACAGATTCTTATTCACCTCACAATATTCAACTAGGGGGATAAATTCAAGATCCTTTGGCCAACTATTTAGTTAGTACACCTCTATATATAGATCAAGATCAAGAGATGACAACCCAATACTTATCTAGCATACCATCATTTGCAAAAAGTACTCAACAACAAACTTATCACATCATAAATCCATCAACGTATGATCCCAATAGAATTACAGAGGTAGGGTATGAAAACTTACAAAATATAGAAAGAGAGCCTTCTAACATGTTTTATAATCAAACTCATGGATAGTTCTCTTCTAGCAATCTTAATGTCATTTTACCAATACCTTATCAAAACCCTCATGTGCTTATCCCACAAAGAGGTCCCATGGATGACCACTTCGATAAAATGCATCAAGCATACAAGACATATCTTAATTTAGCACATGAAGTCACTAATATGGTCTTGTCAAATGCACCTCTTATTAATCTAGCTCCTCAAACAAAAGTTTTAATTGAGTTGACAGGTCAAGACAATAAGGGTTTAGACCCATTTATGCAAAACACTTCAATAGAAACCATGTTCAATACACCAATTATAGAGGAAATATCTTTGGTTTCTATGCATGATACTAATAAAAACATAGGGGATAATGTGCAAGCAACATCCAATTTAAACCAAAATGGTATTGGTACATAAATAATCAATCCACAATAAAATGTGCCTTTAGCTAGTACCATTAGTGGTTTTCAAAATTAGGGAGTAGGAACTTCTACGTCCCAACCTCAACCAACTACTTATAATATTTAACCAACTACTTCTTCAAGTGCACAACCAACAGGATTAAGTAGCCAGCCAATAAGCATTGTCACACCATAATAAAATGTGTTAAATCTTACTCCTTCCCAAAATGTGATGAGTAGTATTCCAAAATAGCAAGCACAATCAAGTATCCTAATGCAACATAGGCTGAACATATTACCACCTCAACAAGGGGCAACCAATGTTCCACCTCACAAGGTAGCAATGAACATACCTCTTCCTTTGCAAGCCAATATACTAACCCAAAATCAAATGATGTCTAATCAAAAACATATTCATATTGGTCAGCAACATATACTAAATATCCAAAGTGCATCTAATTCTTAATAGATATTTGCATAACAAAGAGGTTCCAATGTTCCTCAAGTACCTTCTAGGCAACAATTGCCTTTTGTGCAAAATGTACCATAGGTTTAAAGATAGGGTCTTAGCTCACAAATTCCCACTCAGCAACAAGGTTTGAATAGTCATCAACAAGTCCCTATTCAACCATAATAGGCACAGTATGGTTATATCCCTCCATCCTAGCCCCAATATCCATAAAATCAATCATACATATCTAACCCCAACCAAAATGGCACACTACCAATGGTACAATTTCAACAATTGAACCCTAATCTATGCATTCACATTCCTAGACCATTCCCTAGCCAATCCAACCTACTCTATCAAATCCTTCCATCATAGCCCATTCCAAATCATCCACTTGTGAATTCCCAACCATAAACCTAGGCCAATATTCTAACAAGTTTCCTTGAGAAGGAATTACAACAAATGAAGAATGCAATTTCTATCATCCAATCTAGGAAACAATTTAAAATTTTCAAATTAGATGATGTATGTTCATATCCTTTTAACATGGATTACTTACAAATTCCATTCCCTCTAGGATATGAGCCACCCAAGTTTGACAAATACAAGGGGAAAGGTGATCCCAAAACACATCTGACAGAGTTCTTTATTGCATGTCAACTAGTGGCATATAATGACATTTATCTATTATTGTTAATTCAAAGGAGTTTAGCTAGACATGCCTTGGAATGGTTTTTGAAACTACCAAATAAATCCATTTTTGAATTTGATGATCTATCAGATAAGTTTATGCAACACTTCTCATATAACCTTGAGCATGAGATTCATTAGTTGAATTAACACAAGCAAGCTAAAAACAAGGTGAAAGCTTCACAATTTATCTACAATGATGGAGAGATCTTGCCAACTACTTTACCCATGGTCTACTAGGTAAGCAACTAGTAGATGTGTTTACCAAAAATCTACATAGTGAAATATCCTACTATCTAGAGTTATAATGTGTGCATATGTTCAAAGACATCATCAACAAAGGTTTAGTGATCAAAAGAGCCCTTATTTACAAAGGGATCATAAAACTAAACTCAACTAATCAAAATGATGGCCAAAACCAAAATCAGACCAATAATCAACATCAAAATCCAAAACAAGTGCAAGCATCACAACTAACACAGGCTAATAATAATGATAGGCCAAAATAATTTAACCACAATAAGAATGTTTTTGGGAATGGAGTAATAGAGTCATGCCATGTCCAAATGGTGTAAACACCATCTAATCAGCTAGCACCACCTTTTCATATTACTCCTACCTAATAATCTCTTCCATAGTTGTAACATGTATAACAAGCACAACTTAAGCTAGTGCAACAAATGCAATAATTATAACAACCTTTGACTTTGTAAAACCCACCTCCTCCAAGGAGAAACATACCTACTCATCATCCTTTTACCAAACTTAGATAACCTATTGAAATAGTATTTTGAAATATCATAATAGCTAACCTAATCAGATACCATGTTCCAAAAGAGCAGTATCATGAAGGTACAAACATGCTAGACTAGTAAAAGCTAGAACAATTCTATGAGTTTCATAGGGTTAAAGGCCATAATTTGCAATGTTGTGTGTAAATCAAACATGTCATCCAAAATATTTTGAAGAATGGTGAGATCACATTAGATAATGGATCTTCCACATCCAATCAAAATCTTGGCATCTATCAAAACCCATTTCCTCAACCTAACAATCATCTAGTGTAACAACAACAACAACATCAAAAACAAAGGCCACGTCAACAATATCAGTAGCAAAACCAGCAAAGCCAAAATAATTGATAGAACCCAAGGCCAAAATAGTGTCCACAACCAACAAACCTACAATGCTATTACACATGACTATAACTCAGTTGTAGGTCATATCTCAGGAGTTAGCATTAATACCATTTCCATCAATCCTAGACCAAGTTTTAACCAAATAAGACCATTACTAGTCATACCAAACCAATCTAATCATTTTGGTAACCCTTTTTTGACCTAGGACCGCATACAGGTGAACTAGCAAGTAGGGATTGCCATGTTAGGACTTTATAATGATAACTCATCATTCACCCATGACCACACTCAAGTGCATCGATGATTGAGACTTATCTTATTTGGCCCCCCTCCACCATCATCGGTTAGCAACAATAGTCCTGTATCTAATAATGACTATGCAATCACAACTTGACAGTCTAAAATTACCCTACTAAGCCCACAACAACCTACCACTTTACCCATCATCTAACCCACCATTCAACCTCAGAATAAGCCATTTAACATTGTTTAAGAAAAGACATTTGATATAGTGGAACAATTGCAAAAAATGCCAGCACAAATATCTATTTTGGATTTATTATGCATGTCAACAATCCACAATCAAATATTGAATGAATACCTTAGCCAGTCCATTGTTTTGAATGACATATCCCCTGATCAATTTCAAGCTTTGGTAGGACACCTATCTCCAACCCAACAAGTCACATTCAACCAAAGTGATATGTCACCTCTTGGCCCCCTGCATAACAATTTGTTATACATTGAAGTATATATAATGTGACACAAAGTGAAACATGTCCTTATAGATAATGGATCAGGTATAAACATAGTGTCTCAAAAGCTCATCAAGCTTCTTGGGTACACAATGATGGATCTCAAAGTAGAAAAAATCACCATCAAAGAATATGATAATCAAGAGTGTGAATCATAGGGCACCATTAGCTTGTTAGTTATCATTGGGCCCTTGACTCATGATACCCTTTTTAATGTGTTGGATCTTGATTTATCATACAATATACTTTTGGGTAGGCCTTGGTTATATGAGATCTGTGTAGTCCCATTGACATTACACCAATGCGTCAAGTTCTCCCATTCAAGGATGTAGGTTAACATTCTAGGAGATTTTTCATCTGTATGAGCATTATAAACATCTACAGGCTAAGTTTCAAAGTTACAACTACCACTTTGGCATGAATCCATCTAATAAGTAAAATAAGGGGAAGGTAATACTCTTTTAATTACCAAACGATAATTGCATTGATCCTAATACCCTTTATTCTCTCAATTACATGCCACCTCCTAAAGTATCCAATCATTTTACCATCTCAACTAATGGCCCAAGAAATTACTTAACTCATGATACATTTCATATTTCAAAGCTTCCTCAAAACCCAAAAGCTTTTGGAAGACCTAAATCTATGCCACCTATGCTTTGGCAAAGAAAGGGTAAATGCCACATTCATAATCTAGGACCAATCATTTTCATACTAGCTTCTAGCCTAAAAAAAGATCCTCTTGAAGGAGATGAGTCATGGTTGTATAATGATATTTTGGCCAATCGTTACAAGAACCCCAAGTATCCCATTCCCAATCGTATCATGTAAAATCAAGATTATGAAGGAAGGGGCCTTAGGCCAAATCTATAGGGAATGTTGGAACCTATTTTCATGACATTAACAAAGCATGCCCTATGGATGACTTTCCACTACCTAACATTGACATGATAGTCAATTCCACAGTAGGTTATGAAATGCTTTCACTAATGGATGGTTTCTTAGGTTACAATCAAATCAGAATAGCACTAGAAGACCAACACAAAATAGTATTCACCACTCCATGGGGAACATTATATTATTAGGTTATGCCACTTGGCCTTAAGAATGTAGGGGCCACTTATCAAAGAGCTAGGATATTCATATTTCATGATATGATGCATGACACTATCAAAGACTATGTTGATGACATACTAGGCAAATCCAAAACTAGGGTCAACCATCTAACAACATTAAGGAGGATATTTGAGTGACTACAAGAATATAAAGTTAGGCTCAACCCTAACAAGTGTGTATTCAGAGTTACATCAAGAAAATTATTAGGCTTCATCATGTCTCATAGGGGTATTAAAGTTGATCCAGCTAAAGTAAGAGCCATAACAAAGATGCTACTACTAACCAATCTAAAGTAGCTTCATAGTTTACAGGGTAAGATCTAATTCATCCAATGGTTCATATCTCAATTATCAGATAAGTGCCATCCATTTACACACCTAATAAAGAAAGGTGTTACATTTTAATGGGATAATGATTGTCAAAAGCCTTTTCAGTAACTGAAGGACTATCTCACAAATCCCCCAATTTTATTGCCTCTAACTCTAGAAAAACCATTCTTGTTATATATTTCTACTATTGATAATGCTCTAGGGTCACTTCTAGCTCAACATGGTGACAAGGGAAAATAACATGTAGTGTACTATTTAAGTTGTACATTGGTTGCGTATGAGCACAACTATATGCCCATTGAAAAAGCTTGTCTCACTATGGTCTTCACAACTCAGAAACTATGCCACTACATGTTGAACAATAAGACCATGGTTATTTCCAAAGTAGATTTACTTAAGTATCTACTATCAAAAATACCTTTTCAAGGTCGTATATCCAAATGGATCATGCTACTTAGTGAGTTTGAGATAGAGTATGTAAACCAAAAATCAATTAAGGGGAAATTTCTCATAGATTAGCTTGTTGAATCACCTCTTGAAGACACAAAGCCATTAACATTATAATTTCCCAATGAATCCATCATTGAAATACTTGTTAAGGAGCAGCCCTAGAAGTTGTATTTTTATGTATCATTCACTACACATGGATCAAGGGCATGCCTTTTATTCATAACAACTCAGGGGGATCTAATCCCCAAGTCATTTAGAATCAACTTTCCTTGTACCAATAACATGGTTGAATATGAAGCACTTATTATAGGGCTTTGACAAGTAGTACAATGGAACATATGTCATCTAATAGTTTATGGTGATACTTAGTTAATCATAAATCAAGTTACAAACCACTTCCAAACTAAAGATGACAAATTGATTCCATATAAGGTAATGGTTGCCACTCTCAAACCCCAGATCACTGACATTCAATTTGAGCATATGCCATGAGTAAGCAATAGAATAGTAGATGCCATGACTACCATTGGATCATTGATTCATCATGAAAACATAGCTAGCAAGCATCAATTTCTTATATAAAATCTAACACCAACTCATGAACCTTCAACTATTACAATGATATGTGATATTGTTGGTCCCAGTTCTAATTGGTACTCAAACCTATATGCCTATTTACATGAGTAAATCCTCCCACTAGACTTATCCCAAAAACAAACCAAATTTTTCATCCATAATGCCTAACATTACACCCTACTCAGACCAACCCTATACTGTCATAGTTTTGATGGAACTCTGTTTCATTGTTTACCTTTGACAGAATCTATAGTAGCATTATAGGAAGTTCATAAAGGATTATGTGGAACCCACACTAGCAGGGTAGTCCTATCCAAAAATATCTTATGTACTAGTTACTATTGGCTAATAATGGATACAGATGTAGCTGCATATGTCAAGAAATGTGACAAGTGTCAATGGCATGCTAATTTGATTCATATACTTGTCAAGACCTTAAAACCAATGCTGACACCATTTCCATTTTCTACATGGGGCCTTGACCTCATTGGGAAAATAAACCCCACCTCATCAAATGGCCATAAACACATTCTTACCTCCACTAAATACTTCACTAAGTAGGTCAAAGCTATACCCCTCACTTATGTGAATGGAAAGTAAATTTCCAAATTCATCTTTAACCATCTCATCTGCCGATACAATATCCCTTCTAACATTATATCTGATAATGGAGGATCATTTAAGAATAAGGATGTTGACAAGTTATGTGTCGAATACAAGATCACACAACACTTTTTAACATCATATTACCCTTAAGGCAATGGTCAGGTCAAAGCATCAAATAAAACCATTGTCAATATACAAAAAAAATATTATCAATGATGCTGGTCAAGATTGGCATCTTTAGATATTCCATGCCCTTTGGGCATACTATACCAATCATCACACACTCATATGAGCCACTCCATACTCACTTGTTTATGGCACTAAATCCATAATTCCTATTGAGGTTGATTTTCCTTCATTACGCATATCTTTCAAGCATATTCTCAATGATAATGACTACCAAGTAGCTCGCCTACAAGAGCTATATTTACTTGATGAGAAATGTATGGATGCTATGAATAATCTACAGGCCTATTAGAATCGAATTTGGGGTCAATATAATCAGTGTGTAAAACATAAACATTTAAACTTTGTGATCTTGTCCTAAAAGAGAACCAAAAGAATACGATGATTGAAAAGAAATATAAAGGAATTTTAAAACCCAACTGGGTGGGTCCTTTCATAATCACTATAGATTATGGAACTGGAGCATACATGCTTGCCACACTAGATGGTAATGAACTTGATGATCCAATGAACATTATTCACCTCAAGTGTTACTATGCTTGAGTAACTTGATGTATTTTCTTTAAGGACCATTTCAAGTTGTACCATATTATCACTATTCTTCTTTATACTGTTATCAAACTATTTGTTCTACCAACCTCTCATTTTGACATTCTAACTAGACCATCTAACCATTCCATTCCTACTCAACTAAACATGTTTTAAATCTTATCAACCTAGCCCTTTTAACATTGGTTCATCCATTGGTTTCACATTTTCAGCATGCAGAATCATACCAGTTCAATAGTTATTTCAAGCATTTCAGATAGAGGCAATATTTTGGAGTAGTATGATAGAAGTATTGGTAGTTGCATCCTTTATTTATTTTTCCCTTCTTATCAAGTTTGTTTATGTGAGTTTGATTATATCACCTATTGGGGAAAATCCATGTTCACTGATATTGATACTAATTATATCATTTGTTGGGGAAAATTGGTATCATTTATCTATTAGTTGTATCATAGTTATAACTACCTATGGGAAAACTAGGGGCAGCATTTGTTTATTGGGACTTGACATATCACTTAGCCACTCATATGTTGTACTATGTCATAATACCAACTGTGCCTATTTTGTTTGAATTGGTTGTTACACTAGTTAGATTCCTCCATTGTGAGGTGAACTATTGTGAGCTAAATCCATTTTGGGACTATGTGGGTCATTCATGTTGCAATCAGTTTAGTCCCCCTTTAGCCATGCTCTCACCATTTTGCAAGCATCAATTTAAGTTCCTACACTCTCATCATTTTATGAGCATCATTTCAAGTTCCACTCTTGCCATTTTGTGAGCATCATTTCAAGTTATAACACTCTCACCGTTTTATGAGCTTGGACTATTTTAGTGTCTTGTCATTTTCTATTGAGTTGAGATGCTTTGAAAATTGTTTAGAAAAAACCAAAAACATTGACCATTTCTTTGCCTTAAGGATTCTAGGAACTCTCACTAAGTCATAAGTAAATCACTTGTTCCTTAGTTTCTCCATCCTTTTTGGCCTTTTTTCCTATGCTATCACCATTTTTGAATTCATCCCTATTCTTCTATCACATCCATCATGTCTTCTATTAATCATCATTTTCTTCCCATTTCCTGGGAGAACTACATTTGGCCTGAAGTTTTATTAGATTTTAATATCCATGGAACTATGTAGGTAGTGTTCACTTGCCTAGCATATATGGAGACAACTTAGCCATCCCCTTCCTTTTGTTCTATTCCCTCATCTTGTTTGCTTATTTAGTTGTCACCTAGTTTCTAGGGGCAATGTTTGTCATGATGTTTATACTAACATAGGGACTAACACTTATTTGTTTTTTTTATTTTGTTTGTTTCTTTGTTTGTCTATTTGTTTTTTGTGTGCCTATTTGTTTGCTTTCAGTACTGTGGTTGTGATTCAGTCTATATGTGTTCATTGGGTGATTCCTTGCACATTATTCTTGAATATATCCATATTCAAACATCTACATTTTCATCATGGTTTTTATCATTGGTACACTTATTTTTCATTGAGTATCAGATATCAGGACTCAGTCCTTATGCATATTTTGGCCAAGCCCCCATGGTGTTCTATCATGAGGCATATCATCAAATGCTACAACAAATATCAGCTCTGAGAGGTCTACAACATCACCATCTCCTCGATACCAACATCAGCAACAATCCTAATCTAGTACCCAATTATATCCCAAATAGAGTAATTAAGTAACAAAATAATTTCAACCTTTGTTAGTTTGGATGAGCATCTCCCTACTAGTAGATTTTATAAATTCATCTTTATCCTCTATATCAACTTATCAATCATCAACCATCAATCATGTTTTCATCATCAGAGTATACTACATCAGCACTATACACCATACCACATGTATTCTCAATGATTATATCACATGCTGGGGCAAATCATTATGTTTTCACCAATTTTCCTTTCTTGTTTGTTTGTCCTAATTGGGGTAGCTCCATCTTCTCAATGATTATATCACCTACTGAGGCAAATCATTATGTTATCATGCCAAGTTGCCACAATCAGGGTACAATGCTTATAACCACATTTGGGCAAACCATTGTACATTGTCCCACATGCATTTCTCAATGATTTTGCCCAACTTTGGGTAAATCATTGTGTTGTCACCCTATCATCTTCATTTGTTTGGTCCCCTCATTTCACTTCTTTCTTTCAAGGGACCATTTGTAGACCCACTTGCCAACCACTCCCTTGAGGGGAAGCTACAATTTAATCATTACCATTACAGTCATAAGCATAAAGAACCATTTTATTCCTTAAAAATATGTTACTATGCTTACAGATTGCAATATCTTTCCAAATAGGGGCAAACTGTAGACACCTAAATTTGACCACCAATGGCTTCATATCTGACTTTAGACCAATTCTTTCCAATCATTAAATATATATCCCAAAAAAATCTATTAGTCTCAAATTTGGCTTCATAACATTGCATTAAATCAATTTGGCCTATTAAATCAATTAAACAAGGCAAATACACACATTGAATTAATCAAAATCAAACAAATGACCAAATGAATAAAAAGAATTAATTAACTTGCACACCCTAATCAAAATCAATTAACAAGTTAAATCAATTACAAATCCTAATTAAATTCACCCATGAGCTAATAAATCAATTACTAAAAAGGAAATTCAAGAGCATCTTACCTTTGTGAGTTGTCAACTTTGGAAAATATCTAAAAGAATATCCTAAGAATATGCCAAACTCAACCAAAGTTAGTAAACTAAACCATGGTTGTGAGTTATCCCTTTTGGAAAATATCTAAAAAGAATATTCTAAGAATATGAAAAACTCAACCAAGATTAATAAACTCAACCACGGTCAGATTTAACCCATTCTAAGGGATTTGAAAGCCTTTAAAAGCAAGCCTAAATCTCTTCATTTAGGGAGCTCAATCAAGTTAGAGTTATAATGCATGAATAGATTCATGAAGCTAAAAACATAGTGTTATAATGTTGAAATTGAGCCAAGCAATCAATCAAGCCAAGCATTCAACAATGGTGCATAGAGGAGATGATTTTAGTCATATGTCATTGATGAAGACTTCTTATGCATAATTTGAGCAAGCCAAAACAATAAATCATTTGGAGCTCTCAAAGAAGGTAAAGATTATTATTCTTTGCATTTTAGTTGGGTTTTCAATTGTTGTTTGTTCATTAATCTCCCCCTAAGATCTAGGCCTAGAGATGTTATGCTAGTGTGTTTATTTCATTTTGAGACTAACACAATACTAACCATCCTTTCTTGAGTCAAATTCCTTGATCATAGCTATATGTTCAGGTTGGGTAGTGGGTACCTAACGAATTGGTCAGCCATAGCCAAACCCTTTGTGTACTTTTAGTTAATGATGTAGAGGTCAAACTCCTAAAGAAGTATGATCCACCTCGCAGTCCTACCAAAAAAATGTGTCTTATTGAGAAAATAGTGAAGTGGATCAGACTAGATGATCATGTTGGTAGTCTAGTCTAACATGTAATGCCATAACTTCTTCATGGTGAAGATGAGAGAGAAGCACTAATTCTCAATAAGATATTAGTTAAATTTAGGGCCAACCAATGTGTGAGAGATGTAATAAACAACTCTCTCCCTATTGGTGGCATCCCTTTGGCACTACATGCCCCTGATGGAAATATCAATGAAAAAGGTGTATAATATGAACTCATGCCCCTAAATGGGTATCATTGGGATGGGAGGATTATTAAACAAATTCTTCAATTCATCAAAATCCACTTGGACTTTAGTAGACCACAAAAATGGAGTGTCCTTGCACAAAAGATGTGTGAGGGGTATGTATTTGTGAGCATACTCCTCCAAGAAACATCTGATAGAGTTATGTCTTCCTAGGAAGGACTGCAACTAGACACGGTTATATGGGGGAGGCATCTCAAGGATCACTTTGATCTTATCGGGATCCACTTCAATTCCCCTCTATGAGATGAGGAAGTCAAGAATCTTTCCAGCTAAAATGTCAAAAATGCACTTTTTAGGTTGAGATAGATGTGATACTCTTGAATATGCTCAAATATGATTTAGAGGTCTCATACATGCTCATCCCACTTAAAATATTTTTTGAAGAGGTCATCAACATATCACTCAACTATCTTGTGGATAAGGTCAAGGAAAACATGGGTCATTGTAGGCTGATACATGGTCCCAAGGTTATTTAGACCAAAAGGCATGATGGTGTAGTAAAAGGTACCCCATGGGGTAGTGAACATCATCTTGTGCTGGTCTTTGGATGCAATCTAGATTTGGTTTTACCTAGAGAAACCATCCATGAGGGACATGATCTCAAAACTAGTAGTGGAATGAACAATCTAGTCTATCAAATGAGTAGGAAAGTTATCCTTTAGGTAGGCCATATTGAGATCCTAAAATTTGATGCAAATATAAACATCCCCATTCTTGTTTAGAATAGGAGTAATGTTGTAAATACATCAGGGATAGTCAAAAACTTGGATAAAGCTAATTCAGATGATTTTTTTATTCTCTAATTTGACCAACTAGGAGACTTTAAGAGCCATGGGATGTTGCTTTTAGTGAAGAGACCAGGTCTCATTATCCATAATGAGGTTATGAACAACTATGTCAAGATCCATGCCCTTCATATCAGTGTATTCCCATGTAAAGACATCTAAATATTCATGCAAAAAGGTAACCAAAACATCTCATTCCTCAAGATCAAGTCTACAATTGATCTTGTGATCTTAGGCCTTACTGAAGTACCAAGGTTGATATTTATGGATCCTTCAAAATCCATAGTGTTACCTTCCTCAAAACACTCAGGCACAGGAGGGAGAGACTCATCTAACACATTAGGTTTAATCACCAAGGCATTCACCATAGGAAGGGCTAGGGTTGATCCATCTATGAGAGAAATATCAAAACCAAGGCGATCAAGGGGATAATGATACTTACGACAATCCCACATGATCTTGGTATAATCCTTTCTCCTTTTGAATAGGTTGTGTGTCATAACATGATTGAAAAAACACTTGAGATTAGACTCAACCATTTTATTAGTCTCAATGGGAGATATATGGAGAGAGACAACACTTTGATGGGCAAAGTATGACACAAGGGGGAGCTCAACATATAGAGAGACATCCTAGAAGAGATTTCTAAAAAAAGATGGATTAGCCTGGTGTTGTAGAGAGAAAAAAGGATTCAACTGATGCATGTTAGACTTTGAAGGAATGAATGTTGATAAATATTTAGTTGGATTAAAATTTTCATCCTTGAAGAAGTGAGATTCATAAATAGGGGGTGTATGAGAATCTATAGACCACCATGAGGATATATCTAAAGCCTTACCTGAGGGCTTTGTGTTTACATAGCATAACACCCAAGGATCTGGGTTAGCCTCCAAAGTGTGAACCTTACCTTCATACACATATTGTACCATGAAAAATATGGTTGACATGACATCTTATATAGCAGTGGTCCAAGGATAGCCAAGAATCGTGTTGTATGAAAGATCAAGGCCTAACACACATAACTCAACTCTAACTATCTTGGGTCTAAAATTGACCTAGAGATTTATGTTTCCCATTGACATAACTATGTCATTATTGAAATTGACATAGTTATGTGAAAAATTAGAGAGATTTTTCTAACTAATCTTGAGTTCATTAAACACACACATGGGCATGATATTCAATGTATCTCTTTTATTGATAATACACCGCTTAACATGGTAATAATCAATACAAGTCTTGATGTATAGAGTGAAACAAGCCCTCTTTAAGAGAACTAAATCATCTGGTAAAGAGGATGGGTCGAAAGATAAGATGGGAATATGAGGCTACTTGTGTGTATTAGAGTTGAAAAAAAATTCAACATCATCACATAATGAAGCCATACGAGGGAGACCAAGCTTGTTAAAGATTATACCCCTTTTCTCAAGACAAAGGTGAAGAAGGTCCCAAATGGAGATCCCAACTGAGAAGTCCCACAACTCCTCTATGATGGAGTAAGGATATTATCTAGCCTAAAGAGGAATGTTATGCTTAAAAGTTAAATCTGACCTTAGGATTTCTTACCCCTATGAGCTAGATTGGGGGCCTAACACAATTATTCTCTTTAATAGGGTCAGTGTCTTGATTGGAGTGTGTGTTGATAAATCACTTGTACCTAGTAGAGGCTATGTAAATATAAAAAACAAACTTTATACTCTCATTCTTGGCTTTCCATCTTAAGTCATCTTGGAAAGAAGAGTCAGAAGAGGTGAAAGAGCAAAAAGGGGAACAAGGGGCCTTAGTCTTTCATTTCTTCTTCTTCTCCTTTTCATGTTCAGGTAGAGGCTCCTTGAAAACATTTAACTTGTGATTGGGTTTAGCAAGAGGATAACTCTGAGATGGAGGTTATGCTTGCACTCTAGACTTTTAGACAACACAATTGGCATCATCATGCCCCCTCATCTAATGGAAATGATAAAACTTTGTGGGTTCATAAGGAAACACCATTCATTATTTTATTATGTTTGATTCAAAATCCTTATTTTTAGTTGGCTTATTTCTCAAAGCATTGACCTTGTGGTTGTCCTACTTATCTTTATTTTTGGGAGGAGAATCAATGACACCATCATTAATCATATTATGGTTTCAATCATGCAAAGAGGATGTCTTTTGAGAAGGGATGGGCTACATGCCCAAATGCACCTCAAACACATTGATCTTCAGACACTCACTAATAGTTTCATCATAGGAGGTAGTTTCATGCTTGAATACCTCAAGGTGAACCTCCTACCTCAATGCTCATGTGAACATATCATAAAGATAGTCATATGAGAACCTAGTCCTACATGTATGACCAGTTGAATGCCATCTATACACAAAATCAAAGCTTGACTTGACCTTGGTCTGTACCATAAAAGTGAGTGATTGGATGCTAAGGTTAAAGGGTCTGGAAATATTAAAATATTGGAGGAAGTCATCTAGAAGGAACTAGAAACTAAAGAAAGAATCTGACATCAAATTTTAAAACCAAATAAGAGCTTCAACTCATAAAGAATGAGAAAATATATTCAAAATCATGCCTTCATCTTGTTCCCAATCCATAAATTCCATTATGAATTCTATGATATGTTCCATGGGATTGGATTCATGTGTCCCATTAAACTTAGGTAGTTCAGGGATAGGAGTACGAAGGGGAATAACATGCACCTAAGGGGATATAGGATTCCAATATATATCCTCATAAGTATTATTGATAGCAAGCTGGTGATGAATTCTGAGAGGGGGTTCATGATGGTGATAATGTTGCCTATGCCCATAGGCATCACCATGACCATGACTATAAGGAAGATAACATCGAGGAGGCTCCTGATAGGGAAGACATTCATGATGGAAATCATCTCTTCCATAGGGTGATGAATAATCATAATAAGTGTGATAGTCCCCATCAAGATGATGGGAAGACATGGCATTCTCATATAAATGGCCATGATAACCAAGATCTCCATGGTGTTGGTCATGTTCTATCATCCAAGGGTTAACCAGTGTTTGCTAATGCTCCTGATATACATCTCATGGATCTATAGTCTACAAGTGGCTATCAAAATCAACATGCTCATCATAAACTCTAAAATAAAGATTAAGAGGATGGGAGAAACCCCCAAGATGAGGATACCTTGTCTAGTTAGAATACTTATGACCCATAGTATGGATATGAGGGTTTTCTTGCTTTAGAGTCTCTAATCAGGAAATAGGCAAGGAAATCATGCAAGAATTGGTTGAGGCACATGACACTGAGTGGGTGTGGGATCTATTTCTAAAGGAATCATGCCACTACCTCCTAAGGGTAGAAGGAGTAACTTAATTCACATGAAGACGTCTACATCAATCATTACTTATTGCATGTAAATACTTAGGCCCTAGCTTCATAAGGAGATCCTCATCACCTCAAAATGGTGAATGAGGCACGATATGAAGCTAAGATAAAACATCCTCAAATGAATAAATCTTAGACTAGTGAAAAGGAGATCGATTCCATTGGTTATATTCCTACCAATCTTGTTCCCTTTCAAACATGAGAGGGTGTATACTACCATGTTGGGTCGAGGGAAGCTCTTAGGTCCTATGGTTTCTATGGTATTCTATTTCAAGTGTGGATTGCTTAGTGGTGAGGTCAAGGATGAGACCTTGAATCCACCAAGATTGGCATCCCAAAGGTGGGAGATTAGTCATGGATGCAGTGAACCATGATAAACATGAAAGATAACAGAAAAGGCAAACCAATAGAGAACCAACTAGGAGAAAGACACAAAACCAAAGTAGGAAAAAATAACCAAGGTGAGAGTCAAAACACAATTGAAAGCAAAGCCTAATAACTAATAGAGGGGATTTGGCTAAGAGAGATTTAAATAGGATAGAACTAATGTGAAATCATATGTGAGGTCCCATTGGGCATGCCAAAATGTATCTCCAAGAATTTTAATGGAACCACTAGTGTTTGGTAGGGTGCTAAAGCAAACCACTAAGAGGCTATAAGGTTCAAGGAGGTCTATAGTGGCTATCCAATTTTCTAGCTTACATCAAGCTATATATAGACTTAAAAACTAGTTTGGGGATAGCATGAATAGGCACACAAAGTATGTAAGTTAATATAATGAGTCAAACCACAGTGAAGTAAATATCTAAGACTAGACTACTAATTGCATAAATAAAGTGAGAACAACAATACTAAATGGGGAGAGATAATAATTGGAAAGTAAATCTAGAAGATAAAGCACTTTGAGGCTAAATGAAAGAGATTTTAAAAAATAATGACATTTCCAATAAAGGGTTCAAGAGCATGCCTATTCTAGATTTGATCTATTACTCTAAGCTATGCACAAAACAACTATTTCACTAAAATAGTTCAAACCCTAGCATGTACACTACACAAAACAAAGGATTTTCAATTTGCATAGAAAAGGACCCTCAGATCAAGATCAAAGATGAATGTATATGTTTTACCAACTAGGAATCCAATCTAGGAAGTAATGTAGGAGGAAGACCAAGCTATGTGCAAGCTAAACTCCAAACCAAAAGCCAAGAGCAAAGGAGGAGGTGAAGTGAGAACTTGCAATGGTGTAAGAGCTCCAACCAAGTACAAAAATTAGGTGAAATTCCAAATTTATAAGCTTGGTATTAAGCCAAAAGGAAGTAGGAATAACTGAGAGCAATAATGGAGTCTCTAAGCAAGTGTGTAGTAGCATATGGGATCCTCTATCCCCAATCCAACTTAAGAGTGATAAGAATGAATCAAGAGAGATTCAAGAAGGCATGAGAGTCAAGAAAGGGAATAAGAATCAAAATATATATTGAATTAGAAGAGAGATAGGATCAAATAATGATAAATAGGCATATATCCCCACCCAAATCCACCAAATGACCTAAAACTAGCCATTTTTTACCATTTGGCTTCATATTGGCCCTTTTAGACACATTTTGCTTAGGCCACATCTTAGGTTGTGGCTTTAGTAAAGGAAACCTATATCCTAGGTCATGGGTTTCCTTCACACAAGCCATGGCCTAGGTCAAATAGAGTCTTGGGCTAGTTAATAGGCTCTTAGGAGCCCTCGAGGGGTCTCTAGAAGGCTTGTCTTGTGTGAAAAAAAGTCAATATGGAATAGGGATGTATGGGGGGTAGGAATATGATGTGGGAGAGTTCTAATTAGGTGGAGGATGTCTCAAATTAAGATTACTAGGGTTGGTAGTCTGCATCTGAGTTGATGTGTAATTTTAAGGAGTAGGGTCATGGGAAGTGCAATTACACATTCTTCACAATAACATCATTCTATCGTCACTATGAAAAAATATTTCACTAAATGGGTGTAGGCTATTCCTCTCATCTCAACCGAGGCCAAAAATATCACCAAATTTATTCACCATAACATTATTTATCATTTTGGTCTTCCTCATAAAATTATCACCTATAGTGGTAAATCTTTTAAGAATAAAAAAGTCTAGGGTCTTTGTGATGTGTTTAGTATCGAGCTAAATTTCTCATCACCTTATTGTCCATAAGCTAATGGATAGTTTGAAGCTTCTAAAAAAATTCTCACTAAATTAGTTAATGTATCTAGTTGGGATTGGCATTTACACATCCCCTTCACCTTATGGGCATACTGTACTAGTATTCAAACCCCTACAGGTGTTACCCTTTTCTCTCTTATTTTTGAAGTAGAGTATGTCTTGCCTCATGAAGTCCAAATTCCCTCTCTTCACATATCCCTATAGGATATCATTTTTTAGGGTGATTATCATTAATAATGTTTATCATAACTCGAGGTACCTGACAAGCATCATTTGTTTGTGCTTAACCATCTTTATGTCTATCAAGAATGAATCAAGCACGATTATAACAAACACCTAAGAGAACTAAAATTCAATATCAAAGACCTCATCTTAAATGAAAATAAACATGTAACCAATATGGAAAAGAGTAAATGGAGAAAATTTTATTTTAATTGGCTTGGACCTTATATCATAATGCACAAGTATAGATTGGGAGCTTACCGATTATCCTCTCTTGAAGGAAAATTATAACTTGAGCCTCTTAATGCTTCACATCTATGTCCTTTATTTTTTTAAACAAGATCAAATCCACCTTTTGGATAACTTAAGCTCATCCCTTTATTTACTATCTTTTCCCATTTACTCCCCTTACTTTGAGGACAACCGATTAAAGCATAGAATCATGTGATTATTTGTCATAGTTATAGCCTGAATCCTAAATATGGGTACCACAACTCTACCCATGGCGTGATTCTCATGGATACTTTTCATCCCTAATAGGATGGGATCCCATGGTCATTGTCTCTCAAAGTATTCTCTCAACCACCATTTCAACATTCTTGTGCTTTAGTTTTGCCTTCATAAAGGTAAGCCTTTAAGCCTATATAAGCAAGTATATGTCATCAAAAGTTAAAATATTAAAATTCATATATCCTATGGGTCATTTTTAGCATTAGTAGACTACTCCCTTAAAGGACAGCTTCCAAAACTAATAAAAATTGATCAATGTAAGGTAGACTACTCCCTTTAAGGATAACTATCAAAAATCCTAAAACAAATATCATAAACTTAGATCACTCCCTTGAAAGATGGATAAGTAAAGCATTTACCAAACCAATAAATTTCTTGGAAGATTATCACATTGATTAGCTTCCCCAAACTCTCAAAGTAATAGAAAAATATCAAAATACCCCTTAACAAAATTAGAAAAAGAAAATAGCTAGAATAATTTGGAAGCCACAATCAACTTTCATAGGTAGACTTCTTGCATCAATTAGTCTACACCATATATGACATAAATTTGTTTATACTATCTCTTTGGTAACCTATAGAAGTGATATGCTAGTCTCAAAAGAAGATTATTTTATCATCCATCCCCATTTTATACCCTCTATAAAATAATATATTTTTTAGCTTACTTGACACTATGTGCTTAGGAGACATTTTAACCAATTAACGAATGCTTATGCGAAGTATACGAAGGTCTTGTATTCACAATCTGATCTAACTTTAGTTTGTTTTGGTCCTTACCAAAGAAGAAGCATCATATCTCCTTGTTTTCTCAAACTTGTTTGTTGATACATTTATGAAGATGATTATCTTTTTATTGTTTTATCTTTCTTTTCTTTTCTCACATCTAGTTTTGTTATCTAAACTTACTTTATGTGTTTTAAGATTAATTCACCTTCATCAAATCAAATGCAATTCATTAAAAACATTTAAATAAAAAATATGTGTTTTATTTTTTGATTGCCTTCTTACCTTATTTTTTCAAGTGTTTTTAATAATATAAACATTTTAATGAATTAACCATCTCATACATCAAACATTATTTCACCCTTCTAACCAATCACATCAACTAATCATAACCATTTTTCACATCTATATTATTTTAATCATTTCTTTTATAAATAAATCAATCATCCATATATGTTATCCATCACATGTGTATCTAGATAAGGAAGCATATATTCATTAATTTAAAACATCCACATTTATAACAAAGCATACATCTACTCATGAGACAAGTGTTAATCATAACATCATCATCATGTCCAATAACATCATAAGAAATATTATGAACATAAAATAAATCATCCATAACCATAATCAACATCTATAAAACCATAATCACATCATAAGATCATAATCATAATGTCCATATCTCTCAAACTATATGTACATCTCGCTATATCGGTGCGTAAGTCAATATCAAAATCATACAGTACATAAAAATAAACATCTCATAGGAGTCTAAGGTGGAGGGGCACTACTACTCCCTAGAGCCTATCTATCTTCTAAACCTATCTATGTACCTACAGATGATATCCAATGACCTAGTGTAGTACTACTAACTTCCCTAGTAACTATTGCTCTGTACTCAACATATCAGGGCTCATCTGGAAGCTATCTAAAGATAAATACCTTATAATATTTGAGTTCCTTAACCATGGCCACATACCTTACCACAAATATGGTCCTTAATTGTCCTATAGATGCATGTTCCCACCCTCCTACCTATCTCAATGCATCCCTCTCTTCTATAACTAGGGCTAGATGTGCTCGCATTGTATCCCTCTCTTACATAAGGATAGCCACTTGGCCCTATATTGTATCTCTCTATCAAGTCACTGCTACTAGATATACCTATGTTGCATCTAGTATCATCCTTGCCTTATCTCTCTCCATGATGAGTGACTTAATATCAGGGGCATCCACATCCATCTGGTCCTTGCCTCCCTCCTCCATGTCTAAATTAGGAGCCTATTTTTATCCATCATCTCCCCCAAACACTACCATTGCATAATGCACCTGAAATCATATAAGGTACTCCTATGTAACCCCTATATCATCAATAGCTATGGCCACTAGTATCTTTTCTTGATCAATATCTATCTCCTCTATATGTGGAAGAGGCAGTGGTGCCTTAACATCCTCTCTCTTATACCTCATTAAAACACTGGAGACACCTTGAAAAATCCAAAACTATCTCCTCACCCTATCGAATGGGATGAGATCCACCTCATGCTCTTATCTCCCATATATCCACCTATAAATCTGTAGTGATAAAGTTTGCCTAGCATAACTTGCCCATGTTGGTAATCTAGTGTATGACCTCCATATGACCTCCCCATCAATGAGTGCCTCTAACCTATCCTTTTACTGTTGGCCTAGGCTACAAGAGAAATAATAATAAAATTTCGTCATAAAGAAATTATTTCACACAAAATATATATTGTATTATGTCAGGATTAATTATTATAAAGAAGGTCAAAAGCTTTATAAGCTTTTCACATGAGGTGGCTATGGAACCAATAATCCCACTAACAAAATATAATAAACTAAAATCAAATACTAACAAATTAAAATACTAACTAACTTTGGATTAATATAAATTAATCCAACAAAATCCCCCTTGATTTAAAGGGGTATAGAAAGACTAAAATAAAGAACTATGAGTTATCCAAGTATACTTTGACACAACTATAATTGGTACACTGTGCATCCTAGAATGATCCACACCCTAATCATCTCCACACTATAGTACAACATGATCATGCACTGCCCAACTAAATTGATCCTCACACAAAATCCATCTAACAAGTGACTTCCCACTATACTATGTATAACATATCTCAAAATGATGCCCAAAAATTTCCAACATCTCCTGTAGGCCTTTGCTC
This sequence comes from Torreya grandis, assembly GCA_037957365.1. NCBI lineage: Eukaryota > Viridiplantae > Streptophyta > Pinopsida > Cupressales > Taxaceae > Torreya > Torreya grandis. The sequence goes on from JARHVA010000324.1 coordinate 1,492,913, forward strand.
AGCACTAACAATACTAGTAACACAATGCTGACTTGTACCACAAATCACCTACAAATGATCAAAAGCCAATATGCAATATATTTTCCCCTATCAGGTGAGAGGTGAGAAGCCATGTAGCAAATAAACCAAGTATGAACCGCTGAAATGATCCACATCAAAGATCATATCAACATTAGATCTATGAAAGCAAGATACACAAGCCAAAAAATGCCACTACATCAAATCCTAATATTTGGCCTAGCAACTTGCACAAGATGGGTGTGTTATCATCTCAAAATATATAGTCATCAACTGTAGAGCAAGCAACTTCACAGTCATCCCATCCATTAGAATAATATGTATAAGAATATCCATAAGAGTGACCAGAGTGACTAGAGTGATCAACAATGTTTGCTTCTACCCTCTATCAATGTTGAGAGGACATCCTTTTGGATGGGCACTCTATAGAGAGGTGTCCTATGCCACCACAATTGTAGCATATTCTCTCATGTCCACTAGAACTAGAACAAGAATAGCCACATGAAGAAGAATGCATGTACTTGTGCTTGTGTCCATGTGAATGTTTTGTGGTGATGTTCATGCTTTGGAGAAATAGAATGATGTATATACTTAGGAGAGCTTGAATTATCCCTATATTCAAAATGATGAGTATGTCTTGAAGAACCAGAATGATGTGTATGCCTAGAAGTGTGCCTCTAAGAGTGTCTCTATTTCTCTTTGTCTTTCATTGGGCTCAAATAATGGATTTCCTATTTTATAATTGTGTGTCTCCTCAGTAGATTTCTTCTTTGAAAATTATCACTCACGTTGAGTGAGTAACTCACAAATGGAATCAAAAGTAGATTTGTTAAGCTTATCACTAAGTTGTAACATTTCCAAAAAAATCCTATAACTAGGGCTAAGACCATTCAAAACAATATAAATGAGCATTTCATCATCAATTTTCCCACTAGTAGTGCCATATTATTATTAAAAATTCTTAATGCATGACACATTCTAAAACATCTTCATCATCAGTGAGTTTAGTGTTAAGCAACTACATAAGGAGATCAATTTTCTTATAAGCAGGTTGTTTATCATACAAGTCTTTTAGAGCTTTCCATGCTTCAAATTTGATGGCTTCTATATGAATTATGACTTATGCACTACAAGTGGATTTTAATAATGTAAGATCTCACCTATCACTTTTGTGAAAATCTACAATTTTTTGTGGTTTTAGTGGGCAATGTTGGTTGTTTTTCAACAACGTCCCACAAGTCATTGAAGATTAATGTGTTTTCCATGTTCATTAACCATTATTTATAATTCTTAGGAGTTAGGCATCCAGTGTCAAAATGAGTCTCACAATTTTATCCATGATGCAGAAAAGTAAGGAATGCTATCAAGGTTTTGCCTTTACCTTCGAAATAGTATCCATGTTAAAAATGATCATAGGACTTTTAATGGACTTGCATTTTGAAGGCATCAATTTTGACTAAAAATGCACCTTGATACATCATTTGGGATAGATTTGTTGAAAAAATCATACAATAAAGCTTTAAAATATAAATTTGATCATTCCAATGTATCTGAAATATCAAAAACCATGAAGATCACCTAGTCACATGACCATCTTCTTAAAGTACAATTAGTGTCACAAGAAGTTATGAATTATACACTTATGTCTCTGTATGAATCAAAAATATTCTCAAAAGAGAATATTCCTCTAAAAATCATATACTAATGTTTTTAACTTTCTCCAAAAGAAAGTTTGGAACCCTTGACCTCCTTGTTACAAAGCTTTACCCAAAATAAGCCATTCCAAGTGCTCTATGAGCATTTTTAAGTCTATAAAGAGAGAAGTTTCTATATAACATGATTTTGTACTCTGTTACAATTAAAAAATATTACTTGGGTGAGTAATTGAATTTTCCCACATAAATATTGGTCCAAATTAAATCTAAAATCTTTGAAACTTTATGTAGGTCCCACCAAACCCTAAATTTGACAAACTATATTAAAGACTTTGCAAAATCAAATTTGTATTCTTCTCAAGCTTCTAATGCCATGTTCAGACTTCCAATGCCATTACTGCTCTGAACAAATATGGAACCCTTTCTCTATCATTCTAGGCTGTATAAAATTTGTACAAGCTATACAACTAAAGATTTGTCTCAGTTTAAAACCATTACTGAGGAATTTAATCAAGAAAATGGATTTTTGAAGGAGCCTAGGCATTTAGGAGGCCATACAAGTGAAAATGGAAGTTGTATAACTCAAAACTTTGCCTGGATATCATCTCATATGCATTTTATGTGTTATTTTTGCATTTGGAGAGTGAAACAAAGATCAAATATGAGTAGAATGATGGAAACAAAATATGGTATCCATATAGATGTAAATGGAGGCCATACTACAGAATTTTGGGTCATACAAATCAATTTTCCATCTTTGAAAAACTTTTGAGATGCCTTGGATATTGAATTTTGATCTCCAATAACTCAAAAATCATATCAAATACTGAGCAGATCAATTCTAATAGAAATGAAAACCATTGCATATATTCATAGAGATTTCTTAAATGGAAAAAGCCATACAAATGGCTACTTTTGGTAGATTTTAATATTTTGAAATCATTTTTAATCATAATGAAGCTTTCTGAAGCATTCTATTCTATTCAAAATGATTAATCTAAGACTTGCAGTGAACATAAAATGCTTATCCAAGCATATGGCCATACAAGACTAGTGCACATGTTTATTTCTTTCAAATTTACTATAAGAAATGTAAAAATATTTGAAAAAATTCAATATTTTAATTTTTAAACTTTTCAATATTAGACCAACCAAATTTGATTTTACAAGGCATACCTTCTACCAATGCAATCTTCCAATCTTTCCTTTATGTGAATGAATCTTTCACTTTTCACCCTGAATTCACCATGCTTCAAAAACCTTGCTCTGATACCACTGTTGGCCTAGGTTGTAGGAGAAATAATAATAAAATTACATCATGAAGAAATTATTTCACACAAAATAGATTCTTTATTATGTCAGGATTAATTATTAAAAAGAAGATGAAAAGATTTATAAGCTTTTCATGTGAGGTGGTTACGAAACCAACATTCCCCTGAACCAACAATCCCACTACCAAAATATAATAAACTAAAATCAAATACTAAGTAACTTTGGATCAATAGAAATTAATCCAACATGTACCACTCCAAATCTCATGTCATACCCCCTAGTGCTATAATTACATAGTCACCTCTCCATCTCATGAATCCAACTCTAAACACCCCTTGGTCCCATGTCTGCCATGGTAATCCACCTAGTCGTAGTACCTTGATGTGTTCATACACCTAATAGTTTAGCATAAATCTGATGCTAAGGCCATATCTCATGTGTGCCTAGTATCCTCGAATCTCTCAATAGATTTTTGTTAATAAAATTTAGGCCCATACAAACACTATCTAGTTTATCAACATGTCTATAAAAATGCCTAGCAATAAAAAGGGAAATATGCCACTACTAGAATCTAGAAGTACGTAGTAGGTCATGGTTATCATCATCATCATCATGATAAGTTATCTCCCTCCCCTATCCATGTGATACATAGGTACATAATGGAATCCTCCAGCATGCCATCTCACATGAACAAGGTCTTCTCTAAATAGCTAGTCCATATACACATCTCACTCTTCACTACCGATATGCTTTATCGACTCATTCTAGATTAGTAACTATAAAATTTGGTGAATATCCTCTAGTAAGATAGTAATCTCTCTAGTAGGTAGTAAAAAAGTTTTGGTAGTCAAGTCCCATCTCTCGATGAGGACTACCAACATCACCGTGTCTCTTGATATGTGCTAATATAATCATATGCCTCCTAGGACCACTATTATCATGTGTTCCCACTCTTGGTCTATCATATACCTACATAGCTTGTCTAGGATTCGAGGCACTTAGTCTTGAATATGTAGCTACTCCCTTGCCTGTAAGGTTAGATATTTAACTTAGTCTACCTTGTAATTCAAACATATCCTATGTACTTTACCTATTCACCCTACCACTACTACCTGATTGTGTACCCCATTTTAGAACCACTACCCTTAAAACCCTAACTTTTACCCAAGCCTTAACCCATTATTATACATCTTCTACCCTTTTCCCAAGCCTTATACCAACCATCGATGGTCGAGTGTCGACCATCGATGGTTCCTTGTGGAACCATCATCGATCAACCCTTGACTACCGATGATTAGGGTGTGAACCACTGACTATTCACACATCAATTATTTGATGGTTACTTATAGATTGATGATAGTTAATAGTGACTACCGATGGTCACTATGTGGTGACTACTAGCGACCAAACACTAGCTCTAAACCACCATACTTAAATCAATTAACACAACACTTTCATTTCTACAAAAAAAATACTCTACTCCTTCCTTTCACTTTCACCAATTTATTTCCACCCCCACTATAAAATTCCTACCAAATCTTAAATCTCCCAATTTCTAATGTAAACTAATACAACAAAACCACTTTCAAAATCAATGCAACCCTTAACTCTTTATGCATCCTCCATTATGGTGGAGCCCTCAATATCACCATCATCATTTGGCCCCATGATCTACCTCTACCTTATTACATCCTTGTTGGCTCTTTGACCTATTCTAGCCCACTTTGGTCAAAACCTCTACCTCCCATGTCTACTCTTGATCAGACACTCTTTACCCAACTTGCTTAGCTCATAATAACAAACTAGTGACATTTTCACTCAGGGCAATAGAAATGTCATGGGTTGAATTTGTAAATGAGAAAATAAAACCCACTTTGACCTTTTATAGTCACCCTTTTAGAGCTTATGTTTGACCATTGATGGTCATTAGTGATCATCAATGGTTGAACCTGATCATCAACAATCAATCCCTCTAGGGTTTTACCATCCTACCATATCCTTTTCCCAAAGTACCACCTAGCCCAACTTTCCCTTTACCCATATGGCTCACCTTTTGGTTATTCATTCCACTTGTATGCCTCTATTTGGAATGATCACACCATGATACCTTTACCATCACCTTTATTTTAATGACTCTTACCACCATTCATGATGGTATGCTCAACCTCAACCCTTTTTTAACATTGACCTTTTAAATGCCTCTAATTTTTCCCCTTGGTCATTTTTGCACTTGTAACCTAATCCATGTTTTCATGATCACCCATTTTTGGACCCTTGATACCACAAAAACCTTTACTTAGATGACTTGAGTTTACGAGTGCACCCATATTTTTGATGCCTAAATACAGTGGCCTGGCTCACTTGTCACTTATCTCCCCTTGCACCAACCTATTTTACCCATTTTTATTTGTCAAACCTACACTTGACTCTATTTTCACTTCATCACATCCCAGTTTGAGGGGGAACACCCTTTCCATACTCAGGGCATCTATCCAACTAGATGTTATACCTAATTTTTTTGTTTTGTAGCTTGAGGATGCAAATTACACAATAAAAAGGGGAAAAATATAGACATTCAAAAATCATGCAATGCATTTCTAGTCATCAAAATACCCCTTGGCCCCCTTTATCCCCCTTGGGTTAGGATTACCTATTAAAATCTTTAGATTTACCCTTTTGGCTAAATTAATTAAGTTAATTAATTTAATAAATCCTATTTGCAACTCACCTACCCAAACCCATGGCTAGTTGGTCAACACCTAGCCTAGAGACCATTTCTACCCTAGAAATTAATAACTCTAACCTCTTATACTTGTTCTTCATGCATCCCAATGCTCTCATTTAACCTCAGACCATTTCCTAGGGAATTAACCACCAATCATTAGTAGAATTAACTAAATTTAACCAATTTTTATTATATCCCCTTGACCATTGATGATCAGCCCTCGATAACCAATGGTTAACCTAGACCATCAGTGGTTACTTAATACAACCATAAAATCCACCTCAAGAGTTCATGTAACTTGATTATAACTCACTCATTAATTACTTGATGTTTAATTTTAGTCTATTGTTCACATGATCAATGTATGTTAGACTATTTTTTAAAACTATTTGTTAAACTCTTTCATGTTAACACTCCTTTTCTCTATATTAAGATATGAAGTGAAGGTTGAATTCATTCAGGTGTGAGAGATCCTGACTCCCAAGTGAATCCAAAAGCTTCCTAATGAATCAAGAACTAGGCTAGAGACTTAGGGTGCTTTTGTAACTCACTATCTTGAGTTAATGTACCATTACTCTACTAACATTGCTCCAAGATCCATAATATCTTTTAGCCAACCCTAGCATTCCTTAGACCAACAACACCTAAAAGCTAAGTATCTATGTTTTTTATTAAGATTCAATAATTAAATTTATTTATTTTAGTGCTTACTTCATTCTAATTCTATGCACTTCATTCCATGTGTTGGAGTTTTGTAACTCTAAACACTTCATCTCCTACCCAAAACCACCCATAGCCTATTCCAATCACCCAAATACCCAACTCCCAAACTAGATACCTCTAAGCATTACTTTATATCTTAAAACCAATATTCAACCCAAACACCACTTTTATAACCTCTCTACAATCTCTCTAATAAACTTCTTTTTCCAAACCAAATCCAACAGTAACTGTCGATGATCACCTAACCATCGAAAGTTGGTGGTAACCACTGATGGTCAATATGTGTCATTTTACAATGGCAAGCTAATTTGACCCATCTACCCATACCCAAATCCTACTTTTGGAGTTTTTATTTTTTCATAGAGTTTCAACTTATTTTTTAAATTAAGTTTGAGTAATTTAGCATTAAGATTCAATCATTTATTGCCATTTTTGGTCAAAATCACTTATCTCTTTTCTAACATATCTTGTATTGCATTTTAGTACGCTTTATTATTCATGAAATCATATATTTTAAATTTATTAGAAATTAATTGTTTTAAAAATGTGGATTGCCATCCTCTAAGGAAGCTTATGCTTCTTAGATCTAGCTCACACTAGGTAGTCCACCCTACTATCTCACTAATCCACCATATTCTAGATTGATTTCTTATCTGTAGGTCATCCTCCCCAGACAAAGAAGAGTATCAACAATCGTCTGGATTCATGCATGCATAACACACTAGGTTTTTATACCACACCCCTCTTAAGTTTCTTCTTGCTTTCTTCTCATAAAATAAAATGAAAAAAATAGTGAAACACTACTAGCCAACATAATTGGTGTCATGCATTACCAAACCACCACTAGTCCAAACCCACATTGTTTACAATTAGAATTCGTTGATATCAAATTATTATGCCTTTATTTTTATACTTTTGTATCCCATTATTATTGGAATGTGTTTCAATCTAACTAGTTGCATCATAAATTCAATAATGAGTCTCTATTTGGAAGCATTGAAATATTTTTTTAAATACTAAGTGTAATAATTAAAACAGTAGGCTAGGCCATGTTGTAGTAAGATGCTAGGATATAATAATAATGACAAGGTTATTGGTGAGCTAGTTAATAATATGACTAACTACTGAATTTTAATTATAAAATGTAATTAATAATTTTTTAGTAGTATTTCTTTAATTGTGCTGAATATATAAAAATTGTGATAAGCATTGCATGTTTATTTACAATGCTAACTCTAAAATGCAATGCTTGAGTGTATATTTAAACATTGAGTTGTTATTTGATGAGGTTGAGGTTTATATTATTTGATCACTAAATTTATGATAGGTTGAGCTATAATTAATAATTGGCTAAATCCAAATGTAAAGTGTTGAGTCTTTTAAAATAATAGGAATTATGTTCCCTCTTTAATTCAAGATCGAATCTTGGGTGGAACTTTATTTTTGCCTCAGATTCCTATTTTGCATTTTGAACATGATTAACATAGAAATAATAAAGAATTATGAAATTGTTCAAATTGATAAACATGGATAATATTAATGATTTAGTATATTTTTTAGTCTTAATATAATAGCTTGAGTCATTAAAATGAGTAAATTTCTTGGTCATATCCTAGTAACCCTTTTTACTAGGATTCTTGGAAAGATATTCATTAATATATGAACATTAAGAAGATAAATTTTCCTAGATGGTATATTTATTTTAATGCATGCCCAAGTGTCCATGAAAGTGTGATGTGACAATGATGATTGATGGAAGTTATTGATCTTGTAATCCCATGATGTATTGTTATTTTATACTTTTAACAAACTTAGGTGAATAGGGGTGTTCTTATAAGAATTTATCTATACATGGGATTAGGAATTCATGTGATTTAATAACTTTATATCACATTAGATGATATGCATATATCTAAAGTAATAGATTGATAATAAGAATTCTAGGAAATAGGGAACTTCAACCATGTGAATACTAACTCTTAAGTTAAGCTCCTACAAAGTTTAATTTAACTTATAGTTATTCTATAATTATTAACTATTGAATATTGAACTATTGTATGCAATTTTAGTAAAAATGGCTAGAATTATATATAATTCCTACATTACAAAAGTTACCTGGATGGTACATATTGTGTTTATGGTATCTAGACCCACACTTGCATAATTATTTATGTGTTGGTTTTTACTTGAATAATATGTGTTTTACCATTTGGTAGGATATCTTTTAGGTGTGCATACAATCTTGATATTAAAAGTGAATGTTAAAATAAAATTATATGTATTGTATGACTTGTTGTTATAATTATGCTTGCTTGAATATGAGCGTATGATTTCATGTTTATATGACTACTTTGTATGACTATTTATGGATAAACTAGTACGCATGTCTAAGAACATCAGTCTAAGTTAATATGGGTTGTCTTAAGGTGTAGTTACTTGGATCTATTTGAATTATTCTATATTTTATTATAAGTTTTAACTAGGTGGTATAAATAGTGGTCATCATTTCTAGTTTGAGATTAGGTTTTAATGTAAGACTCAATCACGTGTAAATGATGATGTGTATATTTTAATTTATCCTTGTTTAGATTATGATGTGATATTATTTATAGGAGAATATTTATATGAGTCTTTGATTTACATACTATGACATATATATTGATGATACTTATAGGTAGTGAGATGAATTGCACTAACCTAGGTAGTACCACTAATAGATAATCCAATTCAAGTGATGTGTTATGAATTGACCAATCTAAATGATTGTATATTAATTGAAAACATGGCCCTAAATAATGTTATATACATTATCATTCATATATTTTATTTTCATGTTGTGCGATATCATGTTAGAAAAGATTTATTTATGGTACACTACATATTTTTAGAAATCTTACGGCACATGGGGTACTAGCATATCTTACTAGATTCTTGTACTATTCTATCTACCTATTAGTGAAGGGAGGGCCATTTCCTGATAGGAGATTGTGTGGGGGATTTTTGGTTTGTGGTTGGTGTGGTAATGATGCTCTCCCTCCTCTACTATAGTACTACTTGGAGTTGACACTTGATATTATCAGTGATATATGAGTGGATTCGACTCAAGCTCTAGAGAGCTTGGTATCTATCAATGTATGAGGTTGTATGCCTAAAGTAATACAATTGTATTATTTACTTATATATTTGATTATCAAATGTTGTATTGTTAGACCAAATTTCATTGTATCCTATTGTATTTGGATTTTGGTAGAGTTATATAAGATCTATGTGGTATGCAATTGTTAAATTTGAAGCACTATTATTCTTTTTTATGATTATGGTATATTGTATTGTTTTATTTTATGAAATGAATGTTAATTATTATTGGTAAAGAAAACCTACTGCATTTTCTAAGTACAACTTGAGGGGTTGTCACATTTGGTATCAGAGTTATGGCTCAAACTCTAGGACCTAATGAGTCCATTAGCATTTTCATATCCTCTTGCTTATTAAAAATGAGAATTGGAAATGTATGTGTGGTACATTGAGTGTGTACCTTAGATAATTTTTACCCCCTTAAGAGTTGTTAAAGGGTTGGTTTACTAAGTGTCTCATTGGTAATGGTTGTGTATAGTGTTGCGTAGGAGAGTGCATAGCTTAGTTCTCTAATTGTGAAAAAGAGTTTCCTACCATATTTTTGATCTTTTAGATCGAACACCTGGAGTGTGGTTGCCTTTCTTGAATTACCTTCACCATTTATGTGTTGTGAGTGTTTTAAAAGCATGGAGTGTTTCTCATTTAAGTATTTATACATTATTTTTGTGTCTTACTCCCACAGATCTTTGGAATTAAAATCTTGTAATACCATTCTAGAGTAGCACCACTGAGTATAGTGGAAATTTTCTTGTAGTTGAGTGTACACATATTGATTATGTATTCCTTTGTGTTAGGAGTTTTTATGTGGATTAGTATCCTTGTATAGACTTGTGAAAAAGTGTTATCTCTCTTAGTTATCATAGAGGTGAATCATTATGTTTTCACTCTCTTCTTACATCATTTTAAGCTATCAAAAAGATTCATATTTTTAAGATGTTGGTATAGAGTTTCCTTTGATGGAAGGCTTATTTCTGAATTATTCCCTGATCTTATTCCCTTGAGTTTGTGGGCTAGTGTTTCTATTTCTTGTTGATTCATCTTTGTGGTTCATATTTTCTTCTCAGTAGTAAAAGTAGTTTATGATACCATACTTGCAAGATGGCAAGTGATAGTGATTTGGAAACTTGGATTACAATGTTCGTTCTACCATGAGAGGGTATGTAGGAAGTTTGGGTTTATGAGATGTTAGTTCTCTACTTTCTAATTATGGATTTTTAGATTCATCATTTTATCTAAGCTATAGACTTGATTAAAAGGAGTGGCTAATAATGAATTTATACTATAGATGATTATAACTATTATGTTATTAATTACCTTTGTTAGATTGATATTATTCTGAAGAGTGTTATGTGTACCTTTTTGTCGAGAGTAAGGTATAATATGTGTAGAACATCTTGGTAAGCCTAAAGGTTGATATAAAAAATTTAATTCTTATATAAGCAAGGAGACATTTTCTCACTTGTAAGATTCTAAGGATGGTATTATCCTTGGGATTTGTATGCTATGTTAATTATAGTATTATTTCCTCTTTACTATGAATATAACATTATAGATTAAGTTACAGGATATAATACTAGTTATGATTGATTAGTAACATCTTAATACAATATTTGGATAATTATATCATTTCTCTTGTGTATATGTTAGTGCATATGGAATCTTTTAGTACATAGTGTTTCTTTGTATGACCTATTAGAATAGATTTGTGAATTTTGTGCACTTTTTGAAGTTTGTTTGGTCATGGAGACATGAGAGATGATTGGTGAAATAGGAATGTGAGCTATAAGCAATAGGATGGTATCCTACTTAACCTCACATTGACTCGATTGATACTGAGTTAGATTTGATAGATGGAATTGTTGAATCTGGGACTTGACAGGTAGAACTTGCCAAATTCATTTGTTTTGAATTTTGTGATGAATTCATATATTTGTTGAGTTAGTAGTGAAACTTTTACTGAGCTATTTATTATACTTTTCTTATAGTTCTAAACCTTAGGGTGGTCATGATAGAACCAATCAACATAAAGTAACTTTCACAAAACTTATTTATAGAATAAGAAATGTCACAGAATAGAGTCTTGTGAGATCAATTATAAAAAAATAGTGCTAATAAGGAGATCTAGTATAAGTTATTCAAATAAAATTTTACATTAAATTGCATGATATGTTAATTGATAGTATGTTTTTATATCATTAGACTCTATTTTTTAATCAAAACATTTCTTGAGTAAGAATCATCAGGACAATGACCAAATTTTTTTTTGCGGGGGGCGGGGGGGAAGATGTCACATCCCAATTTCACCTTGTAATTGATATCTTTTAATTTATTGATTAATATATGATTACCATTGCTTTGATTTGAGCATTTTGACATATACTGGTATGGGATATTAGTATTGTTGATTAGTATACATTGTGTAATAATTATATTTTAATATTTACATACATTGAGGATGTATAATTATTAATTTTGCATCATTGATTTATGATGATTTAGACTAACTACCTACTTATTATGAGTTAGATGTAGGATAGGTCCTACCCTTAGAGCTTGATGAGGGAGAGCATCATCATAAAGGGTTATCTAGATGGAGCAATTGGGAGAAATGCTATTGGAAAATACTAATGACCCTGCATAAACACACATCATAGATTTTAAATGATAAGCATAAATGGTAGTGTGTATTTATGAATTATTGCTCGTGATTATCTTTGTGTATATGGAGTTAATTTTAGTGTGTATTTAATTTATTTAACCTAATTGATTTGATTTTTTATTTTAATTCATTAAAATAAATACTATTGTTAAAAGATATAATTATTGTGAAAATAATTATCTTGTAGGTAAAATGAAATTAATGATTTATTTTACCTTTTAGTTAAATAATTGTTTATTATTTTTTTCAAAATTACATGAAAGTCGTGAAAATGAAATATTAAGTAAAAATTGGAATTATGCATGAATTTATTTTAAAATAATTTGGAAAATAGTTTTAGGAGCCAACTATGACTAGAAAGAAGGTTTAACTCTAGTTATTAAATTTAGAAATTGAGTTCAAGCACCATATATAAATTTATTTAAAACTTAGAAAATTAAAGATGAGTTAACTATGGCATACATGGAATGAAAACAAAAGAGAGTTTTCATGCAAGTAGGAGGGCACATAAATTAGAGAAGGAAAAAAATATAAATAAGGCCTTTGAGTATCAAAAAAGGGCACACAGAGAGTTATAAACGGTCATAGGAGAAAAGAAGGAGAAGATAGTGTGAGAGAATTAGAAATTGCAAGAGGAAGACATGTTTACAATATGAACAAGTATCTAACAAGTTAAGTGTTATATTAAATATTTTGTGTTTATTATTATAGGGATTCTATATTAAATAAAAAGAGCTTTATTTCTTAATATATCTTGAAATGCCTAATTATATCCTTAAATGCCTAGTCAAATATTTAAAAGGCATCGAGTTATTATTATAATGCCTAGCCTCATATTAGAATCCTTAAATTAAGGAAAAATATTTGAGTTATTTAAAATATGTGTCCCTTTTATAGCGTCGAGTGAGTTTAAAATTTATTTGGCTATGAATATAATTAAGTTGGCTATGGATAAAGATTAAATCATTGAGGTTGGAATAAGTAAAGAGCTGAATATTGATTTAAAAATCCAAGTGATTATTATTATTATTATTATTATTATTATTATTATTATTATTATTATTATTATTATTATTATTATTATTATTATTATTGCACCAAGGAATAGCAATGTGAAATACTATGTATTGCTCTAAAAACATAACCTATATATATATATATATATATATATATATATATATATATATATATATGCATTGTATATTAGATAATTATTATTTGGCTGAGTCAAATAGGTAAATATTGTTGTGTATATATTAAACAAAACACCATGCTTTCAATTTGAAACACCATACTCTGAAAATGATAGCACCAGTTTTTTACTAGTAAAAACCAAAACACCTAGCTGCAAGGTAAATTCATTGAGTCAATTTATTTGAAATTCTATGTGGGTTATGCTGAGCAAGTAAAACACATCATGTGAAATTATGATGCCAAGTGTATAATAAATAAAGTAGAGCCAAAACATATTATAATCAATATATATATATATATATATATATATATATATATATATATATATATATATATATATATATATATATATAATTTAATATAAAATCTAAATAATTATCTGTATGTTCATCTAATAAAAATATGTTTGGTTTATAGTGGGTCACTTGTTCAAATCATGAAAGAAGCATTTTTAGCACTGAACATGTGGTTCAATTAGCACCTTTTTATGCTTCGCTATTGCAGAATAATTTTTATTTGTAACATGTAAGATCATCCACCTTTCATGACCATTGTAGGGGTTAGTAGTAAAAATACTAATAATAATAATCATCTTGCCAGTTTTTAGGAGGATGGTAGTCCCTTACCAAGAATCCAAAAGAGGAAAAATCCTTCATTCATGATGGGCAACTTGTTGAAACAATAACAACAACATGGTCAATGAAACTCCTAACTGTTAGCCAACATAAATGGCCTCATGCACTACCAAATCGACACTATTCCAAATCCATGTTATTTATAATTAGAATTCATTGATGTCAAATTATTATGCCTTTTTTTATACTTTTACATCCCACTATTATTGGAATGCATTTTAGTCTAACTAGTTGCATCATAAATTTAACGATGAGTATCTATTTGGAAGTGTTGAAGTATTTTTTTAATACTAAGTGTAATAATTGAAATAGTAGGTTGTATATACTAAGATGCCATATTGTAGTAAGATGCTAGACTGTAAAAAGAATGATAAGGTTATTGGTGAGCTAGTTAATAATATGAGTAACTATTGCATTTTCATTATAAAATGTAATTAATAATTGCTGAGTAGTTTTTCTTTAATTGTGCTAAATATATAAAAATTGTGATAAGCAATGCATGTTTCTTTACAATGTTAAATCTAAAATGTAATGCTTGAGTGTATATTTAAATGCCGAGCCACTATTTGACAATGCTAAGGTTTATATTATTTTATTACTAAATCTATGATAGGTTGAGATATAAATAAGAATTGGTTAAATCCAAATGCAAAGTGTTGAGTCTTTTAAAATAATAGGAATTGTGTTCCCTCTTTATTACAGGATCGAATGTTGGGTGGAACTTTAATTTTTCATTGAATTCCCATATTGTATTTTGAATGTGATTAACATGGAAATAAGAAGGAATTATGAAATTGGTCAAATTAACAAATAGGGATAATATTAATTATTAAGTATATTTTTTAGGCTTAATATAATAGCTTGAGTCATTAAAATGAGTAAATTTCTTGGTCAAATCCTAATAACCCTTTTTTCTAGGCTTCTTGGAAAGATATTGATTAATGTATAAACATTAATAAGACAAAATTGCTCAGATGGTATGTTTATTTTAAGTCATGCCCAAGTATCCATGAAAGTGTGATGTGGTAATGACGATTGATGGAAGTTATTGATCTTGCAATCCCTTGATGTATTGCTAGTATGTACTTTTAACAAACTTAAGTGAATAGGGGTGTTCTTATAGGAATTTATCTATACATGGGATTAGGAATTCATGTGATTTAATAACTCCATAGCACATTATATTATATGCATATATCTAAAGTAATAGATTGATAATAAGAATTTTAGGAAATGGGGAACTTCAACCATGTGAATATTGACCCTTAAGTTAAGTTCCTATAAATTTTAATTTGACTTATAGTTATTCTGTAATTAGCAATTATTGAAGATTAAAATATTGTATGCAATTTTTTGAAAGTAGTTATATGTGCAAATGGCTAGACTTATATAGAATTCTTGTAGTATGAAAGGTACCTTGATGGTACATATTGTGTTTGTGATATCTAGACCCACACTTACATAATTATTTATATATTGGTTGTTAGTTGAATAATATGTGTTGTACCATTTGGTAGGATATCTTGTAGGTGTGCATATAATCTTGGTAGTGCAATTGAATGTTAAAATAAAATTATATGCATTATATGACATATTGTTATAGTTATGATTGCTTGAATATGAGCGTATACTTTCATATTTATATGACTACTTTGTATGATTGTTTATGGATAAAATAGTAGGCATGCCTAAAAACACCAAACTAAGATAATATGGGTTGTCTCGAGGTGTAGTTACTTGAATCTATTTGAATTAGTCTATATTTTATTATGAGTTTTTCCCAAGTGGTATAAATAGTAGTCATTGTTTCTAGTTTGAGATTGGTTTTTAATGTAAGACTCAATAATGTGTAGATGATTATGTGTATATCTTGTTTTCTCCTTGTTTATCTTGTGATGTGATATTATTTTTAGGATAATATCTATATGACTCTTTGAGTTACATACTATGACATATATAATGATGATATTAATAGGTAATGAGATGGATTCCACTAGCCTAGGTAGTACCACCAATAGATAATCCAATCAAGTGGTGTGTTATGAATTGACTGATCTAAATGATCATTTATTAATTGAAAAATTGGCCTAAATAATGTTATATAAATTTTCATTCATATGTTTCATTTTCATGTTGTTAAATATCATGTTAGAATGGATTTATTTATGGTACACTATATGTTTTTATAAATCTTACAGCACATGGGGTACTAGCACATCTCACTAGATTCTCTCACCATTCTATCTACATATTTGCTAAGGGAGGGCCATTTCATAATAAGAGATTATGCAAGGGATTTTTGGTCTATTTTTGGTGTGGTAAAAAATTTAGATGATGATTTCCCTCTTCCACTATAGTACTACCTGGAAATGATACTTGAAATTATCAGTGATACATGAGTCGATTCAACTTGGGCTCCATAGAGCTTGGTATCTATCATTATATGAGGTTGTATGCCTAAATTAATGTAATTGTATTATTTACTTATATATTTCATTAGTACATGTTGTATTGTCATACTATCTATCATAGTTTTCTATTGTATTTGGCTTTTGGTACAGCTGTATAAGATCTATACAGTGTGTAATTGTTGAATTTAAAGTACTATTGTTATTTATTATGGTTATGGTATATTATATTGTTTTATTTTGTGGAATAAATATTAATTTGTATTCATAAAAAAAGTCTACTACATTTTCTAAGTATAACTTGAGGGGTTGTCACATGTGGTGTCATCTTATTAATCACTACTTAGTGGGATCCTAGAGCAAAAAAGGATCACATAGTCATACCTACTATAATGAAGTTACTTAGATAGATAAAATCCATTCAAATAATAAATTTAAATGAGTATATCCATAAAAATATATCACAATAATGATAATAGAGTAACCAAATACACACCAATAATAGACAACAAAGCAAAATACTTGATAGATGGAATAGAGCCACTGTCGAGGGGGAAACCTTCACAAACATGAAAAAGAGAATAAAATTATTAATATGATCCTCAATTACTAACCACTATATCCTATATATACATTATTTAATGGTTACTCCATAGGCTGATCCTACTCACAAAATTATAGCATAGAGAAATGTGACAAGATGAGATAAAAGGTTCTATAGGCCATAGGTCAACTGCACATATGCCAAAGCACACTATAAGTTAAGGTTGTATCATTCCCATCCCCTTAAAAAAATTGACCACAATGTTGAGAAACTTTGAATATTTTTTTAGGAATGCTTTATCCTCCCATGTTGCATCCTTGTTATTAATATTCTTCCGCTTAATCAAGTACCCCATAATCTCTCATGTTTAGTCTGTGTATGCTTATCTAAAAGATCTCCTCTAGTTTCAAAAAAATTATTATTTCCTCATCTAGTTATAGTAACTCAATCTAGGTAAAAACTCTCTATCCAATTAGCTTCTTCTAACAAAAAACATGAAAAAATACATGTGAGTGAGTAGACTTGGGTAGCTCCAATTTGTATGCAATATTACCAATTTTCTACAAATATAATACTTAGGATAAAGGTCATTGTTATTTTTACTTTTTCAAGGACATTTAATTATATGGTTGTAGGCTTACAAATACGTAGTCACCCACTAGAAAATTCCTCTTAACATAGTGTTTATTTATTTTCTACTTCATTCCATTTTGTGACATTGCTAAATTTTCTATTAGATAGGCTAGTACCTATTAATAGTGTTGAATGTGCTTTTCAACAACTCAAACCTTTGGTTTTACCCTCAAGGATGAGGTAATGTATGGAGGCTAGTACCCATATAGAACCACAAGTGGAGATATTTTTTAAGAGGTATGAATAAGTGATATACCACCATTATGCTAGTGGAAACCAATGAACCCACATTTCTTGTTTATCTGATACAAAATAATGAAGGTAACCCTCTATGAATTTTTTGACCACCTCTATTTTCCCATCATATTGAGGAATATAAGATAAGCTTTGAGATAAATTATTACCCAAACGTGATAATAAATATGTCTAAAATCTACTAGTGAAGTTAGCATAATGGTAACTTAATATGATTATGGGAGTCCCTATAGCTTTTGAATTATAACCAGAAAAATAGTAACTATTACACTAGCTACAAATGGTTATGATAAAGCACAAAAATGGGCATATTTTGTGATCATATCCACTATTAACAAGATAAATTTTTTCCATTATGACCTCAATAACATTTTTGAAATCTATGGAGACCTCCTCCACCATTGGTTGAATTGATAAAGGTTGTATAAGACCTGTGGTCTTAATTGTATCACCCTTGTGTTACCAACACACCATGCATTTAGTCACAATTTTTTGAGTATCCCCTTTTATTTCTTCCCAAAATAAATCATGCCTGATTCTGTGATATTTTTTCAAAAATCTTGAATCCCCCTATTAGAGATGTATGAATCTCTATAAGGATCTTATGCTTAAGGGAAAAAATCTTGCACATGTACAACTTATAGTTATACCACAGTGCATTCCCTTTCCACTCAAATTTGTATGAGGCACTAGAAACTTGTCAAAGTTTCTCAATCATAACCTATGCATCCATGTCATTCTCTCATTATGATCATGCCTCATTCACTTAATATGCCTACCAAAGTACATAATAGTGCCTCTATGAATTCCTCTCCTAGATAAAATTGCATTCTCTATTCATTTCTTATATATGATTTCAAATTCATATCCCAAAATTTTAGTCATCCATTTTTGTTATTATTTTAATGACAACCATTTTTCCATAAAAAATATT
The DNA here is from genome assembly GCA_037957365.1 of Torreya grandis. Lineage (NCBI taxonomy): Eukaryota > Viridiplantae > Streptophyta > Pinopsida > Cupressales > Taxaceae > Torreya > Torreya grandis. The sequence continues at coordinate 1,511,703 of JARHVA010000324.1, forward strand.
TTAGAATCTCATGATCAATCTTTACCTTAAAGTGTCTACCTATTAGATAAAGCTACCCTTTTTTGGTTGTATGAAGAATAGCCATCATCTCTTTCTCTTTGATAAGTTTAAGCATATTCTTACCTTTGGTTTTTTGACTCTAAAATGTAATGGTTATCCCTTCCTACATTATTACTACCCCCATCCCATATCCTGATGCATCATATTCAATAATGAAAGTCTTTAAAAAATCTGGGGTAGCCAAAACTAGAGTGGTGCACATAGCCTCTTTGAACTTATCAAATACCTTGGTGATGGTTTCATTCTAATGGAATAAGTATTTATTAAAAAATATTATGATTGGCATTTTAATTTTGCCATAATTTTTCACAAATAGATAATAATAACCTATGAGACCCAAAAACTCATAGAGATTTTTTAGAGTTTTTGACACTTGCATTCTATTATGGCTTTGATATTGTGAGGGTCTACTTTGATTCCTTCATGAAAAACAATGTGACCCAAATACTCCACTTCTTGTACTCCAAAAACACACTTAAAAGGATTTACATAAAATTAATGTTGTTCGATAGTTATCAGTACCTATTTCACATGCTACAATTGTTCTTCCCATGTCTTACTATATATTGGATTGCCATCAAAAATACTAAGACAATTTTTTTTCAAAAGGGACCTAAAAAATGTTCATTAGACTCTAAAATGTAGATGGTGTATTTTTGAGACCAAAAGTCATTACAAAAAACTCATAATTTCATTCTTGATTTTTGAAATCTATCTTATGGATATCCTCACCTTCGAACCAAATTTGATGGTAGCCTGAACAAAGGTCCATTTTCATAAAGTAATAAACCCCTTAGAACTCATCCATCAAATCATCAATTACTAGGATTGGTAAATTATGTTTGACAATATGCTTGTTGATTTTTATATAATCAAATCACATCCTACATGTATCATCTTTCTTACACACCATGACCATAGGGGATCAATATGCACTTTGGCTATTATTAATACCCACCTCCATCATCTCTTGTACCATCTTTTTAATATCACATTTTTGGATATATGGGTACTTGTATGGTCTGATGTTTTGTGATTAAATATGTGGTAGAAATCAAATGGCATGATCATGTTCTCTTGTCATCTAAATATGTGTGTTTAAGCTTATCTCAGGCAGTCCTTTTGGAATGGTTCCAAAAATAGTTGACCATTCATCAAAAATATTCTATAGATTAGGATGTGTATATATATTTATGGTTTTTACTACTAAGGAATATAATTGTGCTATAAATCCATCTGCCCTTTTTTTGATATTTTTTTGCATCTAATGAGAACTAATCAATGGTGGTGATTTTTCTCATAGTTTGTGAAGTTCAAATGTCCTTCCTTTTCAATAAAAGCACATGAGCAACTCCAAAAAAATCATCTTTGTAATGCCCAAACTTGTGAGACATTAGAATCCAAAAATAATATCAACCCCACCCATCAAAATAAAAAACATAGGAGGATCTAGCCTCTAGTCTCCCTTATCAATTTTGATATTTTGACATTTCCTTAAATAATTGGTGATGTCACCATATGCAATCATGACTTGAAATTATAGATATGGGTTAATAAAATAGATCAAATTTGTTTCCAACTTATTATTAATGAAATTATGTGTACTCCCTGAGTCAATCAACACTATTACCTTCTATTTCTTTAATAAATCGACAACCTTGAGGGTTTGTGGAGTGTTAATTCCAAAAAGTGCATGACATGAGATATTTGGTTTGGAATCTTCATATTCTTCCTTTATCTCCTTACTTTTAACAGATACAACATCATCTTCTTCATCATCATTTTACCCTTTAATGTAAAATAATATCTTCTTAACACATTTATGTCCTTTGATAAAAAAATTATTGTAGTTGAAACACAACCCTTTTACTTGTTTCTCTTCAATTTTATGAGTCAATCAATAGGCTGAGCTAATGATTTTTTGGGAACACTATGATATCTACCAATAATGAAAGCTACTTATTTGATGATATCTCTTTCCTCTGCCCTACATGTGAAGACTATGGACTTTGATATTGAACTTGGGGTGAACATGTTAATATCAAGTTGGATGTTTTCCTTGAGCCCACACAAGAATATGTCATTTAATTTGTTTTTGTGATGTCATCTACGTTTAAAGATAGGTTCTATAATTTCTAAATATAATCCTTGATAGTTCCCATTTTTATTAGTTTTATTAACTAGTTGAAGGATTTTTTTGTGACACTATTGTGGTAGTTTAGTTGTTGCTCATCAGTAAACATTGACCTGGTAATAACAAGGCCTTTATTTTTCTTTTGAGCGCATAACCATCTATACTAGATTATCTACTTTGGTTATATGTATAGTAATGTCATACCACCCATGGGGTCTTATGTAGATCAAATGAATTTTCAATTTGATTAATCGAAGTTATCATATCCTTACCATCAAACTTGTGGATGTCTATTTTTAGTAGCATGTTTATAAAATTAGTGTTTGAGCCTTGATTATTTTGGTTGGGAGAACCTAAGTGGACTTATATAGATTTATTAGATGGTGGCATTAGGGATGTGAATAGGTTTTACACTACTACCATCAGTTTAAACAATTATCATTTCATTGAGTTCACTTTACCTTTGAGTTGATTAAAATATTATTTTTTATCCATGCCTTGCACATCATACTATATTTGGTCAACCCTATCCAAATCCCCTAAGTCATAATATTCAAAATCTATTTATTCCTCACTTTGCATTTTTCTTATAATGGCTTGCCTTTTTAATGACCTCTGGTGTTTGGACCTACCATGCACAAACTCAAGGTTTAAGGGATTTAAAATAGGGTTTAGGGTTATGAGGTCAAAAAAAGTGTGTCGTAGGTTTATACCATTGTGATCATCTTATCGAAGCAAATATAATGACTACAAATTTTCACAAGGGTTTTTAGAAACACTCCAGACTTTTTTAAAAACTTTAGTACTATAGCAAAGAAAATTTAATTTATTCTCAAATTAGAAGTTATGTTTTTTCAATCCTCTAACTCATAGAGTAATCATTACACTAGATCTCTAAAAGAACATAGTTAGGAGAAAATGGAAAAGGATGATAAAAGGTATGTTTGATTTAGGTGCTCTCATTTAGACTTATTTCATTCAAAAATAATGATGGATCAATGTTTTGGATCACTAACTATGGAGTTTAACCCTACCTGTAGTCCACTATCCCATCTCTAAGGTCAGTTAGGAGTAACTTCTCGAGGATAATTGCTTACTAATACACCACAAGCAATAAATAGTTGAAGGTTATGATGGTTAAGACTCAAAAAGAACTAATGGGTTTTCCTATATACATGAAGGTATGTGGACACACATAGCATTGTCTAATGGCTTGTGTATTGGGGAATAAGCCCTCACTCCATAAAAATAAGTAAAATTGATAACCTCTTAGCCCAAAATGATAGCTTTATGTTAGTTGTAAAATTATTAGAACATATTTTATAACCAAAAATGAAAAAAAATGTATATAAGATTTTGGAAACAACTTAGTGCCCTGGAAGGAGATCTGATACCACTTATAATGAAATTAGTTAGATAGATCAAATAAATTCATAAAAATAAATGTAAATGAGTATATCAATAAAAATATATTTCAATAATAAGAGCACAGTAAACAAATCCACACCAATAATAAATAGCAGAATAGAATAATTGATGGATAGAATTGAGCCACTTTGAGGAGGCAACCTATACAAACATGTAAATAAGAATATAATTTGTAAAATGATCCTCCATTACCAACCACAACCTATTATATATACCCTACTTACATTTTGGTTACTCCATAAGCCAACTCTATTATCAAAATGATAGCATAAATAAATTTGACAATATAAGATAAAAGGTTTTATATGCCACAAGTCAGCCACACATATCCCTAGACACTCTATAGGTTAAAGGCATATCATCTACTTTAAATACAACATGATTTAAGTGAACATATGTCACTCCAATTTAGTCACAGACTAATGAAGCTCATAAAATGAAATTTTAAGGTGCAAATTCCTCTGTGGATGCATTGGTTTATACATTTCGTATTCTCATTTGTTTCTTTATTCATATTTTTGTGGCCTTAACCTTATGTAGTCTATCTTCATCATATTTCACTTTTAATTTATTTAACATGGTTATTCCATGTGACTCCATCTCATTTACCATGGAGTCACGTCCCAATAGGTTCACTATGAATAATGGTAAGCCTCAATTTTTGCCTCTATGTCACAACATCATGAAACATAAGGTTAATGAGATAATGTTCTCACATAATTTATTTTTAGCTTCATGCAGAATGGTTTTTTTATTGTAAAACCCTTTCGTGTTACTCCAAAATCAAAGACATCATTTTTATTTTTATTAAATTTTATTTCTCTCATGATAAGCATGATTCCATATCTCAACAACACATAGACAAAAAAAATTCACATCAGTACATAATAATAATATTGGACCTTGATCCATAACCACTCTTTTTAGATTAATATGGATGGATTACTGAATTAATCTTAGTTCATCTTACTTAAATGATAGGTTAAAATCTTGGGACTTTTGGATTATGTGCCCATAATATATGGCTTCTCCTAAATATATTAAATCCTAAATAAAACACACACCATTTGATATCTCATAATCTTAAATGTTGGCTTCTAATTTACCTACACCCACTCCCTAGGCTACCTATGTGTCGACTTACGCTCCTAGCATAAGTGCAATTAGGGGTACTGTAGTTCTCCAAAAACCCAAAAATTGATAACAAATATAAAATCCACATTAGTCCTATGGCCACAAATTACATTATAATATAATCATATATATTTATTTCCCCCATTTAATTTATTAACCTTAATTAAAAATAATTTCACTTGTAAATATATATATGACTAAATATATTTGATCAAAAAATAGTCACTGTGAGTCTAACGGACCCCAAGGTTCATAATTAAATTTCACCCTAATTTATAAAGTCTAGAGTCTCTTCTATATAAAACTAAGTTCCACCATGTGACCTTCAATATAGTCGCATTATATAGTTCTACACCCATATACCTAGACTTGATCACTTAACGCTTAATAAGGGAATGGCAATGGTCATATCAAGAAATAATGTGCTCTTAATCTTTACATGGATATCACTACTTAATTATTATAGAGGTAACCCATGTATAACTCATAGTTCATAATATCATGAGTCTAAGAACCTAGACAAATTCCATATAATTTATTTATTCCAATAACACTCCATTTGAGGCTACTAGCTTATGTACCCTCCAAGTTACTTTACATGTTAAATATCCAACTACATGGCATCTAGTATAATTTATAATCACCACTCACTTTATCTATTTAGGCAAGGTCTCCATACCCATGTAGTCACCAAATTTGCATATGTCTATATGCCTATGTGGTAATCACTATAGACTTCAAAACTTATTGAATGAAACCTAAAGTTATACCAGTCCATGAACCCCCCTTGACTCACATATTTATCCTTAGAATGGTAGAAACACATTAGAGGTGAGGTAATTTTGGTCCTTCAATTCTTGTGTGGTTGCTAAGTTCATTTGTATATCATCCCCAAGATCTACATGGCCTAATAAATTAATATGTTGTGATTAAAATAAGGGTTGGGTATTAGTTATTTATCTATAAGGCCTTTTATATATCCATCATGACTCATGATGGTCTCAGGTCACATCTTATTTATAAATACAAATTCATCATAGCCTATCACAAACTTGAAATGGAATAGACTACATTTTATTTCACAACATGTCCATAAACTCCCACAATAGTTTACAAAGTTTGTGGTTTACTTTATCACTGCATATGATGTAGAGGATGTGGTGAGTCCATTATACATGTAGCCACTAGTTATTTTTTGTCTCTTTAACTATTGTTGCCAGAACATCCAAATTCCATGTGAACTTATTACAAGTGGCCAAGGCTAAGAACCTACTCTACAGATCTCAAATATATTTAGTTGTGATCCATAATGTCATGGATATGTGTTATCACAAGGGAGACCTAGACATTTAAGTGAAGGCAGACTATGATATCAATATGAGTTCCATGTGGTCTCATCACAACTACTTATGATCATAAATATAATAAGGTTCACTTCTATTTTATATAGGCATATTCACCTTTTATGTAGCCTCATGGCCTTGATTGAATTATAAGCCAATGTGACCTAAGCCTTAACAGCTATTTATTTTAAGCCACTTTTTGATAAATTGGTATCATGCATTGAACATCCTATCCTAAGATATTATGTTAAAGGGAACCAATCTAAAATTATAACATAGGGAAACTTATCACTGTCATTCCTTCTTGGGGTCATGAAATCCATGAAGTCTTTAAATTAAGGATCAATCACTTTATGCTCTATAACTATGAGATTGTGTCAAGTGGCACAATCTTGGTTGTTTATTTCTCTAAGACCAATATTGGTATAGGTTTTTACTACACATGTAATTCATCTTGATTATGTGGTTAATTAGGTATATTAGATGAGTAATGACATCATCATGATGTCATCATGCACTTATGAGTATATGGGGTCACATAATGAATGGATGGGATCATCTATCCCACTTGGTCCTCTGAGTGTCTAGTCCACTTAGGTCACTTTTCCAATGTGTTCACTCAATGATCTCTCCACCCATAGTGGAGGAGCCACCCACTCACCTTGTCTATTTGAGTCATCCTACACTCAACTCACCTATTTATAGACCTCTCTTCAAAGGCATTAGTAGTGGATTGTGTGGAGTGAGAACTATTGCTTAATATAGTAGTTTGTATAATGTAGAGTTTAGTAGGTTGTTTAGCTTGTAAGCCATTTATTATTGTGTCAGAGATCCCATTAATCCTTTAAACTTGGGTGTGTGCCAATAGGCATTTTATAAGCTTTGTATATTAACATTATTCACTAATACATGCTATTGTAGTTTCTACTCAGTTTTAATTTCATGCTTCAATAGTTGGGTGTGTTCATTCTACAGTCTTGATCTTGGTTTTCCTCAATTATGGATGATTCCCACATGGTATCAAATTGGGTTTCTAATATTAAACACCATTTTTTATGTTGTTTCATATTTCAAATCTTGAGTGGTTACTATTTTGTATTCTCTATCAGTTTGTGGTTTATCATTCTCACCTATTTTCTTATTATTCAGCCCAAGCACTTACATTTTGTATATATGAATGCTTTAAGCTAACAAGCAAGTTGAAAGGCTATTCCAAAACCATAAATGGAGTGATTGGGTTTGACATTTGTTTTTTATATTTGGTAGAGTAGTTCTAATGTCTCATGAAGATATCCACATCTTTGGTAAATTATTGTGATCACATTTCTTGATGTAGTCTCCATCAGACAGTTGTCATAGTCACACAACTTGCACCATTGGTTTGAATTAAGGTGCACTCATTGGTATATAACATGGCTTCCAAATAGAGTATAGTAAGCAAGTAGGTAGAGGCATCTTTTCATGCTATTAAAACATGGTTTCAATCCCACTAACATTTTTTTAAACCCTTGTAAGTTGTAACTCTTGACCTCCAGTCTCTTGCCATCCTTCACCAACTACCATCTACACTTCTATGTAGCCTACTATCATCCTCCTACACCATCATGCTCAGGGTTGATTCAGCCATTCTACACCAATTTTAATAGATAAATTCAAGTGTATGATTTCCTTTTTTGTAGGTGTAAACTCACTCTTATTGTCATCCTCCTCCACATGGATTTACTTCATGGAGATAAATGGTGATATATGGTTATTGATTGCATTCAAATGGTTGGTGAGATCTCATTTTCATGCCTAAATTGCCCTCTAATGGATCTCTTACTTCATGATTTGGAATTTTCATTATTTCCCTCCCCTTTCACAATGTGTTACTCTCTTTTGTCACTACCCACTCAATCTTCTACCATTCAAATTCCACCTTAGGTCTTCAATGTTTTTTTTTAAGAGCTAGCTCATGGTTTTGCTAAACCACTCAAGGTTTGGTCAAAACCCAAAATCACATCTTTCAAAAGTTTTAAAAAAAAGTATATCTTACCTTGTAAATCATTCATATGAATGATATTTTATTGTAAAGTTTGTAGATCAAGCCTAAGGTGGATGAATCATTTTCTAAAGTGGGGAACAACATTATTGAGTGGGAAGACTTTTACAAGATGGTGAACAATTTATTGCACATGATGGGCTTGTTGAAGGGACGTGAATATTGTGGGGGTCAATTTTTGTGAAAGGTTTTTTTTTTTTTTTTTTTAATAAAATAATATATTATTAATGAGATAGTTTCATTGTTTTTAATCTTACATTATTTTTTCACCTGCCAAAGATGAAGGGTGAGGCCCAAGTTGGTAAGAGGCCAATTCCCCCTCAAAATCTAAACCATTACATTCTACACTTTGTGTTGATTCTAACAAGTGGTTGGAAGGCTACCTAACCCTTATCTGGTCAAATATTTAAAATACTTGTGTAAATTTAATTAAAATAGGCCATTAATGATGGAAAAAGTTATTATCCCATAACTTTTGCTTGGTAACACGAATTTGAGTGCCACTTTTTGTAGAAGTGCTTTATTTTTCATTCTTGTTCCATAGATCCTATTTTTAATGTAAACACACTAAATTTATAAAGTGCCATATTCAGGGGGTTACCTATGCTATGGGCCCTACTAATTTTTCCATTATAGTTCATACATTAATTATTCACATGTGGATGCATTTTTTATTGTGTCTAACATACACATTTGAAGCATGCATTATCCCTCATCACTCCAACACTAAGTACTTAGATGTATTCTCAGCAATGATCAATGTCCCATTCATGAGTGTGCTTCAAGAATTCATTACAATTTGTAATATGTAGTCTTGCACTTCTTTGGTGTCTTCTTGTAGTCATGACCATTCTATTTGAGAGACTCCAAAGGAGGAAGGTTGAGTCTAAGCCAGTGGTTTTTATATGGAATACCAATTATGCTTCATGGTGTGTTTACATGGAACATTCACTCAATTAATAGGAACTTATTCCATTCTGATATGGATAGATTCACACTCCTATTAACCTAGGTCAATACAAATATTGGGATGACTCTTGTGACTGTGTCTATAGTCACTTATTGATTCATGTTTTATGTGATCTACACCACCATGTAGAGCACATAGAGTGTCCCTCTACTATTTAGAGCACACTTTGGAGTCTTTTTAGGGATCTTACTATGATTTATGTCATTCTTCCTCCTCCTCATATTGTCTCTTCTGAGACTATTGTACTCTCTCCTATTTATATTTCTTGTGAGGACACATTCATCATGGATAGTGTTCTTCCTTTTGTTGATCCACCACTTTAAGATGAAATTATACTAAACCTTAGCTATCCAATTAAAGATTCTACATTCACTCATATATAGGATATTGCTCTTCTAAAACCATCACAGTATAGCACTTCATAGGACTCTACTTTTTTCAATGAGAGTGCACCTATAGAGAGCATCAATGACTCATCTCTTCCTATGTATTTTCCTTCTTTAGTTGGTGAGTCATGATCCACACTTCACATGGGCATTATTTTAACAAATGTTCCATGTCATTCTTCTAACTGGTTCACTTCAATGGCATTACATCTAGATTATGTGTGCATTATTTCCATACCTATGTGACAAATTTGATATGGACCACTTTTAGATATCTTTGTACTTATACCTTCGTCTTCCATTGTGTAATGGGTATAATTTTAGTACACATCAGTATCTTCCTTTACCAAATATAAGAAACATTATTTGATGTGGATGGAGCTTCTATAGTATTTAGGCAAAAGATCTCATCATTAACCTTTGTCATCTGGTGAGATGTACTTGAAGTACTAACTACTTCAACATCATCTTCCGAGGGGTCTTTTAGTCTCCTCTTCTTCTTTTCTCTCTTTAGGGGGGTTATTTTTTCACTAGGTTTTATTCCTTTATTCCACTTTTTTAGAGTTGCATTATACTTGGGTACGTGATCATGGCTAGTTTTTGAGACCCAATTCCATTACCCACCTAAGATACACATCAGGGGGGTGTTGGTGTAGGTTTTTACTAAAAATGTGATTCATATTTCTTATGTGGTTGATTAGGTCTATTAGGTGAGTAATGACATCATCATGATGTCATCATACACTTTTAATTGCATGGGGTCATATAGTGAGTAGATGGGGTCATCCATCCCACTTATTCTCCTAAGTGCCTAGTCTACTTAGGTCACTTTTCCAATGTGTTCCCTTAGTAATCTCTCCACCCATAGTGGAGGAGCCCACCCACTCACCTTGTCTAGTTGAGTCATCCTACACTCAACCAACCTATTTATGGACCTTTCCTCTAAGGCATTGGTGGTGGATTGTGTGGAGTGAGATCGATTTCTTAGTATAGTAGTTTTTCTAGTGTAGAGTTTAGTAGGTTGTTTAGCTTGTAAGCCATTCATTATTGTGTCAGAGAGCTTGTTAATCCTTTGATCTTGGGTGTGTACAAAAATGCTTTTTTTAATCTTTGTATAGTAACCTTCTTCACTAATATATGTTATTTTAGTTTCTACTCAATCTTGATTTCATGCTTCAATAGTTGGGTATGTTCACACTATAGTCTCGGTCTTGTTCATCCTTGATTTTGGAAGATTATCACAACCAACTTAACCACATGATTTGAATTAACACAAGCATCTACCATATTTATTTCAATATAGGAAATAGTGATTCATCATTTTAGGAAGCTCAAAATAACATGTAATCAAAAAAATGAATTACTTCTCCTTAGTGATCACTATGAAAGGCTACAATAGACACCCAAGATTATGATCTAACTCTTTGATTTAAGTCAGGGATTATTTCATATGATGTTGATACTTCCCATCGGTGTGACTTGTGGCCACAAAATTGATAAGAAATTATGATAACCCAAATTTTAAATGATCACAATAGTTGTGATCTCTCATAATCTCATATCAAGTTGTAATAGGTTTTGCCTATGACAGTGAATTATTAAGCCATGAATGAGGTAGAATACCATGAATGTAAGGGATGAATACTTACTAAGTCACTATATTTTGAAATCCTTATCCAAGTAATAAAGGAAAAAAGGACTAACTATGAATCCTCAAAGGTGTTCCTAATGTCATATTATAAATCCAAGCATAATTTCATCAACGATTTTTAACAATACATATAGTTGATTCAAATTGGCTCAGATTCAACTATTACTACCAAGCTATAGTCATATAAAATTACAAAGGTGTGAATGGATCTAATACCATTCTCTTGTTATAGGGGGTAAGGTATGCATGCCTTGAATTTGAAGTATAATTAGGTGCCTCATATATAATGGGAATATGAGGTGGTATCATATGTTAAAAGATATTTTCCAAACCTAAAATATGGCACCTTGCATCATCGACATGAAAAAGGACTTTCCTTTCCATTCCTTTCTATTCTTTTCCTTCACAATTTTTAATGGCCATGTCTTTTTGAGCAATTATCAATGAATACTAATAAATGGTAATAGTTCATTGATCATGGGATGAATACATTCATGGATTTATCTTCATGTGATCTTCCTTAAACTATCACCACTCAAATCTCATCATGTGGAAAACACCAATTTTGTATATAGTTTTAAAATTATCTACCCCTTAATTCCACCACTGTTTTCTCACAGTAAGGTCACCATCAAAGAATATTAACCCCCATGTTAGTCCTTATTGCAATAAATATATTTCCACCACTTTGTTTAAATACTTCCCATCCATATTGAATTCCATTAATTTTGTGGTCACTTGGATCAATAGTTTAAAGCTTAGGGTTCACACTATAATAGGTGACCACATATACTTTATATTATAATATAATGTTGAAGGTTGATTTTTATAATTAATTGGTGATCATTTTATAATCTTGGCCACTTTTACTTATATATTCCCATTTAAATAATATGTGGCCACCTTCATAAACTATGAAAAATGGTTTCCATTTTTCACAACCACTTTAATTTTTATAGCTTAAGTCTTGAGTGGCCCTTTACTCTTTTATAAAACCATCATAAATGTTCACATTATAAAGTAGAATTTATAACCTAACAGGTCTATGAACCTTACCTAAAATATAGAAATCTCATGATCCTATCATGCCCTATGACTTCATGATTTCCATAATACTAATGCATGTTAGGTCTCATGGCTACATGAGCTGAATTTCTGAAAGCATTCCATCAATTTTGAATCAATCCATATTGTATGATTTTACATATATACATGATTTCCTCATGTCACATTATAATCACATTAATACTTTTTCAAATATGTACTTATGGATATTATAAAAATGGATTTGAAAATATAATAGGTCCACCTAGTTTTTTGTAAATACTAAAATCTATTCTAAGTACTTAACAATTAAAATATTGACTCACATTTTCCATGCATGAATTAAGCACTCAAATAAGTTCCTAATCCACCATTCCTCTCACTTACATGATATCTTATGATTCAACCATTTATTTTTTATAGCATACACCTACATGAAGTTTCATCTCTTTCAACCCTGCTAAATATCATGGACAGACATCTCCAGACTCTTAATTTAGTTCATTTGTACACAAGTTAATTATACTAAACACCATCAGTATCATCAATTGATACTGACCTCATCTTATCAATACTAACCCATTTTTATGATAACTATTTTATAAAATCAAACCCAAATTTAGGGTTAGCCCATTAACCTAACATTTATATGGCATGATAAATTATTTAGATAGATCCATATATAAAAAAATTAAAATCTCATTCAAAAGGGATTGGGCACTTATTTGATATACATATATACACTATTTTACACCAAGTAGATTTTCCCCATTCTCCCCAATTCAAAAATGTAAAGCACTCAGCGACAATTCAAGTCTAAAGCATTCAAAATAATCAAAGCAAGCATTATCAAGTAACAAAGACACATCATTAGCTAAAAACATATAATGAATGAGCATAATTGTAAAATCACATTATGTGGAAGAAATATGTATCCCTGATTTACCTCATTGTATTATTTGATACTTAGGTAGTGGTTAATCATCAAATAGGGGTGACTGGGGTCAGCAGAGCCAATTACACCTCCCCTAGTTTTTGTAGGTTTCTAGCCTTCATAATCACACCCAAGGTTTCAAGGTAAAGGATACTAATTTATGAAGTTGTATGGATCATAAGGGTTTAAAATTATAAAATATATTAAATGAATATAGTCATAATTAGCCATATAATCATTATGACCTACTTTTGTGTAGGTTAGTGATGACTAACAAGTCAATATTGATTGGTGATACTTATTTGATCCTATAAAACTGACCTAGCATAGATAGCAAATCAGTTATAGAATAAAATGAGCCATAGGTTTGTTTATCTCTAATTTCCACTTCTATAATATATTCATAGTTAGATAGTCACCTAAAAAACTAAGTATCTTGATCTCCTTAATACTTTTTATAACATATGCCACTTGTCAAATCAAAACAATTAATCTAAATATTTTATTTTTAGATTTATGCTTGATGTCATATCTTAATATTTGAATTACATTTAAAAGTTATATCTTAATTAGATTAATATTTACCATTAATCAAAATTAGGTTAAAACATATTGGTGAGCATGTACACATATCGATTAGTACAAAGCCCTAGGTTTTTCTATAAGTGCTTCATCTTTCTAGGGTTTAAAATTTTAGCCTTAGGGTTTTATTTCTAGATTTGATTGATGATTATTCCTTTATACAACACATTAATCATGACCATGTTAAATTAACATCATTGGTTAACACAAGTAATGAATTTTTAACATTATTGTATACTATATGTTATTAATCCTAGGTGTCATAGGCTTTTGTCTTTTGTAATAGATGAAGATTCATACATAGGAATATGAAGACTCTCCTTAGAAGGTGAAATGAAAATCAATTCATTGGATTTATATATTGTAATGTTTATTCTTTTAAAATTGATTCATTAGTATAATTTTGGATTGCACCAAATATTGTTCAATGTCATTCCATTAATCCTTGGTCTGACATTGGTATCAAAGTCAAAATTTCCTTGGTCATTTCTCTTTTTCCACTCTTCATTCCTTATTATTAGCTAATCATATTTCTTAAAAAAATCACTCTTATTATAACCATGGCTATGTAGTAATTGGTTTTTATATTTTACAAAGGTGTTTCCATCATATGGTAGCATATTAACTAAGAATAAGGTGTATTTTTGTGACAATGTTTCAATCAATATTGATTCTTACAAAAGTGTTTCTTGTGTTTTTTTACTATTTGATGAGTACTACTTGATAGTGGACTATATGGCATCATATTTTTGGATTATTTTGACTATTATAAAGGCATTTTAGACTGTTGTAACGTCTTTTTTACTATGTGTAAGTTTTAGACCTATGTTCTGACCTGCCAAAACTATGTGGAGATACTTTATGACCTTTTTTATTGATTTAATTTCCTATAACTACTTTTTTCACTATTTGAAAGGTGTTGTAACTACTATCAAGGCATTTTTATCTTCTCAAATTGAATGGAGACCATTACAAGGTGTTTTGAGCTCTTCACTACATGGAAACATTATTTATGAATTGCATCTCAGTGTGTAAAGGTGAATTAATTCCACATCAAGTTTTTTGACGTTTCACTTGGTGTGTCATCATACCACAAGGCACCAAAAGGAGTTGAGATAAGTTTAATTTTTTTATATAATTTTCCTTCATATGCCAATACAAGTCAATATTATTTATTTTATGTTTTTAATTTATCAAAAAATAACATAAAATTTGAATGTATAAACATGTTATTTCATGTTTTGACTTATCAAAGCAAATAAGTCAAATTCAATTTCCTTTTTAAAATAAGCAAAATTTGAAAACAAATCAAATTGCATAAATACAAACAAATAATAAAAGTGTAGAGTTCGGTATCAATAGTGCTTCTAGTTCATGTTCATGATTAAAGTCATCATGATTGAACTAATCCACCTATATCCTAACATAGCTACAACAACAGTATCTGTAGATTCATCCCTATAAATTATCAGGCAGTAATAAGGAAATTTTTCATTTTCCCTTCACGCTTTACCCATTTTCAAATGTCAATAAATGTAAATCCCAAAATTGAGAATAGAATATGAGTATATAGGGTTATCACACTCATGTACAAGGACTTCTCTTTAAGTGGATTATGTAGATAGAGAAAATCATTTTCACATACTTTTTAAGTACCATCTAGCATTATGTTCTCACATGTTTTAACATATGTTTCATATATCAGTGGTTATATATAAAGGATGAGATTATTTTACGTACCAATGATTATATATGAAGCATGAACATATAAGGTTTCATATATCGGTTAGGTGGTATATCGAAAATGGGACCTTTTTAGAGTAATAAGGAATCTTTCCATCTCCCTTCATTTTCAAAGATGCATTCTATAAAAATAATTTTTTACTCAACCCTAACTGATAAATAAACCAATTTAGAATGGTCTAGACAAGTGGATAACACACTAATATTCAATTATTTATGGTTCAACATTTTTGAAGGTGATGATCAACCTGTCAAACTAAAGGATGCAAAGAAGATTTCATCATGGAAATAAAAGAACTCTAAAGCACTGGCCTTGATGAGTGATCCAAAACTCAAAAGTTTTGGTTGATAAATATTTCAAGAACACAGAAATAACACAGTAACAATGAATTCTCTGAGAAGAGATGTATTATTACTCAAGATCTCAATACAACTATATGCTTATCTCTGGGAAGAGATGTCTAATTTTCCTTTTTGGGTTACATATTCATTTATACCCATTTTTAAAGTAGGGGGAGGATGTGGAAGGTCACCAATATTGAGGTATATTAAGTGGTTTGACTTCCATGCTTTAAAATAATATAGAATTTGAGGAATTACTAGTTTTAGACTGCACTACTAAAATTGAAATTTGGAGCACTTCCATTGGGTTTTCAAGGGTAAAACTTCATAGATAAGATATCCATGCCATCTCATGACTTTCTCCTCATTCTTATCTTTCCAATGGTTTAAACGGTGAGTCAATTGGAGCTACGGTGCAAAATTTATGGCTCCCAAAAGTTCCATCATCAATTGGGGTGGAACTGTCACCTAAATTGCTGCCCAGATCATTCCTCCCTCCTTGAAAATCAATGATCCCTATTGCATCAATGTTCCTCATCAAGTGTGGCAGTTGTGTCTTGATTTGATTCTATGTGATCCACTCACCTTGGTGGCTAAGCTAGCCCCTTTTGACCACTCGATAAAGTAGAATAGAGTGTCCTCTTGTTGTCTTCATCTAGGTGTCCACAATCTGATCCTCCTCCACTAGAGAAAAACTCTATGGATAAAGCTCATCAATGTTAAGTTATTCTACTACAACTGAAGTGTCTAATAGAGGTGGATGATATGGTTTGAGGAGCTCCACATTAAATATAGGATGCAGACCAAGGTAGGCTACTAGGTTCAACTCAAAACCATTTTCTCTAACTTTTATGGTGATGGTGTAGGGACCATATCATAGAGGCCAAATTTTTTTGTGTGGGCCTGCAAGTCATTCCATATGAAGTTGTAACTAAACCTTATCACCCATATAAAAATGGTGTGCAATCCTATGTTTGTGATGGCATTTCTTGTACTTCTGATTCATCTTCTCTAGGATGTCATGAACTTGTTGTTGGATGTGTTGCATTTGTTTAATGAACTTTGTTGCCTCATATCTTCCATGAGGTGTGTATTCCATGGTGGATAATGGAATGTCTATATCAAGTGGTGCCATGGGTTGGAACCCGAAGAATACTTGGAATGGATTGTGCTTGGTCGATTTGTGTAGGGCCCGATTGTATCCATGTTGTATGAAAAAAATCCCCTCATCTAATGTGCATGGATGTTTGGAGTGATACATCTGAATCATGTGAATGATCAAGTGGTTCACCACATCTATATGACCATTAGTCTATGGATGGAAGGCTATGGACTTCATCAACTTGGTATCCATCATCTTCCATAGAGTGGACTAAAAGATGCTCAAGAACCTGTTATCTCGATCTGAGATAAACGACTTGGGGAGACCAAAATGGAGCCATACATGACTAAAATATAGTTGAGTAGTTTCTTTAGTAGATATATTTTTCTTATAAGCAATCATGATAGACATTTTTGAAAAATGATCAACTACCACAAAAATATAGTCCTTACCATGTTTTGAAGTGGGCAAACCTAAAAGAAAATCTATTGAGATAGATTCTCAAGGCCTAGTTGGTTCTAGTAATGGCATGTACAATCCTTGATTCTTATTTGTTGGCTTGGCTATCACACATGGGGTGCAATATTTGAGATATCTTTCCACATCCTTTCACATATGGGGCTATTAGAAGTGTTTTTGAAGAACTACCAATGTATTTTCTATACCAAAGTGTCCAGCTATCCTACTGAAATGTGCTTCCCATATCATCCACTATTGCTCTATAGTTAGAACATAGATGTGACCCATATGATAGAGGAAATTATCTTGCAAATAGAAATTAGAAACATGTTTACCTTTTTGAATTACTTGATATGCATCAGCAAAGGTAAGATCTGCTTCATACAGAGCACCCCAAGTGGCAGCCTCATGTCTGCATAGGTCAAGAACTATTGTGAGTGTAGTAATTGGTAGGTGGCTCAGATAATCTATAGTTGTATTTGAGCTCCCCTTTTTATGTTTGATTATTATATGTAATTGTTGAAGATATGTGGCCCACGTTTGGTGCCTCTCATTTTGTAGTTTTCTCTATGTCTAGATGAATTCCAATGGTCTGTGCTCAGTGTGAATGATCATCTCTTTTCCCAAGATGTAGTGTTTCCATTGTTTGTAAGCTTTCACAATGGCATAGATCTCCTTATCATATGTCAGATATTTCCTAACTATATCAATGAAATTTTCACTGTGATATGCAATAAGATGGCCATGTTGCATGATGATAGCTCCCATAGCATATTTAGATGCATTTATCATCAACTCAAAAGGTTGATGCAAATCTGACAAGACAAGAATATGGCCTCAACAAAGTCTATTCTTCAAATTCTCAAATTCCCTTTATTTTATTTCACCCCATTAAAATGTAGCTTTATCTCCTCCTTTAGTCACTTGGGTTAGTGACCAAGCAACACATGAAAATCCAAGAACAAACTTGTGATAAGAATTTGTAAGACCCAAGAAGCTGTGAAGTTATATGAGGGTCCTTAGTGTGGGCCTTTCTTGAATAACCCAAATATTTTATGGATCAACATGGACCCCTTCCTCATTCACAACGTACCTGAGGTACTAAATTGTTGTCATCCCAAATGTGCATTTGTTGATATTTGCATACAACTTGTGTTCTTGAAGAGTTTAAAGCACCTTACGAACATGTTGTAAATGTTCCTCCCATGTTATGCTATAGATGAGTATGTCATATAGGTAGACAACCACAAATGAGTTGGTGAAGGGTTGTAGGATGTCATTCATCATCCTCATGAAGGTTGCAGGTGTGTTAGCTAAGCCAAAAGGCATAACCAACCATTCAAAGAGCCCCTCCTTATATTTGAATGCAGTATTATAGACATCAATGGAATTGATGGGAATTTGGTGATAGAAAAATTTGAGATCAATTTTAGTGAAGAGCTTCGCACCATGGAGTTGGTCCAGCAGGTCATCAGACCTAGAGAGAGGGTAGCGATTCTTCATAGTGATTTTATTCAGGGCTTAATAGTCAATGCAAAGCTTCCATGTTCCATATTTATTTGGTGCCAAGATAATTGGGCTACCATAGGGTGAAGAGATTAGATTGATGTGACCCTTTTGGATCAATTCTTGAATCTATCTTTTTATCTCATCATTCTCCAAAACTGATCTGTGATACATAAGACTATTAGGCAAAGGTGATCCTGGGATCAAATTGATAGAATGTTTTACCTGGAAATGTAGTGGAACTCATGTGGGTGACTTGAATAAGTCATCATATTCTCCTATGATTCATTTTATCTACTTTTGTTGTTGCATTGATTTTGTAGTCAGGATTGCAACATCAGCCTTCTTGGATTTCTATGGTTTGACCACCATGAGAACAAATTGCTTTGTCTTCTCCACCAATCTCTTACATTACTTAGCACTGATTACAGAGATAGATGTCCCAGTGGTACCTCTAATACCCTATAGTGCCATGTTCCAAGAGTGAGGGTGATTCTTCAAGTTTGTGATTCATAGATGCCATGTCACTCATACATGAATGGCTGACCAAAGAGTACATCACAAACATCTAGATTGACCACATCACATAAGACTTCATCTTAGAAAGGTTTTATTACATATGAAATAAGACACTGATGGGTGACACAAAGGTCTCTCCTTGGGCTCAACCATCCAATATTGTATGGCTTTAGATGAGGCTTTATTGATAGATTTAGACTTTTCACAACTTTAATAGAGATTAAATTATTTTGACTCCCACTATCAAGAATGAAATGTAGAGGCTTACCTTTTACCCATAATTTGGAGTGAAATAATCTTTCCTTATCATCTGGCCTTTCCTCATGGGTCTATGATGAAGAAACGATGGTGTCAGGCTCAACATCTACAATTTCTTCTTCATCCTCTTCGATTGTAGGTTGTGTATGAGACAGAGTAGTAAATGTCGAGTATTATGACTCAGAAAGTAGTGACTTGATGGCTCGACATTCTTCTTTGGAGTGAGTTCCAGTTTTGTGGTAATCACACCATTTTTTAGCCTTACCCTTCTAGGGTTTCTTATCTTGAAACTCATTTTGCTTCTAATTTTGGCCTCATGTTTGACCTTCCTTGTCACTTTTCCATTTTGAGGGCTGACTCTTCATATTCTTTCTTCAATGCTTTTACTCAATCTTCACTATGAATTTGTATGCCTCACTGAGGGTTTCTAAATTGAAGAGTTCCATTTCCCCCCATATGTACCATTATAGTCCACCATGATATTTGAGAGTCTTATGTTTCTCACTTTCTTGGATGCCCAATCTTGTAGACAAAGAATGAAAAATATTTGTGTAATCTTGAACAGATTGGTCCTTACCTTGGCGAAGTTGTTGCCAATGTATATATAGATCATCATATGCTACAATGGGATAGTATTCTTCTTTCACCACTTCCATGAAATCATCCTAGCTAGGTTCCACCTCAAGGCCAGTGTCATCTATACTAAACCTCTTTTTGTACACTTCCCACCAATTTTTCATGGGCAATGATGCTTTCAAAAGAGCAAAAGTGATATTTTCTCCATCGGTGAATTTATTTACAAATAAGTAGGAAGACAATTGATCTAACCAATTTTCTACTACATTAACATTAATTTTGCCTTCAAATGTAGGAATATCAAAATTCACCTAAAACTTGAAGGGTGTTGGGGCACTAAAAGGATGTTCCATGGATGAGGAGCTAGGAAGTGTAGCTGAGGACCTAAAATTTCCCATCGAGAGTTATTGAAGAATTTGGGAAAATTGTTGTAGCATCTATGCTTGTTGCCATTGGAGGGCTTCATTCACCATTTCCTTGAAAGGATCAGATGTCTCAGTGTCATCCACCATTTGAAGTCATTTGAAGCGAATAGGTGGATAGTTTAGAAGCTCTATTGTTTTCCACCCAAGCTTCTCATAGCCTGGCCTCATCGTCGAGATCATACACTCTCAAGATAAACCACTCTGATACCACTGATCTAAAACTCAGAAGTTCTAGTTGATAAATATTTCAACAACATAGAAATAACACAGTAACAATGAATTCTCTGAGAAGATATGTATTATTACTCAAGATTGCAATACAACTATATGCTTATCTCTGGGAAGAGATGTCTGATTTTCCATTTCAAGTTAAATCTTCATTTATACTCATTTTTAAAGTAGGGGGAAGATGTGGAAGGTCACAAATCTTGAGGGATATTAAGTGGTTCTGCTTCCACGCTTTAAAACAATAGAGAATTTAAGGAATTACTATTTTTAGACTACACTACTAAAATTGAAATTTGGGGCACTTATATTGGGTTTTCAGGGATCAAAATTCATTAAGTGGAGCTCCATGCCCTCTCACTATTTTCTCCTTCTTCTTATCTTTCCAACATTTCAAACAATGAGTCAATTGGAGCTATGGTTCAAAAGTTATGGCTCTCAGAAGTTCTGTCATCAATTGGGGTGGAACTGTCACCCGAATTGTCACCTAAATTGTTGTCTAGATCAATGAGAACCTCAGTTGATGCATATGTGTTTTATCATATTCAGGGGTTAAAAACTCCATGGGAATATTTTCACAAAATGAAGGAACTATATGATTCGCACTCAGAATTGGAGTTCATACAACTAAAATTAAAATTGTTAAATCTAGATTTGAAAAAATAGGTAAGTCATGAATTTGGATTCTAAAATTTGTGCAATCAAGCATGATGTTTATGTCTCTAGCATAAAAATTAATGTCTATATGATCACTTTCATAAAGTCTCTTTTTCCAACCTAATCAACCTATCTAGATTCATTTCAAGAAAGCGATTTGTTTAAGACTCTCACATTTCTTTAGTTAGTTGAGAAAATGGCCAAAAGGTAAAAAAAACCTTCAAAATAAAAATAAAGTCTAGTAGAGAAAGCATTTTTATGCAAATTAATAGAGAATTCTTCCAAGAATATAAGAAAATAAAAGGGTAGAGGGAAGAACAAAGGTCAAGAAAGTAAATTAAGAAAAAATAATCAAGAAATTTTAAATGAAAAATAACACTTGAATTACAAATGTTGTGATAGAAAATGAAATCATGAGACCCATGACTGCAAGACACCATGGGGGAAAATTTAAGTCTACAAAAAATAGAAAGTGGAAAAGGAGATGAAAAAACCCATAGTCTAATTTAGCTCAATTATTTTGTGATTGGGTGTTTTCCATATTTGACAAAACAAATAATGCCTCTAAGATTTCAACCCTAGATAATGCTTGGGTGTTAGACACTGGTTCCATACAACACATATCTTTCTAAATGGAATTCTTTGAGGAGTTTCATGAAAAAAGCTATGGTCTAATGTATATAGTTGATAAATAATTTTGTGACCTCGAGACAAGGGTACAATCTAACTCAAGTCACCAATACATCAATATTTCATTCTCCAAAATGTACTATACCTTAGATTAAATTAAAATTGTTGTCATTTGTGTTGATTTGATATTGAATCCAAAAATCAGCTAATTCTAAACCAAGATTAAAGCATGTGAGCATGTGATAGGTAAGGATAGACCAAAGCTAATATTTGAAGAGTGGTACACACAATCTAAACCCATAACACATGTGCACCCATCATGAACTACTATAAAGAGAGTTGTGAGCCTCCAGAAAACATGTCCACATGTGTAATGTGACAAAATAGTAGGATCAAAACAAAATAAAATGTGTCTATCTAAGAACTCCAATGGATTTTATAGGGATAATCAGTGGGAGTAAATATTGATAGTTCATCTTGACAAGTAGTTAAGAAGTGATGAAAAAAATTAGTTAAGATGACCTTAAGCAGACCAAAGCATTAAATGTCAGGTAGGAAATATGGTTCATTAACTACAAGATGGTGGTAGACTAGATACCATGTAACACAACCTATTTAAAGTCCTTTAAAAGGTTAACTCTTAGACAATAAAATGGTTCAATAGTTTGATTAGACTAGTGTATTATTAGTTCATAGCTATTTTTATAATGTTTGAAGCTTATGACCAAAAGAGTTGTTGATAGTAGATTTTAATTAATTATTGACTAACATGAAAGAAAGTGGTTGATATTTATAGATATACCACACTCAAGATGCTATGTAAACCATAATGTTGATATTAATTAGATTTAGGAGTAGATTAATTATGTGTAGCACCTTATAATGTGGAAACCTTTTTAATATTGAGATATTAGGCATTAAATCTAAGTTATTGACCCTATAAATGTTTTTTTGTGTCTCTAAATGAATAACATTGTCACAATGTTTAGAATAGATTTTGCCTTCTCCTAAATGATGTCATGCAATGGTTGGATATATTTTTTACATGATTTCATACCCATAAGTAGTTTTAGGTCTTGATCTTAGCATAGTAAAGTTTTTCCACCCCATTTCATGCAATTAACCCAACCTACTTATGCTACCCTATATGCACCTTGGGTGAGTGCCCAAGGTCTACCTGCATGATATGTTGGTGAGATTAAGTTAAGTGCTGGTAACCTGAAATGGGTATGCAAGAGAATTGGTATACATCTGGCCAAAAACTATGCAACTATTCAACAACAAGGTCACTCCATACTTCTTGATGATGAAGAGGGAAAAGTCACAATAAATGTGATAACATAATTATTCTGCCTAGATATGAGGAAGGAAAATTATTGAAACTAAGGGGTGAGCACACAATGTCAATGATTTTTTTATCATCTCACATAATAATGAATTCCATCTAGTATTCTCTCTTGTGCTATATTTGTTCACATTCACTATGACAACATCTACACTATGCATAAAATTGGTATTGTAGGCTTGTCGACTTTGCCCAAAAAAATTTAATAGTGTGAATCATTCATTTTGGTGAAACACAAAAGATAACCCTTTCAAAACTCAAAATGGAAAGTTGAAAAAAAATTATATATATTTCAAACTAATCTATGTTCTCTCCTAATGCTCTTTGTTTATGGTAGTAAATACTTCATGTTATTCATTAATGACTACAACAAGATGACATGGATATATTTTTTGAAGAATAAATCAAAAACCTTTTAAATGATTCAAAAGTGTTAACCCATGGTTGAAAATGACACCCAATCCAAAATTGGCACACTCAGGACTGATAATGGTAGTTGTTTGAAACCTATCTTAATCATAACAAAATTAAACATCATCTAATAGTCCCTTACACTCCATAATAGAATGGAGTAGTAAATTGGATGAACTGAAGTGTCATTAATATGGTTTAGGAAATGTTATTTTTCAAAGGGGAAAATCTACACTTTTGGGTATAAACAACTCAAATAATAGTATACCTCACAACAAGTCAACATCAGTATCCCTAAAAATGAAGAATCCATATGTTTTTTTGTGTAATCATCTCCATTTAGTGTGACATATTCATATTTTTGTATCCACATGTCATGTATTGATTCCAAAGGAGAAAAGAAACAAACTAGAATACATAAGTCAAAAATGCTCACTCTGAGGATACTCTGAGTATTCAAAATCATATAGGCTATATGATGAGAGCACCAATAAATTTATCATCACAAGGGATGTCATATTTTATGAAATTACAAAGGAAAATTCAAGCATCAGTCAACAACTGAATTGACTAGAAAAATATCCTAGATTTTATGTTTTCAAGGAGCTAGATATGGAGGTTTAAAATAGTGAAATGGGGACCTATAATTGATAAACACTTAATTCTCCATCAACTCCTATAACTAAAAAACAACACTCTCCCTATATAAGATGATGAAGCTTAATTAGAGGATAGTCCAATGGCAAAAAATGTAGGAGCTTCAAATTTAGAAATTGAGGCACATGCGATTCAGTAAGATACTCAAAAGAAGAATCCAAAATAGACAAAATAGAAATGGATAAAATGTCAGACTTGATGAGGTCAATAAAATAGACATAATAAGTGTACACACATCCACATAACAATCAAATGATTTCCTTGATAAAACTCAAGCTAAGATAAAAAAACCTTTCCTTGATGAAATTCAAGATAAGATAGAGAATATTACTTTAGAAGACCCTCCTAAAGAATAATTCAATGTTGCATTTGATTCTAAACCCATTTATTTCAAACAAGATGTAAATATTAAGGCATGGAAACAATGCTATGAGAAGTGATATGATGTGTTGTTCAATAATAGAACTTGAAAATTAGTTGATCCTCCAATCAGATGTAAACTAATTGGTTAAAAGTGGGTTTTTCATAAAAATTATAAAGTAGATGGATCACTTGAAAAGCACAAAGCAAGGCTTATCTCAAAGGTATTTTCACAAAATAATTGATTGACAACAATGAAATATTTACACCTACAACAAAATGGACTATCATTCGAACCATGTTGGATCTAGTAGCTCATAATGGATGGAAATTTCACCAAATGTACATCAAAATTATATTTTTTAATGGTGATTTCAAGGATACAATGTACATGACACAACGTAGAGGTTTTATAGTAAATGACTAAGAGCACAAAGTATAAAAACTAGAAAAGTCATTGTATGCTTTGAAACAAGCCCCATGATTAGGGTATGAAAAACTCATTGAGCACCTCTTGAACATGAACTTAAAATGTTTTAAGTTTGAATATGCAAATCTTTATGTTAAAACAATATATAAAATTGTTGTATTTGTAGTGGTGTATGTTAATGATTTGCTCATCATGGGAAATAATGAAATATACACTGTAAAATTCAAATTAGAGATGATGAAAGGATTTTAAATGATATATTTGGGTTATCTTCATTACTATTTGGGTCTTGAATTGATTAAAAAATAAACTATATATTCTTTACTCAACAAAATTTCATTGGTGAAATTTTGAGCAAGTTCATAATGATAGATTGCAAGCCTCTTAGTATGCCCTTGGAAAAACTATGGAATTGATATTAAAAGATACTATAGATTTATTATATGCTACTAAATATAGATATCTCATTGGTATTCTAATCCATGTGACCACAACTATACCATATATTTCTTTCATTGGTTGTATTCTTTCTCGATTCATGCAATAACCTAGAGAAATTCATTAGGTAGTAGATAAAAGAGTCCTTTGATATCTCAAAGGAACACAAAATTTTGGGTTTAATTTGTTCTACATGGATAGTATATTTTATTTGGATCAAATTGGTAACAAACATCAAATCTAAATTTATTAATAATATTGAAGTTACCAAAGAAAAATCCTTGTTGTACATAGTCATTGATGTATGAAAGATTGTTATTAATGTCAAATGCTATTATGTATTAAAGACAAAGGTGTTGATTTGAACAATCTTATTTCAATTCCCCATGGAGTTATTTGTGTACTTTGATTGTAGAGCCCCATGGATTTGTGTGTACTTTGAATGACTATAATTTACAAGTATCTCTTTGTGGTCTAAGTTCTAAGTCATAAGGATACGCAGAGCAAATGTTACAAATGCATAAGGTTGTGTGTGTAAATATTTCCATAGTTGATTATGTACCTTTGTATTTGTCCAAGGAATTCTTTTAGAGAAAGTGACTTGAACAATTCCTTCAAGAAAATGGTTTAGACTTTGTCAAACAAATTATTCGTAACAAATTTTTCGAAGGAAATGAATACAAGTTGGAATTCTTTTGGAGAAAGTGGTTCAGTGATTTCTTTCAATAAAATTGGCTAATTCTTTGTTTGAAAAAATATGAATGGTAAGTGGACCATTCAAAAGTTCTGAATGGATCCTTGCAAAAATCATGAAGGGTACTTTGTAAAAAGTTTGAAGGGCAAGTGGACCATTCAAAAGTTCTGAAGGGATCATTGCAAAAATGCCGAAGGGTAAGTGGACTATTCAAAGCTTTCAAAGGGATATTTTCAAAAATATGACGGGTAATTTGTAAAAATTTTTAAGGGCATGTGACCTAAACAAAGTTTTCAAAAGGACATTTTGAGAAGCCCCAAAAGGTACATTGTAAAATGCCAAAAGAAAAAGACACTTTGTATTTTATCATAGAAATTGTCCTAAATACCCTTAGATGAAAAGGACCCAAACAAAAATCTTGAAGGATACTTTGCTAAGGCTCTGAAGGGCATGTGACCCAAACAAAAGTTTAGAATAGGTCACTTGGAGAAGATCCGAAGGACACTTTCCGAAGAAGGGCATCGATGAATTATTTCAGAGAATTTGTCTAAGGCAAGTGGAAATTTACAAAATATTGAAGGGTATGTTATAGAAGTTCTAAAGGACACTTTCAGAAGAAGGGAATTGATTAATTCTTTCAAATAATTTGTCTAAGGCAAGTGGACATTTAAAAAATCTTAAAGGTTATATTGCAGAAGTTCTGAAGGACACTCTCAGGAGAAGGGAATAGATGAATTCTTTCAAAGAATTTGTCTAGGGCAAGTGGACAATTAAAAAATTCCCAAAGGATACTTTCAGATGGAATAGTCTCTTACAAATTTTTTGAAGGATATTTTAGAATAAGAATAGGTCGCTTACAACATTTCCAAAGAATAAGTGTGGAGTCTTATACTGAATTTTCAAAATGCCAAAGGGTCAAGGCATGTTAAATATCAAGCAAGTCTGAAGAGATCAAAGGAACAAAAGCAATGCATGAATGCTGAAGAAAATAAGATGAATTCAACATGTCAAATTTTAAAGACCAAGACAATATAAAGATCATGCATCTTCAAGAGATCAAATGGCATGTGGAACTCAAAAGAAAAGATCAACGGACAAATTTCAAAGTTGGAATAAAAAATAAATGAAGAACCATTGAAGTGAGTTAGTTACAAAAATCTGGTGAGACGATTGAAGGATATAAACAACAATGGTTAAACTAAAATGATTATTCTAATTTTTAAAGTGTGGAAATTGATGCGATAAGGGAAAAATTCAAAGAGCCTCAGAGAATGGAATTCAAATAGTCATTTTCTTGGAATGAGAAGAGACAAGCAATGAATTCAAAATGTATAAAGTAAAGAGACTCATCTAAATTTTGATTGATGCAATATTCCAAAGTGATGAAGATTAGGGAAGAAAAAGTATTATCTTTTCATTTTTGGAATGAGAGGAGTCAAGAGGAGTCAATCCATAGATACAAAAATATGAGACTCATTTAAGCACAGAGGAATAATGGTTAAATTGGAAGAATACTAGAGTGTCAAATAGATAAATTTAGACACAGAGAAAGGGTGTAATAAGAGTGAAGATCACACAAGAGTGTGTTGAATGAGAAATGAGTAGTTGTAAATTAGACATGTAATAAAGAATAGAGACTTGGATTTTTTTTTGTGAATCTGATTCATGAATTTGAAGTGTAAATGTCTGATGGGTTGGTGCCATCAAATTAAGCTAGGTTGGTTCTCAGTATAGGGAGTGGGTGCTTCTTTAGATTTGGTGCTCTTAAAATAGGGGATTGGTGTCTCCTTGGGATAGGTGTGTTTAAATGTAACTAGTGAGGTTCAGTCAGTGAGACAAACTTTTTGAGGTTGGATTATAACAATAGCTTCTAGTAGCATTCTCACCATGGTTTTTCTCTTTGGGTTTCCATGTATAAATCTGGTGTTGTGTGTTGTGTTTTTGTGCATGTGATATCTTTCATTTACTTGTTTAAGATTGAATTTGTTTAAAATTCATCTTGAAAGTTGTAAGTAATTCATTTTTAAGATATACTGATTCACCCCCTCTCAATAGATAGGTGTGTTCAATAATCCTAAGCCTCTTAATTATATTATTATAAGATCCAATCCAAGATTCTTATTGTTAATTTTAGGTTCCAAAGGTCATGCATGACTCATCTTGTTCCTCCCCCTAATTTTTAGAATCATAACAGTTAACATCCCACTTCTAATATTAACCTTTAGTTTATATTAAATCCCATAGTCCATGTCGTTATGATAAGAAGGGATAAGGTGACCCATCCTATATCAAAAACCAAAGAACCTTAAGAAAACCCTCTTCAACCCCCATTATCACCCACCAAAAAATCTAATCAATCCAATGGGTATGACGTCATGGATCAACTAAAAAAATGCCCATGCTAAAATTTATCTATTAGAATTACTTCAAGAAATGCTTATTTGTAAATATATTCTTTTATAGTATTGTGTTATAAAATTTCACAACTTACATAGCTTCTACTCTTAACACATTACGATTTATGGAGGAAAACATTACCTTGAAAAATAATACTTGCCTCCTAAGCACATTGTCGATCAACATCAAGCATTGTATATTAAAGTTCAAGTATAAAATAATATAGTTAAGTGAGTTTTGGTGGATAACAAATCAGAGATAAACATTTGTAATATCTCCTTTTTGAACCTATTTGGTATTCAAACAAAGGATATTAACTATTCAAATATGAATATTCATGTATTTTATAGCATTTTACAGGAATTATTAGGATAAACTATGATACATATTACCATGGTCCCTCAAATAATAGCCATAGTTTGTTAGATCATGCCTAATGACCTCAATTATAATATTCTATTTGGGAGACCAAAGATTCATGAAATGAATACATTTCCTTTTATGCTACATGCATGTTTCAAATTCAATTATCAAGGATGTAAATATACATACCCTTTGGATTAATAACCATTCAAGTATTGTGCATTAACCCAACTCAAGGATCATTACATTACACATATGCAACCATATTATTAATGATCTAAACCAACTAAGGCACAAATATCTTATTCAACTCCAATTTCATCACCATCAACAAATCATAATTAATATGGATTTAGACTTAAATATTTATAGAAAATGGGATATACAAGAAATGGATTGGGTAAACCTGCACAAGGCATTATTAACCCATTCAAGAATCTAATAATAAAGGATTTTAATGTCTCAATTATAAATTTTTAAAAAAATGAATAACCAAATAGGCTAATATTTACACACACTTCTTCAAACCAGATCCAGAACCAACATGGGAAGCTCATAATAGATCTGCACTACACTTGGTATACCCTAAACTAATTGAGGACACAACTTCTCTAGATATTTAGACATTAGATGAATATTCAAATGATCAATCTCTCCTAGAATACCTCA
Source organism: Torreya grandis (assembly GCA_037957365.1). Lineage (NCBI taxonomy): Eukaryota > Viridiplantae > Streptophyta > Pinopsida > Cupressales > Taxaceae > Torreya > Torreya grandis. The sequence goes on from JARHVA010000324.1 coordinate 1,541,616, forward strand.
GGGTGTATTAGGATATCCCTTCCTTCTATCATAAGAATAGGTTTCCTAACACAATTTCCACTCAAGCATACTTTAGAGAAAGTGAAGATACTAATTTCCATATCTAAGTGAATAATCTAAGCACCATCCCTAAATTGTCATATATGGAAGATAGATCAACTATAATTAATGAAGAAACATTAGAAATTCATTATGGAACAGATAAGGATCCTAGACCTATACTACTAGTAGTTATGTTACATAAAGATGAAGGAAAGACACTTTGACAAGTTCTACATGACTACCTAAAAATATTTGCATGGGCATACTTAGACATGCCAGGAATTAATCCCAAAATTGCATTTAATATTAATTTATTTTTTTCAGATGTTAAGCTGGTATAATAAAATATTCATAAAAAGCATTTAAAACTAGTGTTATTTATAAAAGAATAAATACAAAACTTGTTAGATGAAAGGCTTATTAAATCCATTGATTATCATAAATGGGTTTACAGTATAATACTAGTTACAAATCTTAATGGATAGATTAGATGTTATACAAATTATTGGGACTTAAATAAATTTTTTCCTAAAGTCAACTTTCCATAATGAAACATTCATATTATTGTTGATTATATAGCTGATTAGGAGATTTTATCATTCATGGATGGGATCTCTAGATAAAACCAAATCAAAATCAATCTAGAAGATCAATGTTAGGAGTAGAACAAGGCTAAAAAAATCATAAAGTGTAATTGGTGGACACATGTGACTCACACTAATTTTATCTTTTTAATATCTTTTTGCATGTATTTAGCTCTTCAAAATCATAGCAATAGTTTATATAATGTGAAGAGTATTTCCTTTACATGTATAAAAATATTAGAATATGGAGTGATAGTTCTTTATAAAACTCTATATGTAGCAGTCAATTATATCATAAACTAGTTCCAATGTGATAAAAATTAATATGCAGTTCTAAAATGGTTTCCCTTATATGTCTTTTATAGTTGTTTTGTGCATAGTGATTACTCTATTTTCTGAATTTATTAGTCATGTAGATTCTATTGAATGTTCTTTATCTAATAAACCTATGTTTTATGCATCTCTATTTCTATCTTATTTAATCATTTGATAAGTTCAATCTAAAATGCAGTTTGTTGTGTTTTTTGTTACTTATCACACAGTTATCCTTATAATAGCATGTTATGATGGATTTTTTATGAACCTTTGATAATAATGGTGCAGTGAGCATGGATATTATGTTTGAAACATGTTGAGATGGCTTTTAGGGTAAATAGGTTTAGATAGATGCCTAGATGAAATAATCCACAACTTAGTCAAAAAATGAGCAAAAATAATTGATAAGACTCTAAAAGAAGTTATTCATGAGTATATACATAGATAAATGTATGAAATTATTGGAGTGAGTTGCATGTATTATTATTTACATGTTTATCTAGATTGGAGTACTATTGTTTTTAACCATGAAGGATGAAAATTATAGTTTGGATGGAAGAAAAGTTAGACAGCCTATGGACTCCAGATACTGATTAGACCCATGCAATAGATCATTATACCAAGCCTACCATCAATGGCCTACATAATTTTTTGTACATGGATACTTTGATTTGGAAGCTACATGGGACTTTTTTGTGAGAGGAATCAAAGGGAATTTCTTTCAGTGACTACCTACTTTGGTCAAGATGTTGGTTGTTGAAAAGAACATGGTGCCTACCCATACCAACATGGAGCTATTTCTTCAGTTTTTATGGGGGTGCATGTGATGTAGGAGTGAATGATGCAAATTTAAGTAGAGAACCCAAAATATGGAAAATGTATAAAATCAAAGTGAAAAGAAAATTTTGGGATTGGAAAGAGAGCTATGATAATAAATAAGATGGAATAAACCAAATAATCCAAATTTAATTCTAGATAGGAATAGGATTAAAATATAGGATGTTGAAGAGAGGGAAGCCCAAAGAGAGGATACACAAGTTACAAAAATTGGAGAATGTGTAGATTAGTTATATCAAGGAATGGAATGGCTCAAGAATAAAGAAGACAGAAACTGGGATAGAGAGGACATGGAATGGAGTGAGGATAAATAGGAAAGTAGGATAGTAGTAAAGTAGTTAGAAGATAAGGGTAGATCATAGTTACAAAGAAGGATGTTGTTTGGATTAGGGAAGGAATATTCTCTATAGGAATTTATGTGCAATAATATAAGTATCATAGGTTCAAGATTGTAGATTGAAGATGTTGAAGACATAGATCATTCATTTTGAGGGTACGCATCCCCCAAACCCACTTTATCATCAAAGAAGAGAAAATAAAGTGTAGAATATGGGATAAGTATAAATTAGTTTGAATCATTTATAGATAAATTTGGTAAGCTTAGAATAGAAACTAAAAAATCATTAGATAATAAGAGGTTATAAGAGGTTGTGTTCACTTTTAAAACTAGTTTAAAGACACCCATAAAAACTAGTGCAAAAAAACCCATAATAACAGTCGCAAGTTCACTAAGCATGGCATTTAGTGCAAGAATGTTTATTTATTTAACTCCATATGATGTTTTTTATGACCCTAAACATTATTTATTAAACTATTATATGAAGTGGTAGGTTAAAGGAGTGACTGTTAAAGATGTGAATAAATGTAAACTCATAAGAGCCTTAGCAGTCAAGGTTTGGAGTTTATTTTTAAAAGGGATGTTATTTCCCTAGGTATTCAATAAGTGAAGGACAATTTAATCATAGAATTGAAGATAAATAAGTGTTCAAATTATCATTCAATAATTTAAGGAGATTCGACAATGATGCATATAAATGATATGGGAATACAATTGCAAATTCTTAAATTTAATGAGCAAGATCAATTTCATCATGGAATATAAATATAAGGATACTTAGTCTGTAAAAGGGTTACAATCAAGGATTATATTTTCTATTACACAGTCATAATTTCTTACTAAGGTTTATACTCCAGTAGATGCACTCCAGGTAGAGTAGAATGAGGATTATGGAGATGTTCCATCAGCTAGCTCTAAAATTGAGATGAAAATAGATGCTTTTCTCAGAAAAATGGATGAGATTCATGAGATAAATAAGCCTAAGTTAGGTATATAGTATATATATTTTGGTAAGGAATGACATCATAGGAATGATTGTCCTAAAATCAAAACTGAATTTTGTGACATATGCAGAGTAGTAGGACATGTAGCCTCAAAGTGTCATTTACTACAATAGTATATTCAAAAACCACAAAGCTTTACTATAATATTTATAAGTATACTAATCATGATGATAAATTTTTTCATTATCTATAGGAACTAAAATAATATATCACCAATAATATCTTTGTAGTCACAACACAACAGATACCTACTATAAAGTAGGAAATTCTAGGTGTAGAGGTGAAAATGGCTAGTGTGACACAAGATGGTCCTAGGTGGATGTCGTTGTCACCTCAATATCAATACCAAGGTTTGGATGGATGGATTTCATCATCTCCATAATATAAATATCATTCCTCATAGAACACTATGAGTCCTTAACATCAATAATCAAATTAGGCTCCATCATCACCCCAGTGGTAGTAAGGTGGATATGATACATAAAAACAATAGTTAGGATGATTTGAGTGAAATAAGTCACAAGGTTAGGGTTTTCAATAAAATATAAGAGGATACTATGGTGGATACCAATCAATTTTAAATAGTGATAATCACCAATCTCATCAATCAATTTAGTGTTATATGTGCAAACAATATAACCACTTCACATGAAACTGCCTGACTAATCCTTAAAGATAAATGTGTTGCATATATTTTAGAATTAGAGGACAACATGACATTGAAGATTTTTTAGTTTTATAAAATCAAAGGAAATAAAATCTTGTGTGAAATGTAGATATGATAAAATTTTAAACTAGGGAGAATACATTCATGCAAGTCACAAAGCATTAATATACAGAACAAGGATTCCACTATTATAGATGTTGCCAAATCAAATAATCAATAAGGTTAATTAGGATAAGTATATTGATCCTACAAGAGAAAAATGTTTGATGTATCAAATATAACAATTCCTATATAACATACAACAATAAAATGCATTGGAAGGTGATGCTACAGTTATTGATGCACAAATATATGGATAAATTATGTGCATAATGTAATAGGAGAGAGTTGTGACTACAATGATAGATCTATTAGAACTCTTGAGCAGTCTATGAAATGAACATATTTCACATAATATTATAGATATTCTACATAATCTATTTGAGTGTGGACAATAAGGGCAGTAGCATACCGACAAGGTCTTATGGTATGTAAAAACTAAAAAGCATTAGGATGTTGACTCTAGAATGGATATTGAACTCACAAGGTATGAGGTACCTAATGTTGTATTTTACTTTGGAAGAACATTAAATATGATATCAATATCTACATGAGAGGCTATAGGTCAACCACAATTGAGCTATAGTCCAATTACTCTCAATCTCATAGATTATAGAAGAGTAGAACCAATTAGATGGCTTGAAGATGTATAAATTAAGGTTGATGATTTAAGATTTCAAGGAGATTTTGAGATAATTGACATGAAAACATGAGACCCATTATCATGTTTTCATTGGTAATAAATGGGTTTATGATCGTTAAATTATTATTAATACAGTGTAAAATCAATTGGAGGCACACCAAGGAGATAAGATAATTATGTTACCTTTGAACAAGTTTGAACATAAACCATGTGTTATCCTTAGAGAAACAGAGTCACCTTATGATTATAAGGATAATAGTTTTTTCAAGTTGAATTCAGATAACAAAAAAAATCTCTATGAACTACTGAATACTAGTTCATCAATTTTTAGCTAGATTATCAAGTATAGTCATAGCCAGCTAAACAACTTGTGTACAGACCAATTACAACATAGTCACCTACACATTAGTTTTAGATTGAATAATGTAGTTCACCCTTTGTGTGATCATTAACCAAGTCTGAGGTATATTTCTTATATAATATAGGGGTGATAGGTATATATTACATAAAGCCTACTCTTAAAGGTAATTTACCTTAGGAAGTGACATCTTTGGTAAGTGGTGATTTGGATACACATGTTGAATTATGTCTATGGAGATCATGAGGTGCATCCTTTATGAATGGTGTTCACCACTAAATAACAACTATCATAATACTTCACAGCTGAGGATCTCAATCAATTCATTTTATGATTAGAGTATCATGTACCTAATATGGACCAAAGAGTAAGTGCACCACTCAATTATGCATTAAAAGGAACTACTATGAATTGGTGGGCAACTCATAGGAAACCTATGTCATCTTGGGATGAGGCATGAAAATTTATATGAGTACATTTTTAGATACCAATCACTATTAGGTTAGATTGGTCATTCTTTATAGAAGGATAGTGTCTGGAGTTATATGTACATAGGTTCATAGATATATGGTATTCACAAGGTGTGGAACCTAAGTATTGGATGCATGTTTTCTAATACACTTTGGCACCACTTCAATATAGGTATATGCATCAAGAGCATAAGCAAGAAACTAAGCACTAAGTGCATGTTCAACAAGATTTTATCCAAACATTTGTTTTTAAGATGAAAATCATATAGTATATAATGCTTTATAAAAATTGAAATTTTTCTATGTCATGGACAAGTGGAAGACCTAAGTACTGTGATAGACTCATCATCACATCAAGAATAAACTTATGATTTGAAGGAAACTATACATATTTATAAGGTGAGTAAAAAGAAGAAACAGTTTCTTATACAACCTTGTAGTAAGATTGAAGATGAGTTGATAGAGTCTAGTGATAGTGATGAAGATCTGGACTTAAATGTATTCTTCAAAATGAAATTATAAGTTAAGCCACCAAAATCTTCAATCATAGAATAAACTAAGGAAGGAAAGATACAAAATTTCAATATTCCAAAATAGGAAAAATAGATAATTCTACAAGAATCCATTCTTAGTGAATCTATTAGAATATACCAAGAGCCATTGAATAAAATTATTGAGAATATTAAGATAGACTCCATGCTAAAGCTTGTGATTTTGGGAGATTATTGGACTCATATTGAAATTTCAAAAGGCTTGTAGCTTTTGAGGGACTATTAGCATGTTTTTCCTACTAAATTCATAGAGGTGAAAGGGGTAGACACATCATTGGTGGAGATGCACATTGAACTCAAAGAGTGTACAAGACCTATCAAAATGCACCCATATAGATTGAATTCCAACATGAAGTTAAAGGTGAAGGATGAGTTAGATTGCATGTAGAAAGTAGGTATCATTTGTCTAGTTGAAAAGATGAATTGGTTTAGTCCCATGGTTGTGCAACCTAAACATTCAGGTGAGATTAGGTTATGAAAATATTACCATATGTTGAATGATGCTTGTATAAATGACCCATTTCTTATTCCCTTCACCGATGAGGTTTTGAAATCAATTGTAGGTCATGATGTATATTCCTTCATGGATAAATTCAATGGCTATCATCAAATTCCCATCGTAGAGTAGGATTAGGACAAAAAAACATTTGTAACTGAATGGGGATTTTTTATATATAAGGTAATTCCATTTGGTCTAAGGAATGCTTTAGTTGTATTTTCTAGGGTTATGGTGACTACTTTCAAGGACTTTATTCATGATTTTATATAAGTTTATTTAGATGATTAGGCTGTATTTTATTTTTTCAAATATCACTTGTCCAAACTATGTCTAATGTTACAAGACATTCAAGCTCTATGAATTACATTAAACATTAAAAATGCTTATTTTTCACACTATTCATGTTCTATTATGACATGTAGTTTATAATGAAGTAATTTTGGTAGATTAAGCCAAAATTATCGTAATGGGGTATTGATTTTATGGGGCTTATAATCCCACCATGAAAGCATAATCATGTAAGGTATATCATCACTATGAAAAACTACTTTACAAAATGGGTTGAATATGTTATGACACTAAGTTGCAATGCTAAAGATGTCACCAAGTTTTTGTATGAAAATATCATTACAAGGTTTGGGTGTCTACTCAAATTTGTTAGTGATAGGGGAACACACTTTCTAAATAATACAATCAAAACTCTCATAGAATAATTTATGATATCACACCATAAAATTATTACATATCATCCACAAGAAAATGGACAAGCTAAGGCTTCAATTAAAATCTTGAACAAGATGTTAACAAAGATATGAAATGTACAATAGGATGATCAAGATGACATAATTCCTATGATTATATGGGTATACAAAACAAACTAAAAATATGAAATAAGATTTACCCCATTTTAGTTGGTCTATGGACTTGAGGGAGCAATTCCCATAGAATATATAGTTCATAATCTATGCATAGCTATGATAATGTGACTCGGGGATCAAAACTCTATACATATGTGATTTATGGATTAACAAAAATGGAAAAAAAAAAAAAAAGAGCACAATATATGTAGGTGGTTAACAATATTATTCAAAAATTATGGCATGACTATAACCTATTATCTACATAATTATATCCATAACAAGCAGTCTTACTATATGATAGTAGATTTAGAGCATTTTTAGGTAATTTGTGTATTAGATGGAAGGGAAATTATATAATCTATAATGTTTCATAATATATAAATATTATCCAAAAATCTCTTTAGGGAATGATTATGCTAGGACACATAATTGGTTGTAGGCTTAAGCTTTACATCAATAATCTCTATCATTTATCGTAAAATTTGAGAGAAGGTGTTGAGTAGCACTATGTAAGATTTTTTTTAATGTTTTATTTTCTTGTTTTTATTTTAGGTTTCTTTGTGTTTTTAAAGTGTAATTTTTATATCATAGAACATTAGAACTATAGTTACGATCCAATATCAACCACAACCTCCACCAATAGATTTTTTAGCACTAATTTATCCTTTTACATCTCAAGTAGAATCAACATCACAATAACCTCCTATGAAGTAATTATAAATCATGAAACCCCCTAATATGTGGGTACTATGAACACTTCAAATTTTATAATTTTGATAAATTTTTCTATCCTCTAGTAGGATGGCCATAAGTATTAGGAGTGGGGCTAGGTTGGTTGAAAACCAATAAAGGAAAACCACTTGGTTAAGCTAGTTTATTGAAAACCCACAAGGGCAATACATTATTACATTACTTAATTGAAAACCCAAAAGGGTTTCTAAGTAGTGTGAAAGGGGTGAAAACTTGGAAACAATACCTTGAGTGATAACTGTAACTTTTGTTTCTAGTTTAGTTCCTTAGTGCAATCAAAGTTTTCAAACTTTTGTTCATGGCCCTTTTTCGTGACTTTATCTTAGACTATTTATGTCCATGAAAATGTTGGGAGTATAATAGAGATACAAAAACCATAGACTGTAAGTGGTGGACATGTCTGAAACTCACACTAATTTTGTCTTTTGTATCTATTTTTGTATGTATTCAACTCTTCAAAAGCATAGCAATAGTTTACAAAAATGTGAAGAATCTTTCCTTTAAATGTAGCAAAATGTTGGAATATGGAGTGACAACACTTTTTAAAACTCTATATGTAGGGCTCAATTGTATTTTGAATTAGTTTCAATGTGATATAGATGTATAAATAGTTATGAAATGGTTTCCCTTATATGTCTGTTATGTTTGTTTTTTGCACAATGATTGCTTTATTTTCTAAATTTGTTAGTCATGTAGATTGTATTTAATATTTTTTATCTAATAAAACTACATTTTTTGCATCTTAATTTCTATCTTATTTAATCAATTGATAAGTTCAATCTGAAATGTAGTCTATTTTGTTCTTTTGTCACTTATCGCATAATTATCCCTATATTAGCATGTTCTGATAGATTTTCTAGGAACCTCTGCTAATAATCAAGAAAAATATTCATTTACTACACCATGGGAACATTTTTTATGTCTTCATTCCCTTTGAATTAAAAATGTTTTGGCTACTTATCAATGAGCCATGACCCATATCTTTTAAGACTACATACATAAACTTAGTGGAAGACTATGTAGATAACCTACTAGAAAAATCAAGATAGTGATAAGATCATGATTTAGATCTATGTAAAAAGGTCAAAGATATTTTATACATTCCCCCAAAAAATGCCTATCATAACTAAGATCATGACGATGAAAAATCCAAGCAATAATATGTTTTGTCACCAAATTAACTGATGATATGTAACCCTTCACATGATTACTCAAAAATGATATAAATTTTGTATGGGATGCAAAATGTCAATAGAGTTTTAAAGCAATCTAATAATATCTAATTGATACACATATTCTCATTCCTTCAACACCATTTAGACCTCTAATATTTTATATCTTGACCACATATCTTGCCTTGGAGGATTTAGTGGCACAATATGATGATGATCACATAAAGCATGTCATGTATTACATCATTCATACACTTGTTGACTATGAGAAAAATTACAATACTATGAAAAATCTATGGATAAATCTTGTTTTTTTTACACATAAATTACAACACTACATGCTCAATAATCAAACACAAGTTACCACAAACATCATTCTACTCAAGTTCTTTTTGTTAAAGACACAATTATCAAGATGCATAGTTAACTGGATAATGTTACTCATGGAATTTGATCTAAATTTTATACCTAAAAAAACAAAAATGGACTAGATATTTTAAACCAACTAGCTGTATCTCCATTAATAGACACATTACCAATCAATGATAGTTTTTGAGTCAACTTTACTTCATATCACATAGAGGGTGATATTTGTGCCATGTAGTTTTATGGATCCAAATGTTTTAAAAACATTAGAATTAGTATAATATTTAGTACACCTCAAATTCAACCCATGCCATTTACATATTATTTGGGATTTTCATGTATAAATAATATAGTAGAATATGAAGCATTTATAATTATGTTGTTTGCATCACACATGTTACGAATAAAATCACTTTGGGTATATGGAGATTTTAATATGGTGGTTAATCAGGTTTCATACATCTACCAAACAAAGGAATAAAATTTAATTCCATACAAATAAATTATATAATGATTATGAACACACTTCGATTCTTCTTCAATATAAAGCATACCTCAAAAATACAATTGGCATGTTGACGCCATGGTTAACACAACTTCCTTGATTCCAATCATCATCAATTATGATCATGTAGTTTGTATTATATAACAATTACAACATCCATCTATCTTTATATCATAAATATATGTTCTCGAGGTCCTAATAATTACTCATTGTGTAGTGAATCTAGGATGGTACAATGATATATAACATTTATAAAAATATTTTATCCCAAAAAATGTTAGACATAATGATTAATGCAAATTAAAAATAAAATAAATGTGTTATTTATAAATGGAGGGTATTTATTCAAAGTATCTTTATAGAGACATCTACTTCGGTGCCTTATATGTGATGAAGTTAAAATTACCTTACTTAAAGTACATGATAGTGAATGTCGGGGTCATTTTAGTTAAAAATTAATGTCTTAAAAACTCTTGAGACAAGGTTATTCTTGGATTATAATGGAAAAAAAATGAAAAGAGCATTCTAAGTTATGCCCACAATGTCAAAAGCATAGTATTCTATATCATGTTCCATCACAAGAATTGTAACATATTGTCTAACCATGGATGTTATATCTTTGGGGTTTTGACTTGATTTGAAAGGTAAATCCATAAGCATTATAAGGCCACAAATTCATTCTTACAGATACATAATACTTTAAAAAATGGGTATAAGTCATACCTTTATCATCAACTATAGGTGAAGATATTTGTAAATTCCTAATGATAAATATCATTTTAAAATTTTGACTACCATCAACCATTATCATAGAATGGAACCTCATTAAATAATAATGGTTAAGAGATTTTATGCCAAATATATTATCCATCATACATTTTCTATACCATATTATCTATAAGGCAATAGACAAGTAAAAACAACAAATAAAATACTTGCAAGTATATTAAGAAAAATAGTCACCAAGAATGGTGTATATTGACATAATCAGATTATTTATGTTCTTTTGGCATATTCCACAAGTGTCCACACACCAAGGCTACTCCTCACTCTCTTATTTATGGAATGAAAATAATATTACCTTTAGAGTTGCAGATACCTTCTTTGAGTGTTCTTTGAAATACATCATCAAAAATAATGAATATTGAGAGAAATGATTCCATGAATTATAAATACTATATGACAGACATATGCAGGCCATCTAAAATCTTAAAATCTACCAAGATTGTATTAAGAGAGCATATGGAAATAAATTTTGTAACCATGAATTTCAAATTGAAGACTTAGTACTAAAATAGAACAAAAATAATGCCAATGCCAATAAATAAAACAAAGTCAATTTTAAGCATAATTGGTCAGGCCAATTTGTGTTTACAAATAAGGTGGGTGAATGATCTTAGCATTTAACTAAAATATAATGGATAGACCAAACAAGTTATAGATCAAGAGACATAGGTATGATGAGAATTTGTAAAATGAAATAGCCAAGAAACCCTAGTGAAAGGGGATAATCTACCTTATGAAGTATTCTAAGGACCCATAAAGGAAGGGTAAGGCATGAAGATGACTCTAATGTAGATTCGTTATGCTCTATTGAAAAGGAATTAAGTGTCGATGATCATAAATAAGACTAGGGAGAAGAAGTTAAGACATCCAAGAAGAGGATGAGTATGAGGATACTATTGAAGGAATGCCCACTCGCCCTCTATCTAAATCACCTATTGACTCATCTCACTCTAACTCATAGGAAGATCATAAAGACACTACAAAAGTATGTGATATATGATGCATTATCACACATGAAGTAGAATGGATTCTACTAGAATAAGTCATCTGTTACTCAACATTTGAACTAGTGGTCACAAATCCAACATAATGATTAGATACCACATAGTATGGTATGTCACTCATGGAAGGGGATATAGGCCCTCAAATAATTGGTTTAACCTAGAGTGGAGTAGTAAGAGTTAGAGGATTATTTTTATCCTATAAATTATTCTAAGAAACCATAAGAGCCATGGTATTTTTGATTATAGTCATTAATAGGGCCATACCACCATTTGAAATAATTTAAGGCTTTGATGTGCCTTTAAGTAATATGTCAATGATGCACACCCCATAGGCACTTTTTGCACTTATGATAACCCCTTAGATCTATTATGGAATTTATTTAAGATTATCAGAGTATCATGGGGTCAATAATGTCATCAAATATGTTCACAAGTATGAGCCCATCTATCATGTGAAGGAAGTCACCTTATCAAAGCATAAGGCAAGCTAGTTTGCCACCACTCTATTAGATCACACACATACCTATTATAAGAATTTGGACCCTACCCAAATGATTGAAGAGTATGATTTTTTAAAGGAAGCATTCCTAAATGAGTTTGATAGCCCTGAATTTGAGCAATGAAGCATCATCCTCCTCAAAGAGATCAAATAAGAATGAATGGAGAGCATTCATGCATATGATGTTATGTTTAAAACCTTAATGTCTAAGATATCATATTTTCTTCACCCAATGTATCATTCCCAATGGTTACTTTGGGGATTACTTATGCCAATTTACCAAGCCTTTTCTATGAGGACATTTTCCAAATGAAGAGAAACATTGGAGATGGCACTAAGAATTGAGGTTGTTATAAGCATCGACATGGAAGTCAGCTATAAATGGAGGTGTATATTACACTAATAATAGAACTATTTCATAAACTAGCAGCAAACAACAAGCATGATACATGAATTGGACTATGGTACATTGACTGTGAAGTGGAAGGGCATAATAAGAATAACATCCCTAGGTGTAGTGTGTGCATCTTGATAACCTCATGTGATATTTTTTAAGAGGACCATTGCACACACAACTACCCTCTTTTACAAAGTGTGACTCAAATGAAGATGTCACTATATTTTAATATTTGTGATGCCTTTATCCATAATATTGAGTATTATCATGTGATTGATTCCTTCCATGAGGGAGAGTTAGGCACACCTCAATTTTAAAAGACCCACCAACTAGAGACTAGTGAACCAAGGTTATGGTGGACCACATAACTAAGGTTGTGGTAACTACAGGTAGTAATATGGAAATAGAGATTGTGCTAGAGGACACGAAGGTGGAAAGTTTCCATAATGCTCTTGTTATAAGTGTGGTTCAATAAACCACTACCAAGGTAACTACCCCCAATATCCTACTTGTGTTGTTGTTGTGTCACACATGAGGTTGAGAAATGCCCAAACCTATATGCAAATATCACATAAAATTCAAAACTTGAGAAAGGTGGATGGATGATCAAATGCGTACACAATCCCAACCATTGGGTCCCCAAGGTGTATAAAAATAAGAAGAATGTTAGAGCTAAGTTTCATATAATAGTGTGACTACCCACCCAATTATGGTTTATAAATAAAAGGCTTTATCATGCTCCAAGCCTAAGAGGCTAGAAATTGAATTGGCATACCTAGACACACCCTCAATGCCTTGCCCAAATAGCTCTCACCAAGAGAAGGTATTGTGTGAAGCTATGGTAGTGATTCATAACTTGTAGGAGGAGATTCAACATAATCAAAATTTAGATAAGAACACTTAAAGAGAACTTTAAACACATGAAGAATAGGTTAATGACCTCTCTATCATTTTATCCCTCTATGACGTAAAGGAATGGCTCCCATGATCAAAAAAATCTTGGTTAAGTATGAGGATAGGAAACTAACTGATGTGCCTACTCTAGATATAGCATGGGACTATGAGAGGAGAGCTTCCCATGAAACAAATTTTATGACCAAGAGCTGCTTATTGATGCAAATATCAATGGTTTGTCAGTCTATGAGATACTAGTAGATATTGATGTTGAGGTAAATATCCTCATAAAGGATGTATGGAACAAGATGGGGATCCCTACATTAAAACCCTCCCCTCATGTCATGTTCAATAAAAACAAGAATAAATCACACCTCATTGAAATTCTACCCAATGTTTATATCAAGATAATGGATGATAATATCTATGCCAATTTTAAGGTGACGGAGCTTATTGAGGATAATAATTACCCAAAATTTCTTAGAATACCCAGGTGCTATGCTAATAATGCAAACATAGGCTTTAAATAATGTTACGTGAGTTTCAAGAATGGAAGACCATGTGGTGATTCCTATGTCAGCTAACCAATTCCACCCTTTCACAAAAAGTGTTGAGCTAGTAGATGAATTCAACACCATTTTTAAAATCACAGTGTATGACACTAATAACTTAGGGCTAGGTGAGAATAAGTTCATGAACTAGGATGAAACTCAATCTACTATGGATTCCACCAGCATTGCCAATTACTGATGGGTACAAGACCCATATGAGATCTTGGGAAGAAGGTGAGGTTTAATGTACATGAACCCCTTATTTTAAGACATGCATAAACCAAACATAATGTAGATGAAACTTCTTTCAAAGTGCCTAGTATAAGGTGTGGTATGGTAAGGTCAAGACCCAAACTATATAATGTAAAAAATACCTTGCACATCAACATCAAGAAACCTTTGAGTAGTAAGAAAATATGGATGTTGTGAGCCACATCCAAAGTAACAAAGTTAACTAGAGTAGAGGCCACTATGACATATGATTAAAAAGATTAGAACATTAGTAATTAATCAAAACAAATTATAATGATGCCTCCAATATAGTCATATGCACTCAAGAAATGAATTAAGAAAGAAAGAATATAAAGCAAACTGGGAAAATAATTTTTATACCTTTGCCCTCTTTCTTGGTTTGAATGATGTGATTTGAATTATATTTTAGTTTCAAGTCCTTTGGTAGATGTGTTGAATCCAAAAACATAACCCCTTGTAAAGTGTTGATTTTGGGCTTGGATTATGATGGCCTTGACATTGGATGGTCCTCCAAATTGATATAACTTCATTATAGCTTTTTTGAATGAATGAAGATCGTCAATCTTGATTCAAGATCTATGGTTAAGGATGAGTCCTCATGAAAATGATATTTTATTTAAAAATGGGAATCTTGGATAGTGAAAGACATGTGGGGGAATTTATGATTATAAAATTGGATAATGAAGAATATTAGATTATAAAATTGGAAAATGCAAGCTAGTGGGATTATAAAATTGGATAATGGAGAATATGAAATTAGATAGTGGAATGAAATGATGGATGATGTCATGATGTGAGGATTATTTAATTTTTTAGTTTTTTAGAAATTATGGATATTTAAAATCCATGTAATTTTTTATTAGGGAAGGATTAGATAATTAATAAGGTTTAATTAACTAATGTAATATGTGATGAATAGTGTAGTGAATAGTGATGATGAATAGTGATAGTGAATAGTGATGATGGATTAGGATTATGGTTTGTTAGTGCAGTTGGAGGACTAATTAGGGATTTATGGATGATGGTAGATGATGATTAACAAATAGTTAAAATTAAAATGAAGTTTATAATTTTAGGTATGTAGATCCACCACTCTAAAAAAGTCTAATTTTCATTCTTGTGCATTGTGTGCATGACCCAACCCAAGGAATTAACATTATCCCAAGAATGCTCAAATAATCATGTGACATAAGTTTCACATCACGTGCATAGAAGAATGAAGACGAATAATAAGACCCAAAAAATGGTACAATAGGATCACCATGATACAAGTAAGGCCTTATTAGAAGGAGTTCCCACCCATGACCATTTTGGGATGATATAATGCCAATTACACTTAGTAAAATGTTAAATGCTCCTAGTTTCAGGGGATGTCCACTCAAGTTTGGTGCTTGGTTCAACATGTAATAAGGCTTCATCCATTTCATTTTTACACTTTTTTATATAATAGAGTAAATTATCCCCTAAGTGTAGTAGCTATGTATAATATTGTAATAAAATGTGCATGCCTCTTAAAATTTAGTTAAGTGAGTTGACCAAGGGCTTTATTTTTATAAATTTAAACTAGACATCTAAGTCTTTGGTGATGATTATTGTAATTCAAGTTATGAAATGGTGTTTTTCACCACCCAAAAATATGAAACATTATGACTTAAATGAAAATGGGTTCCCCAAGCTCAAGCATCACTACACTTGAAAACCAGGCACAAAATTTAGTGTGGGGTGGTGGTACCCAAAAGAATAGAATGATGGTGCCCACAAAGTATCTAAAGAAGAAAGGTGCCCAAAGGAAGAAATAAAGATAAGAATGTGTTCAAAATAATGGTTTGGAATGCAATAAAATTTTAAGGTACAACAAGGGGCCCGAGGACTAAAATCTATAAAAGGTTAGTAAACCATCTAGACAAAAGGAAACCTAGCAGAGATGGGACCAAAGGATAAGAGACAATGGTAGATCTAAAGACTGATCTGAATTAATTTTTAATAGAGTTAAAAGGCTAAGGCATGACTTATGATGGTACCTAATAATATTTAAGGTCTCTAGATATGACTCAACGAAGCTACCCTAACATAGGTGGTTGAGAAAGGAAATAAACCTATTGGAATGACAGTTGTCTACTCACATATCAGATTAGTAGGTGGCCCACTCCCATAATTATAATTATGGAAAGTTTTCCCATGATGAGGGTTGTTCATAGAAGTTTTGATGAGTGAGTGGTAACTGAGAGAGAGCATAAATGTTTTCATAATTATGGAGAAGGATGGAAGGAAGCCTTTAGAAGGAGAAGTCGAAGAGACTTAGGAAAGAGGATGATAAAAGCCTAAGGGTCAAAATTTATGGATTGTAAGTAGAAGGACCCAAAACCATTTAGGGATCTAAGGAGTACCTAATTTATATCTAAAGGGATATATTCCATGTAATGAAAATTCTACCATATAAATAATAGAATTTATCTGCTAAACCTACTGAGTGGCTTAGGATATGAGAGTTTACATGTGATTAAAATCTTTGGAGGAGTATACAACTAAAAATATCACCAACTAGGTGAAGCAATCATGTGTAATAAGAGTTCCAACTACATGGTTAGAAAAGATATGGATCTTGAAGGAATAAAGACCCTCCATCAAGCATGGATGGGTAGAGGGTGGGAAGTGCAAATGAAGATGTGGGAATCTCATAATAAAATTGTGTATGAAGTAGATCTAGATAAAAAGAGGAAGTGGATCATAGATGGTGAGTGTAATTTTACGTTGAATAATAATAGCAAATATGTAGTATAAGAGAATGCATGGTGGAATTATGCACCTAGAAGATGATAGGACTTATAGGAAAAAATAATATGGCAAGGCAAGGAGAGGATATAGATGCTTTCCACACTACCAAACTAGGTGTTGTGTGCTTAGACCCACCTCAACATAAAAGGAAGTCTAGAGGGGATGCATCATTCTAAGGTTATCATGTAGCCATATAGGATATTACCCTCACTTTTGAGGTAAATCTAAGTATAACCTCCATTAAGGTGATGTACAAGTAACAACACATGCCAAGATAAAGTCTATGTACCCTAGATGAAATATCCAACCCTGTTAAGGGGAAAAGTTGGCTAGAAGAGGAATGAGGAAGGTGCTAGGTTATAGATGATATTACAATATATACCATAGGAGTAGCATCAAAAGAGTGAGGCAAGGAAAAGGTTGTCAAGAAGGAGCACACAAGAGGCATATGGTGAGATGGTGGGAAGGGACATTGAGAAGTAGGCAACTAGCATTCACCCTTTCAAGAAGAGATGAAGTAAACATGTAGTAGTGGAATATGTGTGAGAAGGAGACTCGATAAGAAATCAAAGAGGGTGGCATGTAAAAACACCCACCACAAGGATAAAGGGCTTGAGTCAATGCACACTATGTAAAGTGTGTAATATTTATTTATAGAGAGATCAATGAGAAATCCAATCAAACTAGGAGAAAATAAGGCAAGAACGCAAAAAAAAAATTGTGCCAAAAAATGAGTAGCATCTCACACAAAGGTGTGTAGTACATAGGCTTACCAAAAAGTGTAAATCTAGATGAAGTAGTTACTTGTGATGAAAATTCATAGATAGTTGGATTTAACAAATAAAATAAGATATTAATGGGTTATCTGAGGATAGATAACTAGTTTAGTGTGGGGTAATGTGTACCCCTAAAATTAGATAAGTCTAGACCAATACTAAAGCATGAAAGTGCATGACAAGTGAAGATAAACCGGTGCCAGTAATTGAAGAGTGGCATGCATAATCCAAATGCATAACACACATGCATTTTCATCATGGAATATCAGAAAGATAGGTGTGTTCCACCAAAAATTATATACATATGTGTAAGATGACAAAGCAATAGGATCAAGACAACTGAAACCATGTCTATCCAAAAACTGTAATGGAGATCATAGGGATAAATAGTGGGAGTAAATAGTGATAGTTAATCCTAACATGTAGTTAAGAAGTGATGTTAAACATCAAGGTAGATGACATCAAGAAAATTAGAGTATTAATTGTTAGGTGGTCAAGATGGCATAGTAACTACCAAGTGGTCAAAATAGTGAATTAATTTCAAGACACCAAAAGATGAGCTACCATGTAACATACAACCTCTTTAAAGGTCTATAAAAGGTGGACTCTTAGACAAAAAAAAGGGTTTAGTAGTTCAATCAGACCATTAGGTTTTTGGTTTAGATATATTGCTAAAATATTTGAATTTGATAACCAGAAGAGTTGTTGAATAGTGTATTTTAATTAGTTTTTGACTAACATGCAAGAAATTGGTTGATTATTAAATATATACTATGTTCAAGATGCTATGTAAACCATAATGATGATATTAACTAAAGTTAGGAGTAGAGTAAGTATGTGAGAGTGTATCACCTTGAGTGCCTATAATCTATAAATCTTTCTATTGAACTATTATGCAATAAAGATAAGTTATTGACCCTATGAATATTGTTAAATGTTGTTATCCTAAAGAGGGTGCATGAGAAAATTGTTGCATGTCTAGCCAAAAACTAGACCAACATTTGACAACAGGGCCACTCCATACTACTTGATGATGGAGAGGTGAAAGTCATAATAAAATGTGATAACACAATCATTTTGATTGGATATGAGGAAGGAAATTTATTAGACCTAAGGGGTGAGCACACAATGCCAAGGATTTTTGCTCATCTCGTAGAAGAAGGAATGTCAGCTATTATTCTCTCTCATGTTATATTTGGGTAAAATCATTATGATAGAATCTTCACTATACATCAAAATTGTGTTTTAGGCTTGTATAATTTTCCCAAAAACATTGAAAAGTGTAAAGCCTACATGTTAGCAAAACATAAAAGAGAACCCTTTCAAAAATCATAATGGAAAGCTAAACAAAAGTTACAACTAGTTCACTTTGATCTATGTTCTCTCCCATTCCTCTCTACTTATGTTCATAAATAGTTCATATTTTTCATTGATCAAAATAATAGGATGACATGGATATATTGTTATAATAAGAAATCATAAGCCTTAGAAACATTTCAAAATTTTGAACCATAAATGAAAATGATGCCCAATCTAAAATTTTCACACTCATGACTGATAATGGTGGTGGGTTTACTTCAAAATTATTTGAAAAATATCTCAAGAAAAATGAGATAAAGCATCATCTTTCATTCTCTTACACTCCATAATATAATGGAGTAGTTGAGCGAATGAACCAAACTATCATGAATATGGTTCAAACAATGTTGTTTTTCAAAGGGATAAATCTGCACATATGGGTAGAAGTAGCTTAAACAATTGTATACCTCAACAATAATTCACATCATTAACACTAAAAATTATGAATCCATATGATGCATATTTTAGTCATCTCCCTTTTGTGTGACATATTCAAATTTTCATATCCACATGCTATGCATTGATTCCAAAGGAGAAAAGAAACAAACTGTAACACGTGAGTCATAAATTCTCACTTTTGGGATACTTTGAGTATTCAAAAGCATACATGCTATATTATGAGAACACCAATAACTTTTTCATCACAAACTATGTCATATTTTTTGAAACTACAAAGGACAACTCAATCATGAGTCAATAATTAAATCAACTGGAAAAATATGCCAACTTTTATGTTTTTAAGGAGATAGATGTGGAGGTTCCAAAAAATGAAGGGGGGATTGATATTGGGAAAAACTTGAATCTCTATTGACTATTTTAACTAAAAAAATTTCCCCCTATAGAATATGGTGAAGTTTCATCAGAAGATGATCCAATGGCATAAAATGAAGGAGCTTCAAATTTAGAAACTAAACACTTGTGATTCAGCAAGTTACATAGAATAAGATTCCAAAATGGGATAATTAGGCATTGGAAGATGTCAAAACTGATGAGGTCAAGAAAATAGGTACAAAAATTGCACACATAGTTGCATAACAATAATAAGCTAATGAAATTCAAGATAATATATAAAATCTTACCTTGGAAGACCTTCTTGAAGAAGAAGTCAATGTTGCATTTGACTTTGAACCCACTTATTTCAAACAAGTTTAAAATATTGAGGCATGAAAATAATGTTTTGATAAGTTAGTATGATGCATTGGTCAAGAATGAAACTTGGAAACTGGTTGATCCTCTAATCAATTGTAAAAAAATTAGCTACAAGTGGGTTTTTCATAACAAGTACAAAGTTGAAGGTTTACTTGAAAATCATAAAGCAAGGCTTGTCACAGGAATTTGTACCAAAAAAAGGAACAAACTACAATGAAACCTTGTAACCTATAAAAAATGGACTACCATTCGAACAATGTTGGATCTAAATCTCACAACAGATTGAAAGTTCACCAAATGGATGTCAAAACTACATTTTTGAATGGTGATCTTAAGGAGACATTGTACATGACACAACCTAAAGTTTTTTTAGTATACGGATAAGAACACAAAGTATGCAAACTATAAAAAAATTTGTATGGTTTGAAAAAATCACCACGAGCATAGTATGACAAACTTATTGAGCACCTCATGAACATGAACTTCAAATGTTTTGAGTTTGAAGATGCAACTCTTTTTTTCAAAATAATTGACAAAATAGTTGTATTTGAAGTGGTGTATGTTAATGATCTACTCATCACAGGAAAAAATGAAAGATACACTAAAAAATTAAAATTAGTGTTAATGAAAGGCATTGAAATGATAGATCTAGGTTAGCTTCATTACTATTTGAGTATTGAACTAATTCAAAGACTAGATTATATCTTCATTACTCAAAAAAAGTTCATTGGTTAAATTATGAGCATGTTTAAAATGACAAATTTTAAGCCTCTTAGTACATCCATGGAAAAATATCTGAAACTAATATCAAAACATACCACAAATTTAATACATGCTACTAAATATAAATAATCATTGGAAGTTTGATTTATGTGACCACAACTAGACAAGATATTTATTTCATTGTTGGTATTCTTTCTCAATTCATATAACAACCTAGATAAATTCATTGGGTAGAAAATTAAAATATTCTTTAAATATATCAAAAGAACACAAAATTTTGGGATCAGATACTTTAGTGTAGGGGATTTCAAACTAGTCAGATCCTTAGATTTTAACTATGTTATTTATTTTAAGATGTAAAATCTACTTTATGTATTATGATGAATCGTAGAACAATAATTTTCAACTAAAATTCAAATACGCAATCAATGCCAATAAATGTTTTGTCACAAGCATAATACACAACATATTCAAAGGCAACTAGAGAGATTTTATGTCTTATAATGGGTCTTTCAGATTTTTAGGAACAATAGATTTGGTCAACACCTCTCATGGTTGACAACACTTTTGTAATTCAAATGGCAAAGAATCTTATATTTCATGACCAAACTAAGCATATCAATACCAAATTTCATTTGATTTGGTAATATGTGAAATATGTCAGTATATAGTTACATCACTATCCTATTGTAGAGTGATCAATAGAAATCCTAAAAATAATTGTTCTTTTCTTATTGTTATACATGGATAGTGTATCTTATTTGGATCAATTATGTAAGCAAATGGGTAATAAATATCAAAAATAAATCTACTAATAAGGCCAAAGTTAGCAATGAAGAATTATAAGCCTCTTTCTAATCCTATTGTTGTAATATCCAATCTGAGATTATTATTACTCCTAGATGCCAAATGGCATGCATGACTCAACTTGTTCTTCCCCCTAATTTTCAGAATACTGACAATTACCATCCCACTTCTAATGTTAGACCTTAGATTATATTGGATCCCATGGTCCATGTTGTTACAATAATAAGGGGTATGGTGACCATCTTGTAGTACAAACCAAAGGACATTTCTAAAACCCTCCTTAATCCCCACCACCACCCACCAAATAAGCTAATCAATCCAAGGGGAATGATATCATGGATCAACTAAAAAATGCCCATGCCAAAATTTATCTATTATAATAACTTCAATAATTTATTTATAATGATATTCTTTTACAGCATTATGCTATAAATGTTTACACCTTACGTGGATTCTATTCTTAACACATTACAATGGAAAAAGGAAAATATTTCCTTTAAAAAATAATATTTGCCTCCTAAGAACATTATCAATCAACATCTACCATGTATATTAAATTTAAAGTACAAAATAATATAGTTTAGTGGGTTTTGGTGGATAACATATCAGGGATGAACATTTATAATATCTTCATTTTGAACCTACTTGATATTCAATAAAATGATCTTAACTATTTAAATATGAATATTCAAGGATTTGATATCATTTCATGTAAAGTATTAGGATAAACTATGCTACATATTACCATAAGCCCTTGAAAAATAGCCACAATTTTTCAAATCATACCTAATGACCTCAATTATAATATTAATGAGATGAATACAGTTCCTTATACCCCACATACATATTTTAAATTCAATCATAAAGGATATGTATATTCATGCCATTTATATCAATAAAAATTCAAGTGTTGTGCATTAATTCAACTCAAGGATCATTATATTCCTCATATGCAACCATATTCTCAATGATCCAAACCAACTCAGCCACCAAAATCTACTTCAGCTCCATTTTCATCACCATCAATAAACCATAATTAATATGGTTTTGGACTTAAATATTTATATAAAATGGGATATAGAAGAAAATTATTAGGGAATCATGCACAAGGCATTGTTAACTCCATCCAAACATCTAATAATAAAGGATGACAAGGTCTTGAATATTAAAAAAAAAGGGAACAACCACATAGGCTACTATTTATACATAATTCTTCAAAGTAGAGCTAGAAGCAGCATGGGAAGTTCATAATACATATACACTATATTTTCCATACACTAAACTAACGGACAACATAGTTTACCCATAGTTTTGGACATTATATGAATTTTCAAATGATGAATCTTTCCTAGAATACCTCAGGTAAATAATTATCTCCCTTCCTTCTATCATCAAAATAGGTTTTCTCACACAACTACCACTAAGGCATATTTTGGAGAAAGTGAAGATACTAATGTCCATATCCGAGTGAACGGTTTAGATGCCATCCTTATAGTGTCATATATGGAAGATAAATCAACTCTAATTAATGAATAAATAGTATAATTTCATTATGAAACAAATTAAGTATCTTCAACCCATATTACTAGTAGTTATGTTATATAGAAAGATTAAATAAAGACACATCAAAAAGTTCTACATGACTACCCAAAAATATTTGCATATACTTATTTATACATGCAAAGAATTATCCCAAAATTGAATTATATTGTATCTATTATCAAGATTTAATAAAGCTTGTCCTAAAGAAAAATTTCCATAATGAAACATTGATATGATCATTGACTCTAAAACTAATCATGAGATGTTATCATTCATGGTTTGGTTCTTTGGATACAACCAAAGAAAAATCAATCTAGATGATCAAGAAAAAACTTCATTTACTACACCATTAGGAACAAAAACAATTATGGTCATGCCCTTTGGATTGAAAACTATTGAGTCTATTTATTAGAAAGCCCTAACCCATATCTTTCATGACTACATATGCAAAATAGTGGATGACTATGTGGGCAACCTACTTTTAAAATTAAGACAATGACAATATCATGCTTTAGATTTGTTGAAAAAGGTCAAATATATTTTATAAATGCCCCCACAAAAAGGCTTATCAAAACTATGATCATGACAAGGAAAAAATCCAAGAAATAAGATGTTATGTGGCCCAATAGCTGATAAGATGCAACCCTTCACCTCATTACTCTATAAGGATACAAAATTCAAAAGGGATCCAAAATGTCAATATATTTTTGATGCAATAAAATAATATCTACTTGAACCACCTTTTCTAAAGCCTCCAACACTAGATAGACCTTTACTATTATACATCTTGACCACATAGTATGCTTTACGGGATTTATTAACACAATATGATGATGATCACATAGAGCATATTGTGTATTACATCATTAATACATTTGTTGACTATGATAAAAATTATAATACTATGGAAAATCTATGGTTAAATCTTATTTTTGTTACATAGAAATTGTAACACTCCATGCTCAACAATGAGACATGGGTTATTACAAGCATTGATTCATTCATATTCCTTATGGTGAAGACACAATTATCAGGATGCATAGCTAAATGGGTAATTTTACTCATGGAATTTTATCTAAAATTTGTATCTCAAAATTTGGTGAAAGGACAAGTTTCTATAGACCAACTAGTTGTAGCTCCATTAATAGACACATTACCAATCAATGATGATTTTCAAGATGACTTTACTTCATATCACATAGATGGTGATATTGAAACTATGTACTTTTATGGGTCTAAATGTTTTATGGGAACTAATGTTGAAATAATATTCATTACACCTCAAGGTCAACCCATGCCATTTGCATATTATTTGGGTTTTTCATGTACAAATATCAATAAAATATGAAACATTGATACTTGATTTGTTTACATCACACACATTATAGATAAAATCACTATGGGGATTCTAAGATACTAGTTAATTAGGTTCCATACATCTACCAAACAAAATAAGAAAATTTAATCTCATACAAAGAAATGATACAATGATCATGGACACACTTCGATTATTTTTCAATAAAAATCATACCTCGAAAAGATAACCAGCATGTTGATGCCATGGCTAGCACAACTTCCTTGATTCTCATTAAAATTAATGATGATAATATAATATTTAATATCTGATAGTTACAACATCTATTCATCTCTATAGAATAAGTAGAAGATCTCGATGTCTTAGTAGTTACTCACTATGTAGTGAATTAGAATGGTACAATGAGATATATATATATATATATATATATATATATATATATATATATATATATATATATATAACATTTTATACAAATCCTTTATCTTAAAAAATATACACCTAATGATAAATTAAAACTAAAAAGACAATAAAATATCTTTGTAGGGACATTTACTTTGGTGCCTTAGCCATGATGAATCTAAAATTATCTTACTCAAAGTACATGACAATGAATATGGTGGTGTTTTTAGTTGAAAATAAATATCTTGTAAACTCTTGAGATAAGGATATTATTGGCCTACAATGGAAAAAGAATTCCAAGAGCATTATATGTTATGCCCACAATGTCGGAAGCATAGTAATCTAAATCATGTTCCATCACAAGAATTGTAACCTATTATTTTACCATAGTCATTCTCCCTATGGGGTTTTGACTTGATCAAAAAGATCAATCCATAATCATTAGAAGGCCATAAATTCTAAATTCTTACAGCCACATAATACTAAAAAAATGTGTAGAATTTTTACCTTTATCATCAACTACAAGTGAATATATATGTAAATTCCTAATGACAAATTTCATTTCATGATTTGGAATACCATCAACCATTGTCACAAATAATGGGACCATATTTAAGAATGAAATAGTTAAGATATTTTGTGCCATATATAAGATCCATCATACATTTTATATGCCATATTATCCATAAGGTAAAAGATAAGAAAAAATCACAAATAAAACACTTTCAAATATAATAATCAAAAAATTCACCAAGAATGGTGTAAATTGATGCAATAAGTTAATTTATGCACTTTGGGACTATCACATAAGTGTTTACACACCAAGGCTACACCTACTCTATTTTTTATGGAATGGAAGTAGTATTTCCTTCAGAGCTATATATACCTTCTCTTAGTGTTTCTTTAAAAGACATCATCAAAGATAATGAATATTGAGAAAAGTGATTACATGGATTGAAAACACTATATGACAGATGCATACAGGCTATTGAAAATCTTAAAGGCTACCAAGATTGTATTAAGAGAGAATATGGCAAGAAATTTTCCAACCATGAATTTCAAATTGGATATTTATTACTAAAATAGATTCAAAAGAACACCAATGTTGATAAAGAAAACAAAGGCAAATTTAATCCTAATTAGTTGGGCCCATTTGTGGTTACAAATAAGGTGGGTACATAATCTTAATGATTAGCTATACTATAAGATATTCATGTGATGAACCCAATTAGCATCATGCATTTACATCGATATTATATATGATTTCAAATGTTCCAAAAAATATTTTAAAAAAATAAATAATCATAAAATACAAAAACATTTAATATTTAATAATATAAAATCAAGACTTGAGCATAAAATGATTGTTATTTTACACTATTTACATATCTTATTTATGAAATATTTTGTATATGGCATATTATTTGCATTTACAAATGTGTTTCAAGGTATATGAGTCATATCCAGGACATATAGGTTACACATGGACATACAAATGTTATTTTTCCCTCTACCCAGTGGCCATGCCCATACTAGGGGCATATTGTTCCACAAGTTTCACTATTATAGGTTATGTATTTATATGACCATTGTACCATGTTTATCTACCTATATCACTTACATATACCTCAATAGTTACTCATTTATTACATAGTGATACATGATATGCCATTAAACTACGATCTGGCATTGATATATGGATGGTGCAGACTAGTTCCTTATTTTATGCTCCATTGATGTTGATGCTCTTTTTCATAATATGCTAATTTATATTATCAGCCCTGAGATCCTTTTTACCTCTAAAGGAACTCATGGATTGACTATTCTGAAGAGGAAAGTGGGAGACAATGCATGGGATAAAATATCCCCTTATTGATTTTAAGATTAGCATTGATTTAGTCCAAGGACCAAGTAGGTTGAGATTTTATACTCAAAGAACCGTAATTGTTACCACCAGAGGTTCAATATGTGTGCAATTTCGCTATGAATATTTTTCTAATTGAATAAGATTATATTTGTCATTTAATATTAAATCACACGTCATAGATTTATAAAATAAGGGAAGTGTTTGGGTTCTAAAATAAACATAAAAGGGAGGGCAAGGTAGGGTAGGAAAGAGTGTTTTCAGGCCTGAAAGTGTTAACTCTTCAAGAATTGAGCTAAGTTCCCTACCATAATTATTCCACTATGTGTCAATTTTCACCAAGGGTTCTAACTTAGTTTTACACAAAAGGGAGAAGTCTGAAAAATAGGAAAGAATGCTTAATTTATAAACCCCTCACTAAATGTCAATATTTAGGGAGCCTATAGTAAATAACACATAGGTCTTTCAAACATAATTTGTATATCAACATATAGACCATGAATATTTCATGAGAAATTAGGAGGGTTTATAAATGGGTTAGAATAGGAAAATAGATTATAACCACTACAATCATTAAATAATAGAGCATTAGTTCAATTTTCTAATATTAACATTTATTCAAGAACTGGAAATGATTGACACATTAAGAAATAATATACAAGTTCAGCAAAAATTGATAAGTTACATTCATTGAAATAAGTTTCTTTACAAATGTGTCAATCATGGTAGATTTTCACAATCCAAAAGAGTGATGGAATAAGTAGGTGAAATCCTAGCTCAATTTTGACAGTGTTTCAAGACTAAGAATTACAAACCCTCAAAATGGAATACAGTTATACATTTATAGATAATGATGGGGGCTCACCTCTAAGTAGCATGTGATTCCCATCATGAGCCATGATGACCACTCTATTTTTACAAATTTATTGATTTCAAAAAAAGAGGATATCCTCCCCACTCTCTCTAAAATATACTTTAGGGCCCACTTAACTGATACATGGAAGATCCATAGTTGAACTGCCTCCCAACTATTTGGATTCTATCTCCCTAATAGCTAGCATAGATACTACTAGATCAAACTCTTGATCTAACTTGGCCAAATTTATCAGTAGATCTCAAAATATCACCTCTTATTGGGCCACTAGTCTTTGATAAACTTGTAATGGGGCCTCAATAGACACCTTAACCTTTGAAACCTAACTAATGCTCATAGTGGATTGGGTAGAGAGTTCAAGCATTGTTTGGGATCCATCTTTGTTGGCCTTTTCCACTTTATTTCTCATGACCTAGTCAAAGTGACCGAGGTTAACTTTGAACTTGTACCTATCTATTAGAGTGCCATCTAGGTAGAATATCACTATAATTTTGACCTCTTTGAAGTATGCCAATATCTTTATCTTGCCTTATTCTAAGGGGTCCACTATCATCTACACTAGGCTTAACCAATCCTCAATTGCAACCATCATGATCCCATCATACATTAGATATAGGCTCAATTTTGAAGTGGACATGAGATTCAATTTTGAGACCATTCCCTTTTGCATGATTATCGTCAACTTCCTGCACTTGATCTCTACTAGAGAAACTCTCTCTAAGTAGGCTTGGGTCCTTTGAAAATGCACCTTATTTTCTTCCAGAGTCTCAACCACTTCCCCCAAATCTAAGAAAAATTTTAGGAGGGCATCCTAAACTTATCCAATCAATTCCATAGGAAAGGAGATCTTTAATTGTGCTTTCAAGGCTCAGATGTGCTCCTGCATATCCTTCATCAATTTCTACAACATATCATGTGTAGAATAGAGGACTGAGACTGGGTCCTCATCTACTTTCTCTTCTCCCTTGGATGTCCTCAATTTAGTGAGGGAAAAGAGATATATTTGAGTTTTATAGACCATAGGGTTCCCGTCCTAGATGATAATCTGGGTAAGGATTATTCTCATGTTCCTTGTGGTGCATTCTAAGTCCCACTACACAATAATTTCACCCTGCATAGTCATCTCAGGTGTTTATGACACTGTATCTATTCCCAAGTGGGAGGGGGTGTTGGTGGGGTGACAAATATGAATTTGATAGGTGGAGTCTGAGGTAGAGGGGGGATGGATGAAGTGGGAAGGATGAGAGAGGAAATCAATGGAGGAGGAGGAGGAGGCATGGGGGAAAAGGAGGCAAAATGAATGGGGAATCCTAATAGAACATTTATGCTTTCTATTGGCTCTAGCTCAAGTTGACATGTAGGTTAATGACTCTAGGAAGAGGGGCATTAAGTAGAAATGAGTAAATTGGTTGGTTAAATCCAAATCCCTGGGCATTGGGATGATATAAATGGGAGGCTTGGGAGGTATAAGAGGAGCAATGGGATTCTGCATAGGATGTTGAGAGGTAGTAATGGGGACTTGAATAGAAGTCCAAGGATGGATTACCTTCTTATTATTCTTGGGCCTCTTACCTAAATTAGTTTTATCTATTGTAGTTAAGGGAGCAAAGATGGTAGAGGCTATGGGGTCCAATTGAGGAACTTATTGGGTAATGGAGGGTGTCAATGGAATGGCCTAAGATGCTTGAGCTATGAACACAAGTGAAATTATTATTAGATTTATGGTTGTACTCATTAGAGGTGGAGGTATACAAGTACCTAGACCTACAAAATGACCAATAAGGAAGTTCTGGAGAGCCCTGCTTGTGGGAAAGATGATGCAAATGGAAATGAGGAGGTGAGGATGATGTGCATGGTTGAGGCCAAATTCACTTGGGTGAATTATGGATGGGGTGAAATGGGGAAGAGGAGAGGCATCATTCCAAGTGGAATACTAAAGGGTTGGGAATCCATGTGGAGCCACATGTAACAATCCTACTAGGTTAGATAAATAAATACATGATTTTTTTTAATTAACACATAAACCAAATATAGATTACACCATGAGAATATATAGAGACCATAATAAATACACATGGAGATAATATAAACAAGAATATTATATCACATAATACTGATCTCTAATATCATGAGAGTACGTGTCATAATGTGAATACAGAGAGTAATTACATTAACTCAACTACAACTAAAACAAGTCTATAGCCACCATTATTGATTTACAATAACAAGTAATCACAACTCTTCATGATAATACTCAATGATAAATAAAATCCAATACAATTTACATATACATACATGGATCCCTAGAGCATGAGTTCCCCAAAATCTCAAGTATCTATGGTAATCTCAAGTGTCATCTCAATAGTAGTATTGTTGTGAGGAGGGAAAACATCATCCAAGCACCTTTCCACACCAACCACATACCAAAAATTCCCTACACAATGTCCCATCAGGGAATTGCCCTCCCTTCATGGATGAGTATATAGTGATAGCACAGGAATCCAGAGAGACTAGCAAGTACCTGTGTGATGTATTATTATAAACTAAACATGTAATATATTCTAGAAATCTATTCTATTACAAGATATTGCACAAACATGTAAATTATACACATGAAATGATAATATCTCACTAAACATACTTTGGTCCAAATTTTTACAAATGATAAATAATAATGATCTAGATCAATCAAATTCATAAACACCACTTGATCGAATTGTCTTTATCTGTCATTATGAGATTAGCAAGCCAGTGAAGTCCATCTCACTCCTTACTCTGAATTAGTAATGCAGATTGGTCAAGTATAACTCAAACATAAGATTCATTTAATTTTACATATTATTCACACATACAATCAAATCAGATGCTAAACATAAGAGTAACCAAAACATACATTTATTCCATCAAATGTATGAATTAATCTTATATTATTTTTATTCCATACTAGAAATAATGACTATAGTCTATACCTCCCAAGTAAAATATACATAATTGTAGATTTCAACTATAATTTATTTCCAAACATACTACACCTATGATAACCCATATTACCATAGTCTAGTATTCTAAGACATAACTACCATTTTTCTATAAATATTCATATAAAGTAGTCTTAAATACACAAAAACTTAAACATTATACAAGTAACTATATATAACAAAGCAAGTCATTATTTTCCCTAGAACACAATAACATACCAACATAGTACTTGATAAACTTTCAAAGCTTGCATGCATGCATATGCAAGTCTTACCGACTATTATAAAACACACTAACCATAGAAATAACTAGTATGTATACAATAAATCAGTGAAATGTGGATATGAGTTGAGGCATAATAATTTTAGTATGTACCACCTAGGTACAACATACTTTTATACTATAGTATCCTATGATATCACATACTATTATAGGTTCCCAATTACATAATAACACGTAACCAAATATATGGAGATCACATATAGATAATAACAAGAAAACAAGTACTAGGTTATGCCACTTGGGTATACTCTAAGTTAAATTATATACTAGCATTCAAGCAACATAACTTGTAGGCATGTAACATAATGCACTATTATATGTTAAATAGAACCAAACATTTATACATATTATCACTCTTTTAATATGTACCTTACAAAAGCTTTTCAGTACTAAAATACACATATAACTAACAATCAATCAAACATTGTAGAGAAGCAGAGGACTCATAACCTATCATATCTTTCATTTAAACATCTCATTAAATTTTTCTAGGAGACTATTCCAAATGGTTAGGTTTTTATTTTCTAAGAGCATAAAGTCTTACTCAAGCTATCTTTTAAACTATAAGTACAATCCCTATGTACGGGCACTTGTATATTATGTACCACAATTAGATATTCTAATTTTATGAAAATATTGAACCACTATTCACATATACTTAAAAACTATATCTCCCTAAAGCTATTTATAACTCTAATTGAGGATCATAATTCACATATGTATCCCAAGATAATAAAAATCTATGTCAAGTTATAAATATGCATCTATCACTAAATGTTAAGTTAAGAGCCTAGGGCTTATTTGGTATGATTTCACAACCTTAAATTTCTATGACCAATCCCTATTTTCATATTTTCCTAATACTCAAAGATTCCTCATGTGGCTATGTTACCTAAAAATAAAAACACATATAACTATGGTTCAAGAGTGTCATTTATCTTATAATCTCCATTATACAATAAATGGATATGATTTAACCATCTGAGTCAAACATAAGATCAATATCCTCTTCAATGTGTTTAAAACATGGTTCTATAGTTTACCCTCACTTGTAGAACTACAGTTAAAAATAGCACACCCTTCTCACTTGAGTAAGTATATATATGTTCTTTTCATGTGTCCAATAACATGTAGCTAGTGGTTTTACACCTGTGATATGGGTTTATACCCCAGGCTATATACTAATCATATCAAGGATTACACAAAGTAATGAAAGATCATGTTTTACACTTCATACTATATACAGGTAATGCATTATACCTAAGATTGTCATTACATAACAAGCATTAAGATACAGATATTCTCCATTAGCCTTCCCAAATATGTCATGACATCAAATTCTATAAGCTATTTAAGTTTTAACCCCTTTCTTCAAAATATAGAGAATCCATAATAAATGTCCATATATGAATAGCGAAGCAATTATAATATTTATACTTGTCGATTATTAAATATGTGAGTCAATATATATCATAAAATATATAAATTACCATGTTTAAATGCACAAGTACAGATATTCCTTAATACCTTAGTTATTATTTTACATAGAACTCAAATAAATATTTAACCTCTTTGGATATTATTCAATATAAATTTGTATTACCTAAGATGGCATCTTTAGATTAATAAACTCAAGCTAGAGACAATTTAAGTAGTGCCTTTTTATAATCTAACTTTGCTACAAATTATCAAGTAATTATTATTTATAATGATGTTATATGCCCTTGCTTCTAATTATTTCCAATTTCAGGTCAATGCCCTTTGTTTTAATCTCACCAAGCATGTTATTGATCTGAAAAACAATAATTTATTTTGTAGACTTGAGTTAAATTATTAATCACAAGATTATTTCACTAAGGACATACGTAGGGTAGTGCCTTAGCACAAAGTGACTCAAAAATTATTGGTTGGAGTTTAAAAAGTATTTTTGAATTTAGATTAGAAATCATTTTTTCATATAACAATGCTCCATCTGACTTTCTAATATTTTTATAGTAAATTACCCATATATCACTTTCCTTGACCCAATTTATCTTACTAAGTCACCATTTAATATAACTCACTACTCATTGAGTAAAAAAAATGTTACATAGAGTTATAAAACTGTGACTCCCCTAGTATGAAGATATTATCTAAATTGTAATTCCAAAAATGTTTTCCTTTATATTACCTGGATTTGATAGGTTTATAGATTAAAACATAATAATAGTTCATAATTATGGTATATTATATGGCTAACTATATTTATGTTACCATTTATAGAAACCTAGTGATTTATAATTATTATAAGAATAAATATGTGAATTAGAATGACATTAATGAAATTCAAACAGAATACATGAATACAATGCATATCTATAGTAATATAATGATGCTCCAATAGAATGGCATGAATGAAATGGCATTCACTAATTATTTTTATTTCCATAATGGTAGCACAATGATTTATTTCTATTCAAGTAATAATTTTTTTTAATATATACCTATTTCTATGCATGATACCATACAGAGCATTATCTAAATTTAGCTTATACAATTCTATTTGTTTATATTTCTAGGAAAGATATATATCTCTAATGTACTGATAACGATTAACATATAGTAACTTCTTGGTTTTATATGTCAGTTTCTATATTTTTAAATGTAAACAATTGTAGGTAAATAACTCTCTCCTGGATATGAAGACCCATCTATCATAGTTATCTAAGCTAAAACATGCAGTTCCTTACTCAAAAACATATAGATTACTGAATACATAAGTTCAATATACAAAAATTTAAGGCATTGTTTACCTATTTTTTGTGTTCTAAGCAATTGTTAAACTCCCAATTTTTTGTTTGATCCAATTTTCCTCTTCCACGCACTACCTCCTCCATAGAGTTGTGCCTCTTACCTTTTTATGCAGTGCTACACTTTTTTTTTTTTAACTTTTTGTTTTAAAGATTCTTTATGATTTTTCTTTAAAGTTGAATATTTTATTTTATTTACTATTTTATTGTGTGTGTGTGTGTGTGTATTATATTTTTCCTTCGATAAAGAAAATCGTAGCTTTTCACCTTTTTGGTTTTTTCTCTTTGTTTTATTTTATTTTTACTTCATTCCTTTCTTATTTTTGTTTTAATTATTATTTAATAGATTTATTTATTTATTTTCTCATAAATGATAATTTCTTTAAAAAATTATTTATTTATACGTTAATTACAAAATCCATAATTTCACTAATTAACCTTTGTCTAATGCCATGATGAATAAGTCAAGTCCAAATTAAATCAAATTATGCTAATCTCTCAAGCATTAATGGTCACAAGTAAATCACACTAGATAAATCTATAAAACCATTAAAATATGCTAGCAAACCATAAGCAAACATCTATCTATTGCAAGCAGCATTAAACACACTTTGCTAACCATTCAATTATGCATCTAATCATGTGTCAACTAATGTGGTGTGTGAAGGGTTTCGTATACATTATATATTTCCTTCCATGAAGAAAATCGTAGCTTTTCACCTTTTTGGTTTTTTCTCTTTGTTTTTTTTTTTTACTTCATTCCTTTCTTATTTTTGTTTTATTTTTATTTTAGTTATTATTTAATGGATTTATTTCTTTTTTTTCCTCATAAATGATAATTTATTTTAAAAAATTATTCATTTATATGTTAATTACAAAATCCATAATTTCACTAATTAACCTTTGTCTAATGCCATGATGAATAAGTCAAGTCCAAATTAAATCAAATTATTCTAATCTCTCGAGCTTTAATGGTCACAAGTAAATCACACTAGATAAATCTACAAAACCATTAAAATATGCTAGCAAACCATAAGCAAACATCTATCTATTGCAAGCAACATTAAACACACTTTGTTAACCATTCAATTATGCATCTAATCATGTGTCGTCTAATGTGGTGTGTGAAGGGTTTCATATATATTATATTTTTCCTTCCATGAAGAAAATAGTAGCTTTTCACCTTTTTGGTTTTTTCTCTTTGTTTTATTTTATTTTATTTTTACTTCATTCCTTTCTTATTTTTGTTTTAATTATTATTTAATGGATTTATTTCTTTGTTTTCCTCATAAATGATAATTTCTTTAAAAAAATTATTCATTTATACATTAATTACAAAATCCATAATTTTACTAATTAACCTTTGTCTAATGCCATGACAAATAAGTCAAGTCCAAATTAAATCAAATTATGCTAATCTCTCAAGCATTAATGGTCATAATTAAATCACACTAGATAAATCTACAAAACCATTAAAATATGCTGGCAAACCATAAGCAAACATCTATGTATTATAATCAACATTAAATACACTTTACTAACCATTCAATTACGCATCTAATCATGTGTCAGCTAATGTGGTGTGTGAAGGGTTTCACTAGCTCTCAGTATACTTTTTGATGTCTCCATCTACATCACCCTCTCTAATGATGCTCTCCCTCTAACATGCTCAAGGGATGAATTCTCATACATCCACCTCACAACACGTAGGTAATTAGATCATATTACATGATAATCATATGGTAATACTATAACTGAAACAATAAATTAATATGCTTAGAATGTAAACACATACATTAATCCAACTCATAGTAAATAATCATGTATCATCATCTAACTAAACAATATTCTACAATCTCATAATAGCATAAATCTCAAGCTTAGTCAGAAATATAACTAAATCTAAATTTGTTAGCTATAAAATTTCTATAAATAATCTAAAATGTTTGCCTAGCAAGGAAATCAGGATGTAACATCCTTCCCTCCAAAAGCTAGTCATCATCCCTAATGACTCGTATTCAAACATAAGTTCTAAATTATAACATTATTTATCAAACCAATAACATGGTATACAATAAAAAATTAAGCAAATAAATGGGAAACTACCTATAGAAATCATCATAATTTCTTCAGACTGCTCTGTTCTCAACATATTGGTCTTACAAGACTCTACTCAATAACATTTCATATTTATGCGAATAAGGTTTACAAAAATTACTTACTATGACTGATTCTTTCATGACCACCCTGAGGTTCAGAATCATCAAATAAGTCTATATACTATAGGAATGACCACTTCTATTTCTTTGAAGGGTTTCATGTAACTCAATGAAAGTTTCATTGACTTTATAACAACACATGATATCATCATACAAGATAAAATAAAAGAACATGGATAATCCCACAAAATATTCCATCCTTCAACACATCTCTCTATCCTAGAGAGTGTTTTTTTCATTCTGGAGAAAAGTAATTAGAGAACCTATTAAGAATGATGTGCATAAAGTAATACCATTTCTACTCCACATAGCTTCTAATAAGTATAACATGTCAATACTGTCACTACTCTATGGATCTCTTGATAAGTATGATGATGAGTAGGAACTAGAAATTTTACATTTCTAAAGTATACAAAATCATGGAATACCCATCTATAGTATACATGTGTATGGCCATACAACTGAATTTGATAAGTTTCACCTATCAAATCTAAATTTGACAAGTCCATTTGTCAAATCCAACTTAGTAACAATCTGAGTCAATGTGAGACTAAGTAGGATACCATCCTATTACTTATAACTCACATTCCCAATTCAACACTCTTCCTTTAGGTCTCCATGACCTAACCATCTCTAAAACGTGCACAATGTTCAATGAATCACAATTCTATGATAACAAATCATAGAAAGCAATAATATGAGTTAAATAATTTTATATGTATCAATATACATAAGATAAATTATACAATCAATTTGTAATTGTATTAAATTTTCCATTAGCCAACATAACTAGTTTCATATTTCTCAGCTTAACCTAGAGTGTTATACTCATGGTTAAGAGGAATTAATGTTAAAATTAACATAACATACATAGGTCAATCATCACACCATCCTTTCACCCAAAAAAAATAATATCTCCCTACTTAATTGATTAGAGTGCAAAAAATTAAAATTTTATCTCGACCCCTAGATTGACAAGATGTTTTGCACATCCTTTATCCTACTCACTTCTAGTGAAAGGTATAAAATAACTCTTCGTACACCATGCTTTAAGAAAAAGAGAACAATATCAATCTAATCAAGGGTAAATAATAATATATTCATTATAATCAGCTTATAATTTGTAATCTATAATTTAATATACAATTCAAGGTTTGCCAAAATACTATCTACTTACCAAATCTATAAGTATAATATCATAGTCTGTTTCCACAATCGAGGAAAATAAAGACTGATCACAAAGATGTAACAATCCATCCAAACCTAAAACTTCTCTTTCAACAATAAGTATAAGACATTCTCCCACCATCTTTAAGGGACTATGGTCATGCAACATACAAAAACAAATTACCATCTAAGAGAACATTAAAATTAACAACATGCAAATAATATTCCTCTCAGTAGCATCATAACGATGTCAAAGGAGAATGAGATAATAATGACTCATCTATAAGATAATTGAGGGAGATGACACTCTTTCCTAATCCTCATAACTTAAGGGGTGCCAACCAAAAAAAGCTCCCAACACATAAGGACTCTTAACCAAAATAATAACACTATACTAAAAGAAAATTCCCACCACACTAGGTGGTGCCAAAACTAAAATTGGTCTTATAAAATTTTCCATTCCTAGGATTAGTGAGAGTAAGGAACAAGATTAAAACTTTACACACACACACACACACACACACACACACACACACACACACACACACACACACACAGATATATATAAAGTGAGAAGCATACAAAACTTAAAAACACACATAAAATAAAACACAACTAGTTAAGGTGACCTGATTACCAAGAAGGATGTAACACACTTGAGGTGTTCAATCCAAGTGATCAACTATGGTAGAAATCTTTTATTCATAACTCATGAACTATGTTATGTTTTTTTTCTACCCAAACCTCGCATACAACCATAACTAATAGAAACTCAATAAATCAATCCCTTATATAACTTAAAAGGGTACAAGTACTCCTAAGAGTACATAATCAATGGTTCCCGCACATACTACATGAATGTACCAAAACTCCAATCATGGAGTAACATGGTTCCACAGTGAGACACCACAATTCTAAATACCAGTATAAAACTTCATGTCACTAGGTTCACACTGATGAATAGAAAGACATGAAAATGCTAATGGACTCATTATGTCATAGAGTTTGAGTCATAGCTCTGATACCACATGTAACAACCTAGTTGGGTTAGACAAAGAAATACATTAAAAAAATTAATTTAACACATAAACCAAATATATATTACACCATAAAATTTTATAAATACCATAATAAATACACATGGAAATAATAACAAAAATCATAATACATTATATAATATTGATCTCTAATATCATGAGATTACATGTCATAATGTGAATATAGAAATTAATTACATTAACTCAGTTATAACTGAAACAAGTCTACAATTACTGTTGTTGATTTAAAATAATAAGTAATTAAAACTATTCATGAAAATACTCAATGATAAATAAAATATGATGTAATGTAGATATAGATACATGGATCCTCTAAGCATGAGTTCCTCAAACTCTCTAGTATCTGTGGCAATCTCAAGTGTCATCTCAATAGTAGTATTGTTGTGGGGAGGAAGAGCATCATCCGAGCACTTTTCCACACCAACCATAGACCAACGATCCCCTACACAATCTCCCATCAAGTAATGGCCCTCCTTTCATGGATAAGTAGATAGTGACGGTACAAGAATCTAGAGAGACTAATAAGTACCCATGTGGTGTATGATTCTAAACTAAACATGTAGTGTACCATATAAATCTATTCTATTGCAAGATATCACACAAACATGTGAATCATACTCATGAAATGATAATGTCTCACTAAACATACTTTGGCCTAAAGTTTTACAAATGATAAATAATAATGATCTAGATCAATCAAATCCATACATACCACTTGATCAGACTACCTTTATCTATCATTATAATACTAGTAATCTAGTGAAGTCTATCTTAATCCTTACTCCAAATCAGTAATGTAGATTGGACAAGTACAACTCAACCATAAGATTTATTTAATTTTACATCTATTCACACATACAATCAAACCAAATGTTAAATATAGGAGTAACCAAAGCATATATGTATTCCATAAAATGTATGAATGATTCATATATGTATTCCATAAAATGTACGAATGATTCTTACATTATTTCTATCCCATACTAAAAATAATGACTATAGTATATACTAGAAATAATGAATGAATCTTACATTTTGAAGTATACTTTCATGATATTAGATATCAGTATTATGTGATATATTATGCTTGTTATTATCTTCATGTGTATTTCTTATGATCTCTGTAGATTCTCATGGTGTAATTTATATTTGGTTTATGTGTTAAATTAAAAAAAAAAAAAAATGTATTTCTTTGTCTAACCTAGCGGGGTTGTTACATGTGGTATCAATGCATTATCTAAATTCAGCTTATACAATTTCATTTGTTTATATTTTCAAGAAAGATATATATCTCTAATGTAGTGATAATGATTAACATATAGTACCTTCTCAATTTTAGATGTTAGTTTCTATATTTTTAGATGTAAACCATTATATGTAAATAGCTCTTTACTGGATATGAAGACTCATCTATTATAATTATCTAATCTAAAACATGCAGTTCCTTACCCAAAAACATACAAATTGTTGAATACATAAGTTCAATATACAAAAATTTAAGGCATTTTTTACCTATTTTCCATGTTCCAAGCAATTGTCAAACTCCTAATTTTTCTTTCGGTTCAATTTTCCTCTTCCACGCACTACCTCCTCCATAGAATTGTGCCTCTTCCCTTTTTATGTAGCATTACACCTTTTTTTTTTTTTTTTTTTTTAAGATTCTTTATGATTTTTATTTAAATTTGGATATTTTATTTATTTTTATTTTTTTATTTACTATTTTCATTATCACATTATATATATATATATATATATATATATATAATTTTTCCTTCCATGAAGAAAATCTTAGCTTTTCACCTTTTTGGTTTTTTCTCTTTATTTTTTATTTTTTTTACTTCATTCCTTTCTCATTTTTGTTTTATTTTTGTTTTAATTACTATTTAATGGATTTATTTCTTTTCCATTTTTTTCTCATAAATGATAATTTATTTTAAAAAATTATTCATTTATATGTTAATTATAAAATTTGTAATTTCACTAATTAACTTTTGTCTAATGCCATGATGAATAAGTCAAGTCCAAATTAAATCAAACTATGCAAATCTCCCAAGCATTAATGGTCACACTAAAATCACACTATATAAATATACAAAACCATTAAAATATGCTAGAAAACCATAAACAAACATCTATTTATTACAAACAATATTAAACACACTCTACTAAACATTCAATTATGCATCTAAGCATGTGTTAGTTAATGTGGTGTGTGAAGGGTTTTACTATATCTCTCTATACCTTCGATGTCTCTATCTATATCACCCTCTCTGATGAATCTCTCCCTCTAGCATGCTTGAGGGATGAATTCTCTTACATCCATCTCATAATATGCAGGTAATTAGATCCTATCACATGATAATCATATAACAATACTATAACTAAAACAATACATTAATATGCTTAGAATGTAAATGCATACATTAATCCAACTCATAGTAAGCAATCATATATCATCATCTAACTAATAAATATTATACTATCTCATAATATCATAAATCTCAAGCTTAGTCAAAAATATAACCAAATCTGAATTTGTTAGATGTAGATATCCATGGATAATCTTACAATTTTGCCTGATGAGGAAATCGAGATGTAACACCATGAGAGGTTGTTAGAGAGTGGAGGGAAAAGGAAAAGGGTTTTATGTAGGTATTGGTTATTAGTCCCACCTTAGACTTGTTTATAATATATTACTAACATCAAACTTGAGTGTTTTTACAACCTAAGTTCAAGTCACTTTAACCACAAGAGGTGTTGGAGACAAAGCTGAGGGTAGAGGGGTAAGAGCTCGAAGAAGAGATTCTCAAGGAGAAGAAGTTGTCAAGAATACCTATATAATTATCTTTAAAATCTAGGGGGAATTCCTTGAACATCCTCATTGGGCTATGCTAACATAGAAGAGGTAAGGCCAACCTAGGTAAATGGCCCAAGTTAAACCTACTTTCCTTTCTTCTTTCAGGCCTTAATATTGATGAATACCTCTTGATCATCAGTTGGGTTTAAATAGAGCTCATCATTATCCTTAGGTTGGTGGCCATAATTAAGGTTGATATGGGCCTAATAATTAACTGTATAGGCTCTAATGACACCATGTAGGTCCTAATCTCAGTTATCAGCCCTGGCCAGGGCAAAGGAGTCTCTCCCTACTATCATCTTCTATAGAGGGAGTAAGGCCTAGTATACGTGGTGCTTGATGGTGATTACAAGGAGCAGATAGGCCCTCTTCTGATGGTTGATGGAATGCCTAAAGACACTTCCAACAAATGGTACATAATTTTATACTTTGCCAAGTACTTTGGGACCTAATAGGGTAGGCACAGAGGAGCCTTGAGAGTATTTTCCATCTAAATGATTATATCCTCTTTTCAGTACCAATAGTCCCCTATGGAAATGAGAGAGTCCCATATTTCCTTTGATATCCAAAACATGGATGCCTCGTTTATGGCCATGTATACCACTACGTATAAGGACTCACATATATTATAGATATTATTTGAA
This sequence comes from Torreya grandis, assembly GCA_037957365.1. Classification (NCBI taxonomy): domain Eukaryota; kingdom Viridiplantae; phylum Streptophyta; class Pinopsida; order Cupressales; family Taxaceae; genus Torreya; species Torreya grandis. The sequence continues at coordinate 1,583,639 of JARHVA010000324.1, forward strand.
TAATGGTGGCCATATAGTTTTAAAAAATCTATATGGACCACCACACCTTTAAGAAACCATGCTAGAAAATCAAAAGGTTTGAATGTGAATATCCCATAGACTATGTCTACTAGGTATCTCATCATGTATAAGTTGCTTCCTCCTTGGGCATGTCCCATTTCCTCTACTAGGTATCTCATCATGTATAAGTTGCCTCCTCCTTGTGCATGTCTCATTTCCTTGATTATGTTTAAATTTATCACCCCTCCAAGTTTGGGTTCTTGTTCAACCTTGAGAATTATGTGGAGTAAGCAAATCCATAGGAGGTTGACCTATAGATAGTCACTCTTCCCAAATAGTCAGTCCATTAAGATCATTCTAATGTAGATTCCCTCCTTAAAGGTATGGATAGTATATGCATTCACATCCATATTCTTGACCCATTTAGCATCAAGGTTCTCTACCCAGTCCTTCAATATGTTGTAAATATAGTGAGAGTTGGTCTAGGTGGTCACCGTATATGAATCATAAGTAGTAAAATCGGGAGTTTATAGTAGGATTTTAAGGTGGCTCCTAATATGTCTATAATTTGATGTTGAGAATTCATAGATTAGACCATGTCATGAATACCATCTTGTTCTCACTTCATTATGAGTAGTAATTTATAGAACAAGTTAGTGCAGGAAAGGACCTCTTACTTGGTTATGGATTGATACAGCTCACACTTCTCATATGCCTGAAGGGCATATTCAAACTTGACCTCATCTTCATTATCATTGCTATAGGATTTTAGCACCAAGTTGATGGCTTTGAACATCTTTTTATAGTGCTTGAAATGTGTCAATCCATTCAAGAACATGGTGTCTCTGTATTCTAGCTCAGATTTGGGGTTTGAGGATGAGGTGGCAATTGTAATTAGGATGTAATTCTACTATGAGGAACATTAATCAAAGGGAGAACATGGATGGCATTGGTAGGATAATAAAGTGGGGAGTAGATTCTAGGAAATTGAGACCAATAACATCTAATGAGTTCACCTCAAGGCACTTATAGAAATGTGCATACATCTCATGCATTGATGGTATGTGGTAGCTCATTTGGTGGGAATTTAAATTTGAATTTGTGGCTAGATTTCCCCATTTATTTCTTAATCTATAATTAAAAATTCATAGGTCATGATAATTCACCACCTACTAGATTTATCAATTGCAATGTGATACCTTAAAGTATCCAATTAGAGTATAATGTCCCCTTATTCTAAATGAGACACTTGTAGAAGACCGTTAGCCTATTTTATTCTTGTAAGCTAAGTCAAGTGATGTAAGGGAATATTAGTGTGGGATCACTATTCACTAGTTACTATTCATTATCACTATTCATGGATCACTATTCACCAATTACTATTCATGGATCACTATTCATGAATGATTGTGCATGATGATGTGGCATAGTGATGAGGTGTCCTTTGGTGATGTGACATGGCCCACATAGGAAATTTTAATTGTTGAAAGTGGAGGCAAGAGAAATGGGGTGCATTTATCCACTTGGATACATGAAAAAAATAATGAAACCATGTGGGGGACAAATGGAAAGTGAATCTCATCATTCCACTCAAGCATGTGTTTGTGGGGCACCTTTGATTGAAGTCAAAAGTTGAGGAATGTTTTGACTTATGAGTATGCACATGGGAAAGTGGAGAACATGGTCTAATATTCTTTATTGGGAATCACATGCAAAGTGGGGCATAGAATTTAAGGACACATAAAGAAGATCAAAAGTAGATCATGAATATGCCTTGCACATGTGAGAGACAAATTGCACTATTGATAAATGACACTATCACTTTAAGGATGGTGCATTTTCTTCTCTCTCATAGTTTCACCTTTTTCTCCTTCTCATTTGTAAATTATATAAGTTAAATCTCTCTTCCTCTGTCATGCATCTTTTAAAAATCATAAACCCCCTTAATTTCATAACTTGAACTTGTGTTCAATTCTTTGTCTCCTAGAATAAAATCCATGGAGTGTTGATTACTATATTTGGTGGTGAGATATCCCCCTAGCTAGTTATGGTAATTTCACCCATGAATTATAGTTGGTATTCATAGAAGATTCAGAGTGAAGTGTGCAAAGTGTGTGTGGTGTGCAAGATTTACATTGAGAATTGTGTGAATAATTGTAAGTATAGCTAAGTGTTTGTAATTGACTATGTTGAATAATTAATATAAGAGTTGTGGTTTAATATTATCTCTAGCATTCTATTGCATATTGGTTAGTTAATGTTGAAGTTATTTTTAGTTGAAATTAAAATAAAATTCATATTTTGCTAAATATCCTAAAAGGAGATATTTCAGTGGTATCAGAGCTGGTGATCTTGCTAGCCTATAGGATTTGTGTTGTGTGATGCTTCTTAGTGACAGGGAAACTAGATATTAGATAAGAGAGAAAATGAAATTTCAACTAAAAGAATCAATGGAGGATAGAGAAGATACTAGAGAATATGATGTAACATGAATTATTGATGAGATGGTGCAAGGGCAAAACCATGCCGACAAGTTTAGCCAGATGTTGTAGTTGATGCAAAATAAGCCTATCAATAATAATAACAATGGAGAAGTTAGCACCTCCAGAGCAAACAATATGGAAAAATTCTCAGAGGTGGAATCCAAAATCTAGGAGTAGGGTTCATCAATAGACCCCTAAATCTAAAGCTCATCTAGATAGAAGAAGTGCTTCTAGAAGAAGAGACTACATTTCCAAAATAAGTTTTTCATTGTTATGAGTAACATAAAGCACTTCCTATGGAAATTTGAGAAGCTATGACATTGAAAAATTACATGTCCATGAAGAAGATCAAAGTTGTGACAAGGCATGAAGCCAAACTTCAGTCAAAACCAAAGGATTTGGATCATATGTTGGGTAAGATAACTCTTTTTATTTTTAACAGATATGATAAATGTACTTCTAGAGCATGGTTGCATAAATTTGACACCTACTTGTATTTTAAGCTAATGTTGGAGAATGAAGTTATCAACTTCACCACCCTTCATCTTAAAGGTATTACAAATGATTGGTGGTACCATGGCTTAATCACTCAAAATCATGATCAAATCATATCATATGTTGAATTATGTAAGTTGTTGATTGAAATATTTGAAAAAAGGGATCCTGAAAAAAAATATAGAGAGTTGGCTCACCTCAAGCAAAGAGGTAATGTGGATGAGCATGTTTCTAGTTTTCAAAAATTATTTGTCATGGTAATTGATATTTTAGAGAGGAGGATCATTATTATTTTCATATAAGTATTTTTTTAGCATCTCAAGGGTCGTGTTAAGTCATTCAACCCTTCCTCTTTATAATATTCTATCAAGAATACATTTTATCTAGAGACTTTTATACCTTCAAGGCCCGTACTTTGGAATAAGTTTATCACTACCCCAACACAAAAAGATGCACCTCCAAATGTGCATAAGAAGGTGGATGGTGAGACCATGAACAAACTTAGGAGGAAGAAATTTTTTTACTCCTGAAAATATCCATGGACTCTAGGGCATAGGTTCCTTAGGAGAGGCAAGGTATATTCTATAGAGTTCACTTCTGATTATAAGGAAAAGGAAGAGAAGTCAAATTCTAGCTCAGATAGTGATCAAGAGAAAGTTGTTACTAAGCAAGAGGATAAAACTATAAGAGGACATGAGGAAGGAACTATTACTTCTCTTTTAGGAACCCCTAGATATCACCCCTTCAAGGTGAGAGGAGTCTTGCAAGGACAATGTGTGATAGTTTTGATTGATAGTGGGGCAACCCACAATTTCATAGATGAAGGATAGGTGATGAAAAGAGGTATTCAGGTAGAGGATTTTTTAGGGTTTAATGTTATGGTTAATGATATATTTACTACGATCTATAAGAATAATATTTCATAATTGATCTACCTTGGGAAACCATCAGGTGACTATTGATTTTTATGTTATCAGTCTTGGAGATATTGACATGGTTCTCAGTATCCAGTGGATGCACTCCCTTAGGATATATTCTTAGAACTTTCAGACTATGAAACTCAAATTCAAACATGAAGGAAAAAGGATTGTTCTTTGAGCAATGTCTAATGGAAAACCTAATTTAATCATTATAAAGAGAATGGAGATACTTTTTTGACATGGGGTGGTGGCTTGGGAAGTTCGATGTTTGATCTCGTCTCATACCCCTTTTGATATATATGGGTAGCATCATGTGGATATCCAATCCATATTGCATAAGCATAATGTGGTTTTCAATGAGATTCCTCCTGGTACCACCTGATAGGAGTTTTGAGGATGTGATAGAGCTAAAAGAGGGATCTAACCCATTATCATGACTCCTTATTGGCACCCTAAGAGATTCAAAGATGAAATTGAGAAAGTAATCAAGGAGTTGTTGGATATGGGTCATATCAAACCTAGCTCAAGTCCATTTGCTTCTTTAGTTGTTATGGTGAAGAAGAAAGATGGGAATACATAGATGTGCATTGATTATCATGCACTAAAAAAGAAGACTATAAATAATAGGTACTTAATTCTTAGGATTTAGGAGTTACTAGATGAGCTACATAAATTTGTTTATTTCTCAAAGATTGATCTTTGTTTGGGGTATCATTAGATCAGAATCTGTGAGTAGGACATACATAAGATGGCCTTTAGAAGTCATTATGGCCATTTTGAATTTTTGTTAATCCTTTTTAGTTTGACAAATTCCCCCTACCTTTCATTCCTACATGAATCATATCTTCAACAAGAGTTGAGGAAGTGTTTACTAATGTTATTTGATGATATTGTAATATGCAATAGGACATGGGAGGACCACCTCAAGCATATTTATGTAGTGTTGGGTATTATGGAGGCACAGTATTTGTTCATAAAATATTCCAAGTGTGAATTTGGCATGACAAAAATCCTTTACTTGGGGCATGTGATTAGTGCTAATCGAGTGAAGGTCCATCAAGATAAAATTCAAGCCATTTTGGATTGGCCACTACTAAAGACATTGATAGATTTGAGGGGATTCTTCAGCCTTTACAGTTACTATAGGATGTTTTTCAAGGGGTTTTCTTAGTTGGGTGCACCTATTATAAATCTCACTAAGAAAGGATCTTCTGAATGGATAGATGAGGCTCAGCATACATCCAATAAGCTTAAGGAGGTAATGAGCACTTGTCCTATTTTAACATTGCCTAATTTCTCTCAACCTTTTTTTTTGGAGTGTGATGCATTAGGTATAGGGATAGGTGACATGATTATGCAAAATAGGCACCCCATTACCTATAATAGCAGGAAGCTTAGTGATGTGGAGATATTTTACTCCACCTATGATAATGAGATGCTTGCCATCATGCGTGATTTGGCAAATTTTAGGCAGTATTTGGTAGGTGTAAACAAATTTATCAATTAGAATCATAATATTTTGAAATATTTCTTGGAGCAGAAGGATTTGAATGAGACATATCAAAAGTGGGTAAGAAAAATTCAAGATTATCATTTTGACATTGAGTATGTTAAATGGAAGAGGATTATTGTAGTTGATGCCCTTTCCAAGAGACCCACTTCATGTTCTATGACTGAGATTTTAGTTGCTTAGAAGGCTCATCTCTTGGTAGAGTATTCCAAAAATAAATTTTCATGTGATCTTATGGATTAGTGGACTTAGGATGAGAGGTATAGGATGGTAGATGATATCATCTACTACAAAGATAGGATTTATTTGGTGCTTGAATCAAGATCAAAGGAGAAAATTTTGAGGGACAGTCATGACACACCTCTTGTGGGACATTAGAGTTATTTAAAAACATACAAATAGATCAGAGAGAGATTTTTATGGAAGGGTCTCAAAGATGATGTTTTGCACCATGTCAGAAAGTGTATGACTTGTTAGCAGAACAAGTTAGAGCATACTTTCCCCATAATATTATTACAACCATTACCTATCCTAGAACAAAAGTGGGAGAGTATTTCCATGGATTTTATTATAGGTCTACCAAAAGTGGAGGGAAAATATTTCATCTTTGTGTTAGTTAATAAGTTGACTAAGTATGTGCACTTATTTACCATATCTTCTAAGTACAAGGCACCTTAGGTTGTAGATTTTTTGTGTAGAGAGGTATTCAAACTCCATGTATTTCTGAAGAACATTGTCATTGATCAGGATAGCAAGTTTCTCAATATATTTTGGTAGGAGATATCTAGACTAGATAGCATGGAATTGAACCCAAGTATAAGTTACCATCCCTAGATGAATGGTTAAACAAAGATTATGAATAGATGGGTGGAAGGATATTTGTGAAATTATGTTTTAGGGTAGTAAAGGGATTGGATCAGGTGGTTATATTTAGGTGAGCATTGTTACAATACCACCCATCACATGTCGATTGGTATGGCTTCTTTTCAAGCATTATATGGGTATGATGATATGGCTTTTGTATACTTAGCATTTGATGATAGCAGGGATCCTAAGGCCAAGAATTGGATTCAAGAGAGTCAAGACATACTTAAATCACTTAAGGATAATCCTTATCATTCCTAGGATGAGCAAAATATTTATTCAAATAGGCATAGATTTGAGAGGAGTTTTGAGGTTGGAGACTTAGTTTTCTTGTGCATGTAGTCATATAGACAATCTACATTTTAAAAAATGGTTCAAAGAAGCTTAATCCTTGATTTTATATGCCATACAATATTTTGAAGAGAGTTGGTGAGTTGGCATATGAATTTGATTTGCCATAAAGTAGCAGGATTCATAATGTATTTCATGTTTCTTTCCTAAAAAGGGCACTCAGGCAACATATCATGACATCTCTTAACCTATCACCATTAGATGAGGAGGGAAAATTGGTCTTATTTCCTAATGCTATCTTGGATACCAAAGAGAGGAGGTTGAGGAAATGATTTCTCAAAAAATACCTGATCATATGGAGGGACTTACCCTTAAAGGATGATACTTGGGAGGGAGAGAAGATTCTTCAACATCCAAATTTACAATTACTTGTGGGAAAGCAATTTCAGGAAGGGAGGACTATAATGTCCCCTTCTTCCAAATGAGACACTTGTAGAAGATTTTTAGCCTATTTTATTCCTATAGTCTAAGTTAGGTGATGTAAGGGAATATTAGTGTGGGATCATTATTCACTAGTTACTATTCACTTACACTATTCACATATCACTATTCATCAGTGACTGTGCATGATGATGTGGAATAAAAATGAGGTGGCATAGTGATGAGGTTTCCTTTTTTGATGTATCATGGTCCACATAAGAATTTTAATTATTGAAATTGGAGGAGAGATAAATGGGGTGCATTTTTCCACTTGGCCACATGAAAGGAATAATGAAAACATGTGGGGGACAAATGGAAAGTGGATCTCATCATTCCACTCAATCATGTGTCTGTGGGGCACCTTTGATTGAATTCAAATTTTGAGGAATATGTTGACTTATGAGTATGCACATGGGAAAGTGGGTAACATGGCTTACTATTCTTGATTGGGAGTCACATGGAAAGTGGGGCATAGTATTTTAGGGCACATGAAGAAGGTCAAAAGTAAATAATGAATATGCCTTACACATGTGAGAGACAAATTATACTATTGATAAATAACACTACCACTTCAAGGATGGTGCATTTTATTATCTATCATAGTTTCACCTCTTTCTCCTTCTCATTTTTAAATTCTATATGTTAAATCTCTCTTACTTGGTTATGCATATTTTGAAAATTATAAACCCCCCTTATTTTCATAACTTGAACTTGTGTTCAATTCTTTCCCTCCTAAGACAAAATCCATGGAGTGTTGATTGTTGGTTTCAGTGGTGAGATATCCCCCTAGTTGCTTATGGTAATTCCACCCAAGAATTACAGTTAGTCTTAATATAATATTTAGAGTGCACTATGCAGAGTGTGTGTGGTGTGAAGGATTTGTATTAAGGATTGTGTGAAGAATTGCAAGTGTGGCTAAGTTTTTATAAGTGACTATGTTAAAGAATTAATATAATATTTGTGGTTTAATATTATCTCCAACTTTATATTATGTATTATTTAGTTAATGTTGAAGCTATTTTTAGTTAAAATTAAATAAAACTCATATTTAGCTAAATATCCTAAAAAGGGATATTTCACAGAGCCCAGTTTACCATCTAAATAATTCCTAGAGCGTGGTAGGCACATATCCATATCATCCTTGAGGATTCATAGGTGGTTCTTACTTTATGCCATGTGTCCATTTATAATTTTTCCATGCTACAATGGCTACCACCTAAGTACAATTTGATGTGTTGTCTTTATATGCTTGGAAGAATAAAATTCTAGATGGAGGATATGTGGCATCCTTTGATTATCCCTTTCAACTCTAAGTGTACCTTATTTTGACTAACCTGGGGTCTTTTTATCTCCACCCACCAATATGCATGAAAATAACACATGAATATGTAATAAGTTGGGCTCCCTAAGGCTTTGACATTTATATCAAGCTTAGAAGACTGACAATCCTAAAAATGGGCCAGGTGGCACTGTTTCACTTGGTCAGGCTCTCCTGGACTCTAACATCACTATCAAATCTAGGACACTAACATGTCTGACATTGGGGTGAACCAATTTGTTGGATCTTGGCAATTTTAACCTCTGTGTCATGCAACATCCTTCCACTTGATCATGCTCTCCTAGGCTATAACATCTCTATCAAAATTTTGAGATTGGCCATTCTAACATTAATCAACATGGTACTTTCTCATTAGGTTAGGATCTCCCAGGATCTAACGTCATTGTTAGGTTTGAGAGACTGACATGTCTATCATTAGGGCAAGCTCATTAGTCAGATCCAGGAAACTCTAACACCTTTAAATAAAGATCTATGTGATGTTCTTTGATTTGACCATTCCTCCTATATAAACCCACAAAAAGAGACTAAATAAAAATAAAATAAGTGTGATGAATTTAAACATTTACTTAACCACCTAATAAGTTTTGTAAGATGCCACATAGGACTCTAGGAGTTTGACACTTTGGGAGATTGAGGCTCTATGAATCTTACCATGACAACAAACTTGTAGAAAAAATAGTGAATTAAATATTCTAAGAAAGTGCTTAGTTTATTTTAGGATATGAATAGTACTTGACTATGTTATCTTTAGAGGTCATGGGCACTCTCAATAGGGGGTGTGTTTGCCATATCAAGTATGCAATACACTCAAGAAAACTAGGGTTAAACAAGAACTTGAGGATTATCTCAAAAATGATTTGATAGGAATGAGACTTAAAGTCCAAGAACCTTGAGTTTGATAATTTTAAGGAGGGGTCCCCCACTTCTCCAAAGAAGGGAATGTGTTGGCCATAAAAAATGGTGACTTCTATGAGGAAAGTGGTGTTAAACACTTAGAACCCAAGATGTTAACCTTTACTCTTGCACAAAACATAGATTGCAAGAAAATATTTAGACATGATAGGAAAAGAACGTGTTAGAGTCAATTAGAGCATGGCATTCTAATCATGATTTATTGATTATGGATCTATCTAAGCATGTTTAATAGAGAAAATAAAATAGTTGAAACATCAAAATATTAAAACATAATATAATATTATTTATCCTACTTCATATATAAAAACTATATGAATGATACATATTATATAGGAATATCATTCATATATTTTCGGGGAGCTCAAATCTCCATAAATATCTCACCTAAACCAACTCCAAATAACTCAAACACTATATATTACTATATTGTTACCAATAATATATTTGTGTAACTACTAACCTATATAAAACTATTAGTATTAATGCATTATTATAACTAACAATAATAACGTTAAATTAATAATGTTTACACATCATACCTAAACATTCACCCCCTTGTGAACATTATTAATCATATCTAATCCCCCTTAATGTGAGCATGGGTAGAATATACATCTTCAAGAACTTGTTTGAACATAATCGTATGTCAATGCATACTTTTAGGTATGCATACTACTATCATGATCTTGTTTCACATGACCACTATTATATGAAGGAACATATCTTGAATTTACTTTATGTGATCGTACGTATGTGTCACTAATGGATCATCTCTATAAATAAGTAAGCCTATCATGGGATCTCTGTAGTTAGTTTCCCTCCTATACAATTGTTTACCACATTCCATTATATCTACACCCTCCCTTTTATCTAAATATTAGAGGTATTTCAAAAAAGTATAGGAATGAAATCACATATAACTTAGAAAATGAAAATATCATGAGGAACAAATCCTTATTGTCATCTTATACAGCTTCTGTTAATGTATATTTCCACTCAAAAAAAAATAGCATAGACAATTTCCACTACCACTGAAGAACTATCCATGGTATTTTCCGGTTTGGCACAAAGCACACCACATTGAAGAATTAAAAAACCACACCACATATGTGAATAAGAATGTCCTTATGTTATTATTCAAACACATAGTGGAAATAAAACACACCACACAAAATGTCACCAAAACATCTAGGTCCTATCGTTGGTGACCGACAAGAGGCTTTGAAACCTCCAACCTTTGTTTCCTCCTTCCTACAGTAGGTGAATCTACTCAAAAAAAATGTCGATGAAGCTCATGTACTTGATTTTATTGAGGAGAAATCCCCCCATAATCCATACATTATGTATAAGTGAAAATACATCCATGAGGCAATTTTTTTTATCTTTACAATTTTGACGATGACTATATAACCTAAAAAACCTTAAAAAATGGACTCTTGACAAATAAAGACATACTTTAAAAATAATTATTTTGACATTTTTGATTTTTTTTAAACATAATAATATTTCTTCTATTGTATAATTATATATGGGAGATACATATTATATAAGAATATCATTTCTATAGTTGGGGAGCTTAAATCTCTGTAAATCTCTCACCTAAACAAACTCTAAATAACTCAAACACTACATATGAATATATTGTTACCAACAATATATTCATGTAACTACTAGCCTATATAAAACTATTAATAACATATTAATGTATTATTTTGTAATATCCCCTCCAAACAGGAAATATAGCAACACAAAAAATCTGAACCAAGATATAATCATTGTTGAATAAATTCAGAAAGATCACAATAATATAGTCTCTTAATAACAAATTACAGATTGTATCACTTGTCCTTCTAAATTATTACAATTGTAGTCCTCTAATATGCATATAAATATGAAATACAGTCTTGAAAAACCCTGGCTTTGCAAAATCTGGAAGTGTAAATTGAATTCTGGAAGGTCTTGGGTTGCTGTGTAAAAACACAGTCACCGTTGTCGGTAATACTACCGCTGTCGGTAGCTAATACTACCATCGTCAGTAATACTGCCATCGTCGGTGGCCGTCGTCGGTAATACTGCCGTCGTCGATAGCCGTCATCGGTAATACTGCCGTCGTCGGTAGCTGTGCAAACCTGTACGGCTCTGTACGGCTTCGTACGACCGCCAATAAATTACACCCTATTTGTAGGACCTCTGATCTGAAGATATATGACTCTAATACAGAATATCTCTATCTGTATAGCTTATTTGAATCAAAACATAAATAAATAAATACCTGGAATATCTGTAATAACTTATGTGTGAAGTTATCTCTCAAACCTAAAATTTTGTGATAACTTCTGGATGAAGCTATCTCACACTTTGGCAATAAATCAGCTGATATTCCACAGCCTCTTAATTGCACACACTAAAGAGGGAACGTTCTCCAATGCAAATGGAATCCTTGAACCCTAGGCTCAATCTTCACAGAAGAAATTCTCAAAATCAATATCAATAATCCATAGCATAATGAACAATGGCCTCCATGAGAAACCCTTATACCCTCAAAAGATATGCTTGCCCTAATTAGGGTTTCTTAAATTAGAATTAGGGTTTCTAATTAAAAATAGGCTAAATAATTAATATTTGATTAAATCAATCAAATATTAATATCTCCCTCAATACATGTCGGATCCACGAACCGATCGAAGCTAGTGAATCAGGGAGTGATTCCGCGCATAACCATACCATAATAAAAGCGCTCCGCTGCATATCAAATATCCCTAAAAAGTAGGAGCTCAGGCCAAATGTGTCTGAAATACCCTGAATGAAAATCAAATGAAGAAATCCTGTGAATCAAAGTCGAGCCAAGCTCCATTATGACCCTCTATCCATCTTATTAGCCTATGAAGGTCGCATAATAGGCTAACCATGAACTCAGAACATGTCAATTGAAAAGGGGACATGACAATCCGCCCCTCCTGGAATTGCTTGCCCTCAAGCAATCACTGAATGACAAATCAATCAACCCACCTGGATCCCAAATGTAGTTAGGATCTCCACCACTGTCAATTAACATGAACCCCATGCCATGACCATCCCAACTCTCATGTAATGGCATCACATCATCTCTAGTACTAAGATAAGCACCCCAACATCCAATCCATAAATGAAAATCAGCAAGCAAACTTCGTACCTGAATAATATCTAAAACTGGATTGTGAAGGCTAGACATAGTCATATCATCATCAACCTGTGACCCGACTGTAACAGAAAGTTGAGTCCTCACCACATGTGACAACTCCTGAACTGAACTCACCTCAAGACCAAGCTCGTCCTCGTACCTCTCCTGTGTTGGTGCCAATGTGCTCTTGTCATCACCCTCTATCATGTTATGTGGTATAGGCACCTCCATCCGATGAAAAAACATATATCTGAAGCTGTTGCCCCGTATTGCCTTAAGAATATGTGTCGTCCCATCAACATTAAAGAGAACCTCCATGTCCTTGAGACGAAGAGTAACTTCCTCAAATGAATGAAGCCACTTCATACCCAAGACTAAGTCTATATCCCCCATGTTTACCACATAATAATCAGCCTTGAACTCATAGTTGTTCAAGCGCAATGGGAGGTCTCTAATCATACGTTCACACTTAAGAGTGTGACCATCAGCTACCTTAACTCTGATGCCCTCAAAACCTTCTGTAGTGAGTCCACGCTTCTCCACAAATCTAGCATCTATGAAATTGTGAGTGGCTCCTGTATCAAGAAGGGTGATAACCTTCTGCCCTGCCAAAACTCCACAGAGTCTGAATGACTCATCCGACTGAATGCTGGATAGGCGTGCCTCCTGTATGTGAATCTCTAATTCTGCCTCTGCATTAGGCCCTGAAGCCTCTGCCTCTACCCCCTCAGAACTAGTTCGCTGTTCGGAATCCTCTGAATCAGAATCCTCATAATATATCCACATCACACGATTTGCCTTGCCCTTAGGCCTCAAAGGACAATCGTGATGGATATCATATGGACCTTTGTAGTAGAAGCAAAGCTTCTTCCTACGTAGATCATTAAGCACCTCACGATCCAAAGGTGGTGCTGCTGGATTGGCCTTTGAGTCATTCTTTACACCTGATTTATCTATATTAAAATCCGGTCTCTCTGTATCTGTGTTGGAGCACTTATGGTCTCTAGATGAAGAAGTACCTTTGAAGTTAAATTTATGGGATGGGGCTGCCATCTCCATACTACGCACCTTCTTCATAGCTACCTGTAATGAAGGAGGATCAAAAGCTTTGATCCACCCTCTCAATGGCTCTGTCAATCCCTCCATGAAGAGAACTACCAATCTACGCTCAGAAATATTGGGCACCATGACTGCCAATCTCTGAAACTCACCAATGAAGGACTCTAAATTACCTATTTGTCTCAACTATGCCAGATCTCAAAAGTAAACCTCGGGATCCTTCTTGTCAAACCGCTCAACCAATCTATCCACAAAGTCCTGATACTCTGTCACCTGGTTATGCTGAAGTGTTACCATACCATGGTACCACCAATCATGTGCTACTCCATCCAAGTGCAAAGTGGCATATTTGATGGCCTCTATCTCTGACATCGGTCTCAATGCCAAAAAGGTGTCAAGCTTATGAACCCAAGCTTGAGTTGTCATCTTGCCACTGCCGTCAAAGGTAGTCAAAGAAAGCTTACCCGTAGCCTTCTTCAGCTCACTGAATTGGACTCTAGGTCTCCTGTCCTGTCTAGCCAATCTATAGTGCTCTCTCCTCAAATTGACAAAATGATCAAAGGTTGTTCTCTCTTGAATATGAGGAGGTAATAAGTCCCACTCATCATTTGCAGCCATGTAAACATCTGCAAATGGAGAATTCCCTGCCTCCTCCTCTGCTGGTGCCTCTGGTTCTTCTTGAACAAATGAAGGGCGTGTAGGTCTATCAGCTGTTCTGTAGTGAGTCTGTTGTGGTCTCTGATTAACCGTAGCACTCCTGTCATCTCTTTGGTCCCTGTTCTGTCCATCAGGTGCATTCATTCTCTCTATCATGGTCATAAGTCCCTGTAGTGTCTGAGCCATCTGCTGTTGGCTTGTCATCATAGCACGCTAAAACTCTCTGGTGGCCTGATCAGCATCATACCTGTGGCCCCTGGGTGGGCTGCCCTCACGTCTGTCACTCATGATGATCGGTCTCTGATCTAACAACTGGATACCTTCAAGCAAGGCTCGGCTGCGTGTGTTATACCTGTGTGGTCTCAACTCTTGTGGCTGCATAAGATCTATAGACCCTCAGGCTGGCAGGATTTAGCTCTGATACCACTGTAATATCCCCTCCAAACAGGAAATATAGCAACACAAAAAATCTGAACCAAGATATAATCGTTGTTGAATAAATTCAGAAAGATCACAATAATATAGTCTCTTAATAACAAATTACAGATTGTATCACTTGTCCTTCTAAATTATTACAATTGCAGTCCTCTAATATGCATATAAATATGAAATACAGTCTTGAAAAACCCTGGCTTTGCAAAATCTGGAAGTGCAAATTGAATTCTGGAAGGTCTTGGGTTGCTGTGTAAAAACACAGTCACCGTCGTCGGTAATACTGCCGCTGTCGGTAGCTAATACTGCCGTCGTCGATAATACTGCCGTTGTCGGTGGCCGTCTTCAGTAATACTGCCGTCGTCGGTAGCCGTCGTTGGTAATACTGCCGTCGTCGGTAGCTGTGCAAACTTGTACAGCTCTGTACGGCTTCGTACGACCGCCAATAAATTACACCCTATTTGTAGGACCTCTGATCTGAAGATATATGACTCTAATACAGAATATCTCTATCTGTATAGCTTATTTGAATCAAAACATAAATAAATAAATACCTGGAATATCTGTAATAACTTATGTGTGAAGTTATCTCTCAAACCTGAAATTATGTGATAACTTCTGGATGAAGCTATCTCACACTTTGGCAATAAATCAGCTGATATTCCATAGCCTCTTAATTGCACACACTAAAGAGGGAACGTTCTCCAATGCAAATGGAATCCTTGAACCCTAGGCTCAGTCTTCACAGAAGAAATTCTCAAAATCAATATCAATAATCCATAGCATAATGAACAATGGCCTCCATGAGAAACCCTTATACCCTCAAAAGATATGCTT
The DNA here is from genome assembly GCA_037957365.1 of Torreya grandis. Taxonomy (NCBI): domain Eukaryota; kingdom Viridiplantae; phylum Streptophyta; class Pinopsida; order Cupressales; family Taxaceae; genus Torreya; species Torreya grandis. Next base: position 1,599,081 of record JARHVA010000324.1, read on the forward strand.
GCCCTAATTAGGGTTTCTTAAATTAGAATTAGGGTTTCTAATTAAAAATAGTCTAAATAATTAATATTTGATTAAATCAATCAAATATTAATATCTCCCTCAATACATGTCGGATCCACGAACCGATCGAAGCTAGTGAATCAGGGAGTGATTCCGCACATAACCATACCATAATAAAAGCGCTCCGCTGCATATCAAATATCCCTAAAAAGTAGGAGCTCAGGCCAAATGTGTCTAAAATACCCTAAATGAAAATCAAATGAAGAAATCCTGTGAATCAAAGTCGAGCCAAGCTCCATTATGACCCTCTATCCATCTTATTAGCCTACGAAGGTCGCATAATAGGCTAACCATGAACTCAGAACATGTCAATTGAAAAGGGGACATGACATATTTTAACTAACAATAATAACATTAAATCAATAATGTTTACACATCATACCTCAACATGATTCCCATAAAAAACCATCAGTGTGTGAGAGATGATGTATTTTTTATTGATTTGATTCTAGATTTCACTAAAAAAAATAAAGGTTAGGTTGGGAATTAGATCTCCCTAAAGGGATTTATTTTTTATATGGCTTGGAGGGGAATGGTATGGCCATTTTTATACTTGCATACAGGTATTTATATCTTGATAGAGGTACCTCTAGTCCCATTTGAGGCCTTTCTCCACTACCATCCAGGTTGGAAAGTTAACAATGGATTTTGCCTAAATAACCCTTTCAAGGAAGACTCAAAATTTAGATTTTGAATTTTATTCCAGTCTTCTTTGAAAGTTTTATTATGAAGATATTTGGAATTTCTATCCATTTAGGGTTTGGGATGAAGCCAAGGATGATGGGATGTTTAGAAAGCTCTAAATACCCAACCAATCTTAGATTGGTTTGGTGATCTCAATTTTCATTAGGATGTTCTTATTAAGTGCATCTTGATGGGTTCTATCAAGAAATGGGGTTGTTCTAAAATTCACTTATTTAATTAAGAATCATCATCCTCCAAGATTTGAAATGTAAAAGACTTACTGATAACCTTTAACTTAATTAAAATGAAATCTCACCTTTGGTATTCCAAAGCTTAACTATACCTCTTGGGATTTCATCATCATTCAAATTGGCTACCTACTATGATTTCACTAAAGGAATTTTATAGTTCCATTTAATATCTTGGTTTCAATTGAAGGCTAGATCCGGGCCACGGTTGGTTGAAGGATGAACACCACAGGAAAAAAAATCAAAATCAAAAATGAATGCAACAAAAACAAACACACAACTAAATCAAACTAATCTAATATGTACATTACCACCCTTACCAAGATTAATCTAAAATCACACTGGAAGGGGTATTCTTGAAGTAGTGCTTCAGGAACTATCCATTCATTGGTAGGGGGAGATCATTTCATTTAAGGTCCTTAAGGTGAAAGGCATTTTAGCCAAGTAACTCAATTATTTGGTAGGGGTCAATCTAGAGAGGATTGAACTTGGGGTGATAGCCCTTATTTTCATAAGATTTATCACATAATAATACCAAATCAAAAATCCTACAAGATTTAACCTTGGATCTTTTGTCAAACCATCGCTTGATAGTGCTCTGATGCCTATTAAAGTTGACTAAGGCCTCATCCTAGGCAACTTCTAACTAGACAATGTCTAAGATCTTGGATTTCACTTTATCATCATGTTCTATATACTATTATATGAACTTATAAGGAGGTAACTTATGTGTAATTGGTAGAACTAGATTGAATCCATAGACTAGTAGGAATGGTGAGTTCTTGAGTGCTTGTGTATGCCTAGTACAGTCAACCCATAGCAAAAATCTTAGAAATGAATGTCATTCTTGGGGTTTCTTCTCTATAGACTTATTGATGTCATTGATTAGATTTTTGTTGGTTTATTATTCCAATCCATGCCATTATGGGTATTAATTGGATGAGAGTCACAATGTGATACCTTTATCATATACATATTTGATGAAATCTACATATTGAAATGCATGATTGTTATCACATACCAATGAGATAGGGGTTGCAAAATAGGTGGTTACATTATTCTCCTTGAATTTGATGACTTCAGTAGCATTTTTTATTTGTTACCACTTCTTCAATCCACCTTGTACAATAATCTATAGTCATAATAACATTGAGGAATTAGGTTTGATGACCCCCACAAAATATAGCCCCCATAGGTCAAATGGTGTTATTTATATAACAAGACATAATGGCATTATTGCATGAGTTTCCCTCTTGGTGAAGGTCTAACACTGATGGTATGTTCGGACATGGGCATGGACATATTTGAATAGGGTAGGCTAGTAGTATCCTTCTTAGAATATTTTGTGTGTCATTACATTCATGGCAGGGTGGCTAGCTCCTAGCTTCTCATGGAAGTTTTCCATTACTTCCATGGTTTCCACTTGTGATAAGAATCTAAGATATACACCCTCATGATTCTTCCTAAGATAACTAACTTTTACAACATATACTATGAAACCTTCAATCTGAGGGCTCTCTTCTATGTTTAATTGAGCCCAAGAGGTATGTTCTTGTAGAGTAGGTGATGTAATATTGGGGTGTACCAATCCTTTTGCAATACTAGCTTTTGGTCCAATTGGTGCATAATGATCCTTGGATCAATTTTAGTTATCAATTGAGTAAGGCCCTATCCTATAGCTAATTTGGTAGATTTTATTTCTAAATCATATTCCTATAGCTTTGTCATCCATCTACCTTTATTCTCGTCTAGTTCATTTTTCCCCAACATTATCTTGATGGCCAAATCCAAGATAATTACATGTACTTTACTTCTAATAATGTAGTGCCTCAATTTATTCATAACCTTGACTAGTGTATAAGAGTGTTTGTCAAGAGTGGAATATTTTAGTTTTGCATCTTTGAGATTGGTGCTCATAAAATCAATAGGGTATTCTTCTCCATCTAATTTTTGTGTGAGGCAAGTGATTATTGTGTGATCAAAAGTGAAGGGGTAAATGTAAAAATCATATGTATAGTTTGCACTAATCAACATTGGGACTTATATGATAGCATCCTATATATCTTATAAATCCTTCTTCAATTAAGTATGTCACTCCACTTTGTCATCCTATTTCAACATAGCATTCAGAGTCTTTACAAATTCATCAAATCTAGAAATGAACTTCTGAACAAAGTTAATTTTCCCAAAGAATGATTTTAATTCTTTCTTGATATTAGGTAGAGGTAACTAAGAAATCACATTAACTTTTTCTAAATCGATAGCAATACCCTCTTGTGTGACGATATGATTGAGAATATTACCTTTAGTGACACCAAACATGCTCTTCTTTGGGTTTAGAGAAATATCATACCTTCTGTACCTTTTGAATACCTTGTATAAGTGGTTTATGTGATATGATCTATATTTTAAAAACATAGTCAAGTCATCCATATACATTATTATACTTCCAATTAAACCTTCAAACTCAAAATCGATCACCCTCTAAACATTTGCTTTTCTATTGGTCAACCCAAATGCCATTCACTTGTAGGTGAATGTCCCTAATTTGGTGGTGAATGTGATTTTGATTCGATCTTAAAAATTGACCAGGACTAGGTTATATCTCAAGAATATATCCAAGAAGTATATCATATGGGATCAACTCACCATTTGTATCACTTCATCAAGTGAAGGTAATGGGTAGTTATCTTTATTTGAAGCTCAGTTTAGGTTTTAAAGTCTACATACACATGGATTTATTTGTTCTTATTTCATATGAGAACTAGGTTGGCTACCCAAGTAGAGTGGAAAACTTGGAAGATTATCCCACCAGAGAGTAATTTATGAATCTCTTTTATGTATTAAAGGCTTTGCAATTGGGTTAATAGGTATTTGTCTCTACCTAATTGGTTTTTAAACTAGTTTGAGTGGAATGGTGTGTGTAATTACCCTTGGGTTGAAAAGTTTCAGGTCTCCATAGGCATAAGTAATTATAGCTCTATATCTTAGCAGTAACATTCATAGATTCTCAAGTTTGAGGCCCATCCAATATGGGCCTACATTAACAGTTTGGGGTTTTTCCATAGAGCCAAGGTTTACGATTTAACACTTATAGTTCTCAAACTTGGGTTTTTTAATTTGGGGTGTGGGGTTTAAGGTGTCAAACTCTCTTCCTAGTGAAATCATCCCTTTTAAGATTTAATTCTCATGGATAATAAGGATCTTATCCTTATAAAGATTAGCTCTAGGGTTGTCTATATCGATTTCATCAATTATTTGGGCTTCAAATGCCCCAGATTTATTATTAAATTTGATATATATTGATCATCCTCAAAGAACAAGAGATTCATCACATTATCTAGAACAAATTGATAAGGGACTAGTTCCACACGGAACTCTTACAACTCAGTGTCATACATGGGAGTTAATTTTATGGTTTTAGATGCTAATGAGTTAGCAACTTAGTTTTCCTCCCTTGAGATAGGGATGATGTTGAATGCATTAAACATATCGATCAATTCCCAGACCCTATGTTTATACCTCCTAAGGTATGATAACTTGCACTAAAATTTACACTTAACTTGATTAACCACTAGCTCAAAATCACTAAATACCCTCATTTATTTTACCTTATGTTTTAATTTAAATTGCAATCTTAGGATTAATGCCTCCTACTCCACTAAATTTTTTGTGTAGGGGAACTGTAACCTATATGAAGCTAGGTGATTTTTTCCATGGGGTTTTACTAGAAGAATAATTGACCCACTACCTTGTTTGAAATGAGCCTCATCAATATGGAAGGATCATAGGCTTGACAATCCTGGCTCATTATCAACATTGTTTTTAGCAAGTTTTATGCTCAACATATATATCCCTAAGTCTGAGGATATTAGATTTAATTTCTTATTGATTGTATTATACTCAATTATCATTTGTTTCATGTGGGTTCCTCTATCCACTTTGATTTGATTGGATATGCTTCTCTAGGGTAACCACATATGAGATAAGTCATTGGTCATGTACCTATTTAAGGTTGTAGACTAGTCCCTACTAAGGAGTATGTCATAAGGTTCAATAATATCCACCACTTAGTTATCTATGAATTATTGAATCCTAGGTTTAGATTCTAGGTACATGTGAACATTTAGAATCTCACTGACTACTTTGACCTTTGATTTATCTAGTTGAATCACCACCTTATCTAACTTGATATGGACTAGCCCTAACTTCTCACAAATACTTGTTTGCATTACGTTTGTTGAGGATCTTGAGTCCACTAGGTAGTTATGCAAATTATTACCAAATAACCTAATAGTTAGGAGGAAGGGAGGTACTTCAGTCTTATTTTTATGGATAATCACATTGGTGTGGGTTATTTTCTACTTAGTTTGGGTCGACTACATTATATTTTCAATTAGGGATTTCAATAGAAGATCTCATTGATTTGTCATCTAAGCAAGTTCATGAAGAGTGATATTTGATTTAATCTTATTCATATCTTATACTATGTTTTAGCCTACATTTTTTTTTTTTGACTAATTAGGTCTTAGTAGGAGTCTTTGGCTCTTGGTGTTTCAGAGGTAGTGGGTCATTCCTAGAATTGTGATCTAGTGGGGTTGCACCATCATTCGAAGGAGTCAAGGTAGTGAGGGGTCAATGTTATTTCCTATTCCTAAGGGCACAGTTATTCCTCTATAAGTGTTGGAACATGTGAACCTCACTTTTTCTTTCTTCCAATCCATTTTATTCATGGCTAGGGAACTCCATGGTTTCTAACACCATGGTATTACTATGGGGTCTACCTATATTGGATTATTATCGATGGTTTGAGACCACCTCATACTCCATCTCTCTAAAAGATCTCAAAGGTGTTGCATAACTCTATATAGTTAAGTTCCTCATGTGTGGTTATGTTATGCATGTGGCACCAGTTAAGTAGGGCTATTTTATAGATGTGAACTTTTGACAACATATTAGGAGAGGGTTCTCACTAACTATGAGGATGAATTTAATTTATATTTTGTCTTTGGTAAGTAAAGTGTTTATTTTAAATTTTAGAGTTAGAGTTACCCATTTACCCTTGTAGTTTAAGGAAATCATTACTTAGCTTTTGTACCATTCATTTGATGTCATCCAACTCTTTCTTCGTATACTCATGGGGTATGGTTTGGTTATTATTGGTTACCACCAATGTCATTTAGTGTTGTAACTAAGGGACCATTTCATGGTTTACTAGATTAATAAAAATCAAGTGTTAGTTTGGTATGGCATGACTCAGAGGTATTTGGTTTATTATATATAATGGTTGGGACATTGGAATATTTGTGTTTGTGTTGGAAAATAGGCTCAACATAGGTATATACGATAATACATTGGGAATCCAAGTCATCATCTAGGCTTGAGGGTTAAAATACCTATCAAATTTTATGGATTTGGCATATGTCAAGGGTAAGTCAACTATCTTGGCATTTCACTTTTAAAACATGGTGATCTAGGGGTCCAAGTCATTCATATACATTTCAAGTACCAACCAGACATTAGGTTGGTAGAGCACAATGACTCGACTATACATTTTTAAAACCTAGCATTGAATTTTTTGATGGGTTCATTGGGTTCTTATTTGATACAAGTAAACTATTTATAGAGAACATTAGGGTCAATAACTTGCCCAAATTGGGCTAAGAAAGCACTACTAAATTGGTCCCAGCTAGAAATTGACTTTTCAAGGAGGTTAAGGAACCAATCATAAGTTGAATCCATTAGAGTGAAGGGAAAAATCCTACATGCCACTTCTTTGTGTCCACATTAGGGAGTCTTAGGTTGGTCTTGTAATAGGTCACATGTTCTTTAGTAGTTCATCCCATAATAAGAGTGAAACAGGGGAAGTACCTTTTTTGGTTTTTAGGTAAGTCATAAATGACTTGAGGAATGTTCATAGCTGACCCAAATAACCATGCCACTGAGAGATCCATCATGGGTGGTTTATTTGGGGGAGGATATGAGGATGAGCTAGTAGAATTAACAATATGTCTATGTCTTTTATTATGAGATTGTGCTCTCTAATTCACTTGTAGGGGTGAATAATCAGCCTACCTCTCTTAGATTTAGAATTAGTAATTCATGTAATAGGCTCCAAGGTGTTTTATAGTAAAATAATAGTTAAAACATCCCCATTAACAAGCATATACATCATAGATTATCAGCATAGACCCATTAAATTATCTTCTATATGACATGTGTTCTCATTGTTACTAACAAATAAATTTTAATTATAGATTTGCACCCTCCTTCTAGCACCAATTGTTTTTGGCCTTGATATCCTTTCTGCCTCCAAAGGTACTCATTGGATTGAGTGTTTTATAGAGGAAAGTGGGAGACAATTCATGGGATAAAATATCCCCTATTTAATTTTAGTAATATTGTTGGTTCAGTCTAAGGACTGAGTAGGTTAACATTTTCTACTTAAAGAGTTATAAGTGTTACCACCAGAGGTTCAAGATGTGTGCAAGTATATTGTGAATACATTACCAACTAAATAAGCTTCTCTTTATCATTTATTATTGAGTCACACCATAAAAATTTTAAATGTGAGCATCTCACAAATTATGTCTACCAGATATATCACCATGTATAAGTCACCTCCTCCTTAGGTATCTACCATTGCCTTAATTGTATTGAAATTAATCATCCCTCAAAGATTGAGGACTTACTCACCCTTGAGAATTATGTGGAGTAGGGGAATCCATGGAGGTTGATGTGTCTATAGTAACTCTCCCCAAATAGTCAGTTTGAGTAGGATCATCTTGATGTAGATTCCCTCTTTGAAGGTTTAGATAATATATGTATTCAATTCCATCTTATTGACCCATTTAGCATCAAGGTTCTCTACCTAGTCCTTTAGGATGTCATAAATCAGGTGAAAGCTAGTCTAGGTGGTCACCATACATGAATCATAAGTGACTATAAACTTTAAGAGGTTATAGTAAGATTTAAATGTGGATTTTGAGATGTGTATAATTTGATGCTAGTAGTTCATAGAGTAGACCATGTCATGAATCCCATCTTGTGCCTACTTTGTCATGAGCAATAATTTGTCCAATAATTCAGTATAGGAAAATATATCTATATTGGAAGTAACTTAGTGTAGCCCATACTTATCATATGATTGTTGTGGTGTGGAGCTAAAAGCTTCAACTGTTTGCAAACACAAGAGGAAGGATGCTGAAGAACCAGAGGAACCGGCGTCGGCAGCATGATCGACGTCGGTCACAGACAGTGAAGAAGGAGACTGGCGACGGTAGGGAGTTGGCCAACGTCGATAGCACCAGACAAACAGGGACCGGCGTCGGTCGCCTGTGTAGTCCAGAACTGTTTGTTGCACGAATAGTTAGTTAGTTGAACCGAGTGTTTGCATGCTAAGGGGCTAATTTAAGTCGCGGGCTGTGTGTCTAATTTTAGTAGTTAGAGTTCTATTTTTGTAAGCATGGGATCTTATTTATAGACCCATAAGGCATGTATTGTAAATATATTTCAAAGGCAAGTAAAAGCATTGAAGCTAGCAAGGTCAAGGAGATCTACAGGTGTAAGGTCAAGGAGATCAGCTGAAGCATTCAAGGAGGGATAGCAACTCAGGCTTTAGAGTTGTTGTGTTGAGCAAGAGAGAGAGGGAAGAAGTTCTTGAGGTGTGGTAAGCCTTTGAGGTGGAGGAAGAAGTGGCATCTTCCTTATTGTATTTTCTTCTAGTAGTATTTAATACAAGAGTGTGTATTGTCTCTCAAATTCTTTGTTGTCTCAAGTTTCTAGCTACTTTATCATTCTGGTATAATTTCGTGTTTAATTGCATATAAGAAAGTAATCAATTGTGCTCTAATTGGTAGAGCTACAGATCCCCTGACAAGTGGTATCAGAGCTACGGTTTGCAGGAAGCAGGGTATTATTTTTTTATTACAGGTCATTCACAGGGTTTTCTGATTGAGTGGGAGTTCAGCAATGGCAAAAGAAAGCAGGCTACGAATGGAGAAGTTTAACGGCAAGAATTATCAACATTGGAGGATGTAGATTGAGGACTATCTGTATCAGAAGGATCTGTACTTACCGTTGGGTGGGGTTGCATGCAAGCCCACAGATATGAAGGATGAAGAATGGAACGTTCTTGATCGAAAGGCTCTCGGTTTCATAAGGTTGAGCCTTGCATCGTCTATGATTTCCAGCTTATCACAGTGCAAGACAACGGAAGAGTTGATAAAGTCCTTGGCAAATTTATAAGAAAAGCCCTCAGCTTCTAACAAGGTATACCTTATGAAGCATCTATTTACTTTGCAAATGCAGGAAGGTGGATCGGTACATACTCATCTCAGTGATTTCCATGGTTTGGTAAACCAACTAGCTTCAGTCAATATTGTTTTTGATGATGAGGTAAAGGCTCTCTTGATTTTATGTTCTTTGCCTGAAAGTTGGGATGGTATGGTTATGGCAGTAAGTAATTCTGCATCTGCTTCTAAAATCTTAAAAGTTGATGATGTTGTGAGTGTGATCTTGAATGAAGAAATACGCAGGAGAAGCACAAGTGAATCATCAGGGAATGCTCTAAGTGCATAAAGCAGGGAAAGGCAAAGGGAGAAGGTTGAGCAAGGGAAATCAAGGTCGGGAAGGAGATCTGAGTCCAAAGGTATTACCTGCTGGTTTTGTGGAAAGAAAGGACATACAAAGGAGTGTTGGTTGAGAGATAAAGAGAATCAACATGCAGGTATGGAAGAAGCAAAGGATGAAAATATTATGATGTAGGATGCTCTCATACTTTCTTCAGATAGTCAGGTAGGATCATGGATTTTAGATTCTGGTTCATCTTTTCATGCATCCCCAAACAGAGATTTGTTCTACGAGTATGAACAGGGAGACTTTGGAGTTCTTTATTTAGGGGATGGTACGCCTTGTCAGATAGTTGGCAAAGGGAAAGTGCAGCTGAGATTGCAGACTGACAACACGTGGGTGTTGAAAGAGGTCATGCATGTTCCAATTCTGAAGTAGAGTCTGATTTCTATAGGAAGGTTGGGAGATGAGGGATGCACAATAACCCTCACAGTAGATTCTTGGAAGGTTACCAAGGGAGCACTTGTTCTAGCAAGAGGTAAGAAAGTAGATACTCTTTATCTGTCTACTTGTATTACTGATTCCACTTCTAGTGTAGATTCGAAGATGTGGCCTAATAGGCTTGGTCACAAGAACAGGGAGGGAATGGAAGTTCTTGATTCAAAAGGTATGCATTCAAATTTGGAAAGCATAAATACAGTTCATTGCAGAAAGAGGAAATTTGATGCTTTTGACAGGAACAAAGAAGCCTTGGTGTTTATGGAGGAGTTGAAGGATAGAGATCAGTCACAGGGGCTGAATAAATCTAAGCAGGGCAGCATGGATAGAGGTTTGATCCAAGAAGAGCTCGCAGATGAAAATTTCATCACTTACAGGAACACACAGACACCGATGTCGGTAGCTTGGCACCGATGTCAGTCATCCAGATACCGACATCAGTCATGTGCAGACCAGCAGGGTCGATAGGTTGGACAGGAGAAGTCTGACGTCGGTCATAAGGACCGACATCGGCACGAGGGACACCGGCGTCGGCTAGGGAAATGACCTCGACAGTCAGGATCAGTGCAGGAAACTGACATCGATCGAAAGCAGACTGGGAGATGGCCTAAATCAGTCACTGGAATGGATATTGGGTGAATTACTAAGTCTCAAACACCCATGTGGAGGTCAGGAAAGGTATGTGAACCTCATATTCGTTGTTTACCTTCTTTATATTGCTTACTGATAGTCATGAACTAGGAAGATGGAAGAAGCAATGCAGGTAGAATCCAGAAACAGTGGGAGCTTGGCATGGATGAGGAGTGTGAGTCCTTGGAGAACCAAACAGGTATTTGTTGGTAGTGTTGTCAGCTGGAAGGAAGCACTGGATAGAGGGATGGATTCCCATTTTAGAGAAGAGAGTGGATGGATACATGAGACAGAAGACTATGGTATATGGTCTTGATTATGCTGCAGAACAATGGAGGTTTGACCATTGTATTTTATCTTTACCAGGTTGGATAATATTAGCTACATTATCCTATTACTGTATTGTGTTACTTGTTGTAGGGTTTCATATATAGGGAGTTTTCTGAGCTAAGGGTAGAGTTGGTTCAGAAGTGTGTCATGGAGAATTTGGGAGCAGCAAAATTCTTGTGGCATAAGATACAGGTATTGCATCACAAGTTTGCGTGGTGGTTGGTCTTCAAGAGTAACATTGAAGAGGGATACAGAGTCTAAGGAACAAAATAGATGGTGTACAGGTATAGGTACAAGTTTTAGCTATTTATCTCCAAGTGGGAGATTGTTGTGGTGTGGAGCTAAAAGCTTCAACTGTTTGCAGACACAAGAGGAAGGATGTTGAAGAACCAGAGGAACCGGCATCGGCAGCATGACCGACGTCAGTTACAGACAGTGGAGAAGGAGACCGGCGACGGCAGGGAGTCGGCTGACGTCAGTAGCACCAGACAAACAGGGACTGGCATCGATCGCCTGTGCGGTCCAGAATTGTTCGTTGCACGAACAGTTAGTTAGTTGAACCGAGTGTTTGCATGCTAAGGGGCTAATTTAAGTCACGGGCTGTGTGTCTAATTTTAGTAGTTAGAGTTCTATTTTTTTAAGCATGGGATCTTATTTATAGACCCATAAGGCATGTATTGTAAATATATTTCAAAGGCAAGTAAAAGCATTGAAGCTAGCAAGGTCAAGGAGATCAGCTGAAGCATTCAAGGAGGGATAGCAACTCGGGCTTTAGAGTTGTTGTGTTGAGAAAGAGAGAGAGGGAAGAAGTTATTGAGGTGTGGCAAGCCTTTGAGGTGGAGGAAGAAGTGGCATCTTCCTTATTGTATTTTCTTCTAGTAGTATTTAATACAAGAGTGTGTATTGTCTCTCAAATTCTTTGTTGTCTCAAGTTTCTAGCTACTTTATCATTCTGGTATAATTCCGTGTTTAATTGCATATAAGAAAGTAATCAATTGTGCTATAATTGGTAGAGCTACAGATCCCCTGACAATGAATCCCATCTTGTGCCTACTTTGTCATGAGCAATAATTTGTCCAATAAGTCAGTATAGGAAAATATATTTATATTGGAAGTAACTTAGTGTAGCCCATACTTATCATATGCTTGAAAGGCATATTTGAACTTGGCCTCATCTTCATCATTATTATAGGGTTTGGGTACCAGTTTGATGGCTTTGAACATATCGTTATATTGGTTGAAATGTGTCAAGCCATCTAGAAATGTGGTGTCTCTATATTATAGCATAGATTTTGGGTTAGAAGATGATGTAGACATTGCAGCTGGGATGGAATTCTATTTTAAGGAGCACTGAGTAAAGGGAGAATATGAAGGGAAATTATAGGAGTAGAAAGTGAGGAGTATATTCTAGGAAACTAGGAGTAATAATGGCTAATGACTTCACCTCATTGCACTTATAGAAATTTTTACACATCTCTTGTATTTATGGCACTTGGTGGCTCATTTGGTGTTTCAATGAATTTTTTACTTATTATTGGAAAGAGGGAAAAGAATAAACTAAGTATGGGTATGGTTGAAAAACCTGATTGATAATGTGCACATTGAATCAAAATATTATAAAGAGCTCCTCTTTGGCTTGGGAGGATGACCTATAAATAATAAAGCACTAAAGTAAACTTGTTTGTTAGATAAATAGCTAAGTAGATTACCTAGTGAAAACTAGATCCTGGAAGCAAGAGCTTCCTTAGGGGCTATCAATTCACACATTTTAAACAATTAAGTTTATAAATAGAAAATAAAGGTGCTTACATCAATAAATCAAAAGTAATAAAATTGAATACAAGATTACTTGCTAAGAAATAGAGCATAAATGGTTAAATTAGCAATAAAATAATTAATACTAGTGCTAGAGAGTTGTAGGATGATTTAGAAGATCCAAAAGGGATCTATGAACAAGCAGGTACATATATAATTAGGTTTGATTGGGTATAGGTAGGTGAAATTAGCTTGTTAGTTTTTAGTGCCATAGTGATCATCGATTATTGGGATGACCATTGATGCTTAAGGTGACTGTCGATGATCAAGCTGAGGATCAGTAGTTGGATAGACCATCAATAATTGAGTCAACCATCGATGGTTACTATGTGAGGATTTAGGTTGGTAATTTGACTGATTGGCAAGATCCAAAAGATGGATTATGAGAGATGGGTAAGACTTGGGTTGATTGCGAAGTGGAAATAAAGTAAATGGATATTAGGAAATAATTACTTATCTTACGATAAGTTAATTGGGTGGATGGTTGAGGCAATTAGCCTATTGGTTAAATTTAGCTTGATTTTGACAGAGTAATGGTACCTAAGGACTTGGTGAAGAGGCCACAATAGATTGACTCTCTGATATAATTGTTAGATTATTAGATTTTTTATGGTAATTGACCTACAAGAAATAAACTCCTAGATTCACAAGTTTTTTATAACATTTATAGATGGATTTGAACTCCCATCTCCTCTCTTCTTATAGGCACAAGTAAGAGGTAGAAGTTAAGGTTCAACTAGGTTATCTAATTATAAATTATCCATGCAAAGGCTCACACTAAGATTTATACCACTTGTATTTAGAAAAGCAATGTGGGTGAGTTTGCATACTTTTTGTTAAGGAGGTGTACCCTAACCGTTGACAATCAAGGTGACCATCTATGGTTACCCTAATCATCGATGGTCGAGTGTCGAGGGGTAAAAAGGTCTAAAAGGCAAGGTTAAGCTAGTTAAGTTAAACTAACTATGGGCTAGGTTGATTAGGGGTTAGAAGGTGATATTAGCCTTGAGGGGGTCTTAGGGTAGTCTAGGGGGTATTTTGAAATTCAAAATCATGTTGTGTAGATTTATGGTGTCTACATTTTGCCCATCTTTGTTATACAACTTTGAATTAACAAGTTGCAAAACAAAAAATGGAGTTGTTCAAAGGTTTGATGATTACCCTAAGTATAGGAAGAGGTATTCCCCCTTAAATTAGGATTTTATGAGGTGAAACTAAAATCAAATTGGGGTTTGATAATCATTTTATAGTAAGGCACTAGGTGGTGACAAAAGGGGGTTAGGCATTCAAGATGCAAACATGTACGCAAAATATGACTAAGTGTGATATCTAAGATCACACATAGACTAAGGTTACCAATGTTGGTAAAAAAATAAGGTCAATTCTAGAAGGATTGGTGATGGGGTAATCAAGCCATAGTATTGGTAATAGCTAATCAAGTTACTCTATCAAGTCTTATAGATAGGGTCGATGTTCTAGTAGGTATCCAAGGTAGGAAGTGTTCCCTTGAAATACACAAATGGTTTGGTTGTGCACAAGGTGGTTCAATTTTAAATGATCAACATGGAAAAAATGGTTGGTACGGTCAAAAATACCAAGTAAGGTCATCATAAAAACATGTGATAGTGCAGGTCAAAAATGGTTAATGTCAAGATGGACGTGTTCTAATGGTTAGTTGGAGAAGGGTAATCTCCAAAAGGTTGAAATTTGGTATCAAGGAGATGAGGTGATCTCCAAAATGTATCATTTAGGTATAAGTGCCTAAAATGAAAAAGATTGGAACCCTAATCGTCAATGGTCAGGGATCATAGGGTTGACCATCAATGGTCACCCTGACCATCGATGGTCAGGGGAAACCCTAAAAATTTAGAATATAAAAAATGAAAATGTTATGTTATCTTCACTTTTGACAATTTGACTCTGAGATTTCTATGTACTGGTGATTTTTTAATTTGGCATTAAGCTGGGAGATTATTTGACTAGGTATGTGGTTGAGGTGTTGGTTATGGACTGGTTGAATTGATCTAGCTAGGACCAATCATGCAAGATGGATGATGATGCAGTTGAGTTGTAGGATATGGGCTTTAACCTTGATAGCGATCAAGGAATGAGGTAGGAGGTGTATTAATATTTTAGATTAGTTGATTTTGGTTGTTGGTGAAATTGAATTTGGGTATGTTAGTGTATTATTTTGTAAATTAGGTGTGATAGGTTTTCTAGGGGTTTTGACCTAGGCTTTTGTTTTGGTAAATTAGGGAAATTTAACTAGTGAGATTTGAAATTAGGGGAGGATTTAGGTTGGGGTGGGTTGTAGGATATTTTTTAGTAGCTTAGTTCCTTGTTTGTTTTGTTTTTGGTATTATTAAGAGGTGGGGAAGGATTAGGGTTTTATCACTAGCAATCACACATAGTGATATTCGATGGTTGAACCTAATCATCGATGGTTACCTTGATCATCGATGGTTGAACCCCAAGGCAAAATGTGTCACTAGACCATTGACAGTTAGACGAACCATCAGCAATCAAGTATTTTAAAGAAGGTTGTTTTAAAATGTTGTTAAAATTTATGTTTGTGAATTGAAATGTCAAGTGTAGTTTTAAGGCAAGTGGTGTCTTAGTATAAGAAGTGTCGAGTAGGAATGAATTATTAGATAACATTAGGTTTTATTTGATAGGTTAAGGTAGGGTAATTATTCAATAATTTTGATTTTGTAAAATAGTTTGTTAGGTAGAGTGGTGATAATTTTATGGGTAAGGGTAGATGTTTGGTTAAATATCAAATTTAATGTTGTAGATGTGTGTATTCTATTAGATTAGAATAAGTTGAAGAAGTTGGGTGTAGGTTAATACTAAGCTCAATTTGAAAAACTAAGTGTGTGTGCTAACATGGTTATTTTGAAGGCAAAGAACCAAATCCAGATGAGGGATTGAGTCCTAAGGATTTTCATTGAGGTTTGAGATGGGATGATCATGGCTAAGTGGATGCACATGGAAGAGGTTAGCCTTGGGGCCATGCTCCATTATCAGTATCTATTGTGGAATGTGGCTATGATCATGGCTCTCATCAAGATATGGGACCTATCCATGAACACATTTTTATTACCAATGGGAGATGTCAGCATCTTACTAGAGGATGTACATAGGATTACTCAGTTGCCCATTCAGGGGGATCTGATTTACCATATTAAGAGCAAAGAGCAAGATTATCATATGGAGCTATTGTATGGATAGGATCAGGTACATGTTAGGTTTCATTCTAATGGCTTTAGTTATAGGCCCTTATACCAAAAGGCTCCAAATTATTGATGTTTGATGACCATGTTGACATTTGAGTAACAGTCACTTTTCGTATCTATTATTGAGAGTATTAGTAGAGATGTTATAGGGTAGGAATATGTTCAGATGAGATCCTATTTTTTTGGTTCATATTTACAAGAAGCTCTTGGCATTTAGAGCTCATAGACGATATGGTATCAGTGTTGGGTTTGTGCTCCATTGATGGATGTATGAGCATATTCGAGTTTTGAGGCCACTAGGTTAACTTGAGATGGATATACCTAGGTACATTTCATATCATGTGAAATGGAGAGATGATTATGATTTGAATAGAATAGGTAGAGGTGCCATGGATATAAACTAGTTTAGAGATGCTTTGGAGGGTTTGGTAGTAGGTGACATGTTTTGGAAATCATATGTGGGCTGGCCTAGATGGGCCCAGTATAATTATCACATGTTATCACTATAGATATAGCGATGGATATATGGGAAACAAGAGGGGGAGATATATCTTATCCCTTTTGATTGAGTTTGGTGGCAATTTGGTCTTGTGTAGGGGATTCTAGCTCCTCTTTAGAGGCAAAAAAGAGATGATGCAAAGTTTATACTCTGGGAGCTACAGTCACAAAACGCAGTGCTATATCATGAGGAGCTACCAGCTAGAGTAGCGATAGATGATGCTAGATTTATGGATGGATATGTGGATCCATCAAGGGCAGAAGTGCATGGTTGAGGGTAGGATGGATAGGCATAGGCAACATTGGTAGATACACAAGCCTAGATTATAGGATTACAAGGACAAGTGGCCATATTATAAGGCCAAATTATCATCTTATAGGGTCAGTTGGTGACATTAACAGGAGAGAGGCATCAAGTAAGGATCTCTCTTGGGTTAGTGACTCGGGATAGGGATAACCTAAAGTAGAAGGTATGGGTAGCAATAAGATAGGTAGTGTCACCGATTTTCATGCCTATAGCCTAATATCTAGCTACAATAGAGGAGTTATGGTATTATGAGGCTATTATTTTGGCATAGTTATTGAATGAGCTTAGATGGTGGGAGTACAAATCCAATCTAGTAGGTGGTCCAATTGTGACTACTCTAGGATAGTGGGCATATATAGTTAGTGGGTAGGTATATGGCACTCCAAGAGGACCAACACCTGGTGGTAATGGTAGTGGAGCAGGAGGGGCCAATGGTAGTGGTGCCCTAGGGGCATGATACATGACATGATATATGTACATGTTTTGATTTTTCATATTAGCCTACGTGTCGATGATGTGAGATGTACATGAGAGAGAGAGAGATGACACACATTTATTACATGTATCATTTATGTGGACACACTATGATGTTTATCAGACTCATGAGCTATATATATGTGTGTGTTCTTGTTTATTACTCATGCACATGGTTATTATGGTTTGATTTTTATGCTTATTGCTCATGGTGTGATGTTTGGCATTTGGTGTTTATTGCTTATGATGTGATGTTTATATTGCTTATGTTATGGTTGTTTATCTAAGGCATGAGATGGATTGTATTTATGGTTATAATGATGACATGCTAAATTTTAATATGTATACACTACATTAGTAGACTTTAGATAGGCAATAGGATATGGTTGATATGTTTAAATACTTATAGATGTTATTGATTTATGATGTTGGTCATGGTTATGGTTGTTATTTATGGTTATGTTTATGACATGCTAATTGTTTTTGGATTTGATTATATTTAGACATGTTAACATTGAATTGATTGCTTATGGATGTGATTATCATGTATGGTATGATAATGTAGATGGTTATGATTATGCTTTTGATAATAAGGCTTTTATGGCCATGGTTATACTTTTTGTTAATGGTTATGTAAAGACACATAAGGTAGGTTGATTAACAACACTAGATGGTATAAAAAATAATATAATCAAGAGACAAAATGCCATAATGAAAATATCAACTAGTCATGATAGGATAAGCAGAGACCATGATGCTTCTTTGTTGACAAGGGGGAAAATTAGACCCAAAGTTGGATTGGATTAATAAACATAAACCCTTCGAATGCTTCGCATGGGTACTCATTACTTGGTTAAAAAGGTGTCTTGGCCACATAATGTTATGTAAGCTCAAAAATCCCTTGCATATAGTGGAAAAGGAGAGATGGGTGAAAATGGAATCCTATTGTGAGACTATCATGCCTCTGTTGTAGGTGTTCAAAATATCAGGGTAAACAAGCCTATGTGAAATTGTGAAGACTGATTAATGCAGGAAGTCTACTTATAAAAGTTGATTGTAGCTTCCACCTTATCTTGTTTTTTAAGAGTTGATTATGGATTTCAAGATTGTTTTACTTTTGTTTTGATTGTGATAATAGGTATTATACTAATTATTATATGTGGGAAGTTGATCAATGCAATAAGCTTCCAATAAATTGCTATGATTTTCACAAATGTTTACTCATCCATCCTTCACGGGAGTAGTTTAAGTTTATGTGCTTTACTTAATGATTTTTGATAGCTATCCTTCGAGGGATCAGTCTATGTTATGTTTTGGAAATTTTTAATAGTTGTCCTTCAAGGGAGTAGTCTGTGAATGCTAACATTAACCCATAGTTGCTAGTGATTGGGATTTTTTTACTTTACTTTGATTTTACTTGACATAGACTTGTTTATACAAGTTTAGTGGTCCAACTTCATCATGGCAAAACCAAGAGCACAAGAAGGTTGGTTAGGTGTAAAGAGGTCTAGGTGACAATGATCATGAGAATCCATCTTGAAAAGGGTTGAAAAGTACCATGAGAACCATGCCATGGGTAGAGCATAGTACCCATTATTCAAGATTAGGTTGTGACTATGATAGATAATCACATGATTCATGTTTAATCAATTGACCCTAAAGTAAGGATATGAATGTGGGTGGATAACAAGGGATGAGCATAAGTTAAACAAAAGGTAGACTCAATCCTTTTTAATAAAAGAATAGGTACATATGTGAAATGTTGAGGGGCTCAAGTTCTAGGTGGCCTTTCAGTGAATATAACTGATAAGCTCCTGATCCATACTTGTGGGTTATGATATAAGGTCCAAGCCAATTGAAATCAAACTTGCCCCTCTTACTTTTCTCCATATTAATGGTAGGTTGATTTTCCTTTAGGATGAGGTCTCTAATATTAAATTCTTATACTTTAAGGTGTTTTTTATAGGCACACTTTATATGTTCTTGTTAGACATGAATATGGGTAAGGGTTTTTAGACGATGCTTATCAAGTTGCTCTAGTTGGGCTAGATGGTTTTGATGATACTCACTCTCAAAAATGAGATCTTGTAAAGATATGTGAAGAGAGGGTATTTGAATTTCTATAGGTAAGATCTCCTCTACTCCAAACACAATATAAAATGGGCTATCACCCATAGTGGTTCTAAAGCTAGTACAATATTCCCATAAAGCAAATGGGATGTGTAAATGACAATCCCAACCTAATTCATTGACCATTTTAGTTAGTATGTTATTAAGAGTCTTTTTAGAGGCTTATGCTTTTCTATTAACTTCAAGGAGATAGGGGAGGAAAATCTTAACTTGATGTCAAATACATCACATAAACCATAGACTTGTTTATTATTAAATTACTTACCATTATCTATGATAGTCTTATGAGGAACATCGAAGCAGTAAATGATGTGATGGTTAATAAAGTCAACAATCTTCTCTACTTTGGTTGAGACTAGAGGAATAGCCTCTACCCACTTGGAAAATTAATTGGTCATGGTGATAATGTAATGGTGTTGCTACGAGGAATGAGGGTTGATTTGACCAATAAGGTCTAGACCCATTGTGAAAAGGGCTAGAAATTGGTAGGAACACGAAGACTATGGCTAGGTGTGTGATGCAAATTAGCATGTTGTTGACATTTGATACACTTTTTCACATCTTCACATCAATCTTGGTTAAGGGTAGGATAATAATAGCTGAGATACAGGATGCGCTTAGCTACAATGAGGTCACTAAAGTGTCCCCCATAGATACCATCATGTGTTTCTTTGATAGCATAAGACGCTTCATGACTACGTAGATAGCAAAAGAGGAGGCCATCAAAGCAACATTTATAAATTATTCCCCCCATAGCGGTTTAGTTTGAGGTACTTTGAATAAATTTTCTTTGAACATTCTTAGAAAGGCTAGAGGGAGCAATGCCAATGTTTAGGTAGTCAAATATTTGTTGGTACCAAAGGTCAGGTTGGGTCTCTTCCACATTGAAAATGGTGGGAGAATTTAATTTGACATAGGATGGTTGGGTAAGCATTGGATAATGATAGACAACTTATAATTTGAGGGTACATATGGTATCTAAGAGACAAGGGAAGTTATGGTGTCAACAAACTTGTTGGTAGATCGTGGGGTTGACTGGATGTGGTAGTGTTAAAATGATGCTAAGAGTTCATCAAATAGTTATTTGTACTATTGTAAAACATAATTTTTACACTAGTAGGATCCATTTATTTGATTGATAATAAGTTGGAAGTCACCAAAGATTTTTTTTTTTTACTTTAAGGGTTGAGGCAATTTAAAGGCCTATCACTAGGGCTTCATACTTAGCCATATTGTTGGTACATTCAAAGTCAAGATTGAAGGATAAAGGAAGAGGTTCACTATCAAAAGGGATTAGGATGATACTTGATCCCCCACCATTTTGAAATTTTGATCCATCAAAGAACATGGTGATTTGATAGGTGAAATCCACTTGAGATAGGACCACAATGAACTCATCAAGGAAATCAAGAGGAAGAGGTTGGTTATCTGTTAACGGTGCCTCATCCAATTGGTTAGCAATGAATATTCATTTAATTTACTTCTATTGGAGGAACTCAAGGTCAAAATTTAATAAGAGCATGATCCATTTGGCCATCACTAGTTTTGGTATATCTTGGAGTGAATGTACTTGAGAGGGTCAGTGTGGGTTATGACATAGGTTTTGTGATTAAGAAGATAGTGGCAAAGTTAGATGGCCACAAAGACTAAAGCTAGGTAGAGTTTCTCATTATGAGTGTATTGAGTCTCATACTCTACAAGCGTGTAGGTAATGTAGTATATGGCTTACTCTCTATGTTGTTCATCTCAATGAGCCAACATTACCCATAGGGAATGATCAATGGCAAAGATATATAGGTAGAAAGGTTGCTCATCCTTTGGAGGGGTGATAATAAGTGGTGAAAAAATGTACTTTTTGAGTGAATCAAATGCCTTCTAATAATCTTTATTCCACTTGAAAAACACATTCTTCTTCAAAAGGAGGTGGAATGATTGACACCGGTCCAAAATCTAGGAAATGAATCAAAGAATGGACTAAAGCTTCCCTTGTAAGATTCAGAGTTGCTTAAGGCTGGTAGGAGGGAGAATTCCTAGGATTGATTTGATTTTTATGAGATCAACTTTGATTCCATGAAGGGAGATGATAAAACCAAGAATATTTCCTGACAAGAGCCCAAACATGTACTTCTTACGGTTAAGGCAAACATGATAGTGGATAAGACACTCAAAGATGATCTTAAGAATGACCAAGTAATCCTTTTGGACTTTGTATTTTCCAAAAAGGTCATCCACATAGTCCTCTATGATCTTATGGATACATTCATGTAAAATGTAGGTCATAACATGTTGGTAGGTTACAGTAGCATTATTTAACTCAAAAGGCATGAATTTATAATAAAAGGTTCCCCAAGGGGTGGTAAACGAAGTTTTATGTTGATCTTTAAGGGTGATTAAGATCTGATTATAGCTCAAAATTATATCCATGAGAGATAACATCTTTTGGCTAGCTATAACATCAACAATTTGTTCAATGCTAGGTAGAGAAAAGTCATCTTTGGGGCAGGCAAGGTTTAGGTCATGAAAGTCCACACAAATACGTAGTCCTCCTATGGCTTTGGTGATCGGTACCACATTTGAGACCCATTGGGGGTAGTTAATGATTTGAATAAAGTTGAAAAATAGAAGACACTAAAGCTCTTCTTTGATGAGAAGGGCTATGTAGGGATGCATACATTGGAGCTTTTGCTTCACAATTTTGGCATCATAATGAGTGACTATGTTGTGGGTAACAATGGTGGGGTCAATCCTAGGAATATCATTATAAGACCAAGCAAAGGATATGTTGTGGTCTTGGAAGAAAGAAGGGAAATCTTAAAGTTCTTTGGTATCTAATGATTGATTGATTTTGACAATGTGGGGGTTATCTAGAGTACCCAAGTTGATATCCATGATGGATTCAATCAACATGGCCAAGGACTCGAGAGGAAGGGATTCATGGATTGAATAATCTAGGGTACTAAAGTAGGTGAGAATGGAATCATCATCTTGACACTAAATAGTGTTAATGGTAGGACAGTCTTCTCTTATCATCTTAGGATGGGTCAAAGGGATGGTCATGGTCACCTCCTCCTTTTGATAAGTCAGGGGTGTAAGGCTGATTATGTTGATGAAAAAAATTTAGGTGACCGTTCCTCACCGACCTCACCTTCATTCCCATGTGAGGATGATGTCATCATCCTCACATGGGAATGAAGGTGAGGTCGGTGAGGAACGGTCATCTTCCTTGAAAGTGGAAATGGTAGGTTGCTTGGATTTATTCTTATAGGAAAGATGAAACTAAGTTCATGATTCTTATGTGGCTTCTAATGGTGACTAATTCGTGTCGGCCATGCTCATATCATCCAAGATCAAAATATTTATAAGCACACATATAGAGGTATGTCTTGGTGAAACTTGGTTTATTGAGGTAAGAGAAACCATTGGTGAATGGTTGAGATGGCAAAGAGGTGATAGGAGCACCAAAGGATTTGTCAAGTCCTCCATAAACAAAATAGGTTTGATAGTTAGGAGGTCTAAAAGGAATGATAATTTTGACATTGGAGTCATATCCTGATTGGTTGGTAAGTTTCTTGTACTCATGCTAAGCAAGGAAAGCATCAAGTGTTAAAAGGTGATACTCCCCCAATGAAAGGCAATGGAACGTGGATTCCAAAGGGTCTATAGTAGGGATTTGGTGTGAAGGTATAGAGGAACTAGTTGATGCTTCATCGGTGGAAGGAGATACGATATCTACTTTGGTATTTAAAGGTTGGGTTTGAGCTACTAAGGGTGTGATAGATAGAGGTATGAGGACATTGTTTGGGTGGTAGGTCATATTGCATGTTGAGAAAGGACTTGGTTTAGCTTGGATGGTGATGACCTAGCCTTCATTATTAAACTTAATACATCAGTGGAGGGTAGAGGGAACACAACCCATGGAGTGAATCCACGGTCATCCCAACAAGATGTTGTATTAGAATTCACCTTCTACAACATAAAACATTTAAAGGAGGTTGCAAGGTCCTACACGGACATGAAAGATGATAGTTTCCAAGGTAGTGGACATGGTATCATTGAATAAATGAAGTAAGGTCAAGGATTCAAACATAACATTGTCTAGTAGGTTGAGTTTTTTGTAGGCATGAGAGGAGATGATGTTGATGATATCTCCCCCATAAATCATGACCCATTTGATATGGGTTTGGTTGATGTAAGCAGTGATAAAGAGAGGAGGATCTAGGTCTTCAAGATGGATGGAGGGTATTTCTGAATCCTTGATGATAACACAGTTGGAAATTTGAAGGACACCAACAAATCCAACTAGAGGTTGAGGGTCTTAGGGTTAGACCTCAATGGATTGTAAAGGCTTTATTAGTGTTTGGTGGTGATGGGGAGAGATATAAATTAACTCATACAATCTCATCTTCACCAGGTTCAAATCAATTTGTTTGAGGATAACTCTCCTAATGGATTCTAGGCAGTTAGATTGGGAGGCACCTAAGATATACACCTTGGGTTTGGTCAAAGATGGAGAAGGTTGGGTGAAGGTAGATTGGGAGTTTGAAGAGGGGTATGTCTAAGGAATAGATACCTTATTCTTCCCCCCCTTTTTTTTTGTACTCTTACGACCATATTGATAATATGGATAGAAGGAGAGGTTGAGCAAGAGGATTAGTCAAATTCATCTTCACTTTAAAGTGAGAATGGATGAGTAGGCGAGTGTTGGGTAGGTATGATTGGTGGTTGAATTGGTATGGGCCTTATAGGAGGTTCATCTGATAACATATCATCCTCATCATAAATTTGATGGATGATGTTTAAGAGAGCTTTATAGTTCTTTGCATCATGGCTTGTATCATATGATAAGCACACACATGGTGATCATTATACCAGGTAGGTTTTGAATCTAGAGGGTCAAAGGTTCTAATGGGAGGTAGGGTTACATAAGAGGTTTGTAATAACTTATGGAGGATGGTTGAATAATATTTGGCCAGGGATGGTAAAGGCTTAGTAGTTTTTGTTATGGTGGTTGAGGTAGGAGGTTATTTGGAAATAGGTATGGTAGTGGGTGCCTTGGGTAAGGTGGTACATTTGGTTGATGGCTTCAGTATAGGCAAGGAGGTTGATGAGCTAGAGGTGGAATATTTCAAGGTAGGTAGCTTAAGTATTGTTGGCATGGTAAAGAGAGGTGTGTCAAAAAATAGCTGCAAAGGTATAACCAAGAGAGGTGGTAGGGTTTTGGTAGAGGTATTTGGCCTCCTATTCAAGGTAGAGGGATGAGGCCCTAGAATGAAGGGAAAAGTTAAGGGAAGAAAATTTAGGGCTTATTTTCCTTTGTGTGGCTTAACTTATTTAGTATCTTTGGTTTAGCATTTGTTTAGTTGGTTTGAAGGGGTTAGGTCCACTTTCATAGATGGGTGACTAAGGCTCAGTGTAGGGGGGATACCAAGATTCTTGGTAGACCAAGTTGGGATGATAGGAGAGGGCTTGGCTACTTGGGTCTTGGTTATCTTAAGTAGTTAAGGGATGGTCAGTTTGGTAGAAGTCTTAGTTAGTTGGCTAGAGGGTTTGGTTATATGGGTAATATGATAAAGGGTTAGTTAATGGAAGTAGTGGGTAGGTCTGAATAAGAAAGGATTGGAGATTCTAGTTGGGTGATGTAAGGGAGACTTAATTTCTACCGTAAGGTGGCTCGATCCATTTCAAGGTTAGAGATAAATTCCAATTTTTTCACTAGCCTAGAGAAGGGTTTATAGGTTAGTTTGATACCTAAATAGTGGACCTAAAAGATAGACCCCTACATGGAGACATAGGGATGCTAACCTCATCCTCTTCCTCAATCAAAAGATGTGGGGTTGAGATAGGTAGTTCCTCTGTGAGAGGAGTAGACATGGGGGTTTCCTCCTTGGGAATGATCTCTTAAGGAATATTGGTTTAATTCATAGCTAAAGGTGAAGGTGAGACATTGATGGTTAGTTGTTCTGGTATATCAATTAAAAGTGTGGCTAGTGGCTTCACTACCTCAATAAGTGGAGGGAAAGGGGATGGTATTTCCTTGATTTGAGTGTTCAAAGGAAGGAAATGTGACTCCACTACCTCAATAAGTGGAGAGGGTGAAAGATAAATAGATTGTTCAACAAGCTTCTTAGTAACGAGTACATCAAGGACCATGTTAATTATATGGGTATTATGAGAGCACTCAACATTCTTGCTTTCATTCCTAGTAGGAGAATGGTTTGGGAAGGGTTTCTTAACTATATCAAGGGCTTGGTTTGATGGTGCATTAAGGTTTTCTAATGTAAGCTCCCCCTTGTCAATGAGGGATTAGACATGGATCTTGAAAGTGTTACACCTACTGACATCATGTCTTATTACCTATGAAAGGCACATAGATCATTCTCATTGTATCAACTAGGTGTGAGATGAGAGGAGTCAAATTGTTAGGGTGGATTGATAGGAAGAAGTTGAATGATATTGGATTTCATTAACTTCTCCAAGATGGAAGCATAGGATTCTCCAAGTGGGGTGAATTGCCTTTGGTTGTTCCAATTTTGGTTCTTTGGGTTTTACTTTTAGGAATTAGAGGAATTTGATTGGATTTTAGGATAACCACATTCGTGGTTCCCTTATTCTTGGTGTTGGTATTGGGTTGGTTGCTTGATTTGAAGGAAGAAGCCTCATTGGTTTTATAGGTTGAGTTCTTGTTTCTGATCTTAAGCTTTCCTTCATCAATGGCTTGGTTCTCTAACTTGCATGCCATGTGAATTCATCAAAGGTTAGAAATATTTTGACATGTAGTGTGGAAGAGATATGTTTGGCATATTCCCAAGCAAATATCTCTATGAGTTTAGGTTGAGACAAGGAAAAATATGGTTAATTAAGCTCCTTTAATGAGCCACAAAATTGGCAATGGATTCATCCTCAAACTGTTGAATAGAGTAGAGGTCAGTGATAGACACTTTCTTGGAGATATTGATCAAAAAATGGTCCAATAAAGTTTGAACCAGTTGGGTGAAGGAGAAGATAGAATGTTAGGGTAAGGCATTGCACCAATCCAAGCCTAGGCCAGCTAAAGACATGGGGAAGTTGCAAAGGAGAAGGGCATCATCATAAGTGATGAGATATAAAGCATGCCTAAATTCTCTAAGGTGTTTTTGGGGATCCTCCTTACTTTGAAATTTAGAGAACTTGGGATGTTTCCATTGGGGAGGATATAGCTTGATAGGTATGGATGGATGGATAGGCTCATTACAAATTTGGTCATATGATAAGATGTTGTGAGCACCTAAGTGTTAGGGTGTGGAGCTAAAAGCTACACCTTAAGGCAAACAGATAGGAGGGTTTCTAGCGCAAGCAGTCACCGGCGTCGGCAGGCTACACCGACGTCGGTCAGGGGACGCAGAAAGGAAACCGACGACGGCAGGATGTCGGCCGACGTCGGTCACCTCCAGGAGGGCAGGGACCGACGTCGGTCACCTGTAGCGGTCTGAACTGCTGTTTACAAACAGTCAGTTAAGTGAACGCAAAGTTTGCATGGTAAAGGCTTGTTCGAAGCCTTGAGCCGCAAGTCTAGTCAGTGTATGCATGAGATCTATATAATAGACTCATGGGCTGTATTGTTAAGTGGAGAATTTGGAGAAGAGCTATGTGAAGCTTGGAGAGTTCTTCCCATGGTGGAATCAAGTAGGATTCCCCATGTGTGTTTAAGTAAGATCAGGATTGACTTGCAGGGGTGTATGGATGCGAGGTTCAGAAAGGAGATCAGCGCGGGGACGTTAGATCCAAGGTGACAGCAATACATCAGCAAGGTCATGGAGAGATCTACTTGGAGTACGGTTGTGTACTCGATTGTACAGATGTGCAATGAGGTGAACAACAGCTTGTGTTAGCTGTGTGTTGTGACCTATGAGAGAAGATTACTCTGGAGGGAAGTTTACTGTAAGCCCACAGGATGTGGAAGAAAGAGTGCCACCTCTTTTTTGTAGATTCCTTTGTAATGAGTTGAATATAATTGTATATTGCCTCTCATATTCTGTGTGTCTTCTCATTGATAGTTATTTGTTCTTCTGGATTCTGCATGTTTAGTTGCTTATACATTGGTAATCATGTGTGCTCTTAATTCTGACAAGTTGTGTCAGAGCTTTGAGGAGTTTAGTTCCTATCAATTGGTATCAGAGCGAGGTTGGACGTTCTCAGAGCGAGCTTGACTAACAGATGTTCCAAATCTGTTAAGTGTCTGTTGATTACAGGTTACTCACAGGGGTTGCTGTTTGAGTGGGAGTATAGCAAGGCAGAAGATGGTACGATGAGAATGAAGGAAATCAGGCACAGAATTAACACCACATGGAGTGTGGTGGGTTGTCTTCGAGTGGGAGCTTGGAGAGGAATACAAGCCAGGATACAGATTGGACAGAGTACTGGTTTTGGGTATAGGTGCAGCTCTTTATCTCTAAGTGGGAGATTGTTAGGGTGTGGAGCTAAAAGCTACACCTTAAGGCAAACAGATAGGAGGGTTTCTAGCGCAAGCAGTCACCGGCGTCGGCAGGCTACACCGACGTCGGTCAGGGGACGCAGAAAGGAAACCGGCGACGGCAGGATGTCGGCCGACGTCGGTCACCTCCAGGAGGGCAGGGACCGACGTCGGTCACCTGTAGCGGTCTGAACTGCTGTTTACGAACAGTCAGTTAAGTGAACGCAAAGTTTGCATGGTAAAGGCTTGTTCGAAGCCTTGAGCCGCAAGTCTAGTCAGTGTATGCATGAGATCTATATAATAGACTCATGGGCTGTATTGTTAAGTGGAGAATTTGGAGAAGAGCTATGTGAAGCTTGGAGAGTTCTTCCCATGGTGGAATCAAGTAGGATTCCCCATGTGTGTTTAAGTAAGATCAGGATTGACTTGCAGGGGTGTATGGATGCGAGGTTCAGAAAGGAGATCAGCGCGGGGACGTTAGATCCAAGGTGACAGCAATACATCAGCAAGGTCATGGAGAGATCTACTTGGAGTACGGTTGTGTACTCGATTGTACAGATGTGCAATGAGGTGAACAACAGCTTGTGTTAGCTGTGTGTTGTGACCTATGAGAGAAGATTACTCTGGAGGGAAGTTTACTGTAAGCCCACAGGATGTGGAAGAAAGAGTGCCACCTCTTTGTTGTAGATTCCTTTGTAATGAGTTGAATATAATTGTATATTGCCTCTCATATTCTGTGTGTCTTCTCATTGATAGTTATTTGTTCTTCTGGATTCCGCATGTTTAGTTGCTTATACATTGGTAATCATGTGTGCTCTTAATTCTGACAAGTTGTGTCAGAGCTTTGAGGAGTTTAGTTCCTATCACTAAGATGGATGACTCTAAGGTGGTCATCTTGTCCATGAGCATCTTCATCAGGTCAGCATAGGGTTATGTACCCAAAGGGTTATAAGATGCATATTAATGAGGTGGTTGAGAGACATATGGATAGTGGGTAAAAGGTTGGGAGGCTGCCACATATGGGTAAGTGGATGTCAATGGTTGGGTGGAAGATGCACAAGGGTAGGTAAAGCTAGGTGGTTGGGTAGTGGGTAAATTCCCTTGTAGATTAGGGATGTATCCAAAGGTTAATCTGAGGGGTGCTTGTTGGATAGGGGTGGTAGTTGGGTTGGTGATCGATGCAAGGGTGGTGACCCTTGTACTAATCAATGATAAGGTAGAGGGTATTCACACCACAAAAATTTGAAAAAAAGTGTTTATTGAATGGTTGAAGTTATTTAGAGGAAGGCTAGTAGTGTTAGAGGTCGGTATTCCTAGAGTGGAGGATTGGTTGTTCAGAGTAAAAGGTATAAGGGCAGTGGTAGTTTGGGTTGGTTGGTTTTTAATGGTAGCCTCAAAGGGTTTGTTGGTTAATTAGGAGGCTTGGGTAGTTAATGGTTGAGTAGTGAGTGTGGTAATAGAGGTACTCCCCATGAGGTGGAGAGGCATGCCATAAGGGGGATATATAAAAGGGGTCAAAACTGAGATACGGTAAGACGTGGTTGTAAGATAATCTTGCAAGGCTACGGGATTATTGTCTAAGAAAGTGGCAAAATTTTCATCTCCTTGAGGTACCTCTTGAGGGAAGGTAGGAATTCTTGAAGGGTAAGGGGATTCTACTAGTTCAGAGGTATAGTCCATGGATGAAGAGGTAGGATAGGTAGGTTGGATTGGTGATAGGTTTTGCTCCGCAAGGTCTCTTCATTGTTGGTAAGTGAGAACCATATGAGATAAAAGAGATAGAAAGCACAAATAGTCTCATTACTTAAAAAAAGAGAAGATAAAAAAAAGATCAAAGAAATCAAATCATGCTCTAAAATATGCATTAATCCCTAGAGTTTTAATTAATCTCACTATTGTCTTATGACTTAAGAAGACGTGTGACTGAAACTAGTTTATAGATCAGGTACTAAAGAGGAAATCTAAGGTTGGTTTTAGGTTGTGTTTAGGTGCTCAAGAAGGATTTGTATTAGAATCAATATGTGGCTTACTATTGGAGCCTACCCCCTCACTTCACACACCATAGTAATAAGGGTGTCAAGTGCTTAGCCAAAATATATTGATATCTAGAGATTGTACTCAACCAGAGTGTTGAGTTAGTCCTCCCCTTGGCAATGACCTCCAAGTAGGATCATTGAGAAAGGGTAAGGTTATCACTAGGTGATGAAATCTTAGTCATGACTTGTCTCAAGTTTGTTTGATGTTCAATTGGTGAAATTGGTTTGGTTTAGTGTGTGCAACAAGAGTGAAGGTATGATAGATTACTTTGCCTCTAAATTAATCTATGTGAACTAAACTTTCAAGCAGTCGATCTTTGCACTTAATTTTAAGCCCAAAAGAAACTTTTTATTTCATTAATGAGAAAACAATAAAGAGAGAATACAAGAAATCAAGAACCCAAATAGAGACATAAGGGTCCCATTAGGTGTGTCATAATTGTCAGGAAATCAGGGAACAACAAACATGCTCTGACTCCACTGGTTAGGATCTTGCTCCTCAGATAGAGCACAGTATGATTACCAAATATATAAGCAATTGAATATGCGGAAATAACCAGAAACACAAGTAACTAGAATTCACCAATAGCACAGAATATGAGAGACAATACACTATCTTGTATTAACACTAACAGAAAAGAATACATCAAAGAGCCGCCACACTCTTTCACCTTACAGAGATTCGCCACACCTCAAGTGTACAGTAATTCTTCTCACACACACTCTCCTACACAAAAACGGTCCCAACAACCAACTCACACACAGAATTGGTGTTCACCTCACCAACCAGTCAGTAATAACCCTGCCGGTACATCAAGCACTCTATAGCACTTCAAGCTGATCTCTCATGAACCTGAAACCTGCAATTCAAAGACCAAGCTTACATGTAGATCACACAATGAGCTTGCAACAACCTGCAACTCATAGATCTTACAACTAGAAGGAACTCTTCCTTTCTATCTCATGCCTTATACAATACATGCCAATGGGTCTATAAATAGATCCTTAACTCAAACAATAACTAAGACTCTTAATTTAGACAATTATCCTCGCAACCCAAGACTCTGGCTGGTCTTGACATGCAAACTCATAGTTCACTTAACTAACTGTCCGTGAAACGAACACTTCGGGAACACACAGGCGACCGACGCCGGTCCCTGCTGGTCTGGTTCTGCCGACGTCGGCCGACTTCCTGCCGTCGCCGGTTGCCTTCTGCACTGGATCCTGCCGACGTCGGTCATGCTGCCGACGCCGGTTCCTGTAGAACTCAGCAACCTTCAGTTCCTAGTTTGCAAAGGTTGAAGCTTTTAGCTCCACACCCTAACAATCTCCCACTTGGAGATAAACAGCTGCAACCTGTACCTGTACCTGTACACCGTCTAGTTTGTTTCCTTGGCTTTGTATCCCTCCTCAAGATCACTCTTGAAGACCAACCACCACAAAATCCATGATGCAAAATCTGTCATCCAAATTACCTGCCACATCCGCATCTACAACCATGTAGAAAAAGAACTTGACCCTGCGTAGCATGTGCACCTGCTGCTGGTCCCACTGAACTGCCCTTCAGTATTACTCTCTCGGATTGACTCCAAACTTGTGACAACTCCCACTGCTTGGGAAAACTCAGGTTTAGTACATACCATGCACTCAACCTCATTATGTGAATCAAGACACCTGTTCTATGAACTGTCTAACCATCGGCGTGCTAACCGGTTTCACACAATCATCCTGAAACAAAGTCAACAAGACCTCCATATCTCTAGAACACACTCATGCCAAAGAATCTTGCTGCTCCCAGATTCTCCATGACAAACCCCTGAACTAGCTTTACCTTTAGTTCAGCAATACCTGTATATGTAACCCTGCAACAAGCACATCATACAGAAAATAGAATAGTGTAGCTAATACTATCCAACCTGGTAAAGAGAAACACAATGATCAAACCTCCATTGCCCTGCAGCTAATACAAGATCATATACCCTGATCTTCCATCTCATGTATCCATTTCCGCTCTTCTTCATCCTCAACATCCATTCGTCTCTCAGTGCTTACTTCCAGCTGGCAACACTACCCAAAACACCTGTTTGGTTCTCCTCCAAGGAATCACATCCTCATCCATGCCAAGCTCCCACTATTTCCTGGATCTACCTGTTCTGCTTCTTCAATAACTTCCTGGTCCTATGCCATAAGTGAGCAACAAGTAGTGTAAAGAAGGGAAATGACGAATTTAAGAACTTACTTACACCTTCAGTCCTCCAAATGGGCGCTTGAGACTTCATGACAACTAGCTGTCCACCCAAAATTCGTCTCAGTAACCGATGCCGGTCACATCTCAGTCTACAGATGACCGATGTCGATTCCCTACGACTGCCTCTCTGCCGACGTCATTTTCCCCTGGCCGACGCCGGTCTCTGTCTGCCCCGAGTCACCGACGTCGGGCTTCACATAGCTGACGTCGGTCCCTGTCTGGACGCCGACGCCGGTTTTCCTGCCGACGTCGGTCTCTGTGTTTTTCTTGTGAGACCTGACTTTTTCCCGCGAGCTCTTTTTGGATCAAAATCTTGTCCAAATCACCTTTGCTCTGCTCAGAATTCCTCTGCACCTTATGCTGAACTCTGTCCGTCACTTTCTCCTTGAAAACCAAGGCTTTCCCGTTCTTGTCACTAACATCGGATTCCTCAAGAAACCTTACTTTCTTCTTCTGCATACAGGAACCACGATCCATGCCTTCCAAATCCGAAAGCATATTCTTTGACTCAAGAACCAGCATCTCCTTCTTATCTATGTGACCAAGCCTATCAAGCCACATCTCTGAATCTACAGCTGAAGTAGATAACCCAGAAAGAGAATCAGTAAAACAAGTAGATAGATAAAGCGTACCTACTTTCTTACCTCTAGCTATAACAAGTGTACCCTTGGTAACCTTCCAAGAGTCCGCTGAGAGAGTTACTGTGCAACCCTCTTCACCCAAGCTTCTAATCGAAATCAGATTCCGCTTCAGAACTGGGACATGCATGACCTCCTTTAACACCCATGTGTCACCTGTCTGCAATTTCAGCTTCACTTTGCCTTTGCCAACAATCTGACAAGGCTTACCATCCCCTACACAAATTTCTCCAAAGTCTCCCTGGACATACTCATGAAAAAATTCTCTATGTGGAGATGCATGAAAAGAGGCACCAGAATCTAATACCCAAGATTCTACGTTATCCAAAGAACATACCAGAGCATCCTGTGCAACGTAGCCTGCAACATCTGCTTCTTCTTCATGTTCTTCATGATGATCTTCACCCGATCTGCAATCTCTCTTTAAGTGCCCTTGCTTTCCACATTTCCAGCAGGTTATTCTGCCATACCTGGACTTGGATCTCTTGCCTGTCTTAGACCTTGATCTCCCACGCTCTGTCCTTTCTCTTGGCCTTCCTCTTCCTTCAACACTCAAAGCATTTCTGGATAATTCACCTGTGCTTTTCCTGCGTATCTCTTCATTCAAGATTACACTCACAACATCATCCACTTTTAAGACTTTTGAAGGAGACACAGTATTAGAAACTACCATTACCAAACCTTCCCAACTTTCAGGTAATGAACACAAGATTAAGAGAGCTCTAAGTTCATCATCAAATACAATATTCACTGAACTTAACTGGTTTACCAAACCATGGAAATCACTAAGATGGCTATGAATAGATCCACCTTCCAACATTTGCAAATTAAATAAACGCTTCATAAGAAATACCTTGTTTGAAGCCGAGGGTTTTTCATATAAATTTGCCAAAGATTTCATCAACTCCACCGTTGTCTTACACTGTGATAAGCTGGAAATCACAGTTGAATCAAGACTCAATCTAACAGATCCCAGAGCCTTCCGATCAAGAACCTCCCATTCTTCATCTTTCATATCCAAGGGTTTGCTAGCAACCCCACCCAACGGTAAGTACAAATCTTTCTGATACAGATAGTCCTCAATCTGCATCCTCCATAATTGGTAGTTCTTGCCATTGAACTTGTCCATTCGTAGTTGACTACTTTCTGACATTGCTCAACTCCCACTCAAACAGAAACCCTGTGAGTAACCTGTAATCAAAACACACTACCCAGATCTACACCAATCTGTTAGTATCCCAACCAAAAGCTCTAATACCAATTGTTGGTATCAAGCTCAAGAACCTACAACCAAGGCTCTGATACCACTTGTCAGGAAATCAGGGAACAACAAACATGCTCTGACTCCACTGGTTAGGATCTTGCTCCTCAGATAGAGCACAGTATGATTACCAAATATATAAGCAATTGAATATGCGGAAATAACCAGAAACACAAGTAACTAGAATTCACCAATAGCACAGAATATGAGAGACAATACACTATCTTGTATTAACACTAACAGAAAAGAATACATCAAAGAGCCGCCACACTCTTTCACCTTACAGAGATTCGCCACACCTCAAGTGTACAGTAATTCTTCTCACACACACTCTCCTACACAAAAACGGTCCCAACAACCAACTCACACACAGAATTGGTGTTCACCTCACCAACCAGTCAGTAATAACCCTGCCGGTACATCAAGCACTCTATAGCACTTCAAGCTGATCTCTCATGAACCTGAAACCTGCAATTCAAAGACCAAGCTTACATGTAGATCACACAATGAGCTTGCAACAACCTGCAACTCATAGATCTTACAACTAGAAGGAACTCTTCCTTTCTATCTCATGCCTTATACAATACATGCCAATGGGTCTATAAATAGATCCTTAACTCAAACAATAACTAAGACTCTTAATTTAGACAATTATCCTCGCAACCCAAGACTCTGGCTGGTCTTGACATGCAAACTCATAGTTCACTTAACTAACTGTCCGTGAAACGAACACTTCGGGAACACACAGGCGACCGACGCCGGTCCCTGCTGGTCTGGTTCTGCCGACGTCGGCTGACTTCCTGCCGTCGCCGGTTGCCTTCTGCACTGGATCCTGCCGACGTCGGTCATGCTGCCGACGCCGGTTCCTGTAGAACTCAGCAACCTTCAGTTCCTAGTTTGCAAAGGTTGAAGCTTTTAGCTCCACACCCTAACAATAATGTCTCAATGAATTTATTGATTATTATTGGAAAAAGGGAAAAGAAGAAACTAAGTATGGGTATGGTTGAAAATTTTGATTGATAATGCACACATTGAATCAGAAGATTGTGAAGAGTTCCTCTTTACTTTAAGAAATCATTATAGTAAAATTGTTTGTTAGATAGATAGCTGATTAGATTTCCTAGGGACAACTAGATCTTGGAAGTAAGAGATTCTTTAGGGGTTGTCAATCCACACATTTTAAACAATTAATTTTATAAATTAAAAATAAAGGTACTTGCATCAATAAATTAAAAGTACTAAAATTGGATACAAAAGTGTTTGCTAAGAAATATGTCATAAATGGTTAAATTAGTAATAAACTAATTAATACTAGTGATAGATGGTTGGGGTATGCTTCAGAAGATCTAAAAGGGGTCTTTGAATAAGTAGGAAAACAAAAAATTGGATTTGATTAGGTGTAGGTAGGTGAAATTAGTTTACTAGTTTTTGGTGCCATAGTGACCATTGATGGTTGGGATGATTGTCAGTAGTTAAAGTGACCATCGATGATCAAGTTGATCATCAACAGTTAGACAAACCATCTGAGGTTGAGTCAGCCCTCAATAGTTACTATGTGAGGATCTAAGTTGGTAATTTGGCTTATTCATGAGATCTGAAAGATGGATTCTAAGAGATGGGTAACACTTGAGTTGATTGTGAAGTGGAAATAAAGTAAATAAATGTTGATAAATAAGTACTTATCTTACCATAAGTTGATTGGGTGGATAGTTGAGTTAGTTAGCCTATTGGTGAAATCTATCTTGATTTTAATAGAGTAACGATACCTGAGGGCTTGGTGGAGAGGCCAAATAATATTGTCTCTTTGATATGATTTCTAGATTATTAGATTGTTGATGGTGATTCACCTACAAGAAAAAAACTCCTAGATACACAGGCTCTTGATAATAATTGCATATGGATTTGACCTCCCAACTCCTCTCTTCTTATAGGCATAATCAAGAGGTGGAAGTCAAGGTTCAACTAGGTTGTCTAATTATAAATTCTCCATGCAAAGGCTCGTAACAAGATTTAGACCACTTATATTTAGAAATCAACATGGGTGAGTTTGCATGCTTTTGGTTGAGGAGGTGTACCCTGCCCATCAATGGTCAAGTATGTATAAACTTCACCCTAAGTCCTAATTGTATTTACTAATAGTTGAGCCCTTACTTCATAAATTTTATTGTTCAAAAGAACAAGTTGAATGATAAACCACCAAGTGGCAAGATCTCAAAACCTAGCACAAAGAGATCAATGACATATAGAGGGTTAATGAAGTTCAAATGAAGATCAATGGTGCATGTTGATTCGTGCACCGAATATCTAATGGCATGAGGTAGAGTTAAGAAGTTAGTAGATTTATAGAGTGACCTAAGAGTGCCAAGTGGAAATATCTCAAGAGCCCAGATGATAGATCAATAGTATATGGGCCCTTCCCTACAGTTAACGAGTCAATAGACTAAGATCCCATAGAGATGCCAAATGGCACACTTGCAAGCACTTTTATTAGATTTTAAAACTTATCTTAGACTGTATCCTAAGGTTTTTTAATCATGTTTATTAACATGAATAAAAACCTTAGACTATAATTATGTCCTAAGTTTTTTTCAAGAAACTTTATTAAATTTTTATTAAATGTTTGTAGAAATGGAGTGAACTTGGATGTGATAAGTGTCAAGCTTATGGATAAATCAGGAGTCAAAATTCAAGCACCAAGATTTACGATGCGCATTAAGTCATGTACCAAAGATCTAATGGTGTATGATCAAATCAAAGTGACAAAGACCTTTTAAAGTGAAAGCGATGGTGACAAGTGTCACCATTGTGGGAATATTTTAACAAGATCTGATGGAATGAGTTTTATCAACAAAAATGATGCAAAGTAAAGGTGGATAATTCAATGAATCCCCACAATAAGCTAGGAAGTAACAAGTGTCAATCATGTGGCTCACGATTAAAAATCAAGCATATTTCAAAGATCCAATGGTGTGAGTGAAGATTTGATAGTTCAATAAGGCCATAGATATAATGAGAGGCTTCCATTGGCATGATGGAACTAAATCAATGAAAAGAGATTAGAAAGTGCATAGAGATACTAAGTGGCACAATCACATTCAATTATATAGAAGTAAATCAATGGTGTGAATTTGATCTGATTTCAAGATGGCAGGAGGTATAGACACATATCCAAATGTTCCAGTGGTCACATTTTAAATCAAATAAATAGCTTGTGACATGTAAATGCCACATAGGTAGATAATTCACATTAAAAGATATTTTTTGATTCTTAAGTTATATTGGTCATCAATCATTATGTCTCATAGCTAAGTTAGATAAGGAATATTCCTTTGGTAACTAAGCTTGTATAACATTTTGAGAAGAAATATTCTTTTGTAAAGGCATGTGCAATTTATAAAGCACGTGGTTTATTAGTCACAATTAAGGAATTTCATTGGTCTTAAAGCATTTGTAAAGGGATACTTATCTATGACAATTGTCCAGTTGCATGTTGACACCTATCCAGTTGCATGTTGAGAAGGAATGACTAACATATCTCATGAATTATCCGTATAAAGTGATATTTCCAATTGTATAAAGGGGGAGTTCTTAGAGCCAAAATTACTTTGTAAACTTGGACCAAGCAGTACAATCAAGGAATTCTATAAATTTATTCCAATATTTGTCTATGTGTTTGTTATCATGGTTGATTCCTTAGTTTCTAGTCTCATTCTCATATTTGAATGGTTCCTATGGAATTTGGATGTGCATCTTTGAATGTAGAGTTGGTAATTTGTGCTAATGATAAATTAGTTGAAAATTCTTAGGTTTGCTTCACTTTCTTTACTCTTCTTGCATATAGGTTAATGTTATTTGCTTGCAAGGGTAAAATTCTTAAAGTAAACTTGGTTCTTATTTGAATCTTTGGATACTTTCCTTAGAAGTTCATTTGAAGTGTGATAGGATTTGAGCTTATCCTACTTCATGTCACATGTTGGTTAAGTGCATGTCTTGGTGAAATCTAAACTCTATCATAATGTTTGGATTGAATATCAGAAACACCTTATTTCTACCTACCCTTCATTTTGCTCCTTTTTTTATCAGATCACTTTAGTTTAGTTTCTCACTATAAATACCCATGTTAGCTTAGGGTTTAGACCTTAGGTTTTGGATATCATACATTGGATTTAGTTTAGATTAATTTCATTTTCACAAAGTTTTAAGACCACAATTTCTCCCTACAACCATTTACATATTCATTTTTTGAAATAGACATTTAGCTTGGTCACTACACCACAGATCTTGGGAAGATCACAACTAGCAACTCATGCAATGGATTATTTGAATCTAGAAATGAGAAGTGCTTCTTAAACACTATGTAAACTTGATGATACATTTAGGTGCATCAACAAGGTAAAAATTAACACTAGGAGTGCCAAGCTAAAGCTCTATGAATTTGAAGTATCTTTGCTAATTTTGGTAAATTTTGTTCAAAGATTAGTTGATTCTTTGCATATTTGTGCTCAATTGTGTAAATATCACTAATCTTAATCGTTTTAGACCACACTTTGTGTTTATTTAGGCAAAGATAGATGTTCTTTGAAGATATATGACAAATTATGGTAAAGATAACTTAAGATCTACGAATCTAAGGTGTTTGAGGTTAGTCATAGTTGTTTTATTCAAAGATTGATTAGATCGCCACAAATTTGAGTTTATTTGAGCTTGAAACATGTAAACAACATTCATATTTATGTGTTTGGACACATATTTGAGATAATTTAGTTAAATATTGATGTCCTTTTCCATTTTTTATACATATTTATACAAAATTTACTTAACATGTAAGTCTAATCATTAGTCTTTGTAAAGATAAGACTTACACATTATATATCAAACAAGGTTCAAAGCTCTCAATCTAGAATTACCAAGGATAAGGACTAGGTAACGTTTAGAGACAAGGGTTCCCCTTATTTCATGGGAAGTTCATAGAAGCAATAGGTGAGACAAAGGTAAGTATAGACTTTCAAAGTCTCAATCAACTTGACCAATTCAGGGTGTTCCTATGTTCAATCCCTATCAAGGTATGTCTTGACTAGGTGGTTCTTCAATCAATGTGATAGGTGTGCTTCATGACCTTCCTCGTAATCTTAAGAAGTATTTACCTACTTTTAGTCTTAATGATGGTATAACTGTTGAAGAACACATTAAATCCTTCAAAGCTACTTTAAGACTTTTGAAAGTTATTTATGAAGATGCAGCATGTAGATTGTTCCCATTTACTTTCAAAGATGTTGCATATAAATGGTTCCTAAACCTTCTTAAAAACAACATAGTTGGCTAGAATGATTTTATTAATTACTTCATTGATCATTTATCAAAATCATTAGTCTATGTGTCCTATACCAATAGTTTACCACAGTCAAAAGAGACTCAAATGAGCCCATAAGAGCCTTTAATGCTAGATTCCATAAAATGTTTAGAAAAACCATAACTCCTTATAAACTTGATGAGGCTTTAGCCTTAGAGATATACAAGGATGCCTTGGATCCCATGACCTCTATATTCCTCAAAAGATCTACTCATATCATTAACACATTAACCTTAGCATGTGTTGAAGTTATGATCATTAATGATAAGATACAACCCTAGGGCCAAATGGCATACAATATTCCCAATATTAATCCAAATTTTCCCATTCTAAATGTTATACCCAATGCCAATCATAATATTCCTACCATAAACCAACTTCCAATTTTGAACCAACTACCTTTAAGTCATGCTCATCTTAGCCAAAGCCTAGGAATCTTGAACAATGCTTCAAGTGGATCTCATCCACAAGACCAAAGAAATCTCATGCCAACTATTAGTACTAGTAACACTCAGGTTCATAATTCTAAGGCCCCAAAAAATTAAAATGACTCTATCTTAAATATGGTTCAAAATTTGAGAACTGACTTTCTTCAACTACAGAATTAACTTGGTAATACAGGGGAAAACTCCAATAGAAATAATGCTTCTCAAAGGTTTAATAGGCATACAAATAGGTTTCATGATAACTAAAATAATAGGTCATATATGAATGTACATGAAATGAAGCTTTGTTATATAGGTCTATCTGATCATTGTAATGTCTTTAAAGCATATCAAAATGAAAAGGATACATCTGAACATGTGTTTAATCAAGATAATGTTGTAGGGACATCTAGCTTTGGAAGGACATTTAAATCCTTCATGGTATAGGTTTTTGATTTTCCATTTGAAGAAGAAAATGAACCTAAAGATGCTTTAGAATAAGGAATAGCCATTCAAGATGATCAACCCCATGAACAAGACCAGATACAAGCTAACCTCTCTTATGAAGATAGTTGTGAGGACAATTCATATGAGGTCATTACTAAAATTGAGGATATCCTTGAAGTTGACCAATGGAAACATTTATACCAGTAATTTTTGAAATAAATTGAGGTATTCCAAGACAACATGTTATTTTGGATATCCCAAAGCAATATGGGGTGGGACTTTATGGGATAAAAGAGACGCCATTCTATATAGAAGATGAAGATGAAGCAAGTATAGCAAATCAAGAATTTCCATATGACACCTTAAAAATGTTAGAAGCAAGTGATCAACCTAATTTAAATTTTAAGGTTAATAATTAATCTCATGTCATTTTAGTTTATTATGATGAAGAGACCTTTTAAGATGAGTTAGATCCTAATGAAGACATCAATCCAAGCATACCAACTGAGTTCACAATCCAACCATGGAAGGTGAATGATACAAATCATGATCAATATTTGAATGAAGCAGATCTATCATTCTTGATGTAATAAAGAATAAATTGGGAAGAATATTAATACATCTTGCATCCATATCTTCAATCCATCCACATGAAAATAGAGGTGGGAAACCAAGCTACATCATACAGATGACACAAGCATACAAGTGCTCTTATCCACAAGAAGAGGCCATTGAATAGAATCAATCATGCTTCAAGGTTTTATGATAGGATAAAAAACTTTCCATTTGATCCTGGAGGTAGATTATATTTGGAGTTAGTGTAGGGCTTAGTTTAGTTTATTTCTTCTTTCTTGCCTTCATGTCCCTTGTTTGTAAGTAGTGTTTATAAATTTTTGTTTGTTTGTTATTTGTTTTAATTTTTGTTTGGTGTGTTTGATTTCTTTAATTTTTTATTTTATTCTAATAAATAAGTGCTTTTGGAGAGCGCTCAGCTCAATGTTTACCTAATTTCTCAAGAACTTCCCAGTTTATAAATGCACATATGACTTCTCAACATTGGTTGATCATGGATTGTTGAAATGTGAGCTTGATGTTATAGTTTGAAGAAACTAGCAAATACTAATAGATAGGTTAATTATTCCTTCAGATTTTAAGCCTTGTTCTAATCTAAGCTTGATTCTGAAAAGATTGCACATGTGAGATGAAAGATTGGATTATTGAAACATAGTCATTCTTTCACTTAATAAACACTATTGCTTGGGACAAAGTTTACAACCAAGGATGATTGTCTAAAGATCAAAACACTTGACCAAATCCCAAAACCCAGCTAACCTAGTTCCCAACCTTTGTTAGAGAGTCAAAAATGATTTGAAAAATACAAAAATAAGAGCCTTATTGCAAAATTCAAGAGATTTTTAAGCAAAGGTGATTCTGGTAGTCTCCACTAGGGCTATGGATACCTGGCTAGTATTGGAGCACAGGCTAAAGTGGAGCCAAAGGTATCTTTGTTAGGGCTATGGATGCTTGACTAGTAGTAGAGCAATTCCTAATCCTTCCTTGTACAAAGCATGGTTCTTAATGAACATCTAAATATGCTATAAGTCAGTGTTAATTGGTCAAGGTAATGAATCTATAAGTTGTTCCCTAAATCTCATGGCAAAAAATAAGTGGAATCAAAGTGTGCACACACAATGTGACTAAGTTTTAATGTTTGATCCTAATTATGCATTTGTAAGACTTGTTTTAACCATGAATTGATCTTAATATTGGTATCTGATCATGTAGAATGGGTAGCTTAGTTATTAGTATGAACCAGAGTCTCTGAATTCTAGCATATTATTATGTTTCCCCTAGAAGTTATCAT
Organism: Torreya grandis; assembly: GCA_037957365.1. Taxonomy (NCBI): domain Eukaryota; kingdom Viridiplantae; phylum Streptophyta; class Pinopsida; order Cupressales; family Taxaceae; genus Torreya; species Torreya grandis. The sequence goes on from JARHVA010000324.1 coordinate 1,641,280, forward strand.
TTGTTGAGGTCAACATACCCCCATTTATGAAAATGGGGAACCTTGTTTCAAATTTTGCTAATTTTTGTTATAATTAAACATTCAACTTGATCAGGAAACAATATTGATTAACTTGTGTTGATCTAATTTACATAAGTCTATTAGCATATAACCTTCTTTTGACCTCATCTAATATTTTTAATGTTGACCTTTGTGTTCCCATGTTGCAGGTTTAATGGAGTCCCTTTTGGATAAACATTATTTAGGGTTTTTTTCTTTGATTGACCCTTTGATAAATATTTTTTTTGTTAATTATCTAAATTTAATCTATGGTTAAATAATGTAAGAAAAACCTTAGTCTAAAAATGTTTTAGTCTAGGTATTTTTGAAATGAGATTCAAATTTGAGCGAGATCAATTTAACGCAAGAAGCATTTTATTATAATCTTATGTTGAAATTTGCCCTATTCATATTTACTAATACCACTAAGACATTAATCTAAAAAAAATTAGGCTAAGGTTTATATTCTAAGTCCTTTATATTTACCCGAGCCCTTATTTTATATATTTTATTATTTGCAGGAATAGGTTGAATGACAGATGACCAAGTGGTGAGATATCAGAGCCTAGTGCAAAGAGATCAATCACCCATGGAGGATCAATAAATTTTAAAGGAAGATCAATGGTATGCATTACTTCACACACTAAAGATCTAACGGCATGGTGTAGAGTTATGAAATCAGTAGATATGTAGAGTGACCTAAGAGTGCCAAGTAGTAACATATTGGGAGCCTGGATGGCAGATCAATGATCTGCGAGCCCTTCCCCAGAGTTAATGAGTCAATAGAGTAATATCCCATGGATCTCAAGTGGCACACCCATAAGCACTTTTATTATATTTTAAAACTTAGCTTAGATTGTATCCTAAGGTTTTTTAATCATGTTTATTAACACAAATAAAAACCTTAGACTATAACTATGTCATAAGTTTTTTGGGGGAAACATTATTAAAGTTATATTAAATGTTTTTAGGAATGGAGATAACTTGGATGTGACAAGTGTCAATATTTTGGGTAAAATGAGAGTTAAAATTCAAGCACCAATATCTATAGTGCACATTAACTCATGCATCAAATATCTAATGGTACGTGATCAAATCAAAATGACAAAGACATTTTAAAAGTGAATGTGATGGTGATAAGCATCATCAGTAGGAATATTTAAACAATATCTAATGGAGTGAGTTTCATCGATAAATAAGATCTAATGATGCAAAGCAAAGGTGGACAATTTAATGAATCCCCATGATAAGCTAATAAGTGACAAGTGTCAAGCCCATGGCTCATAATTAAAGCTCAAGCATATTTTGAAGATCCAATAGTGTGAGAAAAAAATTAATAATTCAATAGGTCCAGAGATCTAATGAGAGGATTTCATATGGTGTGATGGTGCCTGATTGATGAAAAGAGCTCAAAAAGCCCACAAAGCTGCCAAGTGGCATACTCGCATTCAATCACATAGAAGCATATCAATAGTTTAAATTTGATCTAATTTTAAGATGGTATGAAGTATGGACACATGTCCAAATGTTGTAGAAGTCATGTTTTAGATCAAATAAATAGTTTGTGACATGGAAATGCCACATAAGTGGATAGCTCACATTGAAAGATCTTTTTTGGTGCTTGAGTTATACTTGTCATTAGCCATTAGGTCTCATAGTTAAGTTAAATAAGGAATATTCCCTTGGTAACTAAGCTTGTATAATATTTTGAGAAGGATTATTATTTTGTAAATGCATGTACAGCTTATAAAGTGCATGGCTTATTAGTCACAATTAAGGAAGGTCATTGGTCCTAAAGCATTTGTAAAAGGATACTTGTCTATGACAATTATCCAATTGCATGTTGACACTTGTCGAGTTACATGTTGAGAAGGAATGACCAACATATCTCATGAATTGTCTATATAAAGAGGTATTGCCAATTATAAAAGGGGGAGTTCTTAGAGCCAAAATTACTTTGTAAACTTGGAACAAGCAGTACAAGCAAGGAATTCTACAAAGTTTGTCCAATATTTGTCTGTGTGTTTTCTATCATGGCTACTTCCTCAATTTTTGGTCTCATTCTCATATTTGAAGGGCTCTTATGGATTCTGGTTGTGCATCTTTGAGTGTAGAGTTGTTAATTTTTGCTAATGTTAAATTAGTTGAAGTTCTTAGGTTTGCTTTGTTTTCTTTTCTCTTCTTGCATCTTAGCTAATGTTATTTGCTTATAGGGGTAAAATTCTTAAAGTAAACCTAGTTATTATTCTCATCTTTACATACTTTCCTTAGATGTTCACCTGATGTGTGATAGGATTTGAGATTATGCTACTTCATGTTACATGTTGGTTAAGTGCATGTCTTGATGTAATCTAAACTTTGTCATAACATCTAGATTGAAGATCAAAAACACCTTATTTCTTCCTTACCCTTTCTTTTGCTTCTTTTTTTACTAGATCACTTTAGTTTAGCTTGTTACTATAAATATCCATGTTATCTTAGGGTTTACACCTTAAGTTTTGGACATCATTCATTGGATTTAGTTCATATTACTTTCATCTTCACAAACTTTTAGGACCATAGTTGATCCCAATAACCATTTACATGTTCATTTTGTGAAACACCCATTTATCTTGGTTGCTACTCCACCTCAAATCTTGAGAATATCACAACCAACAACTCATGCAATGGATTATTTAAATCCAAAAATGAGAAGTGTTTTTTAAACACTATATAAACCTACTGATACATTTAGGTTCATCAACAAATTCTAGTTGAAGGATGCATGGCATCTTTTTTATTATCCTTTTTAACTCTGATTATACCTTATTCTAACCACCCTAGGGTATTTTGAGATCCACTTACCAATATTCCTATAAATTTCATGTGTCATGATGTAATAAGTTGGGATCCCCTAGGCTCTGACATCTCAATTAGGTTTACAAGACTAACAAGCCTGACAATGATCCATGTGGCACTTTTTCACTTGGTCAAGATCTCTTAGGCTATGACATTATTATTAGATCTAGGAGACTAACACATCTAATGTTGGGGTGAGCTTATTGGTCAGATCCTATCAATTCTAACCTCTAGGCTATGCAGCATCCTTCCACTTGGTCAAGCTCTCCCACGCTCTAACATATTTTCATATCCAAGAGACTAACCATTTTAACATTGATCAACATGGCACTTTCCCAATGGGTCAGGCTCTCCCAGGATCTAGCATCTTTGTCATGTCTAGGAGACTAACATGTTTGTCATTGGGGTGAGCTCATTGGTTGGATCCTAATAACTCTGACACCTTTTCACATATATCCATGTGGTGCTCTTTGATTTAAATTTTCCTCATCTATAAACCCACAAAAAGAGAATAATTAAAAATAAAATAAGTGTGATGAATTTAAACACTTACCTATCCACCTACTAAACTCAATGGGATATCATATAGGACTTTGGGAGCCTGATACTCTAGGAAATTAAGACTCCAAGAATCTTACCACGATAACCAACCTACTAAAAAGTTAGTGAATTAAATATTATAAGTAAGAAAGTTTTTCATTGATTTTAGGATATAGCCAAGACTCAAGTATGTTATCTTTAGAGGTCATGGGGGCTCTCAATAGGGAGCATGTTTGCCATAATAAATACCAAATACATTTGGAAAAACTAACTTAAAATAAACAATTGAGGATTCTCTCATAAAGGAGCTGATAGGAATGAGACTGAAAGTCTAAGAACTTTGATTTTGATTATTTTAAGGAGGGGTCCCCCACTTCTCTAAATAAGGGGGTGTGTTGGCCACAACACTTTGTATTTGAATATTATGTTTGGCCCTTGGCCTTACTTCATGTGACATCCTTCATGTCCATTGTTTATGAATTTTTATGGCCCCTTGTGTGTGGCCTTAGGCCTTATTTATTTCAACATTTTAAGTCCCTTATATGTGACCCTTGGCCTTATGTGTGACACTAATACTTGTACTTTTTGAGATTGCTAACATTAAGTGATTCCATTATCTAAATCATGCTCTTGTTATTATGTAGTCTTATTCAATTACACTTCTACTATCTAATTCACTAAAACATTTATCCTGACATGACACATACCTTACATAACATATATAGCATATAGGCCTTGATTGACACATACATTACTATGATGACATATTATCCACATGATCAAATGGTATTATGTAATTTTATATTTATACATGACATGATATGGTTTACTCTTATTTTGAGACAAGTGACTTATAGGTTACGTCCCTCATCTCAAAAGGGGACATCATATATGTCTTGTCATAGAGACATAAGCCTCCATAATAAAAAATCACATCAGTGTACATATTTTAGAATTTTTAGAGATTTAGATGGTTAATATCTATGATAGATATGGGCATATTGATATAGATTATAGGGGATTATGATATGCATAGACACTCACTTTATAGACACTTGAGAATAGATCCATATACATTTGGGTGCATATACATGGGTATATACATAAGAATTTGCATGAATGGAATTATTGGGTTTTGCATACACATAAAGCTAAGATATGGATTCTCAAATTTATCATATAGATGCATAACATTCTATATCAGATGGTTCAAATTTAGGGGGCATGATATTAGTTCATGCACATCCACAACATCACAATTCAATCTTGAATGCCAAATGGTTGTCATTTCACTTTATTCTTATCATATTTTGGTCATGATGGGGGCATGGACATTGTCTATTATCTTTTGATTATGGAATTTATTCAACATTGAATGAAATTACACAATCAAACAACCATTCATGATGGGAACATGAACATTGTTCATTCCCATTTGATCATGAATTTTATTTTTACATGGAGTGAACTTGGTTGATCATGAACAAAACATTATAAATTAAATATGCAATCCATCTATAATGGTTGATTAAATTTCTTTTAGTTAACTTGGCCTAATGGTTTTCTCATTTACCTATGTAGTTATTTCTTTAAGCATACTTAATTTGATGGTTATATTTTTTTCCTACATACTTATTTAGGTTAGTATATTATGTAATTTACCCCACATTCACAAGGGTTGAGGCATGTTTCCTTCCCAACCCAAGATCCTGCATAGTTACAAAATTTTGGAGAATGATGACCCCAACTCTCATGTGTTTCAGCAAGGAATTACAACTTCTCCAATGTTTCAATAAGGAAGCATCAACTCCAAAAAAATTCAATGGAAACATGGATTTAAATAACACATAGGTGTACTCTTACCTTTGTTCCTTAAAAATTTTAAAAATTTAGTTTCAGATTAAATAAGTCAATTTATGGGCATTAACTACCATAATTGTAGGTTTTGCTATTAAGTGACTTACATAGTTGGAGATTCATACAAAAGACAAAGTGTGTTGTACACACTTAGAAACTTTGTATTATTTCACACTAGTAATTTCATTACTAGTATGGTCTTTAGTACTTAAAAATGACAATCTTGACACACATTTACCATGCATAGCTTGAGCATTCAAATAAGGTCCTAATCCACCATTCTCTTACAATTACATGTTATCCTATGAGTCAACCCTTCCATTAAAATTTTATCCACCTATATGAACCTCATTATTTGTTTGAAACCTAATAAATATCCTAAAAAAACATTTATGCAGTCTCATTTTAGTCCACTTGTTCACAGCCTAGTTCTGATAAACACAATCAATACCATCAAACAATACTTACTTGATCTAGTCAGTACCAACTTGCTCTAAATAATGGTTATTTTATAAAATCAAACCCATCCTTAGGGTCAGCCCATCAGCCTAACATGTTATTGGTTTGATAAATTATTCAATTGAATCCATATATAAACAAATTAATGTCTCATTCAAAAGAGACTAAGCACTTATCTAATATACATATGTACACTATTACACACTAAGCAAAAAATCCTACTCTTCCTAATTTTAAAACATGCCACTAGGAGTAGTCATAAACCAAGTCTGAATCACTAAAAATCCAAGTCAAAGTAATCCTTTTTCAAGTACCAAAGCCACGTCATTAGTTGCATACATATAGTGAATAAGCACAATGACAAAATCACACTAGGCAAGACAATTATGTGTGGCTTGTTTTCCATTTTTAAGTATTGGATATGTAGGTAACAATCAATCATCAAATGGGGGTGATTGGGGTTAGTTCAGCATATTACACTTCCCCCATTTTTATAAGAATATATCCCTCGTGACCACACCTAGGGTTTCAACAGAAAGGGGATTAATTTGTGGAGTTTGTGTGCTTCATTAGGGTTTGGGAATACAATCATAGAGCAAGAAAAGATAATCACAAGTGAATTTATAATCATTATGTCATAGTTCCATGTAAGTCAATACTGACCAATAGGTCACTATCAACCACTAATATGGAACCAATCTTGCAGAACTAACCCAACATAGATAGTGAATTAGTTTTAGACTAAAAAAGCCACTTGTCTACTTATCTCTAATTTTAAATTCCAAAATATAATCAGAGTTAGACAGTCACCCAAAAAAGCTAATTATATTTATCTCATTATTACTTTATATATTTAGCATATGCCACTTATCAAATAATAGGAATCAATCTCAATCTTTTACATTCAAATGTATGCTTAAATGTCATATCTTAATATAAAAATTACATTTCAAAGTCTCATCTTAATTAGATTAATCTTCACCATTAATTCAAATTAGTTTAAAACATTTTTAAAATCACTTTTGACTCTGTGATTCATAGTCTATCATTACCTACTAGGTGTTCTCTTATTTCCATCACAATTTTATATTGAAAGTTATATATAGGCTTTATTAATCAAAACCACTTGGTTTTTTATGAAACGAATATGTAAACCCATGGAAAGACTAAGCCATATTTTATGAAATCATGGATCCAAGACCACATGAAAATTTATTTAGAATAAAAGGTGATCTCAAGGACACTCTATAACTATGAGCAAATCAAGTGTATCCATGTGTCACTTCCTAGTCTCAACTAAAAAAATTATGAACACAAAAATAAAATAAATCCAATTGAATAAAACCATGGGTTTATAGATTTTAAAGTGAAACACAAATCTATGTGCCATAGTAGACTTTGTGATCTCAAAGTAAACCTAAATTTGCATGTCAACATTCCCTGAGAGATCATGGTGAAATCAAAGATCATGTGACCTATGACACAAAACTTATATAATATTGGATTCGATGAATTTAATGCATTCACCATTATTTAGGGAAATAAAGTGAACACTTTTGAGACTATTTAAATCTATAGTTATCTATTCATAGATGATGCCACAATGAAATTTCAAATGACCATTGTTGTTTCTATCACTGAGAAGATTTAAATCCACATTATTGATTACATAATAACCCATATGCCAATCCACATTGATACAATCTGTAATGCAATTTTTTTGTGCAAATGGATTGATTTATACAAATTTATCACTTTCCTACACAAAATTTTAGCATACCTCTAATTTGGAGCTAATTAAATAAAAATGCAATTCAAATGAAAAGATTATACTTGTATTATGCCTACATCTTCACAAATTTTATGCTCAAAATAATATTAAAATAAAAACAAGAATAATAATAAAGCTTATTAGATTTGATGTTGGATTGTCTCAAATAGACTCAGATTTTATGATAACATGATATTGGCTTGATAAATTAAATCATGGAAAAAGGATTATTGGATAATTATGGACTTGAGTAGATTATTGGATAAATTAATGGATATTGTCTTGATAGATTTCATGCACATTCCTCTCATTCTCCCAAATGGAAGGATATGGTGGGTTTAAATAGAGAGAAGGAAGTGAGATTTTATGGAATTCTCTAGAGATTTGGAGGAGTATTGGAGCATTCTAGACTCCATTAGAGGATCCTAATAAGGTTTAGTGGGGGTTTAGCTAGGTTTATATAAGAATTAGATGTAGACTAGATACAAGACATGTAGGAGAGCATTGGAGATAGGTGGGCAGGTTTTTTAAGAATTTAAAATTAGCAAGTGGACAAGTAGGGATTAAGTGGAATTTTAAAATGGCATATGGGTGTTGGAAGAGTTATTTAAGTAAATGGGATATTAATAAGTGGGATAATAAAAGGATTAATATTTTTGGGATGTGTAAAATTTAGCATGGGTAAGAAAATATATAAAGGGGACTATATAGTTAACTAAAAGGGGTTAATTAGTGAATTAGATGAATTTAGATGGCATATTGATGAAAGGGGTTGATTAATAAATTGTTAGGTGGAATTAGCATCATGATTAGTAATCTTAAATAGGTGAGAAAATATTGATGCATACACAATATATTTTTTCTTACACAACACACTCTAATTCCTCTAGAATCATAGTACACCTCTTTTTAGTTTTTTAATTTACTCTTGTTTGCACTCACAAGTCAATTGGTCTTAGCTCTCTCAAGTGAATTTTGGGGTTCATCTTAGTTTGCATGTCAAACCAACACCCAAAACTCTCTTTTTTGAGAAGACCAAGCTTATGCAAGAAATATTCATATAAATCACTTAGTGTAAAATTGGATTCTTGATGGCTTAACTTGCATTTAAAAATCTTGCTTGCTCAACTCTCTTAAGCCATGCTCATAGTTCATATTGGTTTGTGTGCTAAATCAATCCCTAAAACCCACTCCATTGTGATGACCAAGTTTGTGGGGTAAATTTTCATATAAAACACTTGGCATAAAAATGATTTTTTGATGCACTTATTACACTTATAAAAATATTATCAAAATTGGCTTACAGTCCCATTTCAATTTGTTGTAAGTGCACGTGAAAATTATAGGTTTTAAGACCTAGTCAAAATTCAAAATCCTAAATACATCTTCAGAGTTTAATGATGTCTATCATTTTCTAATTATAATTTTTTTTAAATATGTCTACATGTTTTAGCTTAACACTTGGTATTATTAATCAAAGGTTTTTACCTGATTCAATTGGTGGGTTATTTCATACAATTTTATTTATTAATCAGGCTCACAATCCCAATTAGCTTGGCAGGTAGCATTAGGTAGGTCACTATTTGTAATCATGGTTATTACTCTTATTAGTTATTAGCTAGTTGGTGAAATTTATTAAATTATGTTCAGGGTTCAAACCCCAACCAAAACTATCATTGGGCATAAGGCCCATCCCCATGGTAATCAGTGGTTTTATTCCACATAAGTTCATTAGGATTTTATTCCACTCTGCATAGTGTAATGCATGATCCTTAACCCAATTATAATGGGGAATAGTTCATGTCAATTCCAGAGTGTTATGTAACACTGAAAACCCCACTTAAAACATAAGGACCCATATGAACATGAATATCACACACCAAATTATGCACCCAACTTCGTGAGGTCAAGCCAAGATAGCCAATGTAATGGATGGGAAAAGGTTAGAACTATGGATTGGGGTGATTGTTGGGAAGAATGGGATTTGGAATGGGTGGTGGTAAGGGGTTCTCATAGTGGAACCAAAATAACTTTGTAGTATCACATTGCTCATTGAGAGCATCTAACTCAATAGAAATAGAAATCCAAGGTCCTTTAGTGTCTGAGATAACAAGGAGGTGGAGTTCCTGATCAATAATAGGATCGAGTAAATAGAAATGGTTAGGTTGAATAACTTGAGGGATGAGATTAACTCTATTAGGTTGACTACAACCAATCAATGTCATCCACATCTATGAATGATATATGATGAGGCTAGACCAAGGAGAAGAAAGGGGAGTGAGGGTGAGGATCTAATCTTGAATCAATTATATTGATAGCTTCTATTTTGAAGGAAATCAAGATTTGGTGGATCAATAATTTACTCTTGTTATTCTTAAGAACTAAGAGTGTCAATTATGAGGTGGGGAATGGGTTTAGCACAAAAAACCTCAATTCTCAATTTAGCACTAATATTTGATTATGTGTTGATTGTAGGACTAGGTGCTCTGACTCTAGTAAAAATACATTTTCTGATAAGACTAGGTATCTCTAAAAGTGTCATCCAAAAGAGAATATGCAAATTATAAGCACATGATCTTGTCATATAAATCAATATTTTAATCGACTTGAAGTGTTATTATAACTAAGGGTTTATTTGGGAGGCTTGCAAGGTTAAGCAAAGCCTTGATAATGTTTTTTATTTGCTTTATTTTAAGGAATGTTTGACTAAAAATTAAAAGTAGTTACTAAAAATGAATAAATTTAAAGTAAAGAATGATAATAAAACTAAAATTGAACAAAGGAAACACTTATTTTTATCATTTCCAATTGATTTTCAATGCATGCAAGGTAAGATAGAGAGATCTACTCTAACTATGAAAATGTTGATTTTTCTATCTTTTTTGTATGATGGATAAATGAATCTAATTATGAAAATTATGTTTTTATGAACATGCAATCAATGTAAAATAATTTTTAGGTCTAAGACAACAATACCACTCAAAACCCAATAGTTCTTTTTTATGTTCAAGCTAAGACAAAGTTTTAGTGTTTCTAGATGAATGCACTCTATTTATGAATGATTTGTTTTACTTAAAAGTGAATGCTTGAATTCTGATTTTATAAAAATATATGATTAAAAAAATAATTATATTTTATTTGAACAAAGAAAATCATAAGCAAAACAACACCTATTGATTACCTAGATTTGGCTAGGGTTTTCTCTACTTGCTAGTGTATGTGTTTGTGCAAACAAGAACTTGTTTTGAAACTAAGAGTCAATTGTGATTACAACTGAATGTATTTGTCTTGTTCTCTAATATATATCTAGGGTTTAAAATAGATTATATATACTATGAAAGAGTCTATGGTGTGAATTCAAACAAATAAATAAATTAGCTAATGTTTTTGTGCAAAGATGGGAGAGAAGAATTCGTTTTTCTATCAAAATTGCATTTTTATGGAATATAAATCTGATCTAATGCAAGAGGAACTTAACTAATCTAATCTAAATAAACTAAAATAAAAAATCCTTCAACTTGATCAAGGTAGAGATCAGCTGAAAGCATGTAACTTGTGTCATTGTGGTCCTGAGTATTATAGTTCCTTTATCCATGCAAAGAACTTAGGAACTCTCTAACATGTAAAATGAACCAATGGCTATCACAAGAGGGGGAATAATAAGAGAGACACAATCCAAAATAATGTGTAGTTTATCTATGGATGGTTGAGTGCACTATTTCCAAAGACCAAGTTACAGTACCAATGACACTTCTATTAGGAATGGTAAAGGCATTCCAACCCAATAAGTCAAAGTGTTAACAACAAAACATAACAAAGGAAGTTGTATTAATGATATGCAAAAACAAAATCATTTATTATTCATAATGAAGCATAATAAAACATGTTAAGACAAATGAAAGCACTTTCTTATATAGACAAGGTGAAATATTGAACTAGCCTAACTGGCCAATGTGGCATAAATCCTCACATAGGAAAAACTCACTAAAATATGAAATAGCTTGATAATACACTATAAAACATGAGAAATTTCATGAAATACATACTTTAACACCCCCCTTCAAGTGAATCTAGGGGATAACAAAAGCCAAAAAATAAATAGTGGCATATCCACAGTATGAATCCCAGCAACTAGGCCTAATAAAGTAATCATGTACAATATGTATCTATGAAATGAAGATGGAAGATGTCCTCACAATTCCCCCAAGGACAACTTATCAAACCCCAAGCATGTTATGCAACTCAAGGAAATGAAGTGATGAAAAAGGCTTCATGAAGATGTCTACAACCTACTACTTAATCAAAATATACTCCAAGCTAAGAATGTCATCCTTAAGGTGTTGATGAATGAAGTGCATATGTACCTCAATGTGCTTGGTCCACTAATTCTCAACTGGATTATGAGATATATGAATTACAATGTAGTTGTCATACCAAAGTAAAGTGGGTGAATCCTATATGAAGCTAAACTCTATCAATAATTGAAGAATCCAAAGAATCTATTGACTCACTATAAATATTACCTTATACTCAACCTCTGTAGATGAAAGTGTATTAGCTTGTTGCTTCTTACACAACCAAGCAATGGGTGAAGAACCAAGACAAAATATGTATCCATAAGTAGAATGCCTATCATCAAGAAAACCTATCCAATCTGAATCATTGTATTCAACCAATTGAGTAGAACCCTTGGTGTAGAGTAATCTAAAATGAGTAGTGGCTTGTTGATATCACAAAATCCTCTTAGCAGACTACTAATGACTATCATGAAGGTCATATGCAAACCTAGACACAAGCCCAACTACAAATGAAATTTTTGGGAAAGTATGGTTTAAATGCATGAGACTCCCAACCATCTACCTATACAATGTAGTATCATAAAGAGGAGTAGTACAAGAGGTAGTGAGAGTTACTACAGACTGAAAAGGATAATGACTTGGCTTGCAATCATCCATGCCAAAATGTTGAAGAATATCAAGGGTATACTTATTCTGACTCAAATAGATCCTTGTATCTGATTATGAAATTTGTAAACCAATGAATAAATGCAAAAGACCAAGATTTATCATGTCAAACTATGCTTAAAATGCCTATTAAATAGTCTAAATTTGAGATGAGGAGCTACCTGTGGGAAGTAGATGGTCAATATACAAGACTAGAATAATAATGTCCTCCCTAATACATTGAATATACATTATGGGATTAGAATGGAAATGAACAAAGCTATTGGAGAGAATAAATGAATCCATCTTCTCATACCAAACTCGAGGGCCCTATTTGAGACCATAAAGAGACCTCTTAAGTTGATAAATAAGAGAAGAATCATGAAAAAACCTAGCAAGTTGCTCCATATAGATATCCTCATGTAATTATCCAAGCAAGAAAACACTCTTGACATTCATATGATATACTATCCAACCCTATGATGCAACAAGAGAAAGTACAAGGTGAATATAATCCATCTTGGCAATGGGCATAAAATTCTTAGAGTAGTCAATACCTTTGACATGTGATAATCCATTTGTAATAAGATGTACCTTATGCTTGTCAATGGACCCATCATCTACATACTTGGTGTGATAAATCCACTTACACCTAACCAAATTTATTCCCTTAGGAAGAGTGACCAAATACTAAGTGTGATTCTTCATTAATAATAATACTCATCTATCATTGCATCATCCCACTCATATAACCCATTATCCTATTAAAAAGATTGTGGATCCCCAAATAATGCTTAACACAAAATTCTAGTACCTGTAGAATGTGCTCAGTGATGTCAAGTAGGTGGAAGATCCTATATGAATAGTATTGCCTTAAAAACTATAGTATTAGCCCACCTAGGCATAGTGGCAACGTTAGTATGAATAGGATCCTCATTCTCTATAACCTCCTCAGTAATCTCTTGAACTGGCTCCTCAAAGAATGAATCCTTGAGAGGAGGTGAATCATCAAAATAAGAAGAAGAAAGCATGGAAAAAGATGAAGAGTCATGAGATGTGAAGTGTTCATCAAACTATACATGTGTTAGAAAATTAACATCGTGAGTATCAAGACCTAAAAGATGATAAGCTCTCATGTCCTCGCAATACCCTAAGAAAATCAAAGGTTTGCTCTTCTTGTCTAATGTTTTCATTTTCTTATTTAGTAAAAATGCACAAGCAAGGCTCCCAAAGACTTGAAAAAATGAGACTTCATGATTGGTTTTAGACCAAGCCTCCTTCAGGGTCATATGCTCAAGTTCTCGATATGGTGTGCAATTCTAAATGTAGTTCCCATAATTAACTACCTCTTAACAATAGATAGAATGTAAATCCCATGAATGCATCATGTAGTTATCCATCTTCTTCATATTTTGGTTCTTCCTTTATGCTAAGCCATTTTATTATTGAGTATGTGCAAAAGAATGTTGGTGAACAATACCATGGGCTGCTAAAAAATCAAAGAACTCTCACCTAAAGTACTCCCCCCCATTATTTATATGAATATTCTTGATGTAATGCGATGATTGTTTCTAAATCCAAGCCTTAAATACTTTGAAGTGAGAAAATAAATCACTCTTGTACTGGAGTAAATAAACCTAAATACATCTAAAAAAATTATTGATGAAAATAAGTGCATACTTAGCTCCATTGAAAGGAGTAGGAAAGACCATCAAATCACTATGCACAATCTCAAGTAATGAATAAGCTCTTATGGATATGCCCTTAAAAAATAGATCCTAGTGTTATTTCCAAAATACACAACATAGGAAAACTCCATCAAGACATGAAGCTGTAGGAAAACCTTATACCATACTGTGAGTGCATAACTCTTTCAAATATATGTAGTTGAGGTGTCCAAATATCTCATGCCAAAGTTGACTCTCAAAATTTGTATGAGAAACTAAACACATCCTTAAAGGAGGAGTATCATAAAAAACCTCAAAATAGTAAAGTTGAGAATTGTTATCAACAACACCCTATATAGTAAATGTGTGTGTTTATAACAAATCTCAAACTTCAACACCTTGTGGTGTGAAAGTCACCATCTTACCCTGACTAGAATGGTAAATTTGATACATTGAAAGTAGATTGGTGGTGATTTCTGGAATATATAATACATCATTGATGTAGACACCATCTATCTATATGTCACCCTTCCCCTTAATAGAAATGAAGAATCTCCAACCTCAATGTTGGAAGTGGAACTCATACCAAGAGATATAAATGACTCCTTGGTAGAAGTTATATGGTGTGAAGTACCAGAATATAGAATCCAACTATCTAAAATAGGTCATTATGATCTCTCAACAATATTAACTTGTTTTCCATGCTCATAATGTGGATAAGGAGTGGAGATAGAGATTTTGTGTTTCCTAATGGCATCCTCTAAGGCTTGCATCATCATGAAACACCTAGACTCTTCATGACCAATCTCCCCATAGTAGGAGCAAGATAGGTTAGACTTATTCTTGGATTTGGAAGATGGTTTGGGTTTAGATAAAGTAGTGTTGGGCTTAGGTGCATTTTAAGGTGGAGTGTTCTTATTCTTTCCCTTATATTTTCCCTTAGTCTTAGGATGTGAGGACACTGTTGCTTTTTGATAGGTGGAAGACTCAAGGTGAGATAATTTTGATTCCTCCCTAGTAAGTCTCTCACAAAACAACTCTAGATCTGACATTTTGAATGCAGTACTTAAGGCATCCATACTAGAGAAAAAGGTAGAATCAAAGATTTGGAATGGGCCACTCAACTTAGACAACATTAAGTATATACACTCTTTATCCTTTTGATCTCATCCACTCCCCTTCAACTATGTCAATAAATGCTTACACTTTGTGAGGTAGTCTAAAATGGAAGCAAATTCATCTAGATTTAGTGAAGTAAGCTCCACTTCAATCTGCATCGCTCTCAAGTGATCTACTTTCCCAAATAAACCCTTTAACTTAGCCCACATTTTGAATGGAGAATCACACCCATCAAAATAAAACAAAATACTATCACTCACATAAACCCCAATTAAGCCCATACATTCTTCAAACTTACATTGATGCTAAAATTTTTCAAATTCACGTGTAAATTGTGGTTGTGTTTCATTCATAGGGACCATAATCCTTTGTATTTTTTTATTATTTATATTTGAGGTCTCCATGTGTGTTAATTATGTGTAATCAAAGGCTCATAATGGTCAACACCAAAATTAGAATCCATGTTAATAATCACCAAAGAGCAACAAGAATGTAAAGGGTGCACAAAATTGGCATCAAGACAACCCCCCAAAGATTGTATTACAAAACCCCCCCAATTTGGCACTTTATAAAATTATTTCATTTTTATAATTTAATGACACCAATGAGTAGATAATCACAAAACATACACTTTTTTAAAAAATACAACTCATATCTGAGTTAGGGTTCAAATGTTACATGTGTTACAATTTCTTGTAAAATGGGTCAATACATTAAAATATTTACTACAAACTAGAATATCAGGCTTTGGCTTATCTAAAATCTGAGTAGCATTGCAAATATGAGCATTGGAAATAGAAGCAAAATATCTAAGTGTTGGAAAGAGAAACAAAAAAAAAAATTCTACTATGTTATTTTTCCTTGGGTGTTGGAAAAAGATAGAGGCATATTAATCCACTTCTACCCTAAAATAACACTTTAGCATCTAAAATTTATCTATCCAAATATATACCTACAAAGGTAGAGCATTTCATCTGGTTGGATCGACTTAATAGAGGAGAGAGGCATCTTTGTTTTACTGCAATGTTGATTTTTAGGCAAGGCGTCTTAATCTAATATTTTCTTTATCTATGTTGAATGCTTTTATTTTGACATTGAGGCTTGCCAAATTTGAGGATAACCAAGGAAACCAGTATAGGCACCCAATATTTTTTTTTCTCACAAACACAAATGATTTTATTCATTTTTCTATTACCAAGCTATATTTTTGGCCTCAAGAGGAAGTAAACATCACTTGTGTAAGCATAACGTTAACCAAGAGGACCTTTTTTCATGTCGATTGGTGTTTATGAGTCCATGGTTCAATTTTAGTTCTAATGAGTGGTTAGACAACTATGTTATTTTCTAATTTGGTCACAAATTAATGATATCAAATTTGGGATTCCAAACTCAGCAAGTGTCTATCTCTCCAACCGTTTGTTATGTAGTAGACACCAAGATCTCCATGCTAGTCAACAATGCAATAAAAAATGGATTTATCTCTAATATACTTCCTTCCAATGTAGAAAGAACATACTTCCTTCCAACACCTAACACTTTTAGATCAAAACAAGCACATTAAGCTCTCTTCACACTCCAGGTAGATCTAATAATGACAAAAAACAATAACAATGCCTTGCAAGTAATTTCAACACTCAGAACTGAATAAAAATCATGTCCAATGCCTTACAAATGATGCTAAAACAAAAAAATGATGTTGAATTGAGCCAAAAAATAATATCTTAATGCCTTTGATAGATTATGATGCCAGGCTCCTTCAATTTCGAAGATCTAATGCTTTTGTGTCTTAGATGAGAATAATCAATGCCTTTCTTAATAAATCTAAAATAAAATAGATCTAAGTATTTAGATAGACGCTTGGATGTGATGCCAAGATGATCAATAAGCTAATGTTATAACAAAATAATGCAGTATAGAGGAAAATGCCTTAGATCAAAGCAAATGCCAAGATTTCCATGCTAGATCTTTGCCACTTTCACTACCTCAAAAGAAATAAAAGCTTCAAAAGTAATGAATAAAAATCTTTGAAAAGTCTTGAAAAGAGGGCACCAAGATCTTCTCGATGCCTCTATTCTATGCTTCCTCTCCATAATAAAGGAAAAAATAACGATAAGGGAAGTAGAATAAAATTATCTAAATTACAAATCTAATGGAGGGTTTTAACTTCTTTAGGGTTATGGTACCATGTTAGGAATGATAAAGGCATTCCAACCCAAGAATCCAAAGTGTTAGCAAAAAAACATCACAAAGGAAGCTACAAATATGATATGTAAAAATAAGACAAATCATATATTATTCAAATGAAGCATAATAAAGCATGCTAGTACAAATGAAAACACTTGCTTATATAGGTAAGGAAAAATACTAAACTAGCCTAACTGGCCAATGTCGAATAAATCTTCACATAGGAAAAACTCATTACAAGATGAAATAACTAGCTAATACACTAGGAAACGTGAGAGAAAGAATGAAATATATGATTTAACAACTTCCTTACTTGTAATGGTGTAGTAAATCATGAAAACAATAAAGGTAGATATTTAAAAATAATGGCAGTAGATTGTGGCTATAAAAAGCTTTAAAAACTCTAAGCTCTAATACAAATTTTTGATCCAAAATCAAGCCAAAATTGGCTTACTTGTAAAAGAGCTATAGATGTTATATGAATGAGTTTAACTGAGTTAAACTATGAGTATAACTTAGGAAATACTTAAAATTATTGAAACTAGAAGAGGGAGTGAGTTGGACTAGCATGGAAGTGAACACAAGGTGAAAAGAGCAATAAACATAAACGTAAGATGCAAACATGCATGAATGCTTGAGTTCTGGGAGCTCATTTTTGAAGATGGATAAAGGAGATATAACTTTCCCTATTTATAAGGGTAGTTGCATAACTATTAGTCACGATGTCATAACTACCCTATTAAGTAATAGAATCTCTGTAGATTAATAAAGAATGACCCTTTCAATGACAGTTCCATCAGGGTAGTTTATAAGACTATCATTATAGTTATATCACTTTAGGGAAATTTTGTAATACGGTGGAGTAATTTTTTAACTAATAAGGGTGGTTATATCACCAATGAAATCTTTTTAAAAATAATCCAAAAGATAGTTGCAAAGGCAAACAAAAGAGGGGTATCAGGGGCCTAAGAGAGAAAATGAGGTAGGAGGGAATGTTATTGGAGAGAACCCATTGTGATCAATCATTAAGAGATCATTACATCATCCTTGGACATTATTTTTAAATGTCACATCATGAAAATTTTAGATGCATACATATTTCTCCCTCAAGAGGATGCCTTGTCATGAATTGATGAGGGTGTGCCCTAAGTAGTGGCATGTAAAAATGGAGATAGGGGGTTATAAATTCTTACCTTAGTTACCTTAGTGGTGCAGCGAAACTAGTCAAGACTTTATGTAAACTAAAAATAGAATATAAAATTTAATTGAAATTTTAACAAAAAATATAAAATGTACTATGTAATAAAATTATAGACAAGAATACATACCATATGCATGGGGAAGGTCATACTACCTGAACCGTCATGTCGGGGGACCAAATGAGGTGCCAAGTTATTATTTGCCTATAAAAGAGTGAAACATGCTACATAAGATTGAAATATCATTAAAATTATAAGAATATAGTATCTATATGACTATCTAAATGTGAAAATATGTTTAAATATAAAAATATGCCATAATTATAGATCTTTTTAAATAAAATAGGTAGTTTGGGGCCGAATATATTCAAAAACATGCCAAAAATAGCTTCATTTGTGCCATTTCATTTGAGAGATTATTGAGCTCTTATTTTCCAATGACAAATTTGAGCAAACGAGCAACTCACAGATTAATCATGTGATGAGGGTGGATAATCTACCATCTATAGTTGGGTAGGGATAGGTAGGTTTCTGTATTTTTCTATTTTTCCCCAATTTTACATTTTTGTTCAAAACACAATCAAAATATAGTTAATTTTGAAATTGTTACCATCAAAATGATCATAGGGGGAGGTAGATTAGGGGTTTATGGAAATAATTAGTGATTTAGGTCAAATTTTGGGTGTTTTGGGAGGGTTTATAGTAGACATGGATGACTAACAAAACTATCACTCAAGGACAAAACTATTGATCTATACAGACTAGCAGTTAAGTAACCACCATGGTGAAATCATAATCATCATGGTCTATAGAATGGGTAGTTACACAACTACTACAAGAAGATAGTTGTGTAATCACCTAGGGTAATTATGTAATCATTGCTTACAAATAGGGGCAGTCCCATCCTTTGGAATTAGAGAGAAATTTTGGTTTTTTTTAAATAAATTTTGATTTATAGAGATGACTTGGGTTATTTACTTGTTTCAAGGAGCTTATATTCATTAAAGTTGATCCCAATACTACTAAAATGATGGAACTTATAATAGTAGATGATCTAGTGATTCTTGATCATGCATACATTTTTTGAGTTGCACTAGCAAATATTATCCCCACATCGAGTAGGTTGTTATGTGACTTACTCACCTACTAAGATCTCAATCAAAACACCTTTGTGTTTCCAAAGGCCATAGAAGAGTGTACCATCATTCTCATGGATGTATAAAAGAATACTAGACTTTCTCATGGATGTATAAAATAATACTAGACTTCTAATGATTGGTCAGTTGGTGCCACATGTCATATTGAGGCTGATATTTGCGATGAGCACTTTGGGGATGACAACGTAGTTGACATTGACATAAACTATGGTGTGCAATTTTTTGGGGTTGAGGGATTTGTGATCCCCAACTTGTATAAATTTATCATTGGTATCCTTATCTCTTAATTAGTGTGGGACAAGGGTATTGATAAGCTTATGTATAAATAGTACTTGATTGTATGGTAGATCAAGAAAAGAGGTATTCATTACTCTTTGGTCCATGAGATCTTAGCTTAAAATTATAGATATTTATATCTTGTGGATCAACTAGGAGTCTTGTTTATTAGCCACCCTAGACTTGTCATGAATTAGATATATGATCATATGATCCCATATCAGAGGGAAGTGCTTATTAGAGATGTAGGGGCCATCAAGGCCACTAGATGGATAGATGTGGCACCATTTCATGCCTTACCAAGGTATTTGGTGCTCTTCTTACAACATATCTGATAGCCTTGCCCTATGTAGTCATATAAAATGTCAAAATTGGTAGCTTGAGTGTGGCTTGTGACACCCAACCCATAAGTCCCTTTTGCATGCTCTCATGACCCTTTTATCCACCTTTTCACTGACTCTTAATCATCTATAGACTTTTGAAACCTCATTTTGGCTCAACCAGGCTCCATTTTCTAGGCTTATTCCTTCTTCTCATGTCTCATATGTTAGGATCCTCTACTCTACTGGAGAGTACAATTGATTACCTTTGTATAAGCAACTAAACACATAATTAAACCATAAGTAATAAGTAACTAGAATTCAAAAATAGAAAAGAATAGATGATACGAGAAACAATACAATCTATATTAAACTCTTCCAAAAAGAAATACAATGAAAAAATCTCACTCTTCCCACACCTCTTGGGTGTACCGTAATTCTCCCTCAAGAGTTCTCTCTCTCTCAATCAATTACAACCAACTCAACACTGAGTTGTTCCCTCTAGTGACAATCAACCCAATGGTTGTTGTTGCCTACTCTGATTGTGACAATCAACCCAATTGTTGTTGCCTCCAATACAATTACAATACAGCCCCATGGGTCTCTTAAATAGATCCCAAACCAAACAATAATTAGAAACACAGACTCGAGACTAAAATTAGTCTTTACATGCAAACTCATTATTCGTCTAAAATTAGAACAGTTCTGGAAACACACAGGTGACCAACGTCAGTTCTTGTCTGACCAATGCCAGCCAACCATAACTGATGCCAGTTACTATGTAGCTGGAGATGATAGACGTCAATTGGCCTGACTGATGTCAGTTACTTTGTAACTCAGCAACCTCCACATTTGCATACCAGTGAAGCTTTTAGCTCCACAACTTAACAACCTCCCACTTGGAGATAAATAGCTACACCTGTACATGTACCTGTACATGTACCTGTACATTCTCTAATTTTTTTATGGCTTGTATCTCCATCTTCAAGTTCAATCTTGAAGATCAACCACCAACAATGAACACATATCCTGTGGTGCTTCTCCTACCACCCAAGTCACCTACCATATCCAAATCTACATACCCATGTAGTGAAGTATTTGACCCTGCATAGCATAAATACCTACTGCTAGTCCCTCTTAGATATCTGAGAATCCACTGAACTGCTTTCTAGTGCTTCTTTCCTGGATTGGCCATAAACTTGCTGACAACTCCCACTGCTTGGGCAATATCAGGTCTAGTACATACCATGTACTCAACCTCATCATATGATTTAAGACATTGTTCATAGCTTAACTTAAATTGTCCAACCATAGGTGTGCTAACCGGTTTTACATCCTGCAAATTGAACCTCTCCACTACCTTATTCACATAATCCTCTTGAGACAAAATCAACCTATGATTTTCCCTATCTCTAGAAATACTCATGCCAAGGATTTTCTTTGCTCCTCCTAAATCCTTTATGGCACATGTCTACGCTACTTTTACCTTTAGCTCAGCAATTCCCTGCATGTGTGACCCTACAACAAGCATATACGCTACATACATTAACAGGATAATGTAGCTATCATTATCCAACTTGGTAAAATAAACACAATGGTCACATTGACATTGACTAAAGCCATGCTTTGTCATAAACCTGTCAAACCTCAAATACCACTATCTTGGAGCTTGCTCAAGACCATATAACCTGGCCTTCTATCTCACATGTCCATTCTCTCCTTTCTTTAACCTGTGAATCCATTCGTCTTTCAGTGCTTTCCTTCTGACTGGAAACTCAACCAAATCCCATGTTTGGTTCTTTTCCAAGGAATCAATTTCCTCATTCATGCCATGCTCCCACTGTTTCTTGGATTCTACCTGCATTGCCTCTTCAAAACTTCCTAGTTTTCCACCATCAGTGAACAACAAGTAGTATAAAGAAGGGGAATAATGAATTTGAGGCTTACTTACCCTTTTAGACCTCCTTATGGGTGTTTGAGACTCATTAACAGCTTATTGTCCACCTAAATTTCATTCTAACAGTGACCGATCCTGGTCATCTCTTGATCTACACCCGACTGACATCAATTCCACCTGATCGACCTGATCGATGTTGGTTCTTACCTGACCGATGTCAGTTTCCACCAGCCTGACATCACCAACTTCAGTCTCCACCAGACTGACATCGATTCCTGCCTAAACCTACCTGACATCACTGACTTTGGTCTCCACCAGACCGACGTCGGTTCCTACCTGATCGATGTCGGTTATCACCTGACCGACGTTGGTAACTGTGTTTTCCTGTGAATGATGATTTTTACCCGCAAGCTCATTTTGGATCATAACCTTGTCCAAATTGCCCTGCTTAGAATTATTCAGCCTCTTGAGCTGATCTCTGTCCATCATCTTCTCTTTGAAAACCAAGGCTTTCCATGTCTTAAATGTGTCAAAAATATCAGATTTCCACTTTATGCAATAAACCCATACCTTTCTTATAGCATCATCAATGAAAGAAATATAATACTGTGATCCTCCAATAGAATCTCCCTGAGCTGGTCCCCACACCTTTGTGTGAACAAGCTCCAACTTGTGCTTCTTCTTTGTTGACCCAGTTGTGAGAAACCTCACTTTCACCTGTTTCCTAAAAATATAGTGCTCACAGAAATCTCGGTCTATCAAATCTGAAAGCATACCTTTTGACTTAATAAGATCCATTCCCTTCTCACTCATGTGACCAAGCCTACAGAGCCACATCTTTACATCTACATTTGAAGTAGATAAAATAGAAGGAGAATCAGTAATACAAGTAGATAGATAAAGTGTACCTACTTTCTTACCTCTAGCTAATATAAGTGTGTTATTTCCAAAATCAGCTTAGCTCGTTTTTGGAAATAACCCCCCTACGAAACTTGTCAGTTTCATTTTTCGTCTCTCTAAGTTTATTTTTCAAGGCAAATTTCAAAATTCATTTTCATCTTGGCCTCGAAACAAGAAGTGGTTACCATCTCATCCAAGCCAAGTTTTCCCTTCCCCAGACTCTCCTTCCAGAGTTGGTCTCTTTTCATTTTTCGTGCAAGGGTGACTTTTTTCGCCGCCTCTGCATTATCCTTGTTTTTGTGTAAGGGCGGCAGATTTTGCCACCCCTGCATGTTTCCTGCAAGGGTGGTGAATTTCGCCACCCCTGCACTCTGGCCTACAAGGGCGGCAATTTTTGCCGCACCTGCAAAATAGACCGACTACATGTAAGGGCGGTAAAAAATGCCGCCTTTGCATGTCTCAATTTCTGTGCAGGCATTTATGTCCATGTGCGACGGGTTGTTGGGGTGGGTTTTTCACCCCATAAAATCTGATTTGAGCCTCATTCTTCTCATTGCCTCCTCCTCTCCTCCTACCTCTTGCACCTGAGCGCCTCAAGTGACGATTCGAAGCATGAATTCGTAGATCCAACCTCGTGGCGCGCACAGTTTCTCAGGTAGATTTTGTTTTTTGAATATAATTCTTGTTTTATTTTGTTTTTCCTTAGCTTTAGTTAGATTTTTATAATTTTCTTTCCTCTTCCTCACGTGGGCAGCGATTCCAATCTACCCGCGACCTTCCACCCGTTCCCCCTCCTTTTTTTTTTTTTTTTTTTAGGATATTCCTCCTCCCTCTTCGCGGTGGGCTTCCCCTTCTACCCGCATTTTTCCCTTCACGCGCGGGTGGCATTTTTTGCCACCCGCATTTCCTTTTTTTTCTTCTCCCCCGTGTAGAGGCGGCGAATTTCGCCACCCCTACACAATTTTCTTCTCCCGCGTGTAAGGGCGGTGAAAATTGTCGCCCCTGCACAAATTCCAAGTTCAGTGTAAGGGCGGCGAAAATCACCGCCCCTACCTTTTCTCTTTTTACCTACAAGGGAGGTGAAAATTGCTGCCCCTGCATCTTTGTAGCAAGGACGGTGATTTTTGCCGCCCCTGCTTTTCTTCCAATTTTATGTAAGGGTGGTGATTTTCACCGCCCCTGCATTTTTTTCTCCATTTTCGATTAACTCTTGGAATTTTTTATGAGTTGTCCCTTTCATGCCTTTTCTTCCTCATTTTTCACTCCTTTTCTAGGCCTAGCCTATTTAAGTGACCTCTAGTAACCCATGTCACTTAAATTATGCTCTCTTTCTCTCGCTCACTCTCCTCTCATCTGTGATCATGGCTATAGCACCTTCAGCGAACTTTTGCACATCTACTCCCATCCAGTCAAGATTGTTCTCTATGATGGAAGCGTCTCCCAAAAAAGTGAAAAGCATGAAATACAAGTATCAGGGTGTCTTCCCACCCACATCAGTCACCTCGAATGTCGATGACATTTGAGACATCGAGATCGGCCACGTGGACATGGCTGAGTTCATGGCACGAACCAAAGCAATAAATTCCAGTACTGGGATAAAAAGAATTGTTGAGAGCAACATCCACCTGGTAGCCACCTTCCCAGTAGCAGCGCATCATGCCGAGTTTGTCCTTCAGTGCGCTCATTCTTACAACAAGGAGACCAGATCGGTTTTAGATGCCAGTGGCAGTATGATAATTCGGTTAGATCCCAATTTTATCGACAAGGTTTTCTTGTGCCCTCCAGCCACCGAAGTAACCCAGATCGACTTTGTGGATGCACAAAAAGAATATGACAAAGACCTTGAAAGAGCAAAGAAAGTGATTAATTACAAGTGGCTAAAGACCTCGAGGACCGGCCTCTCCAGATGGCCGAAGAGCTTCCCAAGAAGTGATTTTGTCGAAGAAGTTGGTGACCTAATCACCCTTCTCAGTAGAGTACGGGGCCTCCTGTCCTCTTCACAATTCCATGAATGGATGTATCTGTTCATTAAGATCATCTTCCAAGGTAAGCAAACTATCTTTTGGGGGGAACAA
This sequence comes from Torreya grandis, assembly GCA_037957365.1. Taxonomy (NCBI): domain Eukaryota; kingdom Viridiplantae; phylum Streptophyta; class Pinopsida; order Cupressales; family Taxaceae; genus Torreya; species Torreya grandis. The sequence continues at coordinate 1,666,521 of JARHVA010000324.1, forward strand.
ATCAGCAATGCCATTCACGAATAGCTGACCAGGGTACAGACTTCCTTTAAATTCTACATGACTTCGTACCTGGTCTACATAGCTACTGCAATGCGATCTTTCCCAGGTTTGACAACAGAGGGAGATAGAAACACCACCCTGGTCTACTCATATTATCCACAGCTGATGCTTCAGGGGTCAACACGTCATTTCAGATGAGTAAATAACGCATTTTTCACCATATTTTTGTGTCTCTTTGATCCTCAGCTGGAGCAGAAGAGAATATCAGACGAGGCCTGGACGGTAGTGAATGGTTATGGCTGTATGTTCCTCTAGTTCCCTACTTTTTGTTATCTTTGGGTTGGTTTTTACCAAGGTTACCCCTATATGCTCCCCAGGTTCCCTTCAGACAAATTAATTTTAATGGAATTGTGCCGAAAACTAGTTGTTGTGCATACTAAACAGATGGAACTGAAGAGACCCAGTTTCAAGTTTTTGATCCAGATTGGTAGGTTTTCAGTTGCTACATCAACCAAATCCAGGGTCATGGAAATAGAAATGCAGATGGTTACCATCAAACCATTCAAGAGATGGGAGAAATTTGACTACAGGGGAGTCAAAGAAAATATCAGAAGAAAAACTCAGTTCCATGAACCCATGATTGAGGATATCTGGGTGGACCTGAGGACGGCTGATGAGATAAGGAAAATGGACTATTGCCATCTAACACTAGAGCAGATAGAATACCTTGGGCTTGCAGAGATCCCTTTGGGTTTAATCGATGATGGAAACATCATAAACAGCAGGTACCTAGCAAAAAAAGTTGCTAGTTCCCCTCTCCTCTGATTCAGTGGTCTCAGAAGGAACTGACTTCTCTGAGAAAAAGATTTGAACCAATATTGGCTAACACCAATGATTGGTTAGCAGCCAAAGGGATCACCTTGAAAGAATTCATTATAGGATCAGAGGCTGAATACCAAGTAGAATTGAAGAGGAAGGCAGAGAACCAAACAAAAAACAAAGGTGACGTTCCTTCTCCTTCTAGGCCTCACAAGCCTAGGATCATTTTTGTGTCCAAAAAGCCTAAGCCTGCACAAGAGCCTAAAATGGTAGCTGAATGAACCAGAGATCAAAGCCCCAAGGCACAGGTAGCTCAGCCCATGGAGACAGGGGATCAACCTTCAGAATAACCAAGTGTTGGGTCTCCACTCTTGCCGGGACAAGCACAGCCGTTTCAGAGCGCCTCTCCTTCTCCCCCTCAATCTCCTGTGGTGCCCGTTTCTCTTATCTCCCCAATTAGTGCTCCCTCTTCGGGAGCCACTTCTCCTTTCAGGGTTGTATTTGGCGATCCTCAGGGTCCTTTCAGAGGTTCCCCTCACTCTTCTGGGTCCATTCTGATTCTATCATCTCCGTCTTTCAACCTGCCACCGAGCTCTACGCCTGAGCTAGAATTAGTAATTGATACAATTTTGTCAGTTACTCTGACTGCAACTACTGTCACCACTAGTAGTGTGCAAGCTGCTATAATGACACTGGCAGAGGCAACTATTGTTACAATAGGTACTTCTCTCCTGCCTTGGATGTCTGCTTTCACGCCGAAGAGGAAGAAAATGGCCATCTCTCCTGGCAAAAGCAAAGGCTCCTAAGAGGCCAAAAATCCTCTCCAAGCTAGTCAAAGAAAAGGGGCAAAAATTTCTAGAAATTACCAAGCCTCCTCAGGACGCAACCCTTGAGGGTTTTGAAATGAGCAGCTATTCCATCTCTCATGTCGAACTTGGCAAAGTTACTCACGAAAGTGCGAAGAGCGATCTTCAGTCAGCAATGGACATTATGGTCCAAAAATTTGACAGATAAAAGGAGATGAAAGACTATTATAAAGCCAAGGCAGAGCAGTTAATAGCAGTGATCAAAAGGTTCACTATTCTACCTGAATCAGCGACTCCATAGGCCTTTTCCATGGATGATACAGTCATTCAAAAAGCTGAAAAGACCTATTTAAAAGGAAAAGTCATGGAGGACTATGTTGAAATAATGCACAATCAAGGAATCTCTTTGTTGTCAGAATTTGTAGAAAGAACAGGTAAAATGAAAAAGTTGAAAGCTCAGGTAGACGATTTTGTCTCCCTTATTTCTCAAGAAATTGACAGCTTAGAGAAAGATCTCGACAGATGGAAGGAAATGAAGGATCTCAAGAAGAGTACCCTGATATCTATCGGCGTCATCTCCAACAAAGACTCCTACGTTGAGATCAAAGAGTCACTGGTCTTCAAAATCCAGGTACTCAAAGACTTAATTGATGATCTCAAAGCTTTCAGGGAAGCTAGTGAAAAGAGTGACCTGAGCCTGCTGAATAAGTTAGAAGAGCTGCCATGTGACTTGACCTCCAAGGACCATCAGTTCCTTCTGGCAGAGGAAATGATTCAGAACTTCAAAGAGATGATTTAGAAAGATTTTGATGAAACATCTTTCTCAATGACTTTGGTGGACAGCATTCTGGATGCCCAGTTAACTTTGGAGAATTTGAAATCCAGGTTAACTGGCCACTCTAAAGCCATCACAACATTCAAAGATGCACTGATCAGAGTGAGAGTCATCTTCAAGAACGCAGTTGCGCCAGACAGCATAGGAATTCAGGCATCAATCGCTATGTACGATGCTCATCTGAAAAATTTCGGCAGCAAGAATTGACTCTCTCTCTCTCTCCCCTTCTTTCTTCTTATATCCTTATGCATTTTTGTTTTGTACAGAATGCATGCAATTTTTTAATATGTAATTACATGTAAATATTTCTAAAAAATATCTAAAAGTCAAAGATGAGTCATCTTTGACCAAGATATTTTATATATTTTATTACTTTCTATTTTTGAGGATTTTCTCCCTATATATAGTGGAGACCTCATTTGTAAATGGGCTTGGAAAAATTGAGAGCAAACACTCTGCTAAAATTGAAGCAACTTTTGAGACTTTGTGCTCAGATTTGTAAATCATATTTTGTTAAATGAATGAGAAGCAAGTGATTTCAGACTTTGTGTTGAAGTTATCTATGTTGTCTAGGAAATAGTTTCTTATGTTCTCTTTCCTGATAACCTCTTATTTATCTGATTTAATAAGCAAAGTGAATGTGTTGATATTATCTAAGGGCGCTTCTAGAGGGTAGAAGATAGACTTTGTGCTACTTTTATCTTTGAGATTCAGTTATCTTTTGTAGTTTCAGGTGAAGACTTTGTGCTTCACTTTACTCTACGATTGTACTTGTTCCAAATCTGTGAAGAAGCTACGGAAGACTTTGTGCTTGCGTGAGCGTTCTCGTGGACTTTGTTACTTCGGGTGATTTCTTGCTCTCTGTTTAATATCATTCCTGAAAGAAGAGGAGTGTTGTTAGCTTAGGACCAGATTTTCCCTCTTTTGTTCTTTATACATTACCTCTGAAAAAAGAGAGGTAGATGTTGTTATACCACCCCCATGTGTTATTTTCTGCTTAATTATATACATATGTCCAGCACGTAAGTATTTATAGGGAACCTCCCCTTGATGAGAGGAGAGATTTACTTCGTCCAGATCTAGTAAACCCATACTTTTCATGGTGTAAACCTCCCTATGATGTGGCTGATATCCCCATTTTGTCATTAGTTAGTTGATGACAAAATATTCACCCAACAAAGTGCACCCTTGGAAACTTTCCAAGATTATGCTGTGAGAGTTACTATGCAACCCTCATCACCCAACTTCCCTACAGAAATCAAATTCCTCTTCAGGATGGGTACATGTATGACATCCTTCAACACCCATGTGTTGCCAGTCTGCAACTTCAGCTGCACTTCCCCTTTGCCAACCATTTGACAAGGCTCACCATCCCTTAAATAAACTTTTCCAAAGTCTCCATGGACATAATCATGAAAAAATTCTCTATTTGGGGTTGCATGGAAAGAAGCACCAGAATCTAAAACCCATGATTCTACCTGACTATTCAAATAAAATATGAGAGCATCTTGTGCAACAATACCTACATCTTTTGCTTCTTTGCATGTCCTTTCTTTCCACAATTCCAGCAGGTTATACTGCCATACCTAGATTTGGATCTACTGCCTATCTTAGACCTTGATTTCCCTTGCTTGCCCTTCTCTCTTTGCCATCCCCTGATTTCAACACTTAAAGCATTACCTGATGTCTCCCCTGTGCTTTTCCTACGAATTTCTTCATTCAAGATTACACTAACAACATCATCAATTTTCAAGATATTTGAAGCAGACGCAGTATTACTAACTGCCATTACCAAGCTATCCCAACTTTCAGGTAAAGATCATAATATTAAGAGAGCCTTAATTTCATCATCAAAAACTATTTTGACTGAAGTTAACTGATTTAAAATTCCATGGAAATCATTAAGATGACTATATACAGATCCACCTTCCAGCATTTGCAAATTAAATAATTACTTCATAAGAAATACCTTATTTGAAGCTGAGGGTTTTTCATATAAATTTGCCAAAGATTCCATTAACTCTACCATTGTCCTTGTCTGAGATAAGTTGGAAAACATAGAAGCTGCCAGGGTCAGCCTTATAGCTCCAAGAGCCTTTCTGTCAAGAACCTTCCATTCTTCATCATGCATACATGTGGGCTTACTTGAAACTCCACCCAACAGTAAGTACAGATCTTTCTGATATAGATAATCCTCTATCTGCATCCTCCATAATTGATAATTCTTGCCATTGAATTTATCCATTTTTAGCTTGCTTTTTTCTACCATTGTTTTACTCCCACTCAAACAAAAACCATTGTGAGTGAACCTATAATCAACAAACACTAACACGCTCTATACCACTTGTTAGTGATCCTAGCTTTGATACCAACTGTTAGGATCCTCTACTCTATTGGAGAGTACAATTGATTACCTTTGTATAAGTAAATAAACACATAATTAAACCAGAAGTAATAAGTAACTAGAACTCAAAAATAGCAAAGAATAGATGATACGAGAAATAATACAATCTATATTACACTCTTCCAGAAGGAAATACAATGAAAAAATCTCACTCTTCCCACACCTCTTGGGTGTACCATAATTCTCCCTCAAGAGTTCTCTCTCTCAATCAATTACAACCAACTCAACACTGAGTTGTTCCCTCTAGTGACAATCAACCTAATGGTTGTTGTTGCCTACTCTGATTGTGATAATCAACCCAATTATTGTTGCCTCCAATACAATTACAATACAACCCCATGGGTCTCTTAAATAGATTCCAAACCAAACAATAATTAGAAACGCAGACTCAAAACTAAAATTAGTCTTTACATGCAAACTCATTGTTCGTCTAAAATTAGAACAGTTTTAGAAACACATAGGTGACCGACATCAGTTCTTGTCTGATCGATGTCAGCCAGCCATAACTGATGCCAGTTACTGTGTAGCTAGAGATGACCGATGTCAGTTGGCCTGACCGATGTTGGTTACTCTGTAACTCAGCAACCTCCATATTTGCATACCAGTGAAGCTTTTAGCTCCACAACTTAACATCATAGTTATAGGACAATATCACCCAAGTTGGACTATAGCATTAGACCCTAGGGTGTCCCATTCCAGCGCTCTTGCCCAATCACATTTTGAGCCTAGGTGACCATTTTCTCCTGATTCCTCTTCTTCATTATGTTGGCCTAGTGTGAATGCATCTAACCCATAACCCATAGATCTCTATAAAATCCCATTCAAAGATCATTAAGAAGGGGTTGGTAATTATCACAAAGTAAAGCATAGAATATAAGTAAAACCACTAAGGTAAATTTCCCTATTCTCTGCATATAGCCATCCATTAAAGCTATCAACATATTCAAACCCTCACACTTGTTCCTAGCCATCTCAAGCACACCCAGTTTAGCATTTTTGAATCTTCATTACACTATTATACAAATAACATCAAGTGGGAGAACTAACATATGGCTTGATTCCTCTTTGAATTATTGGTATGTAAGAATCATGCCCACACAAGGAGTGTAGATACACATTTAGTACATCTTACACACACTAAACCATCCCTCTTTCTCAAACTTTTCATTCAATTTCAAGCACAAATAAGATCTAGGGTTGGAGATTAAATTATCTTTATAAGGAGCTTTGTCAATAGTCAAGACTTGAAATTTTAGAGGTAGACTAATACAAGTACAATGGATAAAACCTAGAAAACTCAGAAATCTGTGACTAGTTTGGACAATAGTAGTAGGACCTGGACTATAACACTGAACCCTAAAGTGTCCTATTTTGTATGCTCCTATCCTTTCACTAAATGAAAGATAGATCCTAGTTCATGACACTATCCTAGTCCTAAACAGTCAGTATCAACCTCTAGCTTAGTCGCATCAGCACATTTTTAAGCTAATTTACATCTATCCTCTTTTATTACTATTTTTAAAAAGCTAAAAAAGTCAAATAAATTATATAAATTAGTATTCTATTTATTGAAATATATTTTGTTGATTTATTCAACTCAGACCCTTAACTAAATTAGGAATAATACTCCAATATTCCCAAAACTGTTAAATCTTTTGGTGAATCCAACTTACTTTATTTGTGCATAAAAACCATAGAAACCTTTGAGTAAATTCCTTGCTAATTTTTCCAATAATTTTCTAATTTTTTACTTGCATATTTAAATCATATATTCAGTTTAATTTTAAAATTCCATAGTATTTTTTTTAAAAAACCTCCAAACCCTAGTTGCATATACTAGTTCCCTTTAAATCAAGAATTTTTTTAGATTTTTTACCTGCATATTTAAATCAAAAATTCACATTAAATTTTAAAATTCTTTAGTAATTTTTTTTAAAATATCATTTTTCAAAACCCTAGTTTCACATATTAAGTCCCTTTGTTTTCTTGAGGTATCACCTTACATCTAAAATCAGATTTCACATACTAACAAAAATGGATCTCACTTATTTACACATATTTCTTGCATTTCTTGCAAATAATAGGGAGACCATACTCGGTCCTATCATGTAAATGAATAATGAATTTTACCATATGCTATTATAAATCTTCATTACTTCCATTTCATGCTTATTTTTCATAATATGGAATGTTATGAAGAAACTTATTGTTACACATGTTTAGATACCTCTTGTCTCACCTTCCTTGGAGCCTTTATCCCATGCCAATTTATGTTGCATGGTATATTTCACCATTCCCCAAGTCAATACCCATTGCCAAAGATCCCAGTTGACACCATTTATCCCTCCACCACCTTGACCCATTGATTATCTTTGCTCTCCTCCCATAGCTACTACTCCTCCTATACAACTAGTAGACAATGTGGTTAGAGCTATTACCCGATGTGCCACTATGTCTCCCCCACCTAGTTAGGAGACCTATCACCCTCCTATTCCTTCCTATCCCAATCCCAACCCACCCACATAGGTAGATATGCATAAGGCATATGATATTGTTGATCAGTTGAGAAACACACCAACTAAGATTTCCATGTTAGAATTGCTTTAGAAAGCCAATGTGTTCAAAGACATTCTTTACTAGGCACTCACTCAGAATTATATGCCTATCAATTTAGAGCCTCCTTATGTTGCATTAGTGGTCAACATGTTAAAAACTATAGAAGATTATATTTATTTTGATCATGATAACATGCCATCTCAGACAGTTAGTAATCAAAATTTACCACTATTCATACAAGTGCAAGTCAAAACTAGCACAATTATGAGAGTTCTAGTTGATAGTGGTTTTGGACTTAATATATGTAATATTAAATTCTTATAGACCATGGGCACAGATATGAAATCCATACAAAAATCATATAATAATATTAGAGGATTTGATGATATACCAAGATAGACATTGGGCACCATTACTTTGAATATCATGGTAGGGCCAAAAACCCTCTCTACATAGTTTTAGGTCATGTCAGGTCCTCTTCATTATAATATTTTACTTGGGAAACCTTGGATACATGTTATAGGGGTAGTTCCTTCTACTTTTAATCGATGTGTTAAATTTCTCCATGAAGGATACCTATACACATGCCCAACAAATAACCAACCATTCAGATATTATTAAATTATAGAGTCATATTTGACTATTTCACCAAATGGGACACCTCATATCATAGTTTAATCCCCACCTCATCACATTTATCTTGATCAGATACATACATATGAGGTAGGAGATACTAGCACATCTCTCACTCTTCCACTTATAGTTGTGTCCTCAGCTTCAGATACTTAGCCAGTCATAATAGCTTCAACCATTCTAGTTACTCCATCAGTCATAGTTCTTACACCTATTACAATTATATAAACACTGATAGTAGTTCTAGTAGTACCAATTGATTCTAAAGATATAGCTCTTCTGATAGTTACAATTACTCCAATAGTTACAAATACTCTCACAGTGATACCATCTTCTACTACTATAGTTTATAAGACTCTCATATCATAGTTACCCCTTATGGTAAATTTTGAGTTACCATATGTACATGATGTTGATACATATTCCTAGGCTACTTTAGATGATGATATGACACCCACACTCATAGATGATTATTTATGTGGACTAAGCTTTACACCAATTAGCCCAAGAGAGTACCAATATAACTCTAGAGATCTCATTACATATCCTACATCACTCTTAGCATCTTGCACTACACTCTCAAGGTATACTCCACATTCACAGCCACAAATAGATCACATGGCACATATAGTTCACATAGTTACCTCTATGGATATAGATCCAATCATTCAGATTTAGGTAGGTAGCACACAACATCAACCACAGATTATACTATAGCTTTTACTTGATCATGAATTAATCACACTACCTATAGTATGACACAAATCTATTAGTAGGATATCATGATAAGATGGTCACCCATTTTGTCTATTTCATAAGATCATAGGCCATGATACAAACTCATGTACAGCTTTAAAGTAGAGATTGGATAAACTCTAGGTTTAAGGTACTATTCAAATTACATCACCACTAGTACCATCTTCACCACTTCCATCAAAGCCATCTACCACCAAATCTAAACATTTCAGAGGAGAATTAACATCTTTACCACTAGAGAAACCTTCAATTTCCCTGCGACAAGATGACACCATGTATATAGAGTCTACACCATATAATGATACTTACAATGATGATCTTGAGGTATTTGATGATGGCCATGATCCCTTCCTCCATCTTCATCCCCAGCAAGCTCCATCCTTGGACCCTTTAACACCTTTAGCCTAGTTTTTTACATCATTATGTACATATATCTTCCTTTTAAATTACTTTTACATAGTTTATGTATGGTTACTTATACATATTTTCTTAGTTTTTATTGTACATAGTCTCCTTATGATTTATTATAAATATCTTATATCAAAAATACTGAAAACAATATAACATTTTAAAACTATAAAAACATTTAAATAATTCATAAACATTTCAATTGTATGCATTCTCCATGATTTACATTTATACTACCATGCTAAACTTAGATTTGTTGTTTTATTCTATTGTTTATCGATTTATCTACATTGCCATGCTTCACTTGATCTTCTTTGAGTGTGTGTATTAAAATCCAGATCCATGATTGCTTCACTCTACCCATTGAGGGGCCATCCTACTTCTACATTCAAGACATACATTGATATATCTACCTCCTGGTGGCATATTCTACATGACAACACCATCCAGGTTATGTCATTCCTACACCACACACTCTATTTATCATGTTGATGTACATTACTTTACTAGCTTACACAAATTACTCTATCAACATTCATTAGTACATAGCACTTGTGTATTTCTTAGCATATGCCTAATCTTGTACTCCATGTCTTACACACTTTCACTTCTTGCTTTGATTAGTTAGATGTGATTGTATTTCTAGTATTTTACATGCCTTCTTTTTTTGCTTTGCATAACTAGATGTGATTGCATTTCTTATTTATAATTTTGTCTCTTATATGTGCCTTAGGACATTTACTAATGTCCTTTACTTATATTATTGTCTATACCTTAGGACATTTGTCAATGTCCTTTGCTTATACTCTTCTATGTGCTTGTGGCCCTCATGCCAACCTTGCTTGTATTTAATTGTATGTGTATGTGGAATTTGAACATGCCTTGTATGCTTCATTTCTAATTTGAGTGACATGTGACCATGCCCCTTATTTACTTGTCCCCTTGACCACTTTTGTATGCTTCTTGATTCTTACCTTGTGTGCTTGTTTCTTTTTTGCTTCTCATTATTTGCAATGCCATGATCCACATCATGCATTATCTTGATTTTTTGGATGACATGATGGACATCATGCTCCACCTCTCCTTAACAACTAACAACTAACATTTATAGATTTAGTTCAATACATTATGCATGTTATTACATTGTTATATCTATCTAGGTATACCCAGGTTGATCTAGCAATCTCTCATACAAACCATGTTACATATTGAGATATCATGTTGATTATCATTGTTATATCATGTATTTCACAACATAACACACTTGTAGGGCATTTTATTTTGAGGGTAGTCATTCCAGGATCTTCATTCCTACCCTCAAAAGAGAGGGTAACAAATAGGGGTTTTGTCATAGAGATCAAAACTCCTACTGATCAAAAAATTAGTTTTCAAAACACTCAAAACAATAATCAAAGTTCAAACTAGGCATAATAGATTAGAAAAATAATGACAATTACATAATAGTCATCAAAAAAGACAATAATGCCAAACATGGACAATAGCACTAGATAGTAGGGTGTCCTATTTTTGGTGCTCCTATCCAAACAACAAAAAACCCAAATTTTCTAGAAATAGGTAGAAAGGTCAACTTAGCTATAGTTTTGTTAGATACATATTAGTCTAGATTTAGTAGTTTCAATACATTTTTTCTCAAAGAATCTTGATATAAGGGGCATCATGACTCTCACTTCCAATTTTAGATTAGGTAGTTAGTATAAGTTTCAGATCAAAATCCATGTTATAGAAACTAGTGATTGGGGGTAATATGCATGGCACATTCAACTTCTTTTCTTTTTGAGTTTAGCATATTACCCAAGAATTCTCAGTAGTTGCATACCTTATTCCATATTCAGGTGGTTGGCATCATTTTAGAGTGACTTTTATACAAGCCTAACCTCCACATTCCTAAGTGGCTTTCACATAAACCTAGTTTCTAGTTTTGGAGTGGCTTTCATACAAGCTTAATCTCCTCCTTCCATAGTTGGCCAAGATTGGCCTAGTTTCCAATACACATTTGACTATCCATGCCACATTATCAGATTTCAAAGCATTCATGGGCTTCAAGAGCCATCTCATATGACACACATTCATATTGGTATCATTTTATAGCTTCACTTCATGGGGTAATGATGGATTAAAAGGACTAGCTAGCCTTTGTATTCTTAAGCCACCTACTCAAAGGGTTTGGACACATAGTCCAAACATCAATTAGCACATGCATGATCACATAGCTTCATTTAGTGGGAAATGATGAATCCAAAGGGATAACCTTTATATTCTTAATCCACCTACTTATATGGATTAGACACATAGTCCAAACATCGATTAACACATACATGATCACTTAGTTTCACTTAGTGGGTGATAATGGAGCCAAAGGGCCAACCTTTGCATTCTTGAGCCACTTTTGGGGAGTTGAGCACTCAGCTACATTCACAATATTACTTTTGATACAACACATACCTAGCATTACTTAGCACATATCTATCATCACTTAGCATCATAACATGTTTTGTATTGGTTCACATACTCGATGAGGTGTATTTATTCCTTTCTCTCTTACCCAGCTTTGTATGTTCTTATTTTAGATATAGTGTATGTAGTAAGAACTAATCTACTCTTGTTTTTCTCTTACATATTTACACTTTATGGCATGTTCTCTCTATGCACACCCAACATCACATAGCTTCATGGGCTTCACCCTTGCAGGTAAGTTTAGGTATGCTTTTAATTTTTCCTTTATCTTAGTATTTCACTTTGCTACATCACTAGAATAAAAGGGGGGGAAATATATTCATATAAAATATCAAAATTGGTAGCTTGATTGTGCCTTGTGACACCTAACCCATAGGTCCCTCTTGTATGCTATCATGACCCTTATATCCATATTTTCACTAACTCCCAATTATTTGTAGACTTCCAGAACCTCATTCTAGCTCATTCAGGCTCCATTTTCTAGACTTATTCCATCCTCCTAGTCCCATACATGTAGGAAAATAGCACCCAAGTTGGACTATAGAGGTGGACCCTAGGGTGTCCCATTTTTAATGCTCATATCCAATCATATTTTGATCCTAGGTGATCATTTTCTCCCAATTCATCTTCTTTATTATGTTGACCTAGCATGAATACATCTAACCTATGACCAATAGATATCTATAAAAGCCCATTCAAAGTTCATTTAGAATGGGTTGGTAATTATCACAAATTAAATCATAGAATACAAGTAAAACCACTAAGGTAAATTTCCCTATTCTCTGCATACATCCATCTAATATAGCTATCAGTATATTCAAACCCTCACATTAGTACCTAAGCACCTCGAGCACACATAGTTTAGCATTGCTTCATATTCATTACACTATTTCACAAAGCACATCACGTGGGAGAATAACATATGGCTTGATCCCTCTTCAAAATATTCGTATGTAGGTAGTGTGCCCACACAAGGGGTGTGGATACACATTCAGTGCATATTACACACACTAGCCCCCCCCCTTTCTCAAATTTTTTTTTCAAGTTCATGTACAAGGAAGATCTAGGGTTGGAGATTAAATTATCTCTATAAGGAGCTTTGTCGATATTCAAGACTTGAAATTTCATAGTTGGACTAATATAAGGACAGTGGATAAAACCCAAAAAACTCAAATCTTTATGACTAGTTTGGATAACAATGTTAGGACCTAGACTATAGCATCAAACCTTCAAGTGTCTTATTTTTTATGCTCCTATCCTTTCATCAAATAAAAGCCAGAGCCTGATTCATGACACTATCCCAATCCTACATAGTTGGTATTAGCCTCTGTCTCAATCATATCAACATAGTTTTAAGCTAAGTTATATTTCTCCTCTTTTATTATTATTTTTAGAAAGCTATAAAAGCCAAATAAATTATATAAATTAGTACTTTATTTATTGAAATATATTTTATTGATTTAGTCAACTTAGACACTTAACTAATTTAGCAATAATACTCCAATATTCCCATATTAGTTAAATCACCCTACCAAGACATGGTTATATAGTGGGCACAGGAGGTAGATTATCTTATAAAAGTCATTGGGTCCATGTAAGTTTTGGATTAGTTAATATAGGTTGAGTTACACCCTATAGATAACGTGTCTCAATAGTTTATTTTTCCCTATGTAGGAAACCTTCTCATTCCTATAATTATGCATAAAGGTGTTTGGGAGGTATGTGATAGGAAACTGGGGCGTTTGGATTGGCACCCACTTATGAGATGGGTAAACATCACCCAACCAATTTGGTTAGGATTTATATAGGGAGGAACTCCATAACATATAGATAAAGGAGGATTACAATATATTACATGTTATAATCATATGGGCTCATTACCACTACCATAATTACCACCACAGTAGGATCCCACTCAGTAAGATCTAGCAAAAACAATAGCAGTCGATAGGTGGAGATGTTGAGGCCCCTGAGTATATTGAGTTGGATGATGACCTATATGTGGAGGAGGAGGAGGATATAGATTATAACTTTGATCTTGATTAGTGTGAGGATGACCCAATTAAACTGTTAATTTATGAATTTTAACTTATCACTTGATACTTATTTTCTTAGGATTGATTACGTAGTTGATTTTTTGTTTTGATTTTTTGTATGACTAGATCTGATTTTGATTCTTATACTTTGTGATTGTAGATACCTTGATAAAGTGAATGACAATGATCAGGTATAGCATGACCAATTTATTTCATCTAGGAATAGACATGACTAGAGATGAGCTACTAGTGGATCCTAGATTTCCTATTAGGATAAATCAACATACTGACATCTTTGCACTAGCCTACCATGCATTTGTGATGTTGAATAGGTTGAGGTTGGAGAACATAACTCTCAAGATTAGATCCAATAAATCAAATTCAATGGTAGATATGATAGTATCTAAAGGATATCAGGGTTCTTTTAGCCAATGAACATGAGGCACAACCTCATAGGGAGTTACCAATGAGAGGAAGGATAGGAGCCCTTAGGTTGAAGAGGTAGTCTCCCAAGGTGGTACTAGTAGGAGATGCAATAGATCCATAGACCTCATCACTCTTATACATTATCACCCTCCCATAGGAGAAGGTTGAGATCTTGAATTATTACATATATTGATGTGTGTTGTACACTTTTAATTCTTTTTTTATTTTTGAGATCTTGGGACACATTAGCCCTCTATGGAGGTGATTCTATTAGAGATTCATGTTGTACAAAATTTATAGTATTATGGAATATACATGAATACATTTGGGCCTTCATTCTAGTGACTCATCACTTATATTTTATGGGCTTTTAATTTCCATGTTTGCTTTTTAGTTTATGCAATTTAGATGACTAGGCATGTGATGATATACCATGTATCTCTATGGTTTTTGGTAAAATTCTATGTAAAATAATTATATATGTAAATTATAATGTATTCATATGATGTAATATGATGGATATGTATAAATTTATGAATGCTAACATCTATTTTGCAGGTGATGACCTAGTTATTTTTCTATGCATAACACATGAATTCTAATCTGCAACAGAGGAATCAAAAGGGAAATAGGATAGATGTAAGATGATAAAATATAAAAATCATGAATAAAAATTTATAGGAGAAAGGAAGATGACCTAATACTTATGAGTAAAAGGAGGAAAATGCATTTTTTTCTATAATTACAAAATATTAATTATGGTGGCTTCATCTAGGGATTACTAGTCCTAATAGAATCAGTGAGTGGGATAAATTTGCATTTTTAAGCATAGGTATATAGACAAGATTTTTGAAGAACTTTTTATTTGGATACTTTTTTATTTAATATCAATTTTACATTTAGCTTTTATTTCTCTTTATGACCCCCTACACTTAGTCTCATGTGACTAGGAAGACACATGGGCTCATCACCAAAGATTATATGTAGGTGAGTAAGGGCATCTTTCCCCAATGCTAACCCCTCACAACTAGTAATATGTGAGGGCTCAACACTAAATTCAACAAGGGTGATAGATATGGAATTTTAGTCTTGATGTTGCATAAGCTTTTAATAAGAGTGTAATTTTTTTTTTAGGTCTTTACCCCCAAATATTGGCCCTGTACAACTAGTAAGATGCAAGGGCTCATCATAAAATACCAAGATAGGTAGGTAAAGTTACCTATTTTTTTATCATGCTAATGTTTTTCTTTAGAAATAACTATAAGAGGAGACTCTATCATGGACATGTTTTTAAACTAGGTTGTAAGCTAGTATTTTCTAAGGTTTGCAAGAAGATATAGGGAAAATAGGTGTACTCTACTTGTAAGAACTAAGATAATAACCAAAGTAATGTTGATTTTTAAATATGTTTGTGAAGAGGTTAATGTGAATATGAAATGATATGACATACTTCATATTGGAGGTTTCACACCAGGCAAACTATCAATTAAGTAATCACTGGACACAACATATGTTATGCAGATAAACACACAGACTATGAAAATGCAATGCAATGAGGGCAATGTAATATAAAAGAACTAAAAATATAAATACTTAATCTTTAAAGAGTTCAAATATTCACGAAACTCCTTTCCCTCTAAAATGCATAACCTATAGGCTCCATTATTGAAATCATCAATCACTAGGTAAGGGCCTAACCAATTAGGTTAAAACATTTAATTTTTTCCTTTTTTTTATCAATGCATTTTTTTAGTCAAAGGACAAGATCTCATACATGTATTTAGCACTCATGGATATTTATGTTGTATTTTCTTCCCATATGGTCAGCATATGCAATGTAATTATTTGAGGTAGTGATTTGATGTTTATCTAAAGTCTCTAGCTCAATTAGATGTACCTTTTTCTACTCTTCATGATCAAGGAGACCTTGGAGAAAAATACAGAGGCTAGGTATCTCAACCTCAAGATGTAAAATATTTTTAGATTCAAATAAAAATAAATATAGAGTCATCCATGTGGGCATTGAAATGTTGGTTCTAAATCCCAAAGTGCTAGATAAAGCTGCAAATGCTAATCTCATTTATAATTTTTTACTATCTTGACTAAGATCGACTCTAGGTATTATTGATGGATTTGGCCTGGCCATTAGCCTGTGGATAATGCACAGAGGTTATGTGATGTTATATATCAAATTTATTATATACTTCATGTACCTCAGGGTTTTTAAATGGAAATCCGTTGTCCATTATGATGACATGTGGAACTTTGAATCAGTAAATGAGTTGGCCCAAGATAAATTTTGTAATGACTGAACCAATGATGGTTTTAAGAGGCATTGTTTGTACCCACTTAGTGAAATATTTGGTGGTTTTGATAATGAAGTGGTGAATACATAAAGACATGAGGGAAAGCTTACATATCATATCTAGACCCTAATTAGAAAAGGGCCAAGGCATAATTATGGGTTGTAGAGCCTAGGAAAGAATGTGGATATCATGAGAGAAATGTTAGCACTTCTCAAATTTTCTAACATATTTGATGCCATCATGTTCAAGAGTGGGCTACAAGTATTCCATCATATGTTTCTTTTAAGCAGTCAAGTGGTCACCAAAGTGACCACCACAAACCCCGTTGTGACTGTTAAATGTTGATTTCTCACTAAGCAAACTTACTTGATTATTCATGAATTTTCTATAGTTGATAACTTGATTTGGTTATTACTAACTAAGTTATAAGTCATATGCGATTATGGATCTATTGTATGTTTCTTATATTTCATGATTTCATTGCTATGAGATTAGCTATCATGTATATTTGTTACATTGTGATCATGTTACTATGTTATTTTGACATTATTTTATGATATACATGTCATGATTTTATGGACTAACTACCTACTTATCTTGAGTTGGACACAAGAGATATTCATCCCTCAAATCATGATGGAAGGATAGCATCATCAAAGAGGGTGTGTAGATGGATATGTTTGGAGACGATAGAGAAATGGCTAGTACATGTTAGATGCATGTTTTGAATTTCTAGTGTTAGTACATTTTTATTATTGATGCATTTATATTATTATTTGCGCATAGTTAGCTTAGTGTGATGATGATTTTTTGCATTTTGATAATTGAGTGTGTTAGTTCAATTGAATACCTTTAGGTGGAAATGAATCAAGTGTGATTGCATTATATATGTTATGCATAGGGTTCAATGTATATGATTTATGTTTGATTATGTTAGTGTTTGGCTTAACAGATGGATTAAGAGAATATAACTGACTCTGTGTCATTAGATTATGATATTTATTTGCTAATACTGAATTAGTAGCAAATAGAGTAATTTTATTATAATTACCATATTGAAATAAATTATGTGGATATTATCCAAATTTTATTATAAGGGATTATTTTTTCTAAAAAGAAATAAAGAAAATAAAAATAAAATAAAATCATGAAAAGGAGAAAGATATTCAAAGCATAGCAGATTTAGAAGTTTGGATAAAAATATAAATAATAAAAGATAAGCTTTAAAAATAAATATCATGATTTATTCAAAAGGAAGATAAAAGGTGGGTGCAATATGAAAAGAAGAGGAGAAAGCAAGGAGAAGAAGGAAGAAAAGAAGATGGAGTAACTTTGTCTAGATTGAGTTTTTTTCCAACACCTCAAACAGGTAGTTGGTGTATTTAAAACTTATTATATATATGTAGTATAAAATAAATACAACAATATATATAGTCTATTATAATGAAATAGCTATCTGAGATGATTTTTAAAAAGTATATAATGAAACATAGCGGACCTTATATCTAAATATATGCATAATAGAATTGATATAGCTCCGTTCAATACTCTATATTCAGTTATGGCAATCTACCCACAATTGATATACATAATCCATAGATCAAGTATATATTAACACAAATCATGATCTACAAATATTATAAATGATAAGTATACCATGTATATCTATTTACAGATCTGAGTTTAATGCTATATTAAAGCACTTGGATGGTATATGCAAGGTAGTCAAAAACATATTATACAAAATATTCTATACAAATCAATATACAGTTAAAATTAATATATCAGAATAGAATAGGCTAAATTATCACTCATTAATTGATTTGTTATTATTCATTAATCGAAACAATCATTATTTTGAATGTTAAAATTAGATGGATTTATATGCAGAATATTGAATAAGCATATCAGAATATTATATACATAAATCAATACAAATCAATTCTATACACGTATAGGCAGTCCAAAATATTCTATATAGGTAGATTATGGTAGCAACCTATGCATAGAGATTTATTAGTGTATGGCCATTTATTAGTGGATGGAAATTCATAAGGTATATGATATAATTAATATATATAAGGTGTATTGAATTGTTACATGTAGTATATAGAGTGTTATTTGAGTAGATCATTGCACTTTTAATTACTACTATTATAAAAATGGGAATGTTACACTCTTATTATGTTCATTATAAAATTAATTCGTTGCACTTTCATTGTGACTGAATAGTGGTATTTTATATATGTAAAAATACACCACGATGCATGTATTATATAAACATTGATTTGCATATAAACACCAATAGTGGTGAATAGAGAGTATCCTTCAGCGTTGCATAAATATATTTAATCATTTTGATAGAACTAGTGATTTATTAATCTTTTACAATGACTTTAAATAGTGAAGTATATTCATGTAAATACAGTGAAGTTAGTTGTATAGGTATGGTGATCTTGGATATAGTGTCATCTTAATTATAATAGTTGAGGACTATAATTAAGAACAATGACTTGTATCCTTATATAGTGATTTAGTTGTATAAAGTGTGTTAGTTGAATAAAGCAATTTGTTTGTTGTTAAAAGATTTAATAAGAAAGCCATACATAAAAGTATATGACACTAAATCGGCAAGTTATAGGTCTTTACCATGTGTATAGTATGTACTTTCTATATAAGGAGGTATATATGATTTAGATAATGTAAACAGATTTATATATATTATACTCACACTTGGAGAAGTCTGGGCGATGTACTTTGTACAAATTCATATTCCAGTGGAATATGTGAATTAATTTAATTTACCTTAGTGGTTTAATAAATTCCTAGCGTTAGAGGAATTGAATTGATAGAGTTACGATGATTTTAGTAAATTACTCTCATAATATACAATATACATAAATAGAATGTCCTTGTAGTGGTGAAAGAGTATAGGCAAAAAATAGTTATTCAAAAAGAAAACTATGTGTGATTGTTCTTCACTCTCTTGATTTGGTATTTGTGGTAATTGTTGTCACATAGCCTATATTGTAATCTGGAAACACTAAACAAGGTATTTATATATGTGGGTATATATAAATACATAGCTAAGTATGTGTAAGTATTGTACGAAATTAATAAGACAAAGAGGTTAATGAGATTAACATCTTATGTTATAGGCACTAAAATCTTGTATAAATAAGCTATGTACAATTATTTAAAAACTATGAATGTTTCTATATATATATATATATATATATATATATATATATATATATATATATATATATATATATATATATATATATATATATATATATAATGTATGATTGTCTTTTCTAACAGTGAATTAAATACTTCAAGTGGGATAAAGTGGGTCAAAGTTAAGGCTTGTGTAAGTAAGGGGAAAACCCTATATAGACTTGAAACCCTCTCTCAGATAAATATTTGTTAAAGACACAATAGTTTAATTTTATATAAATGAAGAATATTGTTAGTTGGTAAAACGATAATTATGTGTTAAAACATATGCTTTATGTAGTACATGTTATGCAAGGTGTGTAATGTGAGAAAATTGATACTTTTATACATATATAGCTTTTGTTTACATTGGGATGCATGACTATAAGTATAGATTCTCACTAGTACATTTTCATGGCTTTGGTGATTCGTATGTCTATATATTATTGAATCTTTTAAGTATCATAAAGTATCAATTTACGTGTTGTTGAATACTTAAACCCTGATACGAAAGACTAAGTAGTCTTGAGAACTTGTGTATGAATTATATAGACTTTGTTTATATAAGGATGAAAATATATTTAGTTAGGGATAAAAACTATGAATGAGTTTTACACTGTCGAATCCCTTATAGATCGTTAAAATATTTGTGAACATGGAAGTTTTAAGGATTGATGAAATCATAGGGAGTTTTTGATTTATAAATATAAATAGACTATGATATAATATTTATATATCATTTGAATACTTACATATGATGCATATTGTGATGTATATGTACTCCTATATAGGAAATATACCTATAACAATGAATGGTTAAAATATTGAGGAGGTGCATTCATATGTTTGATAGACTAAATGTATGCATTTGATTATTCTTGTGATTGGCATGTTTTGTGATTTATAATAGGAGGTAATCTATTTTTTTTTGGGTTATATATATGTTAAACCAATTTCGCATTATTGGTACAGAGTAAGTAGTAAGATGAACTTCACTAGCTTACTAGCATCACAATGTCAAATGAAGGTAATTCGATCAAGTGATGTGTATGAAATTAACTAATCCTAGAGATCAATAATTATTTTAAAAACCTTGGCCAAGTAATGTTAGTGATACATTTTTATTTCATGAGTATTATTTACATTATTATGTGATATCTAGAGTAGAATGGGTTTCTATGATACACCACATGTTTAGTTTTAGAAATCATATAGTACACAGGTACTAGATTGTCTCTCTAGATTATCACACCATCACTATCTACTCATCTGTGAAGGGAGGGCCATTCCCTAATGGGATTAGTGTTGGGTATCATTGGTCTATGATTGGTGTGGAAAATTATTTAGATGATGTTCTCCCTCCTCACAATATTACTTATTTGAAGATGACACTTGAGATTGTTAGAGATACTAGAGTTTGGGAACTCATGCTTCATAGAGCCATGTATCTTATATATGTATACTATATTGAATTGTATTGAACTTAATATTTAAAAATTATCTTGATGAGATATAATTATTTAATATATATTGATGATAGTGGTTGTATGTTTATACTATTCATGGTTGGATATATGTATTCACCTTTTATAATCAATTAAGATGTGTTTCTTATGATGTTAGTGGATCAGTGATGTATTGTGTCACATGCTTCATTTATAGTTATTATACATAAAGTATTTTATATGGTCACTAATTATACCCTAGTGGTGTAATCTAATGAAGGTATATGTTGTTCTAAAATTTATAAAAAAAATCACGTATTTTAAGGTAGATCCTAGTGAGGATGTTACATGTGGTATCAGAGTTGTGTCTCAAAGTTTAAGACCTAATGAGTCCACTAGAATTTTTGTATCCTTATGTTTATTAAAGGGAGAATAATGAAATGTGTGTGGTACATTGAGTGTATACTTTAAGAGCATTCATACCCTTTTAGAGTTGTTAAAGGTTTGGTTTATCAAGTGTCTCAATGGTGATGGTTGTAATCAATGTTTGGTAGGAGAGTACATAACATAGTTCGTGAGCCATGAATAAGAAGATTCCTACAACATTTTGATCACCTAGATTGAACACCTTGAGAGTGATTACATTCTTACTTGTTAATCAAATCAGATTCACCATTTGTGTTTTATGTTATGAGTGTTTAATAAGCATGGGATGCTTCTCACTTAAGTATATGTGTGCATTAGTTTTGTGTCTTATGAATATTAATCCTAGGAGTGGGAATCTTATAAGACCGGTTTTAGTTTGGCACCACCTAATGCTATGGAAAATTTCTTGTAGTATATTGTAGTTATATATGTTGAGGATTCTTTTGTGTTAGGAGTTTGCTTATGTATTGACACTCCATATGTTTAAGAGGATTGGGAAGAAGTGTCAATTATTATAGAGGTGAGTTTTTACTCTCTCACTTCCCTTTGACATCATTATAAGCCATGGAGTAGATTCATATTTTTTTATTGATGTTGATTTAGTGTTCTTTAATCAAAAACTTGTTTCTAAAATGTTGTTTTGACAATATCTCTTGGAGTTCATGAGATAGTAACTTCTACTTATTATTGATAGAGAAGTTGTAGGAATGGAATGGATTGATGCATCTATGTGGTTAGTATTTTCTTTTCAGTTGTGGAAATAGATTGTGATACTACACTTATGGATTTGGTGTGTAGTAATAATGGCAACTTGGGTTGTAGTGTTTTTATTCATACCATGTGAGGGCATTTAAGAGTTTTTTTACTGATATGCTAGTTCACGACTTTCTCTTATGGATTTTTAGAGTCGTTCTTTCCAATGCTACTTTATCTTCACTTGTGAACTTAGATCACGTGGAGTGGTGAGCCTTGAATTTATATTGGTTATATATTAATACTTATAAGTTTATTATAATCACTATGTTATGATTTACCCTTGATTAGATTGATACTATTCTCATCTTGCCAAAAACATGTTTTTTTATGAGTCATTGATGTATATTTCTCCTACAGTGAGTATGGAATATGTTATGTGGAACATCTTGTTAGTATAAAGGGTTGAGATAAACTTATAACTTGTTGAGTAACTAGCCAAGCAAGCAAGAAAACATTATCTTAATTGTTTCTTTATAAGGTTTTAAGGACGGTGTGATCCTTGGCATATATATTTTATGATAGTTTTAACAAAATAAGTTAAGCTGTGAAATATGATACTAGTTATGTTTGGCTAGTGACAACTAACTACAATTATGGAATCATTGTATGATTTTTCTTGTAATGTATGTTGGTATATCTAGAATTAATAATCATATATCATTACTTTCTATGATCTGTTAGTATGGATTTGTGATTCATTGAACCTTGTGCAAATTTTGGATATCATCAATTCATAGAGACCTAAGGGACAAGTGGAAATTAGGAACATGAGTCCTAAGAGATGGGAATGGATATTATTTAGTCTCACATGTACTTGATAGTTACTAAGTTTAGATCTGACAAGGGGAACTTATCAAATCTAGGATTTGGTTAATGGACTTATCAAATTCAAATGTATGTCCATATGCATGTATATTTTGGAATGTTTATTCCTGAATTTTGTATACATTAAAAATGTAGTATTTCTAATTCCTATTCATCATCATACTTGTTAGGAGATACATAGAGTAGAGGCAGTATTGACATGTCATACTTATCATAGGCTATGTAGAGTAGCAATAGTATTGACTTATACACATCATTCTCACTTTGTGAAACTCTCTCTAGCCATTTGTTTTTGGATTTTATGATGATTTAATGTGTTTTTGGGAAGTTAGTGAAACTTTTACCAAGATATGTGGGGACCTTTGAGGTATCAAAAGTGGTCAGTATTATAGTATATAGGCTTGTCTTGCCAATTCTAGACCCTGGAGTTGTCGTGATAGAACCATCCAGAGTAAGTGACACTCAAAAACTTTGTTTGCATAATAGGGAGATGTCATAGAGTGGGGTCTTTTGGGATCAATACTCTGAGAATATTACTTCTTGGGAAGTTTGTGATGAGTTATACAGGTGATTTCCACATTTATTTGCTTTCTTTGATACTTTAAACTATGTTATTTTTCTGTTGAACAATGTTTTTAATTCAAAACTTATATTTGGAAAAGCGTCATCTGAGACGATGACTAGCTTTAGGGGAAAGGATGTTAAATTCTAATTTCTCACTAAGCAAACTTACTTGATTATCCATGGATTTTTTATAGTTGATAAGTTGTAAGTCATATGTTGTCATGGGGAAATTGTATGTTGCTTAGATTTCATGATCTCATTCCTATGAGATTAGCTATCATGTATATTATTTACATTTTGATCATGTTAATATGTTATTTGGCATTATTTTATGATATACATGGCATGATTTTATGGATTAACTATCTGCTTGTCATGAGTTGGATGTAGGATAGATTCATCCCTCAGAACATGACAGAGGAAGAGCATCATCAGAGAAGGTGATGTAGATGGAGATGTTGAGAGATGATAGAGAAATAGCTAGAATCCTACACACACCACATTAGCCAGTACATGTTATATGCATATTTTAAAGTGCTAGTGTTAGTACATTTTTGTTGTTGATGCAATTAGACTATTGGTTGTGCATAGTTAGCTTAGTGTGATGATGATTATTTGCATTTATATAATTGATTGTGTTAGTTCAATTCAATACATGTAGGTGTAAATGAATCAGGTGTGATTGCATTATAGATGTAATGAGTAGGGTTAAATGCATATCATTATTGTTTGATTATGTTAGTGTTTGAATTAATCGATGGATTAAGAGAATATAACTGACTCTATGTCCTTAGGTCATGATAATTATTTCTCATACTAAATTAGTAGCAAATAAACTAATTTAATTATAATTACCTGATTACATTATATTGTCTGGATATTAGCCAAATTATATTAGAAGGGATTATTTTTATAAAAACAAGGAAATGAAAAAACTAAAAACAAAAGAAAATCATGAAAAGGAGAAAGATATTCAAAGAGTAGTAGATTTAGAAGTTTGGATAAAAATAGAAATGAGAAAAGACAAGCTGTAAAAGTAAATCTCATGATTTATGCAAAAGGAAGATAAAAGGGGGGGAAATAGGAAAAGAAGAGAGCAAAGTGGGGATAAGAAGGAAGAAGAAGAGAAGATGGAGGAACTTTGTCCAAATCAAGTTTTTTTCCAACACCTTGGACAAGTAGGTGGTATATTTAAAATTTTGTATATATTTATAGAATAGAATAAATACGGTGATTTATCTAATCTGTTATAATGAAATGGTGATTTGAGATGTTTTAAAATATATATATAATAAAATGTAGTAGACCTTATATCTAAATATATGCAGAATAGAATTGATATAACTCGGTCCAATACTCTATATTTTGTTATGGTAATCTACCCATAATTGATATACATAATCCATAGATTATCAAGTGTGTATTAACAAATCATGATCTACAAATATTTATAAATGATAAGCATACCATGTATATTTATTTACATATCTGAGTTTAATGTTATATCAAAATGCTTGGATGGTATATGCAAGGCAGTCCATAAAATATTATACAGAATACTCTATATAAATCAATATATAGTTAAAATTAATATATTAGAATAGAATAGGCTAAATTATCACTCATTAATTAATTTTTTATTGCTCATTAATGGAATCACTCATTATTCTAAATGTTAAAATTACATGGATTTATATATAGAATATTGAGTAGGCCTATCAGAATATTTTATACACAAATCAATAGAAATCAATTCTACTTACATATACGCTATCTAGAATATTCTATATAGATAGATTATGGCAACAACCTCTGCATAGAGATTTATTAGTGTATGGTGAGTTATTAGTGGATGGATATTCATAAGGTATAAGATATAATTAATATATATAAGGTATGCTCAATTTTTACATGTGGTATATGGAGTGTTATCTGAGTAGATCATTGCACTTCTAATTTCTACTATTATAAAAATTAGAATACTTCACTCTTATTATGTTCATTATAAAATTAAATCATTGCACTTTCATTTTGACTGAACAATGGCATTTTATATTTGTAGAAATACACCACAATGCATGTATTATATAAACATTGACCTACATATTAACACCAATAGTGGTGAATAGAGAGTATACTTTAGCTCCATACAAATATTTTTAATCATTTCAATAGAACTAGTGATTTATTAAGCCTTTACAATGACATTAAATAGTGAAGTATATTCATGTAAACATAACGAAGTGAGTTGTATAGGTATGGTGATCTCGGATATAGTGTCATCTTAATAATAATAGTTGAGAACTATAATTAAGAAGTGTGACTATTAGTGTAGGTTTTTATTTTTCCCTATTATTTAATTAGGGAAATTATATATTTGTGCATACTTCGAGTTTTCCTACATTTATGGGATATGCTAGCTTATGTGGAGATGTGTGTCATAGATGTGTCATAAGAATGTCATAAGTAACTCCCTTGATGGGAGTTACTTCTCTATTCTTAGCACCTTGTCACCACCTTTCATGGAGGAGTTACAGTCTATTCTTGGGGTGCCTTGACCACCTTTTGTGGAGGAGTTACTTACGTGCTCTCCTATATGTATTCTTCACTTTTGGCCATCTCATGTTAATCAGATATTGAGTTTTTTCCTATTTTGTCTTGTGCAATTTATCTTCTTGTATAATTTCAAATTGCTTTAACATCTATGTGGTGTGTACTTGTTTCATCTCGTGTGATCACATCTCCATTGCATTCGTATTATCCAGATTCTGGGAATAACTTTGATATGGTATCAGAGCCACTCCAGTAATCGTGTGTCTGGTTATGCTATTAGTTTATTCTTAAATTCTTACTTTGCTTTCTTAGTAGTTTTTTTGTTTAACTCTGTTGCATTTGAGA
The DNA here is from genome assembly GCA_037957365.1 of Torreya grandis. Lineage (NCBI taxonomy): Eukaryota > Viridiplantae > Streptophyta > Pinopsida > Cupressales > Taxaceae > Torreya > Torreya grandis. The sequence goes on from JARHVA010000324.1 coordinate 1,693,114, forward strand.
GTTTTGGTAGAGTTTCTTGAAAACTCATGCAAATCCATATGGAAACTTGTTAAAAAAAATTACTTTTGAGTTAAAATTTGCCAAGACATTTTGTATAGATCTGTTGTGGCTTCAGCAAGGCAATTTGTGGAAATATCAGCATCTTGACGTCCATTTCTAGCAGCTTGGCACCTTTTCCAGCAGCTTGGCGTCCATTTCCAGTAGCTTGGTGTCCTTTTCCAGCATCTTGGCATCCATTTCTAGCAGCCTGGTGTCCTTTTCCAGCAGCTTGGCATTTTTCTTTTCTGCATTAACTTTGTCTCAGCTTCTGCTTGTTTTTTTTGTTAGATGCATGTCTGAAGCAAGATCCTAATAGAATAGCTGCAAGATAAACTGGGGCACCACTATCTGCCATTTTTATACTGTTAAGAAATCAGAATTGCACTTTTTTTGTAAGAGAATTCTGCCAGCATTTTTTTTGAAAATGGCACTTTTTTCTTGTTTGGCGTCCCATGTGGACCCTTAGATACTTGGCCATTCTGTTCATTCTATCTTTAACTTAAATTTTTTAGTTAAAATTGACTTGTCAAAAAAAAAATCAGTCAATTTAACTGAATATTAAGTTTTTTAGACAATTTGATAATTTGGGGGTTTAGATTTAAACTTGTATCTTCGCCTGTCGAAGACGAAGGGTGAGGCCCGGGTTGGTAGGAGGCCAATTCCCCCTCACAAAGATCTCCTTTGGATTCCTCACTCTGTGCCGAATCCAATGAGTGGTTGGAAGGCCACTTTCTCTCTCAAAATAGGGATTTTTTAAATGTTTTAGTGTTATTTTTTTTGCAAAAACACTAGTTTATAGAAAATTAAACCTTTAATATCTTGAAAATGGTAGCTCAGATTTATGTGCAATTTTTTTCAAAAGTGTTTTTAATTCAATTATCTATAGCATAGGCTTGTTATTTGTCAAAAATGCACTAGTTTATAAAGTGCCTAAGATTTGGGTCTCTTAAGACGCATTTTCAGCTGAGTATGACGTCTGGTTTGCTTAAAGTCTTGCACTAATTGCTCTAAGATGCATTCTCAGCTGAGCCCAATGTCTTTTGAGCGTGCACTTGCATATTTGGGGGGGGCTCAAAATTTTTGGGGGGTGTGATTTCTTTTCACAACTTGTAAATCTTTGCCTTCATTCTCCTTTCTGCATAATTTCACAACTTGCAATCAATACAACTTCACCTAAATTTAGCTTAAAATGGATTATTTTCAAATAAAACCCCTAACACCCTTCAATCATTCTTAGAAGCAAAGGGTTGTATAAGATCACTATGGGTACTGAAGTAGAACCCAACACTGATGCTAAAAAGGTCCAGTGGTACAACTGTAGTGATGAAGCCTATGGATTACTGAGCTTTTCTATATATCTATAACTTCTCTTCCATTTAGAAACCTTTAAGACTCCCAAAGACATATGGGACACCTTAGAACTCTTATTTAGGAAGCTTGATGAGATGAGAGGTCATGAGCTCGAAAATGAACTCATAAGTCTAAGTCCTAGCAACTTTGACACCCTACAAGACTTCTTCAATAAGTTTAAGGCCCTTAGATTACAATTGAAAGAATATGGGATAGAGAAGAAATATGATCAACTCATCCTTTCTATTCTCACAAAGTTAGGTCCAAGCTATTCAGTCTTTGTCTCCACTTTCCATGCCACAAAAAGTGCCCTTGGCACTACATAGAAAATGCCTTATTTGGATTCATTCATTGCCGACTTGACTAGGGAGCAAGATAAGCTAATTCAAATGGGCACAATGAAGTATACTCAACCCCAAGCTTTGATAGCTGAAAATGGTAAGGATAAAACTTCAACAAAGGAGAAGAAGAAAAAAAACAAGGACCAGGAGAAGAAGAAAGAAAACAACAATCCTGCCAAAAACAACAATGAGTCTTCCTCCTCCAATGCTAAACCTAAGAAGGAGAAGGTTAAGTGTGCCTATTGTAAAAGATAGGGCATGATGAACACAAATGCATGAAGAAACAAATAGATCACCTAACTCATCTTCTAGAGAAGAACAACATAGGTCTTCCTGAGTCCATCAAGCAGAATTCATCTACCCAAGATTCTACCAAGGCAAAAGGCAAGGGTAAGGAGAAAAAAAAGGGTAAGGCTCTTGTAGCTATAGCATCTTCTACATCTTCATGGTTCATCAACTCGGGTTCTTCTCATCATATGGGCTCTTCCCTAGTTGAGTTTTTATCTTTAGAGCCTTGTAGCATGACTTCAATTAGTTTGGGTGATGACACATCAGTTTCTGTTGCAGGGAGAGGGTCAGTTAGAATGGAAGGAGGAACATTCAATAATGTTCTAAGTGTTCTTTCTCTTTCAACCAATCCCCTATCAGTGTATCAAATCACTCACATTGGTCAGGGCATGAGAGTTGAATTTTCATCAGATTTAGTGGCTATCAAGGAGTTGCATAGTGATACTACAGTGGCAGTGGGTAGGGTAGATCACCAAGCAAGGTTATACACCTTCTCACATTTTACACCTAATTCTTCTTTAATGGAATTACTGACTCATTCAGAAGGAGTTAGTAAATTATGGCATGAGCGGTTTGGCCACCTTAACTATCGCTACCTTGAGTAACTTTGCAAAAATGACATGGTCATTGGTTTGCCTCGTGTCCAATTCTCAAAAGGACTTTGCGAGGGGTGCTCCCTTGGGAAGCATCCTGAAGCAAAATTTGACAAAGGAAAAGCTTGGAAGGCTTTACAACCTTTGGAGTTAGTCCACAGTGATGTATCAGGACCCTTTCCCAAACCATCTTTCACAAGGGCCAAGTACATCCTCACTTTCATTGATGATTTCTCTAGGTACACTTGGATATATTTTCTAAAACAAAAGTCTGAAGTGTTTGAAAATTTTCTAGACTTCAAGGCTCTTGTTGAGAAACAGAGTGAGAAATCCATCAAGGTTCTTCGAATTGATAATGGAGGGGAGTATGTTAGCATCAGGTTTGAATAGTTTTGCACCACATAGGGGATTGATTTGTAGTGCACAGTCACTTATAGTCCTTCACAGATTAGGGTTGCAGAATGCAAAAATAGGTTCTTAAAAGAGATGGGTAGCTGTATGATTCACTCCAAATCCTTAGCACCATAGTATTAGGCCGAAGCCATCAATTGTGCTTGCTACATTCAAAACAGGGTTCCTCACAAAGCTTTAAAAGGGATAACACCCTTTGAAGCTTGGCATAAAAGAAAATATGATGTTGAGCACCTTAGGGTTTTTGGATCCCCAGCCATGGCCCGCATTCCAAAGAAAAAACACAAAGCTATGGAACATCAGTCCAAGCCTTGCATCTTTGTAGGATATTCAGATGGTATTAAGGAGTATCGCCTTCTAGATCCAGTCACTCATGAGTTGTTCATCGAGAGAAGTGTCCATTTTTAGGAGAGTCTTAGAGACTCAACACTTGACACTTCTTCTTCCTCATCGGATCTACTTCTTCATGATGATTCCTCATCAAATTTAGATCAGCCACAGCAGGTTCTTGAGCCAGATACATCTTCTTCTTTGAGTTTAGACAGTGAGGATAGTGATGTAGAGTCATCCACCTCTAGTCAGTCAGAGGATGAGGAGTTACCACCTGACTTGCCCACTTCTAGGCCACTTTGGGCCAGACAGACACTTGAGAGTACTGGCACTTGGGCAGGAGATCTTGCAGATGATAAATGAACTAGGGGGATTTTCAGAGAGATACACATGCCTTCTTTGCTTCAATTTTGGATCCATAGACTTTTTGAGAGGCATTGGGGGTACCTGAGTGGGATAATTCTATGGGGGAATAATATTCTTCCTTAATCAAAAATCACACTTGGGATTTGACTTCACTTCCTAACGGAAGAAAGATGGTTCGATGTAGGTGGATATATCAAACCAAGTTTGTAGTAGATGGGTTGGTTGATAAGTACAAGGTGTGATTAGTTGCCAAAGGTTTCTCACAGGTGGCAAGCATTGACTACTTAGAGACCTTTACACCCATTGCAAAGATGACTTCTATTTGACTCACCTTGGCTATTACCACAGCACATGGTTGGGATGTGCACTAGATGGATGTGAATAGTGCCTTTCTTCACAGAGACCTAGAGGAGGAGATCTACATGGAGCAGCCACCAGGATTTGTTTAAGATTCTTCCTTAGTATGCATACTTAGAAAATCTATCTATGGCCTTAAACAGGCTCCTTGGGCATGGTACGCCAAGATGGATTCCTTCCTTCTCACAGTGGGTTTTACTAGGTGCCATTCTACTCCTAATGTCTACTTTTTATGGCAGGATGATTCGCTCCTGATTTTGGTTCTATATGTTGATGACTTTTTGATCACCAGGAGTTCTTCATTGGCTATTACAGTGGTGAAGGCATCTCTCTAGGATAAATTTGACATGATAGACTTGGGTTTGTTGCACTACTTCCTTTGCATCAAGATCTCACAATCAAATTTAGGGATTTCTCTTACATAGCCTAAGTATGCTCTTGACTTATTGGCTCAGTTCACATGGCTGATTGCAAGCCATCTCTGACTCTCTTTCTATTAGGAGTCAAGCTTGAGGCTGATTGTTCTTCACCATTGGTTGATGCCACTCAGTATCGACAACTTGTTGGTAGTCTCATCTACTTGACTCACACTAGGCTTGACATATCATATACAGTGGGACTTGTCTCCATATTTATGTAGGAACCTCATGAGTTGCATTGGAAAGCAGCTAAGAGGATCTTGCATTATATATAGGGTTCACATAGATATGGGATTCATTATAGATTTGACATAGAGGTTAACTTGGTTGGATATACAGATTTAGACTGGGCTGGCGATTCACAGACTCGCAAGTCCACTTTTGGTTACAATTTTTCTCTAGGTTTTGGTCCTATCAATTGGTCTAGCAAGAAGTAGAATCCTATTGCTATATCATCCACAGAGGCAGAGTATAGGGGAGTTATTAATATAGCTACTGAAGCTATTTGGCTTTAGGGGATACTTTTTGAGTTTGGCATTCCTATCAGGCAGCCCACCATCATTTATTGTGATAACCAGAGTACCATTCAGATTTGTAGGAATCCAGTTCAGCACCAACGGACCAAGCACATAGAGATTTACATGCATTTCATTTGGGAGCTCATTCATAGTCAGGCCATTGACTTGATATTTTACTAGTCTTCAAAGCAAGTTACAGACATCTTCACCAAACCTTTCACTGAGAGCAAGTTCATTCATCTACGAGCTCCTATTGGGGTATGATCCACGTCTGCAGTAGCATCATCTTTGGGGGGGCCCACTAGCCTCTTCATTTCTTCTATATCTCTCTTCTGGGGGGGAGTTTTTTCCTACATGTTTTCTCCTTTTATCTATCTTATGGGAGATTGCATTTATACATGGGTACCTCATCAGGCCTAGTTGTTGGGACCCATTTTATATTTCCACACTGCCCACCTAGGCTGTGCTTATAGGGGGTATTAGTATAGGTTTTTATTTTTCCCTATTATTTAATTAGGGAAATTATATATTTGTGCATACTTGGAGTTTTCCTACATTTGTGAGATAGGCTAGCTTATGTGGAGATGTGTGTCATAGATGTGTCATAGGTGTCATAAGAATGTCATAAGTAACTCCCTTGATGGGAGTTACTTCTCTATTCTTAGCACCTTGTCACCACCTTTCATGGAGGAGTTATAGTCTATGCTTGGGGTGCCTTGACCACCTTTTGTGGAGGAGTTACTTACATGCTCTTCTATATGTATTCTTCACTTTTGGCCATCTCATGTTAATCAGATATTAGGTTTTCTCCTATTTTTTCTTGTGTAATTTATCTTCATATATAATTTCAAATTGCTTTAGCATCTATGTGGTGTGCACTTACTTCATCTCGTGTGATCATGTCTCCATTGCATTCGCATTATCCAGATTCTAGTAACAACTCCGATAGTGACTTGTATCATTATATTGCAATTTCATTAAATAAAGTGTGTTAATTGATTAAAGCGATTTGTTTTATATTTAAAAATTGATTAAGAAATCCATACATAAAAGTAATGACACCAAATCAACAAATTATAGGTCTTAACCGTGTGTATAGTATGTACTTTTTATATAAGGAGGTATATACAATTTAGATAATGTAAATGGATTTATATATATTATACTCACACTTGGAGAAGTATGGGTGATGTACTTTGTACAGATTTGTATTCCAATGGAATATGTGAATTAATATAATTTACCTTAATGTTTTATTGAATTCCTAGCATTATAGGAATTAGACTGATAGAGTTAAGTTGATTTTAGTAAATTACTCTCATAATATACAATATACATAAATAGGATGTCCTTGTAATTGTGAAAGAGTATACGAGAATAATAGTTATTCAAAAAGGAAATTATGTGTGATTTTTCTTCACTCTCTTGATTTGGTATTTGTGGTAATTGTTGTCACATAGCCTATATTGTACTCTGAAACACAAAATAAGGTATTTATATATATATGGTATATACAAATACGTAGCTGAGTATGTGTAATTATTGTACAAAATTATGAAGACCTAGAGGTTAATGAGATTAGCATCTTATGCCATAGGCAAAAAAATCTTGTATAAGCAAGCTATGTATAATTGTTTATAAACTATGAATGTTTCTATATATATGATTGACTTTTCTAACATTGAATTAAATCCTTCATGTGGGATAAAGTGGGTCAAAGTTAAGGCTAGTGGAAGTAAAGGAAAAACCCTATATATACTTGAAACCCTTTCTTAGTCAAATATTTGTTAAAGACACAATAGTTTACTTTTAGAGAAATGAAGAATACTGTTAGTTGGTAAAATGGTAATTTTGTATTAAAACATATGCTTTATGTAGTGCATGTTATGCAAGGTGTATAATGTGAAAACAATGATACTTTTATACATATATAGCTTTTATATACATTGGTATGCATGACTATAAGTATAGATTCTAACTAGTACATTGTCATGGCTTTGGTGATTCGTATATATGCATATTGTTGAATCTTTTGAGTATCATAAAGGAGAAATTTATGTTTTGCTAAATACTTATATATGAATCTTGATACAAAATACTAAGTAGTCTTGATAACTTGTGTAAGAATTATATATGCTTTGATTATATCAGGATGAAAATCTATTTAGTTAGGGATAAAAATTATGGAGTTTTTCATTGTTGAATCCTTTATAGATAGTTAAAATATTTGTGAACATGGAAGTTTTAAGGGTTGTTGAAATCATAGGGAGCTCTTGATTTATAAATATAATGGACTATGATATAATATTTACATATCATTTAAGTATTTACATACGGTGCATATTATGATGCACAAGTACTCATATATAGGAAATATACCCATAGTAATGAATGGTTAAAATAATACATAAGTTTCTTAAAGACCTAAAACTATAACTAAATGAAACCAAACTCCTATAAACAAAATGAGTTGTATAAATTAAATAATATAGCAGGTTTATGAGTTATCTTATTTTCTACAAATATTATGACTAATTGTTTAGAATTAAGTAGTGTGTACATAAAATGGTGGATTGTATTGTTACTACTTGTACTATATACTTGAATCTACTTATAGAGATTAGATGATGTAGTTTAAACATAGGATATACTCATTTGGTATAATATGTACTTGATTACATATTATTAAGGACTATGGGACATTTGATTCTTGAAATTATAAGATTTTTTGTTTGTGATTAAGTATTGTGTTCATGTACAATAAACTATGATATTATGGGATGTCATAGAGTGTATTTTTTTTTTTAAATATAGTCCAAACATATGTTATACCTGGGTGGGATAAACTATAATTATTATGTCTAAATTCATTCACACATTTGACAAATTAAATGTATGTGTATTGAATATTTCAATCAATAAAAAATTTATGATAGTTGGTAAAAATTAATGTTTTGTGTCTGATTATGAAAAATAGAATGTGTAGCCATATATATATATATATATATATATATATATATATATATATATATATATATATATATATATATATATATATATATATATATATATATATATATATATATATATATATATAATACTCAAGTGGTATAATCTAAACTTATTTGCTTATTACTTATGTAATAAATGATATTGAGGAGGATCATTCATATGTTTGATGGACTAAATGTAAGCATTTGATTGATCATGTTCTTGGAATAGGAGTTAATCTATATAATTTTGTTGGTTATATATATCTTCACCCAATCTCACATTGTTGGTACTGAGTAAGTAGTGAGATGAGCTTCACTAACTTATTAGCATCACAATGCTAGATGAAGGTAATCCAACTAAGTGGTGTGTATAAAATTGACTAATCTTAGAGATCAATAACTATTTTGAAAACCTTGGACAGGTAATGTTAGTGAGACATTATAATTTCATGAGTATGATTTATATATTTGTGTGATATCTTGAGTAAAATAGGTTTCTATGATACACTTTATGTTTAGTTTTAGAAATCATACATCACATGGGCACTAGCTTGTATCTATGGATTATCATGCCATCACTATATACTCATCCATGAAGGGGGCCTTCCTTGATGAGATTACCATGGCATATCGTTAGTTTATGGTTGGTGTGAAAAAGTGCTCAGATGATGCTCTCCCTCCCCATAATAGTACTTATTTAGAAACGACACTTGAGATTGCCAAAGATACTAGAGTTTAGGAACTCATGTTCTGTGGAGCCATGTATCTTATATATGCACATTGTATTGAATTGTATTGAACTTAATATTGAAACATTATCTTGATGTGCTATAATTACTTACTTATTATATATTGACAATAGTGGTTGTATGTTTGTACTATCCATGGTTGTATATCTATATTCACCTTCTATAATCAATTAAGATGTGTTTCTTATGATGTTAGTGATGTATGTTGTCACATGATTCATTTATAGTTATTATATGTAAATTATTTTATATGGTCACTAATTATATTCTCATGGTGTAATCTAATGAAATTATATGTTTTTCTAAAATTTATTAAAAAAAATCATGTATTTCTATGTAGATCCTAGTGGGGATGTTACAGTGACAACGAAAAAGGACCCTTTCTGACTCTTCTTGGTCTATGCTTACAGCAACATTTGATCAAATGCCTTATGGTATAAATCTCATCTAATATGTCATACTTGGAGGTGATAGTGCAAATATGTCACCTTTGTTGAGAGTTGGTCCCTTTAGGGTAAGTGCAGTCAATTAAGTAATGAATAATATTAGTGTAATAAGGAGATGACATAATAGGAGGCTTAACTATGTGACAAATTATTTCATTAGGAAAATATCATGGAATTACCAAGATCTCTGGATCAAATGAATGCACCTATTCATAATTAAGAGTCAAGAAATTGAATGAGCATTGCTGAAATTAAATAAAACCACAAGTGAAAAGAATTGACACGGCATATAGGTGAAAATCCAACACTCCATATAGAATATCTCACAAAAATATGTAAAAATAGGAGAATAAGGTAAGTAACTCCATGATCAGCATAAAATGGCCTAAAATAGGAAATTTCCTATGATGGAATAACCAAAGAGGAACTCCTATGATAGAATAATAAAAAAGTAAATCCTATGATAAAAGTACACCTAAGCAAGCTAACTCAAGTATAGGAATAAACCTAATAAAAGGAAAATAAATATCATACACTAATACCCCCCCAAGAACAAATTAGGTATGTAGAATAAATGGGTCCTAAAAATGAGGCCTGATGAGATACCCATGTATAAATAACTCTCATAAAGTGGAGAAAAGGAGAATACTTGTAGGAACCCCCCCTAAAAGAGAGAAAATAATAGAGCTAAAAATCCCTATATAAGATGTTGAAGTAGTTCGCACTCCAATTACAACTCATAAGATGACCAATTTCAATGATGAGATCCTCTCCCTGAAGACTAAATAAGTTCCATCTGTATCGATTGATGTTTCTTCCCCTTTCTAAATGAATAACATGATATGTGTATTAAAATTTTATCCATTCCATAATGAAAGATAAAGGTAGCAATACAAAGAGGTCTAAAAGAGGTCTAAAAATAAGGTGTGGCATAGGTTTTGCAAGATTATACACAATAATTAGATGTAATGCCACTAAAGTAAACCTATCAAAATAAGGACATAGAACATTTGTTGGAAGAATGTCCATGTGAAGAGGAGAGCTCAACTCAAAAAATGTCAAAACTGAATAAGATAATATAGATGAAGTGCATAGATCTACAATTTGAATATCCCTAAGAACAAATGAGTCATCGAAACTCTCAATGGGTGTACTCACACTAGAAATAGTATACTCCTCTGAAGTACAAGACTGTGAAGGCTCTAAAAGAGCAACATCTTGAATAGAGATGAAATTAAAATCTATAATGGGATAGATGAGGTCAGGTAGAATTACATCCTTTAGTGGTGGCTCAATAAAAAGATCATAATCCACCATGAATGTGTCATCACAAGAAATAAGAGTAAGATGAGGGATTAAAACTATCTCTGAGGAGATGATGGGAAGAAAAGGAGGAGGAGTGGTATAGATATTAGTAAGATCTTCAAAAAAAGATTGAATAATCATCCAAATAGTGCAGGGACACTATGTATGCTTCACATGGTAATGAAGATCCATGGAAAAATGCAATAGTAAGGTACCAAAAACCTTGTCACAAGTGTTATCCCATGTATTATACCAAATAATATCATTTAGAGTAGGAATCTATCCATTTAAGAATGGAATACGATTTTTGCTTGTGAGTAATTATTCCATCTAAGCATACCAAGAAGCATAGTTGGTCTTTTCAAGAAGAACCATTGATGTAGAATCAACTCTTATCATCAGTTGGCATCTCTCAAGTGGAGTCGACATGACTGAGATAAGACACCAAATAAGTGCAATCATAAAAAAATTACACAAGTGATAATGCATGCTCAACAAATGGACATTAGGATATGTTAACCATGTATCTAAGAATATAAGATAAATATGTGAAAATAACACCAAAGTAGCATACCAGTCACAAAAATTGAGTGTGCACACAAGATATAAAGTAGGGCCCACAACAACCTCTCCAAGATAATCAATAATGGTCCCTTGTATTTGCAATTAACACAACACACTCAAACATATAGACATCAGACTCAGTCGATAATGCATCCAAACATGTAAGATCAAATTGCACAAGTGTTAGTGCATGTCTTAGTGAATGGATGTCAAATACATCCAAATGTGAGCAATAAGTGACAATGCAAACATGTTAATGGGGATGTCAGGCTCTAGTGATAATACATCCCTATATAAATATCAATAACACATATAAAATGTTGTTTTGAGGGGATATAACCACTTACTAGATAAAACCTCACCCTTTGGTAGAATAAAATACATTGGAAGTATTAAACAAGTGGTCATGATGCAGGGGTTTGGAGGTCACAACCCCTAATGGGGTCAAAGGGCAAATCCCCTTGTGGGGTCTGGGACATGGTGGGGTCAAGGGGTAATGTTGTCGATAACAAACATAATTTTGATATTTCATGGCCCTTGCAATTGCCCAAAATTCACCAATTTTATCTAAAAAATGCCCCCATAATAGATGTCCAATCAACCCACTAGTTTTGGCACTTTATAATTTACTAAATTTTACAAAATAAATGAGACAAATGGATTGGGAAAAAATAACATGAACTTTTGAAGAAAATGACACTCAGATCTAATATATCAATCTAAATTTATTACAATATCTTATTTACATCATTGATGGCCCAAATTAATTAAATTTGCACAAAATAAAAAATGATCCTAAGGCTAAACCAATACATAGCCTTGTAACTAGGCATTGGAATCATAATTAAACCCCTGACCTCTTCCAATACAATTATAAGTATAAACAAAGTTAACTAAGCACCCACATGTGTATTCAAACTAAAAATTTCCACTTGAAGGCAAAATACAAAAACTACTTATTTAAAAAATTAATAAAACAATTATTTTTATGGCATGGATTTGAATTTTAATATGACTTAGGTTTATAAATAGGAAACTTAGTGTTAGAGAGGAAAACTCTAGAACTACCATGAGGGAGTATATACCTCTGATACTCTCATATTTTTGTCATTATCCAAGCATAGGGCTGAACTCAAAGGTATTTGTTTCTTGAGAGAATTGCAGTCAGATCAAATGCATATTTGATATGTTTAGATATAGTTAGTAGCTTATTGCCCCATTAGATTAGAGAATGCCTAGATTAAAGAGATTTTTATCATAGGTTTTTACATGAGGTAAAAATTGGTGTAAGTCTAAGCCTTCAAAACTAGAAAACATAGTAGATGCACAATGACCAAAATGTCAACAAATTCCTCCCTCATTAGACAATAGTGTGCAAGGAATGATTAGCGAAAACATGTGGCAAAGTTCCAAGCACCAAATAAAACATCTCCAAAAAATAACACCCATCTCTTTTTGACATGTCAGGCTTCGATGCAAGTCATATAGGGGCTTGAAGCAAGGCTATGTAAGATAAAATAGGTCATGGATAGCATCAAAGAGGATGACAAAACTACTAAAGTTTATATATATATATATATATATATATATATATATATATATATATATATATATATATATATAATGGAGGAGGTGTATCAAATGGCTTATATCCTTGCCATTTTAGGTCATGACAAGGGAAAAAAAAGGTTTGAAATCGAGTAACCCTCCTTGTATTACCTTTTGTGCCTTATGACTTTGATCTAATATAACCACCAAAAAAAATAGCAAAAACATGCAAGACAAAAGACCGACATGTAAATAACAAAGTCATAGATCCTTTGAAAATAAAACCATAAGATTTCAAAATAAAATAACAACATAACAAACCAAATAATTATGAAAACCATATTGGCTCTGATATCATATCAAGGAATTCCCAAGATCTCTGGGTCAAGTGAATGCATTAGTTCATGAACAAGATTCAAGTAATTTCATAAACATTGTTGAAAGTAATTGAAACCACAAGTGAATAATTTTGAGATCATATAGGTGAATATCCAGCACTTCATGTTGAATAACTCGTAAAGAGATGTATAAATAAGAGAGTAAGGTAAGTAAATCCTTCATGATCAATGTCAAAGGGCCTAGAATAGGCAAACTCCTATGTGGAATAACCAAAGAGTAACTCTTATGATGGAATAATCAAAAAGTAACTCTTATGACATAAGTATACCTAAGTAAGTTAACTCAAGTGTAGTAATAAACATGAGTGTAATAATAAACCTACTAAAAGGAAAATAAATACCCTAATTGAATAGAAAATTGGTGTCAACGAGATCACCAACCTCTATGGGAGATTATGCCAACCAATCGACAATGATTTATCCTTTGATGGACTTTTGGTCTATTTAAGTAAGCTTTAACTCACTTAAAAACATGATGAAATGCCCCAACCTTTCATGAGAGGACCGTTTGGGTCAAGAAAGTTCATAAGGCTTGAGACTTTACTATGACCTGCATTTCTTGATAAGCATATAGTGCTGCAATTATTTAGTTATAAACATAATTACCAAACACTCTTTCTTTACCTACATGTAGTGTGTTCCATAATCTATGAGAGTGTGACTAATGAATTAATTAGCTCATTCTTTACCAATATCATCCTCTTGGACCAACATGTATGCAAGAGACACCTTAGTTGCCCTAATGTAAAGTACTAAGGGCTTATCTAGTTTGGGCACCATAAGCATAAGGAGAGATATAAGGAACCATTTTACCACTTCAAATGCCTCCTAACAATCATCTATCCAAGTTAATCCACTTGAATTCTTTAAAAATTTATTGATTGGATTAACTATATAGGTAAGATTAGGAATGAATCATCGAATGGTTCCCAACTTTCTTAGGAATAACCTAATTCTTGATTCATCATGGGGGCAAAATTTCCAAGATCACATGCATCTTGGCAGGTTTAATGTCAATCACACATTGGGAGATTATATGCCCTAGGAATTTTCCACTTATGCCTCCAAATACACCTTTTTCTAAGTTAATGGTAACATCATATGTGATTAAGTATGTTAAGATGGTGCATAACACCTCTAGGTGGTCAATTCACCACCTAACTTTCCCTAGGAGATCATTTACATAAACCTCTATTATCATGTGAATACGATCATGGAATATATGGGTCATGGTCCTTTAAAATGTTACCCCTACATTTTCAATATTAAAGGGCATCATGATAAACCAAAAATTCCCCCATAACATAGTAAAGGAGGCCTTACTCTGATCTTCCTCAAAAATGTGGATTTGATTATATCCTCAAAAGCCATCTATAAGTGATAGCAACTCATATGTTATTATAGAATCACTAATGACATCAATAGAAGGGAGAGGGAAGTCATCTTTAGTACATGTTTTATTGATATCTTGAAAATCTATGCATATCCTAATCTCACCATTTTTCTTGAGAATAAGGACAATATTAGACATCCACTTGGAATAGTCCACTGACTTGATAAACCTAAATTTTAAAAGTTTTATAACTTCCTATTTCACCTTCAACGTTAATTTAGGCTTAATTGATCGAAGCTTTTGTTTAATTAGTTTGGTGTTAGGCATTGTGATAAGATTATGGACCACAACCTTAGGGTTAACGCCCACTGTTAGGTTGTGGAGTTAAAAGCTTCACCAGGTTGCGAATAGGAGGAGTAGCTGAAGTGTCACAGACACCGGCGTCGGTCAGGCCAACCGACATCAGTTAAGGGAGAGACAAGAAGCTGTCGACATCAGTCAAGATTGGCCGACATCGATCATCTCCAGGCAGACAGGGACTGATGTCAGTCGCCTGTGTGGTTCTAGAACTGTGAGTTCATGAACAATTTGTTAATGAACCAGTTGTTTGCATGTTAGAAGGTTAATTATAGTCTTGGGTTGTGGATCTAATTATTGTAATTAAGAAAGTCTAATTATTATATGCATGAGATCTATATAATAGACTCATGGGTTGTATTGTAAAAGTGTGCTAGAAAGCCATTGTGCTTGAAGAGAGAGCAAGAGTAGCTCCTCCTAGTTCCAAAGGGGTGCTGAGTGTGTATGATCAGGGAGAGTTGCAGGTTGTGCAAGTTTTACTTGGAGATCCACCGGGGTACTGGTTGAAGAATCATAAGGACTTGGTGAGGCAAGGACAAGGGTTCTTCAGGGTGTAGAGACATCTACATGGTAAGTAAGGTCTGTTGATTTGCAAGTGGCAGCAAGAGAAGGGAAGATCTACTTAGAGTACGGTTGTGTACTTGGTGTACTGGCGGCATTGTTACTGACTGGTGGAGGTGAACAATAGCTTGTGTTAGCTATGTGTTGTGATCGTGATGAGAGAGTGAACTATTGGAGGAGAATTACTGGTGAACACTTGAGGTGTGGGAAGCTTCTGAAAGGTGTGGAGAAGAAGTGGCATCTTCTTTATTGTATTTCCTTCTAGATAAGTATTAATACAATTGTGTATTGTCTCTCATATCCTGTGTTGTTTCATATTTCTAGTCACTTAATCATTCTGGTTAAATTTCGTGTTTAGTTGCTAATACAGAGGTAATCATATATATACTCTTATTGGGGAGAGTAGGATCCTGACAATTGGTATCAGAGTAGGTTGACCAGGTTGACCAGGTTGGTACCAACTTAACAGTTGGTATCAGAGCTTTTGGTTGGGTTGACTAACAGGTGGTTCAGATCTGGTTAGTGTTTGTTGATTACAAGGTACTCACAGGGGTTTCTGATTGAGTGGGAGTATAGCAATGGAAGAGGAAAGTAAGCTACGAATGGAGAAACTGAATAGCACGAATGGTCTGATTGATGGAAAGAAAGAGCAGGTAAAGGAAGATTGTTGGTCGGTAGAAGATCAGCGTGTAGAAGCATATGTTGCAGGTGATGTTGCACAAGATGTTCTGGATAAAGTAGAATCTTAGTTTATAGATTATTTTACCTCTTTCCATGCAGCCTAAAATAGAGCATCTTTTCATGAGTATGTCCAGGGAGACTTTGGAGAGATTTATTTAGGGGTTGGTGAGCCTTGTCAGATTGTTGACAAAGGGGAAGTGAAGCTGAAATTGCAGACGGGTAACACACAGGTGTTGAAGAAGGTCATACAGGTTCCAGTCTTGGAGATGAGTCTAATTTCTTTATGAAAGATGGGTGATGAGAGATGCATAGTAACTCTCACAGTGGATGCACTTGAATTAGACGGTGGTAAGAAAGTAGGTATCCTTTATCTATCTACTTATATTACTGATTCACCTTCTATTGCAGATATGTGGCTTTGTAGGCTTGGTCACATATGTAAGAAGGGAATGCATGTTCTTAAGTGGAAGACAGATGTCTTTGATAAACTTAAGAACTGGAAAGCCTTAGTGTTCATGGAGGAGATGACAGACAGAGATCAGCTGAGGGAACTGGATTATTCTGAGCAGGATGGTTTGGATAGGGTTTTGATCCATGGAGAGCTCGCGGGTAAAAATTCATCACTCACAAGTGAACACAGTTACCAGTGTCAGTCAAGGGGAACCGACGTTGAACAAATAGGTACCGACGTCGGTCATGTGCAGATCAATAGAGTCAGTGGTGTCAGGCAGGTGCAGACTAACGTCGGTCAGGGGAAACTGATGTCGGCAGTCATGGTCAGTCGCAGGGAACCAACGTCAGTCGGTTGCAGATTGGGAAATGGCTGAGATCGGTCACTGGAACGGATGTTGGGTGGACAACAAGCTATCAAGGAGTCTCAAACGCCCATATGGAGGACTGAAAGGGTAAATGGACCTCATATTCATTGTTCACCTTCTTACTTATTGCTTACTAATGGTCAAGAACCAAGAAGACGTGAAGAGGCAATACAGGTAGAATCCAGGAAACAGTGGGAGCATGGCATGAATTCTTTAGAAGAGAACCAAGTAGGAGATTTGGTAGAGTTGCCAGCACTGATAGACAGATGGATTCCCAAGTTAAAGAAGAGATTAGATGGATACGTGAGACGAAAGGCCAAGGTATATGGTCTTGAGGAAGCTGCAGGACAGTGGTACAGGTTTGACAGGTGTATGACAAAGCATGGCTTTGGTTAAGGTCATTGTAACCATTGTGTTTTCTTTTCTAGGTTGGATAATGGTTGCAACATTATCTTATTACTGTATGTGGTGTGGTTTCTTGTTACAGGATTACACATGCAGGGAGTTTCTGAGCTAAATGTAAAGTTAGTTCAGAGGTATGTCATGAAGAATTTGGGAGCAACGAAATTCTTTGGCATAAGAGACATGGAAGATCATAGGTTGATTTTATCTCCAATGGGAGCTGATGTGAAGAAGGTAGTGGTGAGGTTCAAGATGCAGGATACAGAATTGGTAAGCACACCAAGGGCTGGACAGTTCAAGCTGAGCTTAGAACATTGTTCGAAATCACATGAGGTCGAGTGTAGACCTGAGTTTTCCCAAGCAGTGGGAGTTGTCAGAGAGTTTGGAGCCAATTCATGGAAGGAGCACTAGAGGGCAGTTCAGTGGATTCTCAGGTATTTGAGAGGGATCAGCAGCAGAGATTCATGCTATGCAGGGTCAAGGACTTCACTACATGGATATGTAGGTTCGGATGTGGCAAGGTACTTAGATGACAAGGGATGCATCACAGGTTGTGTGGTAGTTAGTCTTCAAGATTGAGCTTGAAGAGGGATACAAGCCAGGGAATGAATTAGACAAAGGTACAGGTATAGGTACAGGGGCAGTTGTTTATCTCCAAGTGGGAGATTATTAGGTTGTGGAGTTAAAAGCTTCACCAGGTTGCGAACAGGAGGAGTAGCTGAAGTGTCACAAACACCGGTGTCAGTCAGGCCAATCGACATCGGTTAAGGGAGAGACAGGAAACTGCCAACATCGGTCAAGATCGGCTGACGTCGGTCATCTCCAGGCAGACAGGGACCAACGTCGGTCACCTGTCCGGTTCCAAAACTATGAGTTCACGAATAGTTTGTTAACGAACCAGTTGTTTGCATGTTAGAAGGCTAATTATAGTTTTGGGTTGTGGATCTAATTATTGTAATTAAGAAAGTCTAATATTTGTATGCATGAGATCTATATAATAGACTCATGGGCTGTATTGTAAAAGTGTGCTAGAAAGCCATTGTGCTTGAAGAGAGAGCAAGAGTAGCTCTTCCTAGTTCCAAAGGGGTGTTGAGTGTGTATGATCAGGGAGAGTTGCAGGTTGTGCAAGTTCTACTAGGAGATCCACCGGGGTACTGGTTGAAGAATCATAAGGACTTGGTGAGGCAAGGACAAGGGTTCTTTAGTGTGTAGAGACATCTACATGGTAAGTAAGGTCTATTGATTTGCAGGTGGCAGCAAGAGAATGGAAGATCTACTTGGAGTACAATTGTGTACTTGGTGTACTAGCAGTGTTGTTACTGACTGGTGGAGGTGAACAACAGCTTGTGTTAGCTGTGTGTTGTGATCGTGATGAGAGATTGAACTGTTGGAGGAGAATTACTGGTGAACACTTGAGGTGTGGGAAGCTTCTGAAAGGTGTGGAGAAGAAGTGGCATCTTCTTTATTGTATTCCCTTTTGGATAAGTATTAATACAATTGTGTATTGTCTCTCATATCCTGTGTTGTTTCATATTTCTAGTTACTTAATCATTCTAGTTAAATTCCGTGTTTAGTTGCTAATATAGAGGTAATCATATATATACTCTTATTGGGGAGAGTAGGATCCTGACACCCACCATATTAGTGTAAGACAAGGTGAAAGCCTTTGAGAGCTCAGTGATTTGTTTTTGGTGACCCTCTACTTCTTGAGGTGAAAGGGATGACCCAAGCTTGATAAATTTAGGACTCTCCTTAGTATTAATGTTAATGTCAATGGTTTCTTCAATGAGGGAGGCATTTCCCTCCTCAAACATGTCAGGAACTGGGAGAATATTAGGGTCTTCACTCTCTATATTGAAAAACCCTTGACCTAGTAATAAGAATCATAATATTCTTTCCCAAGGACCAATTAAGAATAAAAACTAAGGGAGAAACCCCTCTTATGGTGTAAAGGTGAGAGATCAGCATAGGCCCACAAAAAACTCAATAATAACCTTGTTCTCTCTAGGTCAAGTACTAATGGACTACCATCCTTTACAATATTGGAAAAGGTTTGATCACTAGAAGTCTTGCATACAAGAGTCCTATCTTGACTAAGAGTATGAAATCAAACCTTGATATAGTGGGATGAGGGGTGAAGCATGAGGATTAAGTAACCATAGAGTCAATAAGGTAGTTGTTTTCCCTAAAAACTACCTTTATAGAGAGAAAGTCAAAAAAAATAGTAATTTCATATGTAATGGTATTGTATATCTGAAGTTATTCATCTTTATTTTGATAGACTTCAAAAACATGGTTGGTGATCAACCATGAGTCACCTTGGATCCTTAAGTTATAAATGTCTACATGTTTTACAATGAGCATGACAAGTAATAGGTATTTTTAATTGGCCACATTGTTTATACACTCAAAGTCTAGCTTGAAACCAAATGGCATGACTTGTCCCTTACGATAAATTAGAATAACCCCTACCTCTGCACCTAGGTGACACTTGGCCCCATCATACCAGAGAACATATTGATCATATGTAGAAGAGGGACTATCATCTAGTAATATTTCTAGTCCTCTAATGTCTCAACCATATGAATATCGAGAATATCAACTAACCCCTCTTTGGGTTCTTGATCTCGAGACTCAGAAGAGTGATAAGTCCTTACCCCTTATAGTACAAAAAAGAAAACTTGCAGAAACTCAAAAGGACTACATTTATGATCTAATTTAAGGAAGGGAAACACTTACAGGAAATCAAAAGGATTACTTATAAGGTTTGTATTAAGGTATGTAAGCACTTTTAGGAACTTAAAAGGATTCATATTAGGATTTATTTTCGGTGAGGGAAGTATGTAACCTAGGGCTCATAATTCACATAATAAAAATCCAAACTACATATATTGAACTAAAATTCTTATTACAAACACAACATTCCTTTTATGAAAGGAATAACTCTAAATCGCTCACCACTACGAGGGGCCTACCTCCTTAAGAGCAATGCTTAATTACAAATAACTTCTTTGATCCTTTACACCAACATATGTCCCTTTATTTATACTAATTATCATCTACCCAACTCCTTATTCTTATGCATGTGGGATTATTCTCAAAATGCATTACTATTTATTATTATTACATGCTACTATTTCTACTAGTTATTCTACTATTATACCCCTCTCTAGGTACATTAGATTATGATGGCTTTTGGGTGTGGGAAGTATGCCAACATAATAATGGTCTCATTATGGTATAGTATGCATGCTAACATATTTATGAGACTTATAATATTATTGATAAGACATGCGTAATTCTATCTTTCTCATTGTTATATATGAAAAAGCTCGTCGGAACTCAGTGAGTAGCTCTTCATGGGTCCACCTCTTTCTAAAGAGGAGAGAAGGCCTATTTTTAAGTGTCCATGGATAATCAAGAGATATGATATTGATCTCTATGGCCCCTATTTTTAAGGTAAGAATTTTTTCCTTAAGATTTGGCACAATTGAGGGAAGAGGAATGGTGTGATTACATCACAGAGATCCATGAATGTGATGTGAATCACAACTAGGTTTGGATCATAATAAAATAGCTGACATCATAAGGAAGTAAACATGATTAGTCAAGAACTTTATAAAACTAATATGGTCTTTTCATATCATGCTCAAGGAGCATACTTTGAATAGGCTCAAAATAAATATGAGTAGTACATGAATTGTAATTTTCCCCTATTTGAGTAAGCCTTGGATGATTATGATGGTAATTGTAGGAGTAATTATCATCAAGGGAAACCTTTTCATTTTATGACATTTATAAAATGAAAATATTAGGCAAACTAGATAATCCCTCTTAAGTTTATTGATTTTAAGGCTTGAATAAATTATAGGTACCTAACCCTCGTGGGTCAACCAGGAGGACAAGTGCCATGTCCTTTTCCTAAATATTGATAATCTTGATTGTACAACTAAAATGGTGACTAGATATTAACTAGTGATGGATTCAGTTGTAATTACTTCCTTTTCCTCTAGTTTGTCTTTTAATAAAGCTTGAGGTATTTATTCCCCTTTCTTCAGAATAACCACTTTGGGTTTTGCAAGCTCTATAACATCCACCAACTATAGGGTTTTGTAACCTCATTGGTAGGAAGGTGTTAATTGATGTGCAAGCCTAGTTTTTTATGCATGGTTATTTTAATCATGTCAAAAGGTATATGATCCCCATAAGATATGAAATACCTTCACAAAATGAAATAACTAGATCTATTGGATCAAGGTTGAAGGAATGGTCTTCATCCTATGTACCCATGGTCTTCCCAAGATCATGTTATAGCTGATATATTCATAAATCACATAAAACTTAGTTAACATTGTCTTGGGACCCAAAGTGACTAGAATCATGATGGTTCCTATGAAAGTGGATTTGAGGGTATTGTAGGCTCGTAGGATATTTTGTGTCATGTAATAATTGATTTCTTTGTAATCAAGCTTCTGAAGGAAAGAGAAGGGGAGAATGTTGATAACCAATCTATCATCAACCATGGTTCTCTCCACATAATTATTGTAAATCCAAACTTGTAAGAATAAGGTTGGATCCCCTCTCATAGTTATCTTAGATTTAGGATGGAGGCTACACAAATCAAATAAATAGCCAAAAAATTTCTAGTCCTACCCAGGCAGGAACATAGCTAGATCAATGTGGTTGATTTGTGCTTGTGGTGGGGGAGTAACACTGGACAAATTCCCCAAACCTAGGGAATTAATCAAGATTTATCGATGGGAGGGAATGTTTTTTAGAATATAAAAAAATGTGTGAGAACAATTTATTAAGATTTGAAATCAAATCATAGTTCCCCACTGGCTTAGGGATAGACTCAGTATCAAGAATGTTTGATGGATGACAAATAATAGGCTGATATTCTCTAGTACAAGTAATGATATTGGCCTCTTCCTCAACCTCTAGCTCTACAACCCCTATCATTTGATCTTTTCCTTGGATCCCTAACTGAGGGGTGATGTCAGTGTTGGTGGTTCTAGATGTAGAGGCCTCTATATCATTGGTACATGTAAGAGTGGGCTAGTGATGTTGAACATCTTTATTCTACAAGTTACCCTGCACTTCATTTGGAGTAGCTTATGCATGATTATTTGGAAAGGGGTTCTATTATATTTGGATATTTTTATTTTGAGGAGCAACAAGACCACCTTGAGTGATTTGAGAATTTAACCATGCACTTCCTAGGAACATGTCCACAAAAGTTTCTCTAATCCTCAGGGAGTCTATGTATGAATTATTGTTCTCCCTATAGTTATGAGTATCATGTCTAATGACTCGATGAAAAATATAGTAGACATCAAGATCATAATCCCTAGGCCTTTGAATTTTCCATTGTTGACTAAACCCTTATTCATTATTTATTTGGTAATAGGTTTGGTTTTGGAATTGAGGAAAACTCTCAACATGTTAAAATTGGTTTTGATTTTGATTTTGATTTTGATTTTGATTTTGATTTTGATTTTGATTTTGATTTTGATTTTGATTTTGATTTTGATACTTCATGTTATGAGGTGTTGGACAATTAAAGTCAACCACATGAACTTTAGGTGGGGAATTTTGGTTCCACATACCTACATTGTTATTGGAATTTACATTGTTCATGTGTTTAGATGGGTTATTATTAATGGGATTGGGCTTCTTGCCTTGATTGGTCACACCATCAGTGGTGGCATTCCTATTCTGATTGAGGACCTTAGGGCCCTCGTTATTGGTGTTGGCTTGGTTTACATTTTGAAAGCCCCCATTATTTTGGCTTGGGGTAGAAATTCAATTATTATCCCTATAGGTCCATCAACATCTATCTATGTTTGATTGATCTATTCACAAGGCACTCTCAAGATCTTATTCATAGGAATGGTATAGAATTTTTGAACATCCACCCTCATCTCCTTGTCAAGGGAGTGAAGGAAGAGGTCACACAACTCTCTCTAGTCTATATGAGGAGCACTAATAGATAAATAAAGAACCTAGCACCATCTTATGATAAAATGGGTAGTTGATTTATTGAATTCTTATTTGATAT
The DNA here is from genome assembly GCA_037957365.1 of Torreya grandis. NCBI lineage: Eukaryota > Viridiplantae > Streptophyta > Pinopsida > Cupressales > Taxaceae > Torreya > Torreya grandis. Next base: position 1,716,342 of record JARHVA010000324.1, read on the forward strand.
GATTGAATTATCAAATGTCATTCTTGAGGAGCTTATTCATATCGAAGGACTTGATGAAATTAACCCTTAATTGGTGGAAGGAATGAATAGACCAATTAGGAAGGTGATAATACCAATCAAACAGTATTCCTAATATGATTTTAGGAAATATTTTGGAAACAACCCCATCCTAAGGTAAAATCTCCCTCAAAGTCGTGGCATAAGCCTAAACATGTGCATTGAGATTCTACTTCCCCTTTGAACTTGAGAATATCTAGTAGGGGACGTAAAAGAATAATTCATAATATGTTGAGATTAAGGAGGTCCTTAAGGTTCTCAGTGTAGGTCCCCATGTTATTTAATTTGGTTTTTAGGTTTTCAAGTTGGATTCGAAGGGTGGGATTGCATATGGGTTTCCTGGGTAACCATTAAGAGGAATGAAATAGGTTCCATAGGGTAAAGTGGAATAAACTAAGAAATAGTTATCCAACTAATTAGATTTATAGAACATATGGAAATAGGGAAGAAGGTTGTTAGATGTATAGGAGTTGATGATTTATTGAGGAGGGGTGTATGTGCTTTGCACATATCCTAAAGGTACATAAGGTGGCATATGGATAATTTATGTAAGAGGAGTGCATGTGGGAGGCATGTAACTCGAGGAGGTAAAGGGGCATGGGATATTGGATTTCATGGGTGGTGTGTAAGTGAAAATACCTTTTATTGATATTTGGAAAGGTGATTGATAGAGTGGAAAATTTGGGATTTGTCTAGGTCAAGGACTCCATAGATAAGAATATCCTCGACGAGTTGGTTAAAGGCATAGTTTGGCAAAGACATATGCTTATTATGGTGGGAGTGTGTAAACTTGTTATTACAATAGTTTATAATTCATTGTTTGGATGGGGCAAGGAAAAATATGAGGTTGTATAGGAGGATTTGAGTGCATCCCTTGGTTTAGATATTGTTGGTTATTTTCTAAATCATGGATGTGACCTACTAAGGTATTGATGAGCTCAATCGAGCCAGTGGTGGTGTTAGGTCTTGGTGTATATTTTACATGAGGGGTATGAATGAAGGGTTGGTTAGCATGAAGGGATTTATTTAAAGTGGGAACCTCAAGGGTAGTGGTTGAGGTTTGTACTAGTGGTTTAGAGGAATTTTAGTTCTCGATAGAAGGATGTGTGACAACTTGCATGTGATTAAATTCATCCCTCAAGTGGTAGATAATGATCATACTTATAAAAAAAAATTGCATCTATGCTCTATAAGATAATATATGGTATAGTGCCCATACTAGGATTATCCATACTTCCTTTAGTGAGGGTTATAACATTGGAGTCAGGTTGATTACTAGTGGTTTCAGATACATACCACACCTCATGAATAGGGATTGTGATCCTCATTTGAGTATTGTTGTGAGAATAATAATAAGATTAAAAATATACATTGGTGTTGAAATTAAGGTTATTCCAACTTACCAATAAATCCTTACCATAATTAAGTTGGTTCCTTCTATATCCCTCTAGGCCAAAAGATCTGCCTAGGCCTTGTCTAGACATATTATAGGGGTATATAGATACCTATAGAATAAATGAAAGGAGAGGGGAAGATGGAAAAATGAGAAAATAAAGGAATAAAAGGGAAATTCAAAATATGTAAGTCCTTCACATTGGGTTCATTAATTTATATGCATGTGAATAACACATGCCAAATTATACACTTGACTTCCTGAGGTCAAGCCGAGATAACTGACTTGATGGATAGGTGATGGGTAGAACTATGGATTGGGATGATTATTGGGTAGAGTGGGATTTGGAATGGGTAATGGCATTGGGTTATTGTGATGGAACCAAAAGGCCTTTTCAATGTCACTTTGCTCATTGAGAATGTATAGCTGAGCAAAAATAGAGTTCCAAGGTCCTTCGATGTCTAAGATAACATTGAGGTGGAACTCCTAATCAATACTAGGATCGATAAAATGGGGATGGTTAGAATGAATGAATCAAGATATGAAAGAAAATACATTGGGTTGAATATACAAAGTCAATGTCATCCACATATATGAATGATATACTATGAGGCTAGACCTAAGGATAAGAAAGGGAAGTGAAGGTAAAGATCTAGGTTTGAAACACGTTATATTGATGACCTCTATGCTAAAGGAGGGAAATAATTGGTGGATCAGTAATTTTATCTTGTTCCTCTAGGTAACAAAGATAATCAATAATGAGATGGGGAATGGGTGTAGCACATAAAACATCAATTCTCAAGTTGGAACTAATATTTTATTATGTGTTGATTGTAGGACCAGGTGCTCTGACTCTAGGGAAAAGACCTTATCTAACAAGACTGGGTGTCTCAGAAAGTGTCATCCAAAGGATACTAAGAATAGTATAAGTGTATGAGCTTGTCTTAGAAATTAATATTTTAATGGACCTGATGTGTTGTTAGAATCAAGGTTTCAAATGGGAAGCTTGCATGGTTGAGCATAGCCTTGACAATGTTTTTTATTTGCTTTATTTTAAGGAATGTTTGACTAAAAAATAAAATTAATTACTTGTTAAAATTAAATAACTTGAAATTAAAATGGGAGAAAGGGGATGGAGATGGAGAAAGGGAGCTCACGTGGGCTAGCAGGTTTGATGCATTGTTAGTGGAAGCCCTGACACAAGGAATCTTGATAGAGAAAGGTAACAAATCTAACTCTGTTATCTCCAATCTAACACCAAATAATATGTCTTGATGTGATAAATTTATTGGTTTAATGGACAAGAAGGAGATAATACCATTTTAATAGCTAAAAATCATCAAATATGGAAAAAATATACACATTGAAAGCACTCCATCTCTCATAAATCATGCCTCATCAAGGATGGAACAAGCCCTAGTGGGAAAGTTCATGGGAGCCAGACCTAACATATATTCTTTAAAAACTTGGGCAAAGGAAAAATGGTTCAAAAAATGTCATATGGAAATACTACCAATGGTGAATGGTTTCTTCATGATCAAATTTAACAACCCAGAGGATAATGCTAATATTTTGGCTAGAGGCCTATGGTTCTTTGGAAAATCAAGGCTTTTATCAAGATATAAGAACTAGGTTTTGAACCTGAAAAGGAAAAAATAAACCAAATTCCCACTTGAGTTAGACTTTTGGATCTCCCAATCAAGTTTTGGGAGGAGGATCTATTTACTAGCATAACCAAATCATTTGGGTATCTTATAGCCTTAGATTCAGTAGCCAAGGCACGATCTAGACTTGTTTGTCCCAGATTTTGTGTGAACACTTTTGTCAACCAAGAATTAACAAACTCCATAATGTTACATATACCTTTTGGAGTCAAAACACAAAATATTGAATTTGAAAGATCCACCTTGATGTGTGAAAAATGCCACAAATTAGGTCATTCAGTGAAAGCGTGTTACTCAGGTCCAAACATAGTAGTATGGTAGAGAAAGGGAGGAGTTTCATTTAAAAATATGGATCCTAAGATCATTATTCTAAATTCAAATGCAATTGGTTCTAGTAATCAACAAATCAAAGGAGATAAGATGAGTTTAGAAGGGAATAAAAATCAAAAATAAAACACACTTTAGAAAAGTCGAATACAACTCAACCAGGTAAAGGAGAAAATCAAAACCCTTCTAAACATTTAGATCCAATAGAAATACAAAATCAGGCAAACAAGCAAGAGGGAGATATGAAAAAATATGAAGTTATCCCCAAAATAAACATGGTGTAAAATCAAGATAATAAGGTCGCTATCAGATAGGCTCAAAATAAATTTCAAATCTTGGATCAAGATGTAGATGTGAAAGATTAGAATGAACAAGATTCAGATCTATAGGAAATCACACAAAATAAAGTTGTTACTTTGAGAACAAGGAGTGAGGAAAATAGTGACTACAAGCTTATAAAGAGCACCCTGAAAATTAACACAAAGAGAAAGGTAGAGTAGTCAATGGTCACTAGAAGGAGTGTAAAATGTTCAGATATAAAAACCCTACCTAAAGTAGGTAAACCATCCAAAAAGGACCACCTGTATAAATTAACACAAGAAGAGATAACAGATAAAAATCAAATGAATCTACCTTTTAAAGGGGGTACTTCATCTCAATAATGGTAATAATTATGATCTTGACCTAGAACATAAGAGGGATTCACAGTATAGGTAAGTAGGTCTTTAAAGATTTTAGAAAAAAATATAAGGCAACAGTGTTGGCCATTCAAGCATCTAAGATAGAGGAAAGTTATTTTTTGCAACATAAAAAGGTTTACTGAAATGAAGAAAAAGTTGTTTGCATCAGTGCTTCAGGAGCCTCTAGAGAACTGATTACTTTTTGGGATCCCATGTATCTCATAGGAGAACCCATTCTCAAGTCACAACATCATGTGGTTGTCTTATTTATAGATATTATAGAGAAAAAATAGTGGATTTTTTGAAACACTAGGGTAGTACGCAAAAGTTTGTGGGAGGATATTTGATATTTTAGAAGCAATTGCACTTATATTCCATGGATTATGGTGGGAGATTTCAACTCACCCCTACATCTGAGAGACAAAAAAGGTGGTAATATAGTTTGTATGGATAAAATGGATGATTTCTCTTCTTTGATAGTTGACATTGGTTTAATGGATTTAGAACTTATGGGGTCAAATTTTACTTAGACTAATCAGAGACTCAGAGAAAAAATTATACAATGTAGACTTGATAGAGTTTTCACTTCTTCAGAATGGCTTCAATACAAAGATATTGAACTCAAATAGTTTCCAAAAATTGTCTTGCATCATTCTCCTTTATAATTAAGCATCTCTGATCAGCATGCTAAGGAGTCCAGATACCCATTCCTCATGGAGCACATGTGGTTCACCCTCCTAAAAATCTAGGATAGAATGACATAATGGTGGACAAAGAGTGATAGAGGTTCAACCATGTTTAATCTGGCAAAAAAATTCAAGAAGGTCAAACTTAAGTTTAAACTTTGGAACAAATAGGTTTTTGGTAATGTCCACATGAAAAAAAAGGCCATCAAAGTAGATCTTGTTAAGATAGAAGAATAAATTGAGGAAAAGGGGTACAAATTAGATAATCATAACAGAGAAAAACAACTTTTGTGTAAGTATCATACTATAGTAGCTAGAGAAGAATCTCTATGGAGGTATAAATCTAGGAATATATCGCTAAAAGAGGGAGATAGGAACATTAAGTTTTTCCATATGTCTAAGCTCAAATATTGGAAACATAAAGCCATAAGGGAGATCATTAATAGTGAAGGGTAGTTATCCTCCAATGAGGAGGATATTAAACAAGAAAGTGTTCTTTTCTACAAGAACATGTATAAAAATGACTTCAAGAAAAACATTGGGTTTGAACAAGAATTCCTTCGTGTAATCCCAGAGTTAATCATCCAATAAGACAATGATATGCTTACTTTTGGAAGCACTAAAAAGGACCTAAAATTTGTCATTTCTAGGATGAATCTGGATAAGGCCCCTAGTATAGATGGGATTCCAATTGCATTCTTCAATACATTTTGGGATATTATTGGAGAAGATGTTGTTGCATCCAAAAATGAATTTCTAGATTTCAGATAGCTACTCAAGGAATTACTTCATACTTTTCTTATACTCATTCCTAAGAAAGAAGGGGTAGTTAATTTTGTAGACTTCCAGCCCATTAGCCTTTGAAACTCTTTTTACAAAATCATTACCAAGCTAATTTCCCTAAGGATGAAACTAAGCATGAAAAAAATATCGAATCATAGTGAGGAGGTTTCATTACAAGAAGACAAATCCAAGATGGAGTTATTGTGGTTCATGAAGCCATACATTCTATGGAAAAAATCAAAAACATAGCTATGATTCTCAAATTATATATGGCCAAGGCATATGATAGACTAGACTGGAGCTATCTAGATAGAGTGATGACTCAATTTGGTATCAATGATAAATTCAAAAAGATAATTCAAGTGTGTATAACCACTTGCATGTTTTTAGTGCATGTTAATGGAGTGCTACAAGGATTTTTTAGAAGGTTTAAATGAGTTTGGAAAGGAGATCCTCTATCACCATCACTTTTCATCATCATGTTGGAATCATTAAGCAGATACATTTCCAAGGATTTGGTGGATGATCAATTAAGATGCTTCAAACCAGCTAGATATGTTGAACCTGTGACACATCAACAATTCATTGATGACACTATTTTGATAGCTAAAGCACCTATGCAGGAAGCTAGAATAATAAAAAATATTATGGTTATGTATGAAAAGGTTTTTAATCAAAAGATTAATTTTGAAAAGAGCACAATTTATTTTTTCAATTCTTCAGTGACTGGACAAGCTAGGATAGAAGCATTGTTGGGTTGCCAAATCAAATAACTTCCACTTACTTGGGAATGCCACTCACTAGTAATCAACTCAAGGTGTCAGCATGGAATCCCTTGATAGAAATATTCCAAAAGAGGCTATCGGGATGGAAAGGTAAACTTTTGTCTCCCAATTTACATTATATCCTTGTTTAATCTACCCAAAGGAGTGGAGGATAAACTTATCAATATTCAAATAAATTTTATTTGGTTTGGGATTGAGGAAAAAATCAAATTTCACTTGGTAAAGTGGAATAAAGTTTGTAACAAAAACACTTATGATAGTCTAGGCATTAGAAATATTCAACTAATTAACAAAGCTCTAATTTCTAAATTCATATGGAGATTTATAGCTAAGAATTCAGAATAGGGTAAGATTCTTTCCTTTAAATATTTTGAAGTAAGGGAACCAATCATCATTATGACCGATGATCAGTTTGTGATAGGCTCTCACATTTGGAATTTTTTAATTTCTAACAAAGAATTAATAATTGAAGGGTCCACATGGCAATTAGGTGATGGTAAGAGAATAGTTTTTTGGAAGGACAATTGGAGCATGGAGTTGACATTTATTTAAAGGGACATTGGTTTACATCTTTAGGAAAACTTCAGGAAAAATTATGGGGATAATGTCACTAATTATTGACAAATAAGGGAGGGAGCTAGATAATGTAAATCGTTGAGCCTAGGCATCATAAATTAGAATGATAATTTGAAGTCAGCTGACCTAAATAATGTATTGTGTATTATCCATATCCTAGGGGTAGATAGTGAAGATAAGTTAGTCTGGAAGGATTCCTTTGATGGCTAATATAAAGTTAAATCAAGCTATGATCTTATCTCTCAGGAACAAGAGGATGAGGTTAACTCGAAAGGGGTGTGGGAAAAATTTATTACTCTGAAAATTAGCTTCTTCTTATGGGTTGTTATTCAAAACAAAATATTGATAGTAGATAATCTGAGGAAAAGAGGATGCATTATTACTAAGAGATGTGTGTTCTGTGAAGAGGAAAACAAAAATGTGTTTCATTTATTAGTCAATTGCTCTTTCATGTATAAAATTTGGAGGTTTTCATGAAAAAATTCAATATTTCATGGTTGCAACCTAGTTCACTTATAGAAGTATGGATGTCTTGGAAATGTCCTTTCAAAAACTCTCATCTCAAATAGTTAGGGAATTTAACTCAGTTGCACATTATATGGGGGATTTGGGAAGCAAGAAATAACAAAATCTTCAAGGATAATAAGTGCAATAGCAAGGATATATCTAAAAGAATATTTATTTGTATCAAAGAAAACTACAGGTTAGTTCAAATCAAGAAATCCAAAAACCTACTCTCCTATGAACAAATTCTATCTCAAAACTAGAAAATAGACATTCCAGACTTAGGGAAACTAGACCACAAGGATGAAATAAGAAAAAGAATGAAGTGGAAACCTCTACTCAAGGGATGGATGAAGCTCAATTTTGATGGAGCTTCAAATGTAAATCTGGGAGTAATAGGGGGAGGTGTTATTAATAGAGATTTTGATGGTAAGTTGATTTTCACTTATATAGGAGATATGGGTCTAAAAATGAATCATTGGGCTAAAGCTTTGGCTTCATAATGGGGGATCAGATTGGCAAAGCAAATTAATGCTCAAAATCTCTTGGTGGAGGGTGACTCCTTGAATATTATTAATTGTTTGAATGGTAAACCCCCCTTTTAGTTGGTCTATTAAGTATGTCATTGATGAAGATAGAGACATTTTAAACTCCTTCCAATAGGTGTGTATCCAACATATTTACAGAGAAGGGAATGGGATTGTTGACTAGTTTGTAAATAGGGGAGTCAGCAATGTGGGTTTTAAAACTTGGCTTGGCCATAAACACCTCCCTATGGAGTTGATTTTAAAAGTTACTAATGAAGTAACTATGTTAATAATTCCAAACATATGATGCTTTCCCAAATGTTTAGAGGGGATGGGGATTTGTATAAAATGAGTTAGGGACTTAGTCCTTATATGCCTAATTTCAATTATTCTAAAGAGAAGCATCTGAAGGGTAAAATCTTCTCGAAGAAGGCCAAAATAAAAAACACAGCTACTACTTTATTTGGATGGTTTGAAAAAATAAAGATGATAGAAATTACTAGAGTGAAGATAAGAGGATTTAAATGGACCTATTATAAAGGATCAAACCTAAACTCAAACTAGAAGTTAGAAAGAATGAAATATTCTAGAATGCCTTGTAGGTAAGGGGTTTTACAGGATGCATGGAAAGAGTTAAAGGGTTAGACATACATCTCTCTATCCTCTTCGCAAAAGCTTGGGAGGAAAGGTTTGTAACCATTAATGGTGTCACACTTGACATCACAGAGGAACTTATACCACATGTGACGGGCCTTGAAATTGAGGAGACTAAGAGATACTACACTCCAAGAGAATTCAAACTAGATAAATATGCTTTTCTGGAAGACGGTGAGTAGTTGGTGTAGCTACATAATGGATTCGATAGGGAATCTCTTCTTAGGCCATTTGCTAAGGTAGATTTACATTTAATTCAATATATTACTTTAGAGGGTAGATATAATATGGTGAGATAGTCTATGTTTAGAATGCTTAATTATTTTAGGCATGGACTATCTTTTAGCCTTCTTTTCTTTATTTTCAAATCTATGGAAACCTCTATACTAAAATTCAATAATGGAAATTATTCCACTCTAAGACATGAGGGGGTAATTTTCCTTATCTTCAAATACTTTAAAGGCATGAACCAAATCATGCTTGAACTCGCTCATAACCAAAAAGAGAAGTCAGAGGAGGGACCAATGGATATAAGGAGGATTTAAAAAGTATGGATCAAATATCCAAGTAGCCTAAGTAGGATTTTAGGAAGTAAGAAAAAATTTGTAGAGAAGGAAATTATCAAGAAAGGGAAAACTATTGAAAAAGAACAAGACAACATTAAAAATCATCTAAGAAGTGCATAAAAAACCTCTAAACACATCAAATAAAAATAGGAGAACTAGGGGAGCAAGATATTGTAGGAGACAAAGGAAAAGAGAGGTGATGAGATAATCATTGTCATGGATAAAGATAGTGAGGATTTGGAAGAGACTAGTAAAGAAGGAGAAAACAATAGAGAGCAGGATCAGGCCCAGATAATGGCTGAGAAAAATAAAGAGAAGGTGGAGAGTGTAGCTCTAGAGAAATTGGAGTCAACACATAATCAAAAGGACCAAAATGTGAAGTTCAATAATCTGGTGGCCTTACTCAAAGGCAAAGATAATGTAGATAAAATCATGGAAGAATTTGACCTCCAAAAATCCTTAATGAGGTGGTTCATGCATGAGATTATAGATCTGAAGGGAAAGATGAATGTGCTTAAGTAGGAGAATGATAAAATGTCTCAAACCTTGGTAGATAGAGAGGAGGACAACCAGATTCAGTAACTAAATTTCTGAGTGGAGTTACTAGAACATGATAATGAGAATCTGCAAAACAAGATAAGTTTTTTGGTAAATTGCAGTAAGGCTACAATGTATGAAGGTATTCAAAACATGGAAGATCTTAGGGAACATCTTAGAGAATTATTTGAACCCAACTATGTTGGGAAAGGTAAGGGTAAAAAGGGGTAGAGTAGTAGTGCTCAACACACAATAGATCATAAAAGTTTATTGATGCAAATAGATATGAATCTCAAGAAAATGAAGGCATGTTGGAAGATGTGTCTGGAAGCCTAGAATTAGATTTGTTTTTTTGTTTTTTTGAGTCTGTATCAAGGTTATTTTGTAGATGTTGATGGACTATGTTGGTCCTTATTTCTTTGTTTTGATTTAATAGCCTTTTGCCTCTTTTGTACTTGATCTTATCATAGGGTTTGGGGACCCTAGTTAAAATAAATCCCCCTCTTTAACCTTAATAAAAAACAAAATGAATTACAAGAAAAAATATCCCAACTTGGTCAAGGCAGAGATCATCTTAAAGCATGTAGCATGTGTTATTGTAGTCCTCAATATGCTAACTCATTTATCCAAGTAAATATTTTAGGAATTCTCTAATAGGGAATATGAACCAAAGGTTGTCACAAGAGGGGAAGAATAAGAAAGATACAATCCCAAACAAAGATTAGTTGATATGTGATTGGATGAGTGCACTCTTTGTAAAGATTGGGTTATAAGACTAGAGTGAGACTTCTTTGCATGCAATGGTGTATTCAATCATGAAAATAATATAGGTAGAGCTTCAAAAATAATTATAGCAGGTTGTGGCTATAGAAACCTTCAAAATATTTAGGCTCTAATGTAAATTTTCATATTCAAAATTGGCTTACTTATATAATAGCAATGGAGGTTGCATGAAGGAGTTTAATTGAGTTGAAATAGGAGTAGAATTTAGGAAAGACTCAAACTGATTAAAACCAAAAGAGGGAAGGAGTTGGGCCAGTATGGAAGCGAACACAAGGCAAAAAGGTAAGAAACACAAAGGTAACATGCAAATACACATGAAAGCTTGAGTTCCAGGTGCTAATTTTAGAAGATAGATAAAGGAGATATAATCACCCATATTTATAGGGGTGGTTATGTAACCTCTAGTTATGGTGATGGAGATACCTTCTCAAGTAATAGAATCACCCAAGAGTACTACAAAACTACCCTATCAATGATAGTTCCATCAAGGTAGTTTACAAGACTATTATGGTGGTTCCATCACTTTTAGGGTGGTTATGTAATATGGTGGGGCAGTTATGTAACCATAAGGGTAGTTCTATCACCAATGAAATATTTTAAAAAATAAGCCAAAAGATCGCTACAAAGGCCAATAAAAGTGGGGTTTAAGGGGCCTAAGAGAGAGAAAAGGAGGCATGAAAGGAGGGTGTTAGAGAGAACCCATTTTGATCATTCATTAGGAGATCACTACATCATCATTGGACATCATTTTAGAATGTTGCATTGTGCAAATTTTAGGTGCATAAAGGACCCCTCAACAATGCATGACAGTTATAAATGGGCTTTGTAGCTTGATCAGAATAGGAAACCCCAAACCAATTAAGCATAATGCAAATTGGTGTCCAAGGTGTCGATTAGGTCTGTAAAGACCATTCAAGTGCACCCTGGTGCTAATTAGGATTTTGGGACTTGATTAACATTAAAATTAATAAAACTTAAGAAAGTGCATCTTTATTCCTCCCATAAGTCTGAATAGGTATGTGAGGCCATTTTGACCCATTTTTATTTTTTTGAACGTATCTTGCTCCTTGTAGCTTCATTTTTAGATCTATCTATGGCATCGAGAAGTTGGTTATATCCCAAACATCGAGGTTCTTTATATTTTAGGAAATTTTATGCCAATTAAAAATTGTTCACATTCTTATATCATGTTTTATTAAAGTGATTTTAATTACAAATTTTTAACTTGTTTTTTTTTGTCTTTTTAGTAGCTAAAGTGAATTAAGCACATCATTTAGGCATTTTGGAGGAAAAGCAAAAGTTAGAGTATGGTTTTGGAGGGAAAAATATTTCCCTACATTGACCCAAATCTTATAAATTACCAACCCATGGACTTTCAAAGGGTTGGCTCTTTGATGCTTTAAGGAGGAATATTAGACCAGCCATCTCTTCTCATGCTTTTTTATGATTTTTTAGCATAATCTCTCCCTCTATATTATTACCCCAGGGTTATTCTACTCAAATTTTTACTTGATTGATGAATATAAACCCTATTTTATTATCACAATTAATATTCTAATTAATAGAAGACTGTGGATTTGTTCATTTGTAATATGCACTTGTAAATGGTGGTTGTGATCTTCCTCTTCATGGTTTACTTTCTTTCGACTCTGGCATTGTCTACATTTATGGTTGTGTGTATGTTGGCCAGGTGGGAGAACAAGTTGTGGGTTTCATTTGATCAAACAGATCTATTTTAGTTATGTTTTAAAAGGGTTTTCCTTCATTTTTCCCTCTTTATTTTTCACTTTTTTATTAAATATGTTATATAGGGTTAGTTTATATCTAAATATAATCAATGCTTACATGTTTATCTCAATTGCTCACTTTATTTTATTACTATTTTGCTTATTCATTATTGAATGAATATAATGTAATGAACACATTTCAATTAGATGCATCTCCATTTCTGATTTTATCACTTGGGTAAAACCTAAAAATGTATTTATATTGTTGTTCTTTGAAACATGATTAAAACCCGCATGGAAAAAATGAATATAATGACAAATCTTTCATTTCCCTCTAATCCATTAAGACCAAAATAATTCTCAAATCTCAATTAATATTCTAAACTAGCAGGCCCCTTGAATTAAAACAGTTTCACATAGACTAATTGGGTTACCTAGTACATCATGACCTGATAGATATAGACCTTGGGGAGACTTTCATAAGAAAATAGATGGGTGACCATCTATCTTAAGTTGGTGTGCTAAATGACCCATCAACATAATCCTGAGTTGATTATTTAAGCCACGATTTTGAGACCATTTTAATTATATCAATCAAACATAAACTTAGCATAAGAGTTAAGCCTAGACAACGAGTCATGTATTATTTCATTAGTGATCCTTGTGACCTGAATTCAAATTTTATTTGAAGTCACATAGCCATAATCTATTTGATTAAATCAAAATTTTACTTACAAGATCTTAGTGTGAATTTTGATTTTTATCATTCCTTCATGTTGTGAATTTTGTGGTTTTTGGTGATGGGAAGTGATGTGCATCAAAATTAATTCTCTGTGAATGTGAGATCTCCATCGTCCACATGGCAACATCATGGTGCCTTGGGTTCTTAGGATATATTTTCTTTTGTTGTGAATTTTTTTACATTGGTGTTATGTATTTATGCATCAAATTTGTTTTACTCATAATGGAGTGTCTAATCTTCCACATGGTAAGCTCTTGCTTGTCACATACTCACATGCCAATAAAGTTTTATTTTTCCTTATTATCATCCAATCACTAATAAAACACATGGTAACCTTTAATTTATTTGCAATCATGAGGTTGGGTACTTCCCCAAACTTAACTCAATTTAAGCTTAGGGTTCACACTTTATAATATGTGACCACATTCACTTTGTATAATAATCTAGGTTTGAAGGTTAACTTTTACATTTAATTGATGATCATTGCATAATCATGACTATTTTTACTTCTATATACCCATTTAAAAAATTTGCATCCACTTTCATAACCTACAGATAAGGGTTTCTATTTTTTGTGATTAATTTAATGTTTTATATCTTAATTATTGACTGGCCCTTTAATATTATCTAAAACTGCAGGACCTATTCACATTATCAAGTAGAATTTATAGCCTAATGGGTCCATGATCCTTACATAAATTAAAGTAATCCCATAACCCTATTGTACCTCATGAATTTCTAAGTCCCCTTCGACTTACACGCGATAGATCTTGTGGCCATAGGAGTTGAAATTGTGAAATCACTCTATGAACTTTGACTCAGTCCATACTCTGTGAATGCAAACAAATATGTGATTATCATGTGTCACATTATAATCACATTGAGACATTTTCAAAGACAAGCCCATAAATATTATAAACCGGATTTGAAAATATAATAGGTCTACATAATTTCTAAAGTCATTTTTGACTTTGTGATCCATAGCATATCATTACCTACAATGTGTAATCTTATTTTATTCATATTTTTCTATTGAAAGTTATATATATGCTTTACTAATCAAATCCACTTTGTTTATTATGTGGGGAACATGCAAACATGTGGAAAGACTAAGTTAGATTTTATGAAATCATGTATTTGTGGCCTCGTGAATAGTGATTTAGAATCAAAGGTGATCTAGGGGCCACTTTGTGACTATTTAAATTTATAATGATTTATTCACAAATGAGGCCATGACAAATTTTAGCATGGCCTTTGCTATTACAATCACCAAGAACATTTAAATCCATAATATTATTATTATTACAACCTGTATGCTAATCCATAGTGATATAATCATGAATAAATTATTTAAACCATAGTTCTGAGACTGTTTAAAATACAATGATTAAACATAAACTTAGCATAAATGTTAATCTTGGCCATCGAGTATTGTATTATTTAATTAGTGACATTATACTTAAACTTAACTTTGTGTGGCCATTATGTGTTCAATTGAATTAGAATTTAAATTTACAAGATCCTTGTGTGAATTTTAATTATGTTCATTCCTTCATGATGTGAATTGTGTGGTTTTTGGTGATGAGTAGTGAAAAGCATCAAATTTAGTTATGTGAATGCAAGATCTCCATGTCACATGGTAGCATCACAAGGCCTCATGGTCTTGGGATATCTTTTCATTTGTCATGGATTTTTTAGATTAATGATATTGATTTACCCATCGAATTTATTTGATTCAAAATAGATTGTTCGATCTTCCATGTGGAAATCTTCTTCCCCATCATAGATTCACATTCCGATAAATTCTTATTTGTGTTTAGTATCATCCAATCATATTGAGACACATGGACACTCCTAATTAGTTTGTAGTCATAAGGTCATGTAATTCCCCAAACTTAATTTTATGGCCTTATTTCTTCATGGCCACTTATATTGAGACATGGAATATATCCATTAGCCACCTAGGGCATGGGGTGTCAAAGATCCTAGTATTTTCTTGTTCAATTCTATGGACCCTAGTGTGACCAACACATTTCATTCCTTTTCAAGTTGTGGAGAGCTCATATTTCTAATGTTTTTATGGTTTGTTTGAGACTTAGTCGTAAATAACTATGATCATAATACTTGGTCTCTTATGTACCTTAAGGATTCCTTTAAATAACATTTACAGACCACTTTGAAATATTCATGACAAGACTCTTGAGTCCATGGTTCACCCATTTATATTACATTTGTTGTGTGAACCAATGATCCTAATCTTTTTCATAATCAATTTATACATTTCACACATCCAAGGGATTAGTTTATGGGATATTTAAATTAATAAACCCTGTACTCCCATTCAAATGCCATATGTCTATGTTTTTAGTTTTATTTAGTGGTTAGCTACATTATGTGTTTATTCAAAAGTTATGATCGCAGGTTGGTTTCTTTATGTTATGAAAGGAATGGACATGTGAAAATATCCAAGGGATTTTTTATTTATCACAAATTCACAAACTTTATCTTGATCATTTTGGACTCTTTGAATTTGTGATCCCATGCAACTGTGACCGATAGATGCAAGCCACCTATTTTTACTTTACACCACTTAAATTTTGCACTTTATATTTATATATCATTAAATTGTGAGAATGATTGTGACTTGTTTATTTCTTGTGCTTAGGTAAGGAAACAAACATGTGAAATATTATGCAAGATTTAATAGTTTAATGAACCTAAACATTCACACAAAAATACTATGATAATAAAGGGAAGACCATAATCCCGTGACTCCATGGTTGTTTGATGAATGCCACATGTTCACCTCTAATTATATCAGACATTTATTTATGAAGGATTTTATTATGAAGGTCACTTACATACTATATTATTTATATGTAGGTGCATACTCCAAACATACACAAATTAAAATAGATACGCCAAGGCATGTATGAACTTCTATGCATGAAAAATGAAGACTCTATAAACACCAAGAGCTTGTGTATTATGAAGCAATCAAATAAAGTCACATGTATTGATCCCAATGGGTGATGATAAAGACGAAGTAATAGAGATATCAGTCTCACTTATTAGTGTAGGCTATAAGATGTTGCCACATGCAGTGTTCCCAATGGAATATAAGATGCCCAACCATAAAGTTACCCATGCATTTTAACAATACACACAGTTGAGTCTAATTAGTTTAGCTTTAGCTATTAGTAGCAACATGTAGTTATGTAACATTACAAAGGTGAAAATGACTATAATTCGATCTTATTGTGGATGATAATGTGCAGTTGAGGCTACTAGTATTACTACAACCTAAGTTCAATCGAGTGGTTTATGAATGAGAACATTAAGAGATAGTTGTGAAAATTTTAGAATAATTATACAAAATCTACCAATGCCATGATTTATTACTCGACTACTAATTGACGAGCACACTTTCATAATAATTTAGAAATGGTGATTTAGGTAATTATTGTGTTATTCACACAATTATTTACACTATTTACAAATTATATGAAGTAATTTTTTAATCCATCACAACTAATTCATAGAGCTCACTTTTTTTTTATTATGTTCATTATAGGCCCTTTGATTTATTCAATTGCTTTTTATATATGTTGAAATTCAATTGTCCTCTCCTTTAACTCTTATGTGGCCTCTTGAAATGACATGTGATAGGTGTTGATTGGTCACTTTATATCCATTATGACCACTTTGGTATCCTTACTTAAATTTGATCCCATTCTCTTTGCAATATTCAGTGGCCATGTCATTGTTGAGTTATCATCAATGAACATTTGACAAATGGCAATAGCTCATTAGTCACGAAGTGACACCATTTATAGAGTTGGCTCCTTGTGCCATTTATATTACTGTTACCGATCATATATCATCATGTGGTAAACATCAATGGCCTCATACTCACAAAATTTACACATTAATCACAACTTTTTTTGTGTTTAAGTCCATTAACCACTTTAAAATATTAAAAAGGAAAAAAAAAACCCATAGTGGACAATGTTAAAACATACTAAAAATATATGCATATGCTTATATGAATTATAATTGTGATCAAAAGAAGATGTGTTGTCTTTAAATTGGTCATGGGGTCATGAAGTATGAGATAGGGTGTTTGGTCTACGGTGGTCTCTACGCAGACCCATTAATTTATATATTTTGTTTGATAAACTGTTAGATTTGTGTCTTGAGCCTTAGGCTTTGGTTGCCAATTAAAATGTGATGTGCAGGGACCAAATTTTTGCCTGATGACATGTGGCATCCCTAATTAAGTCACAGAATAGAGTGGTTCACACAGTCACACCAATTAATAATAATAAGTCATGAACCCATTACTTTATATATTCTTTTTTAATATATGATTGAATCTATAAAGGGCGGTCACTAAGTTATATATTAATATAAAAGATGAACTTAGGACTTAATCCTATATGATGATGACCAATTTAATTTTAAAATATTAGAAATAGATTATTACGTGAACCGAATAATGACTAAATTATGAAAATGAAATCTTTATCACAATCACAATCCCAACTCAAATTACTTTTTATAATATAACCAATCAATAATAAACTAGAATTTAAAATATTAAGACTTATATAGATCATATTTCTTATCTACATTAATTATTAATCAACAAAAACAAATTTTAAATTATAAAAATTACATTGCACTTAGTTCCAAAACATATTTGTTGCTTTGTAACTCTTCTTTTCCAAAACGCCTACCATCACCCAAAGGAAAATAAAGTAATAGTCAAATCTAACTTTCAATGTAGCTTCCATCTTAAAAACTATTGTCAAAAGTGTTCATTATCTCATGGTTAATGGAATGGAATGACATTGGATCCATTTTTCAATGGAAAAGGGAGAGCTTATCAATAAATTATAGGAAGTAGCTTTTTCTTTTGAATAAAAAGGGATTTTGTATTTGGATACATCTCCAACTTATTTATCAATAAGGTCCTTAATGTAATTTCAAACTATTTTAAAAGATGATACATGGTGTTGGGACATGGTTGAACAAGTACTAAATCTTCATAATTTAGAGAATATGTATTCAAATATTAAATTATAAATAAGCATTTTTGGGCATCTTTTTTTCACATAAAACTTTAGATGTAGAGTTTACTTCGTAGAAAGTTGGTTTATGGGGATGTTTTAAATTGATGGAGGAGAGTAGGGATTGTGTGGCACCTTTAATATCATGTGATTATTTTATGTAGGTTATGGTTGGTTATTTTTATAATATATTCATTCAGAGTTGTGTGTTTTTATTTTTATTTTTTATTGATAATGACAATTTTGTATTATATTTTTAGCAGGGTTTTGGTAGTGACTCTACTTTTATGTGGGATGACTAAAACGATGACCCTTTTTTTACTTCTAAATTTATCCATTGTAATCATAAATCTATTTTTTAGTTGTGATTTTACCATTTTACGAAGCAAAGGTTCCTCAATTGATAGTTTAACAAAATTATATTGCAACTTTACCTAATAATTCTTTATTAACTAGAGTTTACAACTTTATTTTATTTTTTAAAATTATTTCTTTATAAAAATTTAATATTTTCACTTGTTTGGTTCTTCCCTACTAACAAATATACATTGAAGGATAATATTAGATCTTTTAGTCTTTCACTTATGTCTCGAATGATTGTGACTTGTTTATTTCTTGTGCTTAGGTAAGGAATCAGATGCATGCAAATCTTATGTTGGATTTAATAATGTAATGGATTTGCACATTCACATGAAAATACTATAATAATAAAATGAAGACCGTAATCTCTTGACTTTATAAATGTTTGATGAATGCTTCATGTTCACCTTGTGTACATAATCCTATAATATGAATGTTGCGTATATACTATATTCTTTGTATGTAAGTATAGACTCCAAACATACATGAAGTAAAATTGATAAACCAATGCATTCATGTACTTCTACATGTGATCACTTAAGACTCCATGGACTCCATGACCCTATGTATTATGAAGCAATAAAATAATGCCACATGTCTCAATTCCAGTGGGTGTTAGTAAAGCTCAAGTGATAGAGATCTCAGTCCCACTTGCTAGCCCATGTTGTGGGATGATGCTTCGTGAGGTGTTACCAATTTAATAAAGTTTCCCAACCATGAATTCCCTCGTGTATTTTAATAATACACATAATCGAGTCCAATTGGCTAAGCTTCAATGATTAGTAGAGGCTATAATTATATAGCATTATAAGGGTGCAAGTGACTACAATTTAATCCTATTATGGATGAAAACATGAAATTGAAGCCATTAGTATTACTACAACCTCCAAATAGGCATTCGATCAAGTGCAAAATGAATGGTAACATCAAGAGATAGTTGTGAAACTTTTAGAACAACTATATAGATTTTACCAGTGTCATGATTTTTTCCTCAACTATTGATTGATGAGCACAATTTCATAATAACTTAGACATGATGATTAATGTAATTATTATTTTATTCTCACACTTGTTTACATTATTTACAAATCACATGAACTAATTTCTTGATTCGTCAAGACTAATTCACAGAGTTCATTTTTGTTCACTATGTTAAGTGCAAGCGCGTTGATTTATTCAATCACCTTTTATATATGTTTAAATTTAATTGTCTTCCCCTTTAAATATTATATGGCCTCTTGAAATGACATTTTATAGGTGTTTATTGGTCATTTCAAATATATTATGCCCACATTGGTATCATATGTAGCATCTTTACTTAGCTATGATCCCATTCTCTTCACAAGTTTTAGTGGCCATGTCTTTGTCAAGATATCATCAATGAATATTTGACAAATGGAAAGAGATAATTGATCACAAAGTGATGTCATTCACATAATTGGATCATTGTGCCTTTTTTGTTACTATTGTAATCACATCTCATCATGTGGTAAACATTGATTGCCTTAGACTCACAAAATGTGTACATTGGTTTCGCTTCATTTTGAGTTCAAGTATGTTGACCCCTCAAAAATATTAAAAATGAAAAAAAGACCACAATGGACCATGTTAAAACATATGGGTAAGTGCACCAACTTAGGGGACAAAAAAGGTCCTACCTGTGGACATGATTTTTCTAAAGTTTTAGAAATGTGAACTTCTACAGATAATTAGATATGGCTACACTCAAAATTTAAAGATGGTATAAAAACATGAATTGTAGAATTTTGAATATAGTTTATAAAAAACTATTTTTTTTTCAAATGGTTAAGTATAAATAAGTTAAACATCTAAAATTTTAAGAGGACCTCCTATTTTTTTAAGAAATTTTGAATTGTACCATTCTATGCGACCCACCATTTTTTTAGCATCATTTAATATTGTTATAAACCCTTAGGTGAATATTTAGATTAGCTCTTCTAGTGTGTAATGAACTTTTTTTATATTTCTTTGATGAATTTTTTTTAAATTAATTTTTCAATTAAGTATATCCTAAAAACTGACAAAAAAATGGATTGTCGTCTGTGTGACCGACCTTAACTACCTCCAAAAAAATGAAAATTGATTTTTTTTTTTTAATGTGTGTAGAAATAGGCCTAGTTTGTTACCATATAATTTTTTTTGCATTTAGATCAATGAAAAAAAAATTGATAAACATGAATAGGCATGTATGGGTGAGGTATGTAGTGGCTTAAAACAGGTGTTGTTAGAAATAAATATAGTTTAAACCCTTAAAATATCCCAAAAAATATAAAAAACATACATTTAGAAAGAGGACAACATGATCATCATAATGGTAATAATTTTTCAAATTTTGATGTTGAAATCCATAGCGTATTTGTCAATTGAAGTTGAAATTTGTTGGTTTTTCCTAAAACTCTCGGTCTTGACTATAGATGCATAGTCCCAAGCCTTTGGCTCAAAAATCCAAGCCATTTCCAACCCTAAAGGCTCAATTTGAATTTCAAATTTAAATAGCGCGTGCATGTTATATAACATGTATGCATTATATAATGCAATAAATAAAATGTACACATTATATAACATATACGCATTATAAAATGTGTATGCATGATATAATGCAGTAAATAAAGTGTACGCATTATATAACATATACGTGTTTCTTAGCCATAACATGAAACAAACAAATTTTTTGCTTTTTATGGGGGAAAAGTCCCATTAGCTGTGCATCCTTATAGGGGAAATGTCAAATTTTGTGTTTCTTATAGGGGAAAGGTCCCATTAGCTCTAGACAGTGAATTAAGGTGCCATAACATTGCATTAGACTTTGAAATTTTTACCCATTTCAATATGTCATCTTAACTACTTATAACTAAGGTTTCAAGGTCTAACACATTATACATTTGCTAATATAACTAATTTTATTAAAAGAGGTCATAAAATGTATTTTTTTAACCTGTGATCAAAATTTAACCTTTAGTGTACCAATCGTTGTGCATTAGAGTATCAATACTTGACTCTTACTTATCAAGATGTGATTGGTTACTTTTAATGTTATATAATAAATGTTGAACAAGTATTAGATATTACATGTTCAGGTTTTGGTGCACTTTAATATATAAATATATACACCAGTATGTTTTGTCAATAGAACACATGTTAACAAAAGCCTTGTTTGATAATTGAAACATGCACAGCTATTGGGATATTTCCCCTAGTAGGGCAAGGATATACCTTACCACCTTACTTGCCTAAAATCCTACTTGCCCTTAAATTTTGTGTTTCTTATTGATATTATCTTACTTGCCTAGAATCCTATCTTACCTTTTTGTTGTTTCTTTGATATCTTTGACTAGACCCCTTTATTTATAAATTTTGAACTAATTTGTTTACGTGGCAAACATGTTGAATTGGACTATTAGTATAGATAATCTTGTGTAAGTAGAAATAAGAATTGAGCCCTTGGTGTAACAGTTCATCTCTTTGATATCTATTTCAAGAATGTTATCTAATGGAGCCTAATACCTATGAATCATTCCTTGGATTGTCCAAAAAAAATTCCTAAATTGTGTTGAATAAAGTCACTTAAGTTTCCTCCAAGGTCACTTAGTACATTTAATTCAATAGGTGCATTTTGAGGTCCCAATTGAATGTCTAACAAGAGTCTTATATTGTTACAATTATTCACTTGATTCCCCTAATAAATTCAAATACATTATTTATTTATTTCCTAATATTTAAAATCTCTTGTGAAAATATGGTTAATCCTCCATTCTATGCACATCCTTTATCTACCCCTCCATCACACATGGGATAACCACCAACCACTCCATTTATTCCCACATCATCTAAAGAGTGTGTCTTTGACATGGGATTAGTCCTAGTCACACCATGGATGTAACAATTGCAAGCTCAAAAACAAGCTAGACAACACTTGATGCTTATCAATACCATAGAGTTTTATACCTTACTATGTAATTGGGATGGTAAGATACGAATGTAGGATGATGGACCTACAATGTATTTACATGCTAAATTCTTAAATATTTTGGTCAAGTTGGGTAAGTGTTTTATTTTGTACAAGATGTGGTTTTGAGCTCAATAAACTTTAAATGGTCATATGTATCCATTAGTGATGATGTGGTAATTTATTAAGAAGTTGTTTTAAGATGAGGTGCCTAGTGGTGAATGTATAGCTTAGAAAATATTTATTTTCACTAGGGACTTTATTTGAAACCATTAAGGGATGGTGTAGACTAGGCATTAACTAAGTACAACATATGTATAAGTTATCCCAGCTCAAACTCTATTAAACTTATTCAAGATACATTAAAGCTATGATAATGTCCCCTAAATCTGAGACTTGCTTCCCCTCAAGGATGATATTTAGTAGAGAGACCCAATAATTGTTCATGTGGATGATGAATTGCTCACCTCATATAGATGGTTGATCAAAATTGAATACCAGTGTGTACCCCCTAACCTAAGTTTTCAAGATTATATATATTATGTACATATATCTTCAATTATCTTGTTCATATTTCATTGTCATAAGCTTAAACCTTATGATGTGGATTGAAATAAAGTAGTACATGTCTCAGAATTCTTGCTCTGACTTGGGATTTGAGGTTGAGGCTTGTCCATTGTTGAATTGTGTTCTCTCCTATGTGTAGGACTTAATATGAATGTAAGTTTTTGGATCTCTAGATGTAATTCAAGGTAGAGGGATATAAATAATTTGAATATGTATACATGTATAAAATTGATAACGTTCGGTGCTTGCTTGAAATTTGGATGGGACCTTAAAGGGATATACATGAAAATTTTTGTATAGTAATGGTAAGTTAAAGGCCCACACCACATGTGTGAATTATTTACCAGACATGAGTTGATTGGATCTATGTCAATCTTTAAACATTATTGGCTTCTATGTATATATGATAAATGTGTGAATAGGACTTAGTTGGATTGGTTGGCTTAGTGATGGAACATGTCTAAGTATCAAAGGTGTACATATCTGATAACTCTAACACTTCTCCAAGTGTAATAGACCTACACATGTATGTGGAAATCTTTGATTGGATTGGGTGTCTTGAGGCTCTGATAAATCTGATGCTTCTAGGACAAGTGACAGTTAGATCTCTAACATAAATATATGTGTGTACAAGATACACATGTGCATACATATCTAATTGAATCGAGCCTCATAGGGATCTAATATCTATCTCTTTAAATCTTCTAAGACTTGATACCTCTAACAGTGTTGACACTTTTGAGGACGTATGAGGTACACATGGTGATATGTAATTGAATTTGGCCTCTCAGGGCATTGTCAACTCTAAAACTTCTGGGACTTGATGCATCTCTGATAGATTTAACACAAGTTTGGGTGTCTTAGGTACACACAGGGCACAATAAGGTTCAATTATAGGGGAAATTCAATCGAGGAGGCATGGGAGGCCAATTTGAACCCCTTCTTGACATAACTATAAGATCATGATATATATGATTTAGGTCAAAATTAAGTACGATTTTATCTATCATGAATTGAACCAATTAGTCAATTGGTTCAATTAGGGATGTGATTTGGGTAAAATTGAGCCCCTAAACCAAATTTATGGCCCAATCGATTATATAATTCAAATGCAACATATATGACTTAACAACCTTAATTTAATCATAAGTGCATATTTGAATGCAAATGTGGCCAATTTCAACCCATTAAACCTAAATTAGAGTCTACAATGTGATTGAAAGGGCTAAATTAGGTCATGTTTCATGACATGTTGGTCATAAACCCTAATTTTATCACTTGAACATGTATGTAGTTCCCCTAAACCCTAATTTTATGACATATATACATGTACAAACCCGTTACACTAAACCCCTAACCCTAAATCCTAATTTTATAACAAACACAACCCCTAAGTTCCTTGATTTCATCACAAATGCATAAATTCATGAATGTGATTAGTGCTAATTTGTGAATCTATTATTCACCTAGTTTTATAAGGACCTATGATGGGATTTTGGGAAAAAATAGCTCATTTTGTATTACATATTGAACCTTATTTCATCATTCATTTGTATT
Organism: Torreya grandis; assembly: GCA_037957365.1. Classification (NCBI taxonomy): domain Eukaryota; kingdom Viridiplantae; phylum Streptophyta; class Pinopsida; order Cupressales; family Taxaceae; genus Torreya; species Torreya grandis. The sequence goes on from JARHVA010000324.1 coordinate 1,740,856, forward strand.
ATTGCTTTATACTCTTATCAAGAGTTTTATTACATCATGTATTAGAGATTTATGCATCATATTGGGTATTTATGCATCATATTAAGCCTTATTTCATCATATGATAGCCTAGTTATATCATATTGAGCCTTATTGCATCATATGATAGCCTAAATTCATCATATTGGAGATTTATTTCATATGATAGTCTTATTGCATCACGTGATAGTCTTATTACATCACATGATAGTCTTATTGCATCATATGATAGTATTATTGCATCATATTGAACCTTATTTCATGATATTATAACGTTATTATAACATTTGATAGTCTTATTGCATCATATTAGGGATTTATGCATCATATTATAGTTTTATTGAGTGTTATTATATCATATTGTAGTATTATAATGGAAAGAATAGTTGAATATGAGCCTTTTTGCTTGTTTGTCTAGTATATGCTTATACTTCAAGGAACGCATACGTGTTATAGAACGCATACGCATTCTTATAATGCATACACATTCCTTGAAATAAAAACAAAAACTCACTATTCAACATCTATTTTTATCCCTAATCAAGATTTTTGTCCCCACAGACATTCCCTGCATACTCTACATACTTTCTTGATTGTAATTTTTTTTGGGAACCCACATTTGAAGTACTTTCTTGGTTACTTTTATCAAAATGGCCTCTTGTTTGTATTTACGGAGGAGGAAGAAGTTGAAGAACAAAACATCAAATAAATTAGAAGAGTTGAGAGAAAAAAATAAAGTATGAATGCAAGCAATTCATTTCAAACAAGGTACAAACACTAACCCTGATGAGCCAAATGCCTTAGATAATTAGGCAATTGACAATAATCAATTAACTAATGATGAAATTTATAATAATGAATTGAATTATTATGAAATTCACAATAATGAATTAAATTATGATGAAATTGAGAATAGAAAATTAGATAATGCTGAGAATTCACATTCAAAGTTTAAAGGTTTTTATTATGTTGATGAAGAGCCTATGCATGATACTTTACCCACAAACAGTGAGGAAAATTTAATGGACTCAAATAATGATGAAATTAAAAATGAATAAAATTTTATGGAAACACATAATGAAGAAATAAACACATTTGAAAAAAAATTCATGGAAACATATAATGATTTTGAAACACCCCCTCCAAGAATTGTGCATAGAAAAGATAAGTAATTAATTGAAGTTGATGAAAATATTTTGAAACCAATGCATAAAAAAATGTTTGACTTCCATTCAAGAAGATTGGCTCAATAAATTTGGGATAATTTCTTTCATAAATTGGAGTATGATAGTCAAAAATGTCAAAATTTTGTTTCAATGATGAAATTGCTTAAGATGAGACCTATAATGTACACCCTAGGACTAAGAACATCTAACATGGATAGTGAAAATGATGAAATTATTGAAAATCTACATGATGCGTATCATATTGTAGGCCCAAAATCATGTAACAAATATTGTAATTATGCCCGATGTATAATGATAACTTGTGCAGTAAGTGATAAAATAGGGAAAAAATGATTGATTTCAAAAACAATTCAAAAACTTGATATAAATAGAAAAACATTAATGAAAGCAATTTCAAGACGTGAAAGACTTAATGAAACTAATATGAAAGAGCTTTGGTCATTTTTTGGTAGACTTTCACAAAAGGACAAGGCTATAGTTGATGTTTTGAAAGAGTTACTTGCACAATTTTAGAAAGATAATACAAGAGTTTTGCCCAATGCAAGAGATGTAGTGAAAAGAAAAGTTGGTTCTCATAATCTTGAACCACATCCAAAACATTTTTTTGATGTACTCTAAGTTTTAAAAACAAATCCACAAATTACTATTAGTCAAAGACTTTTTGATATGTCCAAACTTTTTTTATGTAAAAATAAATCACACACACACACACACACACCACTTGTTGTTGTAGGCAACATGTTAAATTTTCAATGCACTATGATGTTTTTCGCCATATTCATTGTGCTTTGCATACTACTAACATTTTTTAGGAGTATGGCATAGAATTTCCACCAAAATCATCCAAAGAATTTATTTCAAATATTTTTTCTGAAAGACCAGATGGACAGTTCTTTTATAAGAAAGCATGTTTGGATGGAAATTGCAACATTTGCGGTGGATTGCCAAAATCAAAAAAATGTATCCATGAGGAGTGTACAAGTGCAATTGGACAAGCATTAGTTGGTTTGAGTAAATACAAATTTGTGACTTATCAAGTAAAAGATGGAAAATAATATAAAAGGTGAGAGCTTGTTATAAAAGAGATACATGTTTTAGGTTTTATGGTTGAATTCATGGAGAAAATTGTTTATGAGTATGCAAGGCACACACATAGATATAAATGGTTGGATGAACATTTCAAGCTCAGCAAGGACACATTCCCACTTGATTCTATTATTTCATTAGTTGACTTTGTAGAAAATTACGTATTCAAACCACAAATGGAAGTTCAATCACAGTATTATAACTCAACACAAATTTCTATATTCATGCATATAGCATTCATGCATGCACCTAATAATATAGAAGAAGATCAAAAAATATTAAGGGAGTACCATTTCTATATCAGTGATGACCAATCACATTGTACAAAGTATGTACAAGGTTGTTTTGATAAATTCTATGGACGGTTGACTCAGAGGAACAATAACTTTAAATGACATTACATTTGGTCAGAAAATTGCACATCGTAATTCAAGAATGCATAGATGTTTTATTGGTTGAGTAGGATGCATGTTACCACTGGTGTAGAACATATTTGGAGTTTCACTAAGGCTAGCCATGGAAAAGGGGAGCATGATGGTGTTGGAGCATGTATAAAAAGAGCCATTACAAGGGAGGAGTTAAAATATGACAATGTTGCTAATTTGATTGATGCAAAAAGTGTGGCTAACTGGTGTAATGAGAACATATGTCATGGTTCCCAATAAAATTCTACTGCTCATAGACATTTTTGGTTAATGGAGGAAAATGACTTGGCAAACTATGAGGATTGTATGACTCTAACATGTTTAAGTAAGCTCCACTCATTTCATAATTCAAATGCAAGTTCTTAGACTATTCATATGTGACATTTGGCATGTTTTTATTATGCATGAATGGATTTTGTTTGGAATAAGTGTGAGTCACAAGAGTGGGTGGATGGCTGGATTTTCAAACCTCTAATTCCAATCAACACATATCATGTTCCACCAACATTGTAACTTACTGGCATGACATCTTCACATGACTTTGACCATATATTTGATCTAGTATATCCAAATAGAAGATTAATATTTATGTACTATTTATTCTCATAATATATCTTCATAATGTCATTAAAAAAAATTATGATTCAGGCCATGTTTTTGTAGTTATTGCAGATGAGGACAATGAAGAGGGAACAAATTACTACTTTTATCGATGTGTAGATGGAAAGAAAAAATTGACTTCCCAAGTTGTAGATGGAGAAAACATTGATTATCCCACTGGGTCTATGGTAGTCGCTGGAACTTGGCTTCGATGATATCCTATAAAAAATTCAAATGTATGGTTGTTTGAAGACTTTGAAACTCATAGGAAGATTATACACTATTCAAATTTGGTTCTTGCACTGAATATTCAATTATGAAAATATCATGGGAGGCCAAAAAACAAGAATCTATGGAAAGTTCATGAGTCAGACCATGAAACTATTCTTGATACTATCAAGATTAGAGCAGATCCAAGTGGTTCATTGGATTAAAATGTGTAGGTATGTTGAATTGTAAAATGTAGATGTAATCAATTTTAAGAAATATTTTTGATTTTTTAGGATTACATGCATAAATTTCATCGATAATTACTTATTAACATTTTTTTATAGGTTAGTGGTGTCAAATAAGCTTCCACATTCACGTGGTTGGCACCATTAGTAAAGAATTTCATATTCTTGAAGCTAAGAGAAGCTTAGTAAAAGTACATGGCATTTTTGCACTCTTTAATAATTTCTTATGTTAAGTTTATTTCTCCTTATAGCCTTCCAAACACATTTTTTATCAGTGTTTCTATGATCCAGAACAGTAGTGAAAATTCACTTGTAGGTGGAAGTGGGTGTCAAGGTTCTTAGAACACATGTAATTTACCTATATAGGCATATTTGATGTCACAACCTCTCTTCCCGTATTGTGGACTCATGCTCATACTTTAAGTTGTTTTGGACCTCATTTAGTATTTGTGTCAGGATGATTTGGTTTTTAAGTTAACTTTTACATTGATTTCAAAGTCTATTAGGCATCGACGGGATTTCACGAAAGTAAGGTGTGATTAAATTTCACTTTCAAATTCCAAAAGTTAGGAATCATTAAAATATTAAATTTATTTATTTACATAGAAATATATGCAATGTTGTCATAATATACAATTGTAAATAAGGGAAAATTAAATGGGATGAATATTTAGTCTTTTCCTTTACTGTCTTTGCTAAAATAATTAATCACCATATGTGAAATAGTTTTTGAATAGGATTTAATATTCATGTAATAAATATCATGTTAGTATTGGAGAATAATATTATCAATTTGATAATATTGGAATACCTCAAGGTTATTTTAATAAAAAGGAACTTTTTTTATTTAATTATTTTAATTTTTAACTTTCAAATAAATTATCATAAATAATTTAAGAGTTTAATTATTATTAATTAATACCTAATTAAAAAAACCTATGTATAACCTAACAATATTAAAATAAGACTATTCTAAATTACCCAACCTACCACCTCACCTATATGTGAAGCCTACACTCTACCAAATCCTCCACATAAGCCACCGATAACGAATGCAAACTATCACTTCTACCGCCTAACGCATGAGGGATTAATCATAAACTTTTAGTGTTAAATAGATTTCTCTCCATTTGGATTAACTCACTCCACCTCCCTAAGAGTCGTCACCCACTTTAACTCATGCTACGTATAAAGGAACTGCCACATAAGAAGTAGTTAGAAACCTTGAATGAAGGAAAAAGTCAATCAGGAAGGGTGTTAGCATGATGCAAAGAGAGAATCCGATGAAGGAAATTTTGCTTGAAAAAATTTATAAATAGTGATCGACGTTGAGAACTAGAGGGATGAAGTTTGATGCTTTCAAAAGGGATAAGGGGAGTAGAAGATCAACATAGGTGGAGAGAAGGGTTTCAACTATAGAGAGAAGATCAATGTTGGAGGGAAAAAGAGATCAATGCAAAGGAGAGAGAAGGAGATCAACGTAAAGGAGGATCAGGTTGATGCTTAGAGGAGGTTAATGAAAATTTGATTTTTGCCTTCAATTTGAATTTCCTTGTAAGTGAATACCAGACTTTTAACATGTAGCTATCTTTTATTAAATTCCATAAATTAGAAACTAAATTACCAATGATATGTAGCAGTCAATTTTAGAATAATAGTTGTATATAAACTTTTAAGTAGTTCACTCTTCACCTAACATATCCATTTGAATACCTAAATGCAAATAAATATAAAATTTTAGCTTAAATAAGAAAGGTTCTTTTAATTTTTTGTAAGAAGAACACAGTGTAATCTAATTACCTTAGGTGAAATATATATAGACCTTCCTAGGTATGGACTAATAAAAACTTTCCATACCAAAAAATCTTGATTGTTTTTAGTGAAAACCATGCATGAGATGCAATTATCATATTCCATGAGAAGTCATCTTGTTCAATCATGTTGTATGTTTGGTTGTTCATGTATAAACTAGATTGGCTTCTCACCAAACATGAGGTTGTCTCTTGTTGAATAGCTTCATTTGCTAAGTGTTATTCATGAATACATTACTTTAAAAACTCTTGATTTTATGGATATATGACATTGAATTATATGTTATTCACTACTTAAGTTGTTATTAACATTTTAAATTTACGAGTCTAATTCATTCTTTAAGTCTTTACATCCTTGACTATTCAGCTATAGTATGAAAATTACATTGTGATAAATCTATGATTGGATTTTAAATTAGCCTCAATTATGAATTCTTTGCATCTAATTATTTTATTTGTCATGAGTAAGACAACTTATTAATAAAATTATATCTTATTAAATATAACATTGTAACCATATCGACAAATAATAATATACTCTTCATAAAATATTTATTTAACGTTAAGTTTATAGAATTCTTTGTGGGTAGGTTATCTTATAGAAAAGTAGACTAAAGGTATAAAGGATAAAGAAAAATAATATTGTTGTAAATTGACATGAGGACTAAACTAGAAAATCATGTTACAGATTTACTTTCTACCTTCCCACTCAAGAATTTGCTTTTGAAATATAATGCACTAATTTGTTTTCAAGTATTCTTTACTTTTAAATTTCAACTCAAACCAAGAATTTAAGGTTAAACAAAACTACACAGTGTTCAGTATTAAGCAGTATCTCTGGCTCACATTTATGGATAATGCCATCACGCTTGAGCTACTGCATTCATAGTCTAACACAGCTACAACAATGACATTTGGGCATCATCTCTATAAATTGTCAAGGAGAAATAAGGGCCATGTCATGTCATTAAGACCAAGGGGTGAGATAATCCCTCTTAGTCAACAACACTAATTAAGATAACGAAATAACTTGAACTACCTTAAATGATTCTGACTTGTGAACTTATGAAACAGAGATGAAGAAAGTATATTTCTTATTCAAAACTTGGTATTACCAAAAAAAAGAAATAAAAACCAGGATTGAAAATGTTAAACCAATTATTATTAAGAAACCACCAACCATATGGGTCTTAGATAATGAAATTTTGGCAATAGCAATTGTACTAATTAGGTTATCTAAAGCAAGGATCAAAAATACTATTAATGTAAATAAAAAGTAAAAAGGGGGCATAGCATGCAATGTTCATTTCTATTCTTGTTAGGATTTAGGGCTAGTTTAGTTTAAAAAGTATTTAGTCACTTAAAATGATACTCTTATGATCCCATTTGGGTAGTAATCATAGAGGAATTGTCTAAGGAATTGGGCCCTAAAAAGGGCTACATACCTAGATCTACAATTCACATGAAACTTAGAATATAAAATAGAACTACATGCACACTACACCTTGATCCTATTTAGAAGCAGGTATGTAGGCAGTTTGGGAACTGAAAGATGCTTCCAATACATAGGTGAATAGGATGGGGTCAGGGTTGTGCACTAAACAAGATTAAAGTTAACTAAAAAGACTAGACCATTATAATAAGACCCTAGTTTAGATAAACAAAGCAAATATAAGAATTATGTGATATACTCAGAAGGTTCCTGATTGAATTGTCATAATTCCCAAGGATTTAGGCCAAATTCTAAGGTAGAATGTGATTATTCGTTATATGTTTGATACTCCTATCATGGTGACCTCGGTGCTTATCTAATAGAGATGAGCAGTGAACAGTGAGTGATTCAAGATTCGATTGATCCCGATGAGTCAAGTCTCTAGCCAGAACATAACTTACTCATGTGTAGATGCCTAACCTGTATGGTTAAATTCTTGCCCATTTGGAAAATGAATGCCTAACCTGTATGGTTAGAATGCTTGCCTATTTGGCAAAGAATAATAGATGTCGTAATCCATATGGTTAGATGCTTGCCCAGTTGGCAAAGGATATCTAATAGGATAAAGTATACCCAAGTTATATTCATAGACAAACATTAATTAGACAATATATATATATATGTGTGTGTGTGTGTGTGTGTGTGTGTGTGTTTTAAGATAGGATATGGTCTCTACATTGTGGTATCCGAACCTACGTTCAAAATCTAGGTCTTAAGTCTAATACGACCTATGCTTAGTAAAAGATTGATTATTGATGTTAACTTGTTGAGAAAACTGAAAATTATGACAAAACTAATTTGGTTAAAACTATTGTTTAGACATGGATCATCAAAAAACTTCAAGAAAAGGAAAAGGAAAAGGAACAAAGAACAAAGAACAAGGGGAAAATGGAACTTCCCTCCACTCTGAAAGAACCCATTTACATTTTTGACTCAGATACAATAGTTGCAATCCAAATTAAACTCAAATCTTTGAAAGTGGAGCTAGTTAAAATAAAACTAGCTATGATTGAACCTATAGTCAAATGTTCATTTAAGAGGCCCTCAGCAATAAGATATTTTCTATTTGGAATGGGTTTTGATGCACCTTACATAATCCCTAAAGTATGTAAGGAATATAACTGATGCCACTGATATGTGGTTCATTCAAAAGATGAATTTCTCAAAGAAATGGAACTGGATGAAGAAGATTCTATTTAAATGAATTTTGAATCAATGTTATATAAAAATCTATATTTTATAGTCATAAATATTATCCTCTTTAATCTAAGAACTATATGTAATAAAAATATGATTGAGATTATCAAATGCCTACTTTTTTATCAATTATATGTGTGACTGTAATCAATAATAGAATGTATGAGAAAAATTAGAGTTATCCAAAAGAAAGTTATGTTATCAATTATCTTTAATGAAAACTTAGAATATTATTTTATTTCTATCAAGAAACCAAATGTCAAGACCTAGACGATCAACTAGGAATCAAAGGGAAAATGTGAGAAATGCAGAACCCAACAATGATAATGTTGAACGACAAGTTCCAAAAAATATAGAACTGAGGATAGATGTCATTTTTAATTTGTTAACCCAGTAAAAAGATAAAATAGACTAACTTAAGCATGTGATTAATGATATTAGGTTAAGGAAAGAAAATATTGAAAACATAATGGAACCTAACCTTGATAATCTACCTGAAGAAGATCCACCACCAGTCAATAACATGGAGGTTATAGCTCCTAAAATTGAAATTCTATTTTTTTATCTAATTAAAGATTTCAAGAGATTTTACCCCCTAAGTTTGATGGGAAACAGTTAGGTGAAGGAGCTGAGAATTAGCTAAATGAGATGGAGAAGTACTTTTACTTGAAAAACTACAATGATGCAACTAAGGTGTTTTGGGGATCCTACCAACTAGTAGGAGAGGAAGCTAGCTGGTGGACTAACATGAAGGAATTAAATGGAATAACTAAGGAAAATTTAACTTGGGATCAGTTTGACCACCATTTTAGGAAGAGATGGTTACCCCAATTATTCTTTGATGAGAAGATGACTAAATTTCACAACCCAAGGTAGGGAAGCATGTTAGTCCAATAGTATTGGGATAGATTCACCAAATTACTTAAGTATGTGCCCATGTACCAGAAGGATGATAGATGTTAGAAGAAAAAGTTCATCCTAGGACTGAATGCAAACATAGGAGCAAAAGTAGACATGTATGGCCCTGAGAACATGAATGAATTGCTAGAAAAATCTCTCAAATAAGAATGGAAGATGCAAGCCCTAGCTACGACAAGACAAAACTTTAACTATGACAGAAACATAGCCTTCAAAAGGAAACCAAATTTTAGGTGAGAGCAAGTTGTGGATAAAAACCCAAGAACAAATCCAACAGGCAGAGCACCCCCACCAAATAAAAATCAGAGAAATACTTTTGAAAAGAACAAAAACAGGGGAGAAAATATTAATAGGAATGATCAAAGGAATTATAATCACCCAATGTATCCTCCATGGATTTCCAGTGATGCCCTAAGGAACCCAGTACCAAAAGGCCTACTAGGAGGATGTTTTGCTTGTGGAGGAAATCACTTTGCCTGAGAGTGCCCAAGGATGTAGGGATAGATAAGGGCCAATCAGCCTCAGAGGGGACCATAGTAAAGGATCAATGCTATAATAAGGAATAACCAAAATAGATACCAAAATGTGTCAGTTGAAGCTACAAGTATATTATTGGGTAAGCCCATTTCAATTCTGATAGATACCAATTCATCAGAATGTTCCATTTCTCCTGAATTAGTAAGAAAAATGTCTCTTCCAATGAATCACATGAATTCATCATGGATGTTCCAGTATGGGGATAAGGCAGTTAATGAAGTGTCTCAATGTCTACCCAAGGTTAAGATTTTGAGACAAGCTTAGACCTATTTGTAGCCCCCTTAGGAGCCTATGATGTAATAATAGGGATGAGTTGGCTCACCAAGTACCAAGAAAAAATAGACTATTATATCAAGTTGGTTAAGTGTTATAGCAAGGAGGGGAGATGGGTCATGATTCAAGGGGGTCATAGGCCCATAAACATAAAAACCATATCAACTATGTAGCTAAAGAAGGAGAGAAGGAAGGGAGCTCTAATTTTCATGGTAATGATAGATGATAAGGATGAAAGAAAAAATGAACCAACCTTGTAAGGGTATCTTTTACATAAGGGAATTTGAGGATGTGTTTCATGAAGAATTACCTGAAATGCCTCCTAAGAGAGAATTTAATTTCTCAATTGATATTGTACTTAGATCTAAGCCAGTTTCTAGAGCACCCTATAAAATGAACACCACTGAGTTGATAGAACTTAAAATTCAACTAGAGGAACTCTTGAGTAAAGAATTTATTATACCAACTGTGTCTCCTTAGAGAGTGCCAATATTATTTGTTAAAAATAAAGATAGAACTCTAAGATTATGCATTGATTATAGAATGCTTGATGAGGTCACAATTAAAAATAGGTATCCCCTACCTCGAATAGAAGACCTTTTTGAGCAAATGAAAGGAGCAACGATTTTCTCAAAGATAGACCTTCGATCAGGATATCATCAGCTAAGAATAAAGGAGGAGGATATTCCAAAAATTGCTTTCAGGACCAGATATGGACACTACGAGTTTAATGTAGTACCATTTGGGGTAACAAATGCTCCTTCAGCATTTATGAACTTAATGAACAATGTGTTCGATAATTACTTGGATAAGTTCATCTTGGTGTTCATAGATGACATTCTAATTTACTCTAAGAATGAGGAAGAGCACTTAGCACATATTTAATTGGTTCTTTAAAGGTTGAGAGAACTTAAACTATATGGTGAGTTGTCCAAATATGCTATGTACCTAGGAATATGATATATTAATGTATATGGGTTAATGGAGATGCCAACATGTGGCACACATCCCCTTAGTTAGTTATATGGGTACAATATATTAGGATAATGGAGTAACTTATGAAATTAGTACATTAGGTAATGGTCAGCATACATTAGGATTAGGAGGTTACCCATCTATTGGTTAGATAGATGTCTATATAAAGGAGATGATTATCATGGTAAAGATATCAAGTAAGCATTGAGTCTTTTATTGTAAGAGGGTATTGGAGGTTGTCCCCTTGAAGAGACATTGTGGATTTATTCATCCCTAAAGGAGTATTATATGTTGTTGCCCTACCTTAAGGGTATTTCTGCATATATTGAATATTTGAATCATATCAAGTGGTATCAGAGCTTCGATTTGGGCAATTTGTGTAGAGTGAAACCCTAGTTTTTTTGAATCATCAATATATTTTTATTGGTTGTGAATTTTTCCACAATTTTTTTACTGGATATGGAGAATATTTTAAATAAGTCGCAGTAAAATATTTGAGATTTTTTACTAGTTTTGAGGGAATTACCGCTATTTTAGGGTTTATACTAATTTTGCTATATCTTTTGAAATATAAGTATTTTTTATTCAAAATTTTTACTAGAGATGTCAGAAGATATAAGAGAATCACAATAAAAAATTTATAATTTTTTGAGTTGTTTTGAGTTATTTATTGTGATTTTATGGTTTTTTGTATATTCAATCTACAAGACGAAATTTGTGATTTTTTTCACAAAATTTTGACTGAGGTTCCAATATCATAAGAGAAAGATATAGTAAAAATTTGGGATTTTTTGGATCAGTTTCTTATGATTTATTGACATTTTAGGGTTTCATGAACCCTAATTTTTTTTGTGGATCATGAAGTTGCAAAAAAATTTAGAGGAAGATGATGTTGATGCTAGAGAATGGTGGCTCATTTTTAAGGAGAATAATACTAAGACAATTTTATGGAAAATATAATTATCTCTTTCTTTGTTTGGGCCTACACAACATTGGTAGTTTAATCAATTGAGCTTTGCTTAAAAGTATTCTTCATGGGAAGCAATGGAACAAACCTTCCTAGATTGATGGGATATAAAAGAAAAAGAGGATGTAGAAGAGGAAGAAAATAATGATGATAAAGAAGAAGAACAAGAAGAAGAAGAAGAAGAGAAGCGTTCAAATAATTTGGCTCCAAAGAAATCTGACTCAATTTTTTAATTTCATGGATGCATTCAAAAGAAGAAGGTGGTTGTGTCCATAAACCCTACCAGCAAGTATAACTTCATTAACATGAATGTGGCCAAGCATCTACATGTTAAAGCAAATAATATCAAGGAGGTTCAATTAGATGGTAATAATATTTCAATGTTTGAAGATTTGAAGCTCATTATGGAAAAATATGTTTTGCATTCAGATTTTTATGCTTTGGATATGAATGATGTGGATATAGTTCTTAGATATCCATGGTTAGAGACTTTGGGAATAATGAATATTAATGTTTAGAAAAAGTTCATGAAGTTTTGGTATAGAAAAAAGAAGATCACTTTACAAGATATAATAGTGAAAAAGGCACCAATAACAATCCAGGTAGCTCATGAGGATGAGATTGAAATAGGTGATGAAGAGCATGATGAAGATTCAGATGATATAGATAAAGACACACTACAACTAGAAATGAACACTTCATCTACTAAAGAGACAAAGAAGGAAAAGGTGGAAGAGGTAGAATCAAAGGTGGATAAGATCAAAATATTGGAAAAAGTTGAGGTCTATAGACACCCACATCATCATGAGAGGAAACAATCATGGAACCAGGTGAGGAAGTGTCATAACAACAATCATTTTGTCTATACCAGAAATAAAATTTCTAATCATTATGGATATGCATGGAATCCAAAGAAAAAATAAATGGCACATGGAATGAATGGCAAAATCACTATGAGTATGCATGGAAGAATACCTACTATGGTCATGGTTGGAATCAGAGTAGCGCAGTGAAATATGGTACATGGAATAAAAAGAGGAATAATGTGATGTCCCCAGTGGGGCCCCTATCAGAGGAGTGACGTAGGTCCGTTCGAGTGGTTGGTGACCATGTGTTCTAGGGAATTGTGCCTCGACGATCGCCAGTGACTGGCCATATGGGTTCGAAAGAGGACCCAAATCATCCTGAGACTTTTGGTGTGACGGCCAGTCCATATTGGTATCAGAGCTGGGGTCTTGAGGTTGAGACCTACAGAGCGTGGTGGGCTTTGATGTCCCCAATGGGGCCCCTATCGAAAGAGTGACGTAGGTCTGTCCAAGCGGTTGGTGACCACGTGTTCCAGGGAATTGTGCCTTGACGATCTCCAGTGACTGGCCATATGGGTTCGAAAGAGGACCCAAATCATCCCGGGACTTTTTGTGTGACGGATTCCGTACAGGAGCAAATACAATCTAGTGCGGCCTGAATGTTGAACACCTGATCTGAAGAAATATGGCACTAATACAGAAGATCTAATCTGGATAATTACTGAATCAAAACCTAAATAAAGAAATACCTATAAACCTTTGTGATAACTTCTATATGAAGTTATCTCTCAAACTGGAAATAGATCGACTGATCTCTCACAACCTCTGAATCACACACAATGAAGAGTGGATGTTCTCCAATGCAAATGGAATACTGGAACCCTTGGCTCAGTCTTCTCAGAAGAATTCTTAGCAATAATCAATAATCATAATCAATGGATAATTTTTTTCCTCCCTCCAATAAGAAACCCTTATATCTTCAAAAAAGTGTGCTTGCCCTAATTAGGGTTTCATAATTAAGAATTAGGGTTTCATAATGAAAATATGCTAAATAATTAATATTTAATTAAATCAATCAAATATTAATATCTCCCTCAATATATGTCCGATCCTTGAACCGTCTGAAGCTGGTGAACCAGGGAGTGATTCCACACATGACCATACCAAAATAGGGATGCTCTACTAAGTGCCAACATTCCCTATATAATAGGAGCTCAGGCAAACGTGTCCAAAAGAGCCTGAATGAAAGCCACCTGGACAAATTATGCTAGTCGAAGCCATGCCAAGCTCCATCAAGACCCTCTATCCACCCTATCAGCCTACGAGGGTCGCATAATAGGCTAACCATCAACTCTGACGATGTCCACTAAAAAAGGGGACATGACAAATAATTATGCTTGGACATTAAAGCAGTATAATTATGATCATGAACAAAATCAGAGGAGCACAATGGAATTTGGAAACAAGCTTGGAGAGATATCACCTACCAAGATCACATATGGATGGCTAGATGATCGAGATTGGAGATAAGTGTGCGATGATTTGAAGCACACTCATTATTTAGTTTCTTCTTATATTTTGGGGATGAAACATGTCAAGGAGGGAAGTAATGCTATGTACCTAAGGTTATGATATATTAATGTATATGGGTTGATGGAGATGCTGACATTTGGCACACATCCCCTTAGTTATATGGGTACAATATATTAGGATAATGGAGTAACTTTTGAAATTAGTGCATTGGGTAATGGTCAGCCTACATTGGGATTAGGAGGTTACCCATCCATTGGTTAGATAGATGTCTATATAAAGGAGATGATTATCATGGTAAAGATATCAAGTAAGTATTGAGTCTTTTATTGAAAGAGGATATTGGAGGTTATCCCCTCGAAAAGACATTATGGAGTTATTCCTTCCTAAAGGAGTATTATATGGTGTTGCCATACCTTAAGGGTATTTTTGCATATATTAAATATTTGAATCATATCAAAATGTGTGTTCTTTAAGAAGGAAATCCACTATCTAGGCCACATCATATCCAAAGAAGGAATTATAGTAGATCCAGACAAGATAAAGGCAATAATGGAATGGCCAATCCCCAAGAACATATCAGAAGTAAGGAGTTTCATGGGGTTAGCAAGATATTATAGGAGATTTGCTGAAGGTTTTTCTAGGATCACCAACATGATGATGACATTGCAAAGGAATGTCAATAAGTTTATATGGATAGAGCAATGTGATAAAGCTTTCCAAATTCTGAAGGAAAAGTTGACGACGACACCCATCTTGAAGGTACCCAATCCAAATGGACATTTCATGGTTGTAACATATGCATCCATCAAAGGATTGGGAGGAGTACTCATTTAGAATCATGGTGTAATTACATCTGAGTCTAGGAAATTGAAAACCCATGAAATAAATTATGCCCCTCAATATTTACAACTAGTGGCAATTGTTCACGCTTTACAGAAGTGGAGACATTTCCTTATTGGGAAACCTTTTGAACTAAAAACTAACCATCAAGGGATAAATTACATATTCACTCAACCCAATCTAAATGTTATGCAAAGAAGGTACTTGGAGTTCTTGAGTGAGTATAATTTTGAAATTAGGTATATCAAGGGAAAAGAGAATAGGGTTGTCGATGATTTGAGTAGGATAAGACACCTAATGAATATAATAATGCTTAGATTTAATTTAAAAGGGTAAATACTGGAAGGATAAAAGCAAGATCCTTGGTATAATCAAGTTAGAGTGATGAAAGAAAAAAAAATTAAAGGCCCAAGAACTGAAGGATATACCTTAGACGATGAGGGTTTACTTCGATATAAGAATATGATCTATGTTCTAGATGTGGAAGACTTGAGGAAGATAATTTGACTGAAGCTCGTGATGCACCCTACTTAGGTCATCCAGGGGTAAATAAATTGTATGCCGATCTTAAGAAACTATACTTTTGGCAAGGGATGAAAAGAGATATAATATTATGTGTTGTGATTCTTGGAATGTCAGAGAGTTAAAGCAGAACACCAACATTCTGTAGGATTTTTATATCTACACAACATTCCAAAATATAAATAACAAGTTGTGAGTATATATTTCATACAAGGATTACCTATGACACCCTACAAGCATGATGCTATTATGGAGGTAATCTACAAGCTTACTAAGGTAGCGCATCTCACACCCAAAAATTTGACTAATGATGCACCAACCTTAGCCAACCGATTTGTGAAGGAAGTGATTAGATTGCATGGAGTTCTAGAAAAGATCATATCAGACTAAGATTCTAGGTTTACTTCAAGGTATTGGGTGATCCTACAGTCATCCTTAGGTACACAATTGAACTTTAGCTCTGAATTTCATCTTGAGACAGATGGGCAAATAGAAAGGACAAATCAGGTTGTAGAAGACCTCCTAAGGATGTAAGGTATGGATTAGAAAACCAAATGGGAAGCTTATCTTCCATTTGTATAATTTTATTATACTAACTCATTTCGAACATCTTTAGGTATGGCTCCATTTGAAGCTTTATATGGGAAAAGTTGTCGAACGCCACTAGGTTGGGATAACCTTGAGGACAGAATAGAATCGGTCTTGAAATGTTGAAAGACATGGAGGAACAGGTGAAAGTTATAAGGTATAGGTTGAAGGAAGCATCAGACAAATAAAAGAGCTACACAAATAGGAAGAGAGTTTAGAGAGAATTCATGATTGGTGACAAGGTGTTTTAAGGGTCAGATTGCACAAAAATTCTATAACCTTTGGGAAAAAGGTGAAGTTATCTCCTTGCTTTGTAGGACCTTTTGAGATCCTAGAGAGAATCAACCCAGTAGCCTATCAATTAGCCTTAACCCCATAGCTGAGTCACATTCATGATGTCTTCCATGTGTCACTTCTTAAGAAATATGTGCCTGATAATAAACACATTTTAAACTGGAATGCTTTGCAGGTCCAAGAATCTAGTAGAATAACAATAGAGCCATATAGAGTGTTGGAGAGGCATCAACACCAATTATGTAATAGAGAGTTTAATCAGTGCAAGGTATAGTGGGATCAATATGGTGAAGGAAGTGCAATTTGGGAGGACACTGAAGAAATGAAAAACATGTTTTTGTTCTTATTTTAAAGCAATGAACTTAATCAAACTTTTGTAGTGCATTGGGACAATGCACAATTTAAGGGGGGGAGGATGTCATGACCTCTCTTCCCGCACTATGGACTCGCACTCATACTTTAAGTTATTTTGGATCTAATTTAGTATTTGTGTCAAGATGATCTGATTTTTAAGTTAACTTAATTTTTGTGTTGATTTCAAAGTCTATCAGGGCATTGATGGGATTTCAAGAAAGCAATGTACGATTTAATTTCACTTTCAAATTCCAAAAGTTAGGAATTGTTAAAATATTAAAGTTATTTCTTTACGTAGAAATTTATGCAATATTGTCATAATATACAATTGTGAACAAGGGAAAATTAAATGGGATGAATATTTAGTCTTTTTCATTACTCTCTTTGCTAAAATAATTAATCACCATACGTGAAATAGTTTTTTAATAGGATTTAATATTCATGTAATAAATATTGTGCATAGGATTGGAGAAGAATATTATCAATTTGATAATATTGGAATACGTCAAGGTTATTTTAATAAAAATGAACTTTTCTTTTATTTAATTATTTTAATTTTTAAATTTCAAATAAATTGTCATAAATAATTTAAGAGTTTAATTATTATTAATTAATACCTAATAATAAAAAAACCTATGTATAACCTAACAATATTAAAATAAGACTATTCTAAACTACCCAACCTACCACCTCACCTACGTGTTAAGCCTACACTCTACCAAATCCTCCACGTAAGCCATGGATAACGCATGTAAAATGTTACTTCTACCACTTAACGCATGAGGGAGTAATCGTAAACTCTCATTGTTAAATAACTTTCTCTCCATTTGGATTAATTAACTCCACCTCCCTAAGAGTTGTCACCCACTTTAACTCATTCTACGTATAAAGGAACTGCCACATAAGAAGTAGTTAGAAACCTTAAATGAAGGTAAAAGGTCAATCAGTAAGGGTGTTAGCACAATGCAAGGAGAGAATCTGATAACAAAAATTTTGCATTAAAAATTTAATAAATAGTGATCAATGTTGAGAGCTGGAGGGAGAAATTTTGAAGCTTTCAAAAGGGAGAAGGGGAGCAAAAGATCAACGTAGGTGGAGAGAAGGGTTTCAACTATAGAGAGAAGATTGACGCTAGAAAGAAAAAGAGATCGATGCAAAGGAAAGAGCAGGATATCGATGCAAAGGAGGAGTAGGTTGATGCTTAGAGGAGGTTATTGAAAATTTGATTTTTGACTCCAATTTAAATTTCCTTGTAACTGAATACCAGACTTTTAACATGTAGCTATCATTTATTAAATTCCATAAATTAGAAACTAAATTACCAATGATATGTAGCAGTCAATTTTAGAATAATAGTTGTATATAAGATTTAAAGTAGTTCACTCTTCACCTAACATATCCGTTTAAACACCTAAATGCAAATAAATATAAAATTTTAGCTTACATAAGAAAGGTTCTTTTAATTTTTTATAAGAATAACACAGTGTAATCTAATTACCATAGGCGAAAGCTATATAGACCTTATTAGGTATGGACTAATAAAAACTTTCCATACAAAAAAAGCTTGATCATTTTTGGTGAAACCCATGTATGAGATGCAATTATCATATTCCATGAGAAGTCATCTTGTTCAATCATGTTGTATGTTTGGTTGTTCATGCATAAAATGGATTAGCTTCTCACCAAACATGAGGTTGTTTCTTGTTGAATAGCTTCATTTGCTAAGTGTTATTCATGAATACATTACTTTAAATACTCTTGATTTCATGGATATATGACATTGAATTATATGATATTCACTGCTTAAGTTGTTATTGACATTTTAAATTTAAGGGTCTAATTCATTCTACAAGTCTTTACATCCTTGACTGTTAGTCTATAATATAAAAATTACATTGTGATAAATCTATGATTAGATTTTAAATTAGCCTCAATTATGAATTCCTTGTATCTAATTATTTTATTTGTCATGAGTAAGATGGCTTATTAAGAAAATTATATCTTGTTAAATATAACATTGTAACCATATCAGCATATAATAATATACTCTTCATAAAATATTTATTTAATGTTAAGTTTATAGCATTCTTTGTGGATAGGTTATCTTATAGAAAATTAAACTAAAGGTATAAAGGACAAAGAAAAATAATGTTGTTATAAATCGACATGAAGACTAAACTATAAGATCATGTTACATATTTACTTTCTACCTTCCCACTCAAGAATTTGTTTTTAAAATATAATGCATTAATTTTTTTCCCATTATTCTTTACTTTTAAATCTCAAATTAGACCATGAATTTAATATTAAACAAAACTATGCAACATTTGGTATTAAGTAGTGTCTTTAGCTCATGTTTACGGGTAATGTTGTCGTGCTTGAGCTACTGCATCCATAACCTAACACAACTACAACAATGATGTCTGAGCATTATCCCTATAAATTTTCAAGGAGAAATAAGGGCCATGTCATGTCATTAAGACCAAGGGGTGGGATAATCCCTCTTAGTCAACAACACTAATTAATATAAGGAAACAACTTAAACTAATTTAAATGATTCTAATGTGTGAACTTATGAAACAAAGATGGAGAAAGTACATTTCTTACTCAAAACTCAGTACCACTGAAAAGGAGCAATAAAAACCAAGATTGAGAATATTAAACCAACTATTATCAAGAAACCACCAACCATATGGTTTTCAGATAATAAAAATTTTGCAACAGCAATTGTACAGATTATATTGCCTAAAGCAAGAATCGAAAACATTGTTGATGTAACTAAAAAGTAAAAAAGGGGCATATCATACAATGTTCATTTCTATTCTTGTTAGGATTTAGGGCTAGTTTAGTTAAACAAGTATTCAGTCACTTAAACTGATACTCTTACGCTCTCATTTGCATAGCAATCACAAAGGAACTATCTAAGGAACTAGACCCTATAAAGGGTTGTATACCCAGATCTATAGTTCACATGAAACTTAAAATAGAAAATAGAACTACATGCACACTACACCTTGATCCTATTCGAAATCAGGTATGTAGGTAGTCTAGAAAGCGAAGGATGTTTCTAGTACATAGGTGAATAGGATGGAGTTGGGGTTGTGCGATAAACAAGATTAAAATTAACTAAAAAGGCAAGACCATTATAATAAGACCCTAGTTTAGATAAATAAATCAAGGGTAATAATTATGCGATATACTTGGAAGGATCCTGATTGGATCATCATAATTCCTGAGGCTTTAGGCCAAATTTTGAGGTAGAATGTGACTATTTGTTATATGTTTAATACTCTTATCATAGTGACCTTGATGCTTATCCAGTAGAGATGAGTGGTGAAAAGTGATCAATTTAGGATCCAATTGATCCTGATGAGTCATGTCTCTGACCAGAACATAACTTACTTATGTGTAGATGCCTAACCCGTATGGTTAGATGCTTGCTCGATTGGCAAAAGATATCTGATAAGATAAAGTATGCCTAAGTTATATTCATAGACAAATATTAATTAAACAAAAAAAAAATGTGTTTTAGGATACGATATGGTCTCTATACTCGAAGTGGTGGATTTGCACCTGCTAGTCTTTGAGGCAAAGTTTCTAGTTGGAGGTCAAGAAGTTGTCTCTTCACTACCAGAACTTTGCATTTTAGGACCCTTTACTACAAATACTGGCAAAAATTTATCTTATAGGTGATTTATACTAGATTTAGGGTGAAATTATGGGACTTTCCTATGCACACAAAAGATCTTATACTTCCTCCATATGACTTACAATTTTGGTTTTATGCATGTCTGAAGTTAGGCTCAAAATCAACCTCTTTCTTATATTAGGAAGGGCATTCTTGAGCCCAGAATGGGTGGTGGGTTTATCATCTGAGATAGATGGGAGGTCAATAACCTAGTTTTAGATGTTATTCACCCCTTAGAATGTGTTGGCAGTGTTAGTTTTTAGCCAACAAGCATCAAAAATTGAGTTCTCAAACCATAGCTTTAACTTTGACAACATTTGTTGTCATTGTTTCCTTGCTCAAAAATAGTAGTGAATACTCACTTGCAGATGGAAGTGGGTGTCAAGGTTCTCGGAAAACATGTAATTTTCCTATATATACATGCTTGAAGTGGTGGATTTGCACTTGCCAGTCCCAGAGGCAAAGTTGCTAGTTGGAGGTCAAGAAGTTGTCTCTTCACTACCAAAAAATTGTATTTGAGGACCCTTTACTGCAACTTCTAGCACATATTTCTATTAGAGGTGATTTAGACTAGATTTAGGGTGAAATTATAGGAATTTCCCATACACACAAGGGATCTTACGATTCCTCCATATGACTTACAGTTTTGGTTTTATGCATACCTGAAGTTAGGCTAAAAATCAGCCTCTTTCTTGTATTGGGAAGGGCGTTCTTGAGCCCAAAATGGGTGGTGGGTTTGTCATTTGGGCCAGATGGGAGGTCAAAAACCTAGTCCTAGATGTTATTTACCCCTTTATATGTGTTGATAGTGCTATTTTTCAACCAAAAAGCACCAAAAATTGAGTTTTCAGATCGTAGCTTCAATTTTGATAATATTTGTTATTAATGTTTCTGTGTTCCAAAATAGTAATGAAAATTCAATTACGGGTGGAAGTGGGTGTCAAAGTTCTTGGAAAACATGTAATTTACCTATATAGATATGCACAAAGTGATGGATTTGCACCTACCAGTTCCAAAGGCAAAGTTGCTAGTTGGGGGTCAAGAAGTTGTCTCTTCACTACTGAAAATTTATATTTTAGGACCCTTTTACTACAACTTCTAGCATGGATTGCTCTTAGAGGTGATTCAAAATATATTTGGGGTGAAATTATATGACTTACCCATGCACATAAATTATTTTATGCATGCTTGAAGTTAGGCTAAAAATCAGCCTCTTTCTTGTATTGAGAAGGGCGTTCTTGAGCCCAGAATGGGTGGTGGGTTTGTCATCTAGGCCATATGGGAGATCAAAAACCTTATCCTAGATGTTATTCACCCCTTTGGACATGTTTTTAGTGCCATTTTTCAACCAAAAATCATTAAAAATTAATTTTTTAGATTGTCGCTTCAACTTTGACAATATTTATTGTCAGTGTTTTTATGCTCTAGAATAGTAATGAAAATTCACTTGTGGGTGGAAGTGGTTGTCAAGGTTCTTGGAACACATATAATTTTCCTATATAGACATGCTTGAAGTGGTGGATTTGCATCTACCAATTTTGAAGGCAAAATTGCTAGTTGGAGGTCAAGAAGTTGTCTCTTCACTACCAAAAATTTGTATTTTAAGACCCTTTACTGCAAATTATGACATGGATTTCTCTTAGAAGTGCTTCAAACTAGATTCAAGGTGAAATTAGAGGACTTTATATGCATATAAAGGATCTTAAGATTATTACATATGAATTACAAGTTTGGTTTTATGCATACCTGAAGTTAGGCTAAAAATCAACCTCTTTCTTGTATTGGGAAGCGCATTCCTAAGCCCAAAATGGGTGGTGAGTTTGTCATCTAGGCTAGATGGGAGGTCAAGAACTTGGTTCTAGACATTATTCACCCCTTTAGACATGTTGGCAGTGCCAATTTTTAGCCACCAAGCATAGAAAATTGAGTTCTCATATTGTAGCTTCAATTTTGACAACATTTATTGTCAGTGTTTTTGTGTTCTAGAACAGTAGTAAAAATTCACTTGCAGGTGGAAGTGGGTGTCAAGGTTCTTGGAACACATGTAATTTTCCTATATAGACATGCTCAAAGTGGTGGATTTTCACCTACTGATTCTAGAGGTAAAGTTTCTAGTTGGAGGTCAAGAAGTTGTCTCTTCACTACCAAAATTTTGCATTTTAAGACCCTTTACTACAACTTCTGGCATGGATTGCTCTTAGAGGTGCTTTGGACTAGAATTGGGGTGTAATTAGAGGAATTTAAAATGCACATAAGGAATCTTATGGTTCCTCCATATGACTTAAATTTTCTATTTTATGCATGCCTGAAGTTAGGCTAAAAATCAGCCTCTTTCTTATATTGGGAAGGGCGTTCTTGAGCCTGAAATAGGTGGTGGGTTTGTTGTTTGGGCCACATGGGAGGTCAAGAACCTGGTCCTAGATTTTATTATCCCCTTTAAATGTGTTGATAGTGCCAATTTTTAGCCAATAATCACCAAAAATTGAGTTCTTGGATTGTAACTTCAATTTTGACAATATTTGTTGTCAATGTTTTTGTGTTCCAGAATAGTAGTGAAAATTCACTTACGTGTGGAAGTAGGTGTCAAAGTTATTGGAACACATATAATTTGCTAATATAGACATTCTTGAATTGGTGTATTTGCACCTACTGATTTCAAAGGTAAAGTTGCTAGTTGGAGGTAGAGGATATTATGACAAAATGTTTGGTGAGGAGCGAAAAGATGGATCAATTATGCCAATCCACCGAACTTGTACCCACAAACCCTCTTTTCACACAACATATAAATTTAAAATAATGCAATGATAAGTATGATAACTAAATGTATGGCTTCCCTACTTCAAGTTTTGAAGTTGGTTTGGAGGTTCGGGTAAGTGTATGGGAGGATATATGGCCAAACGTCAGTATTATGTGTGTGAGAGTGGGGTCAAGAGTGAGCAATAAGGTCACAAGGAAAAAATAATCTTTAAGAACATGAATTAGGCCTAGTAGGCCTTATAGTCCTACTTGGGCAAAAGTGGAAAATAGGTACAAAGAATACTTAGGGCCTTCAATGAAAAGGTCAAATTGGTATGTTTTATATGTCATGAGTATGTTTTCAACAAAATAAGATTAGTGGGAAGGTCAAATTGGTACTTTGGAGAGAATGTACAGGGCATGGAAAACCCTAGATTAACGAGCTTCAGGCATTTTTGAGAGATTTAACCATGGGAATTTAATGAAATTTTGTAATCTTGCTCCCATATATATGTACAAGGTGAATCAAAAGGGTTTTAACCTGAGATTATATGAATATGTACGGTTTCTAGGACTGAGGGTTTGGAATACGGCTAATTAGGCCTAAATGAGGGTAGGCCAATGAAGGAAGTGATAGTTAGAGGTGGAGTTGGGCTATGAAATTTGATATCAACATGAAAAATAATATAGTACCTATAAATGCCCTTATAATCTCTTGAGAAATCATAATGTTTTCATACAAGTCAAAATATAGTTAAAAAAAGGCTACAAGCCTTGAGAGAGCATCGTGTCCATTAGGTGTGGAATGAGAGAATGTTATTTTTTGAGTACTTAAAGGGGGTTATACCAGGTATGTTATGATCATCTAAGACCATATGTGACAATAGGTTGAGCTCTTGAAACATAAACCAAGATTTGGTCCTCGAGACCCAAATAAGGTGGCTAGGAAGAAACTAGAAAGAGATTGAGAGGAAATTTATGAATGAGACATGAATGGAATGAGGTAAAACATGTATGGATAGATATCAATGCCATCAAGGAGGTGATACTAAGAGTATAAGGAATAAGTACTAGTTGTAAGAAGCTGAATTTTATCCAAAGAGTCAAAATAGGAGCTAGCTTATGAAAGAAGATTCAATTCAAATGATAACAAGTAAATGTCTAATTTGCAACATTATCCTAAAAAACCATATCATAACATATCAAACCATAGTAAACCATATCAAGTGAATGTTAGTTGGGTCTTAATTTCTTATAAGGGTATGATTTGTAACATTATCCTAACAAGTTATTCTCAATCTCATAACATTTGTAATCCTTAAGAATACCTCAAAACCAATCATTTATAATACTCTGAACACAAGTGATTCAAAAAGATTTACTTCATTGGTTCTCTTAAATATTCATGTACAAAATAAGAATGTCATGTATGAATGCCATATATAGGCATACACTGTCAATAATACATGCATTGCCATATAAGCATACAAAAAATTACATCATGTCTAACAACATAGTATCTAATGTCGGGTGAATACATCATATACGTATGTATAATGCCAAAAATGCGTACATTGCCATACAGGCATACAAAAAATTACGTCATCTACAACATCCTAATAATCAAATAATCTCCCTCTCTTTACCTTCTTCAAATAAGACTTTCCTTGGGATACCTTGCTTGTAGATGGAGATATCCCGAATGTCTTAGATTGCTACAAGGTTCGACTGCGGGTACTACGCTCATAGCTCATTTGCAGCCGAACCTATTCAAATACAAAAATTATTATAAAATTAACAAGTATACATGAAACCAAGTTAAGAAACTCATGTTTTAAACTATAATAAAAAAATAATTTAAACATGCACTTACCGCAATCTCATGGTCCTCAATTTGTCGTTGACGCTCGACTAGGTCAATGCCAGGTTCAGCTGCATAAATAGGCATGTCAAATGATGAAGAAATATAAGGAGTTGTCATAGTAGTCATATAAATCATACTATCAAATGTCATATGATAACCTTTCATACACAATACATTCATGCATATAAGTTATATTTTCCAAAGTATATAGTAAAATTATTAAAACAAAAGTACTAAATTACAATTCAAAATTACAAGTGAATATACATACCTCGGTGAGTGCCTGTGTAGATGATAGTGCAACAATAATTCTTGAGTCTGTCTTGACTCATAATGATGGAGGAGTGTCTACCATAGTCATCAGTTGAACAAATAACCTAATAATTAATAACTTGGGCAATTCATTGATTAAACAAGTTGCTAACAAACTTAGTCTTGCATACAGTCCAAGATTCAACTATAGTCCAAGCATTTTATTCTTTTGGTATAAATTTATGTGGAAGGTTAACTAAGGAATGTGCATAAGATTGTTGAGAATAATCTTTTAGGAATCTAATTGGTCAAGAAGTGGTAAAATCCTATTTGTCCACAGTCCTTGTTCTTGGAAAACATATAGTTTATAAACTAAGAAATTATGTGCCTTGTGTTTAGTCTTGTAACTCGTTATGGATTATAAAGAGTTTAAATAAGGAAGTTGAATGATCATAGAAAGGGGGAGATAATCTTTATATAGGTTTATAGTGCTTTGACATTGAAAGAGGAAATAATACCTGAGTACCCTATTTGTTAAAGGGCACCATAAAGTCAAAAGACTGAGTTATATTATGTTGAAACTAGTTTGGGATTCTAATGAGATTGAAAGGGGTATAAGATATTCAATGGAAGCGTATATAACCCCATATTAGGTTTTGAAGATAATGGGAGTTGAAGGAAAGGCAAAGTAACCCTGTACCCTATTTTCTTGTGTGCATAGGCAGGGTTGTAAACTAAGAATTTTGAGTTTGTAATTGATTGTGGGATCTCATAACATATTGTCTAAATGATAAAGTTATATAGGGTCAGTACAGACCCAATGAATTTTTTTTTGGGTTTTTAAACCCACTAAGACAAAATTTATCCCCTTTAGTGTGCTCTCAGCTCAGGTAATGGCCTAGAAACCCTAATTTTAGGGTTTAGTGTATAAAATGAGATTTGACCATTAAATTTTTTTGAAAACTTGTAATCTTACATTATTTGATGTATTCTCACTAATGGATGTGGTTTCAAGCTTGTCAGGTATGGAAAATTATGTAAATGAGGTTGTGATCTAGTGTTAAGCCTAGAGAAGGGTTAAGGGAGAAAGGGTGATATAGAAACAAGAGAATTTGTCCAAAGAAGGGGATCAACAAATGATTGATTCAGCTAAAAGATCCAAATGTATATCTATAAAGGTCAATAGATTATAGAAAAATTTCATACATGTTTCATACTAAGGTGGTTTGCACAAATGGAGGGCTAATTGGTGAGAGGCCTAAAGAAGGAAGTACAATTTTCCTTAAGAGTTATGTCAGAGGGTTAATTTGGGAATTGTATGGGCCAAATGGGTCCTTAAATATGTAATTATTTTCTGGTAAAGATCTATCAGATGCTCCCAACAAGGAGCTTTACCTAAAAAACAGGGCTAGTAGAAGGTAAAGCTAGAAAGTTGTATGTGAGGGGTAAGTGGACAGATAGTTTGAGTTAGTGACATGACCAAGGATGTAGAGAGAGAGTGATAAGAAGATAGAAGGATTGATTTAACTAATATTATCATTGTTATTTGATTACCCAAAGGACTAAGGGAATGAGTTACGAATAGATGAAGGAGAACCTTGAAAGGAAGGGATATAGGCAAAGTTTAGTATAAAATTTGATATAGCTTTGCGTCAATGGATATAGATAGAACCTCTCCCCCAACTATATAGAGTAGGACTTTGGCCCCCCTAAGTAGGTGGTGGTAATAAACTACTCAACCCCATCTATCTATATGGGGTTGAGGTCCCCTATTTGTATATGGTCGTAAGGTCTATGCCATATACATATAGGCTATAGTTTATAGTCAACACTCTCCCAACAAACCAATGGGATGTAATGGACACTCTCCCAGCAAACCAATGGAATTGACTAGGTACAATGGGATCAAGAGGTTATGCCATCTAAATTTATAACTCCATAGATAGAAATGAAATTATTATGCTCAGATGGAATCAAGATGGGAATTGAATTGCTAGCTATGACCATTTTGGATATTGATCATAGAGATTGAACTGCTATAAGTGATTAGGATAACAAGGAATCAAGTAACTAGATATGAGGCTAGTATTTGAAAGAAATGAGTGGTGTGCATATTGATAAAGACATGCTATGATCAATTGGCAAATTTAAAGAAATATATTGTACCAAACAACTTTTATCAAATGAATTGTGTGTGTGTGTGTGTGTGTGTGTGCGCGCGTGCGCGTGTGTGTGTACATCCAATCCTACTAATTAGGATTGACCCGTTATGGAAACTACATATAATGGGATATCAAGCAAATGTTCAACTCGCTATTTTGGTTATTAAAAACATAGTTGAGATTGAGGATGAGTTTCTAACACATTATGCCAATCCATGTTAATATATCAAACAATAAAAAGTCTAACAAAATTATATTAGGTATTTTATATAAATTCTTACACAAAATCTACCAAGGATGCAATTAAGGTGTATGAATGTGCATCTATAGTATATAAGATTTACTTGAAATTTTACCTCTGTAAATGTATATGGTGTCATACTAACACGGATAGATGTAGTAGCCTGGGTTGGCCCACTACCTAATTATGATGTCGAAGGCAACGTCTCCTCCTAGAACACAAAAAATACATATATATTATTCAATTTAAACATGTAAATTAGTTTTTACCTTTTTATATTGCAAATATATCTTAAAATTTTAACATTAAATTTATATAAAAGATACTTGGATGTGTGTAAAGACTCCCAATGTATATGAACCAAATGTGTGTGCCAAAAACTCATCAGTCAAGACCACATCCTCCAAGCCCCCTGAAGTACCATCGTCATCATCTAAAGGTCTAGTGCATATAGCACCATAACATTTGCATCAGTGGTGTCGGGAATGACCACTAACTGGAGTATCTCAAGCATCTATCTCTGAAAGTCTACTTGTATGATGAATGAGTGTATCAATAAGTGCACTAAGTGCATACAAAGTGTCTATATCCACAACCTCTGTCACCATAGAGGGAATCTCTAGATGAAGTGGATTTTGGGTAAGGATCCTTGCAGGTCGATTAGGTACATGCCATGCACCTGGTCAATCCTATGTGGAGCCTTTCCCTTGAACCTAAAACTCACCATAGTTAAAGTGGTTTGGAATTTGATCGAGGATAAACTCGCAAGAGAGTTTCCTCAAAAAGTACAAAGGGACCTCATGGTTATTACAAAGGGGATAGTCAAACACCATCCACCATTGCTCTCAGAAATTGGCCTTAATCAAATCATGCTAGCCTCAGTGGATTGGGAAATGTTTGGTTGCTATGAGAAATGGGGCATTGATGGTGAGGTCAGTAAATAAGGCACAAAATTGATCTTTTATTATATTTATGTTCTTCACCTCAGATGCTGAGAATTTGTCAGCATAATAAGCCCTACAACTATCCCTATATGACCTCCATCTATCAATTTGACTCATTATTGAGTCAACTTGACCTAATACTAACTCTAGGTTATTGGCCAAATAGGTGCGGTGGGTGTTTGTGGAAGTGGGCTCCCTCATTCTCCTAATTATTTGCTCAATTTCAATTTTGTTCTCCACCATGTGAGCAACTAATTCTTCCTAGCTGCCTAGGGGATCTAAGGGAACTACAGGAGGGTTAGGAGGGTTGCGCGGAAGGTTAGGTGGAGGATTAGGTGGAGGGTTATGCAGAGCATGCCGACTTGTGGGAGAAAAATAAAAAAACAGAATTACAATTCACATTCAAAAAAAACAAAAACATGATTTAATCTACAAACAACATACCTCTTCTTTGCGGTGGCATCGTCGATCTGGCGAATGGAGGGCAAAACATGAATCTTGCAAGCCAAAACACGATCTTGCAGCCAAAATGTGAACAGGAATTAAGAAAATGCAAATGGATAAAATGCATGGGATGAGGTTTTTTATTTTTGTTTTATAGTTTACATAATTCGTATGCATTATTAAAACATATAGGAACGCGTGCATGTTCCTATAATGCGTACACATTCCTATATGTTTCAATAACGTGTACGCATTATAGGGAATGTCCATGGAATTGTCTCCCAACTTCGTGTACATACCCATATTAAAAAAAATATGTGACTACTTGTATGAGCTAGAATTGTGATCACAAGAAGACACGTGGTATCTTTCGACTAGTCATGGGGTCTTAAAGTATGGGACAAGGTGTTTGGTCTACAGTGGTCTCCACATAGACCTGTTGATTTATATCTTGTGTTTGATAAATGGTCGGGTATGCACTTTAAGCCTTATGCTTGGGTTGCCAATTTAAAATGTGATGTGTGGTTGACAACTTTCACCTAAAAACACATAGCATCCCCAACCGACTCACAAAATAGAGTAGTTCAGCAATCACGCCAAGTAATAAAATAAGTTGCAAACTGGTTGCTTTATATATTATATTTTAATATACAATTGGATCTGTAAGGAGTGGTTGCTATTTGATTATATATTAATATAAAACATAAACTTAAAACTTAAACTTATATGATAAGGACCCTATGTTATTTAAATATGATCCTTCAATTATAATTTAGATTTTAAAAAATATATATGTGACCAATTTAATTTTAAAACTTAAATGAATTATCACATAAACCAAATTATGATTAAATTATAAAAATAAAATCTTTATTATAACTATGATTCCAACTCCAATCACTTTTTCTAATATACACAACCAACCAATGATAAAACCTATATAAATTACATTACTTATTAATGGATAAATTTCAAATTTCAAATTATAAAAATTACATTATACTTAACTCCAAAAACACAATTTTCATTGTTACAAGAACCACTTTAGGACTCTTCTAATCCCAAACCACCATCACCCAAAGGAAAACAAAACATTAAAGCATAAATCAATTCTAACTTCCAATATTCAGTAACAAGTGTTCATTATCTCACTATTAATGGAATGGAATCACACACTGCCCATTTTGTACTGTTAAAAAAGGGAGAGCTTCTAGCAACTTGTTGGAAGTGGGTTTCTCTTTTAAATAAAAAAGGATTTTGTATTTGGATACACCTCCAACCTTACAAACTATTTTACTATAAGATGATACATGGTGTAACCAAGCTGGGACGGGCTTCTTTCACTCCTTTAGCCCAACAAGTACTAAAGCTTCATAATTTACAAAATAAGTATTTATATATTATATTAAATTATAAATGTTAATATTTAAGAGATAAATAGGTGGAAAAGGATGAGGCGTTCTTTAATATCCTTTTTAATGTAAAATTTTAGATTTAAAATTTATTTTATAAAAATATGGTTTATGAGGTATTGTAAGTTGATGAAGAAGAATTTCATTATATGATGTCTTTAATATATCACGTGATTATTTTATATAGGTTATGAGGGGTTATTTTTACAATATATTAAATTTTATGAAGTGTTGTAAGTTAATGAAAGAGAATATGAATTATTTTTTTCAAATACAAGTAATCATTTTTTGGACTGGAGCTTTGAACCGATCTAGGGCACAAAAAGAAGCCCAAATCTCTCTAATTTAAAACACAAAAAAAAAAAAAAAAAAAAAAATCAATTATTCTTACCTTTAATTTTATATATTATAATGACAAATTTTTTTTGAAACTGTAATTTTACCATTTAAAAAAATATATTCCTCAATTAATTATTCAACAAAATTTTATATATATATATATATATATATATAATGACTTTACCTCGTAATCCTTCATTAACTAGAGCTTATAACTTTAAAAATATCTTTAAAATCGTATCTCTATTAAAAAAATTAGTATTCACTTCTTTACTATTTCCCTCCCAACAAATATGCTTTGAAGAATAAGTTTAGATCTTTTAGTCTTTTCCCAACCAATGAAATCGTATTATGCAAAGTGGACCACAGTACCATTAAATGAAATGACACATTTATATTGTATTAAATTTTTAATTTGAAATGCCTCTTTCAAGCATTTCAAATTAAATGAATATAAAACACAAAAAGACAAAATTACTTCCGACACAGTGTAATGAAATGAGATAAAGTCCAAGCGAATCACTCTCTTAAAAAGCATCAAGATTGGTCGGCTAGAATTTAAAGGCAAAAGGTGTGGGCAAACCCAATTGGCAAGCACAAAGGAAAATGGTACAAGCACCATATTCCATTTGTAACTTGGCATCTCTTTTTGTCCTTTTTATTTTCACTGAGTATATCCTTGCCATATATTCATAGAACCATGGGTTGTAAAGTTTCTTTGGAGGTGGGTTTGTAATGTCGACGAAAGTTGCATTATATTTTATATTCAAGCTTAAAACTTTAGTTAGGTTATTACTTGGATGTTTACATAGTTTTTTAAGATAATTAATGCATTTTTATATTTTGATGATGGTTCATAAAGTTTGAATTGAAATGTTGGTTTAAAAAATAATACACGGTCATATTTAGAAACTCTCTAGCAAATTAATACACTGTGAAAATACTCTCTTGTTAAAAGGTATATGTGTTAACTTTGTTGAATGAGTATAATTAGAGTGAAGACCATGAAGATGGAATGGTGATACTAAAGTTTATTCTCGCATTCATAGTTGTTTCTCCCATAAAATCTAACAAAATCAATGACAGTGTTAAGGACGACGAGAAGCATGTTGTTCATGACAAAGCCCTGATCAAAGGTTTTCTTATTCTCCCTAAATCCAAATATCCTGAGCGACTAAAACTAGATTTGGTTTCAATCAAACATGTGTTGGCTCCCTTGTTGGTGATCTCTAGCTTTAGAGGAACGATGGGTATCCCAGGGCTATAAAAACCCCTTTAATCCTTTTCATAGTTGGTATCTGTATTTCTTGACTTTGTTCCATCGTTGCCTTCCTCTACTTCATCTTTGGTTCGAGTGCACGATCTTCAAGAGACCCCTATCCTTCTTCCTGAGGATTGGATCTACCAGACGCTACTCCTTTCCAACCTCAGTCCAACTCCTTGATGAACATGCCTTCTTGGTAGGTGACATTCCCATTCCCTTCACTCATAATTATCTTGTCCTTTCTATATACATGTCGTCAATTTTGGGGATGGAGTCCAACATCAATAGTAGATCCCTATTTGGTAAGTTATGGGACTTTCTCTATCCAAAGTTGAGTTGTCCAGCTCAGCTTCCTCTAAGTGGATTTCAAATTCTTTCTCATCATTCTCTTTGCTTGATAGAGATTTCTTCTAAGTTATTTCAGATGCTCGAAGGAATGTGACTCTGTTATGATGTTTGGGCCTTGGTTTTGGGGCATTTGTGGCTTCTTCTTTTGCCCATGGTCTTCCTTCTTCAAAGTAAATAAGACAACCATTTCCACAGTTCCCTTTTGGCTCGAATTTTACAATCTCCCATTAGTCCTAAGTAATGAAGATCATATCAAACAACTAACTAATTTAATGGTTTATTTCATTAAGTTGGATGAGAGTTCTAAGAGAAGCAAAACTGCGAGGGTGTGTGCAATCATAAACACGTCTAAGCCTCTTTTCCACTTTATCGATGTGGAATTCTTAGGGTTTCTCTTGGTTGGTCTTTGGGTAGGTTAGTGTTATTGGGGACTAGGCCCCCTCTTGTGTCCTAGAGTCGGTTTGGAGCTCTGACCTCTATAAAAGTTCCCCTTTCTAGTTCATAGCTCTGATTTCAGAAGTGTTTACCCTTATCCAAAAAAAAGTATCTTTGGAGGGTTTTTTTTTGGACTGCAAGGACATATATACATAATTTGGAGGTGTATTGTAAATAAATTATTATTGTAAAACTATCATCAAAATTTGAACGTACAAATACATTATCTCAGCTATCTACAAGTTCACCTAAAAAAATAAATATGATTAACTGTGGTGTTAGAAATGTTTGGAGTGCTTTTGAAGGGGGATAAATATTGGCTATTTATTTTGATGATTAGATCACTTGCTTCTAATATTTTATTTCCTTGCTCTGATTTGTGTACTACAACATTGTATTTGTAATATTTGATTTCTTTTTTACCCTATAATGGCTCTGGTGTACCTGCAATATTTGAATAATATATTTTATGTCGTCTTAAGAAAAAATTGAGTGTAGGGGCTTGTATTAGAATTACTGAATCACGTGAACTAATTAGTAGTTGGCTTTTCATGGCCCTAATGCTAATAAAGTTACAATATAAATACCATTAAATTTTGTAAATTAAATAACTTGAAAAATAAAAATTATATAATGTAGATAGAACATAATTTCTGCTCCAAAAGTGATCCACGATAGAATATTTTTAACTTTATACAATGATAAAAACTCTAATAAATACTTGATTGCTCTTGTGTGCTTATGATCTCTCTATGAGTGCTAGATAAATGATCTTGTTATTAAATGAACTACAACACGTGTATTTATAGATATTTGAAGTCAAATTAGGGTTATATTGGCATGCCAAACTGATACCAAATAATTAGAAGTGAAAAAATGGAAGGAAGGGAATGGGTGCACCTTGACTTAACTACAAAAAAAAAGGCCCAGGAGTACTAAGGGTACCCCTAGCGTAGAGATCAAGAAACACAAGAAAGAGAGGAGGAGTGTTTGGGGGAGATAAGAAGGAGAAAAAGAACCATCAGAAGTTGACAAATAAGCTAATAACACCTAATTTAGACCAATAATCAACAAACAGACAAAAACATTGAAACAATACTAATAAAATGTCTCAATGTCATTTTAAATGTCTACATTAATCACTATTGGAGCACACTCACAACATAAATTAGACAAGGTATTTAATTTAAAATAAGGTTGAGTTATAATCTAAATGTATAGAAAGAGCTTAAAAACTTAGGTGTTGTTGGTTTTAACTCACTCATAACTTAAATGCATAATATGTCTTTGATAAACTAAGTCAACATTTTTTATTTGATAGGCTAAAAGTATAAACAAGTTTGGAAGGTTCCTAAAATCACAATGAGGGTTTTGACAAGGTCCCACAACCTAACATAAGAGCTTTTATAGAGATCGGAGCTCCAAAACTGAAACTGGGACACAACAGGGAGGCAAGTCCCCATACAAACAATCCCAAAGGGGAAAAAGAAAACTTGGACATAAGAAAAACAGATAAAACAAAACAACGTGAAAGGAAATGAAAGGAACCCAAAGCAAGAGTTAGTGAAAATATGCCAATCCTCAACAACTAATATGCAAAATACCCGTAGAAGAAACAAACAACACTGTCCAATTCCAACCGCAACAAAAGGGCCCTGGAGTGAAGGCGAAGGGGATTAACCTTATTATGGACCTCATCATTGTTCAACAATTTTATAAACTAGGTAAACATGGACCTTATTATTGTTCAACAATTTTATTTAACCTACATATGTCTGAAATAAAAGAAATAAGATGTTAAAATTCTAATAAATTTACAAACATTTAATGATTAAAGACCGATAACTTAAAATCAAACATTCCAACTAAAATTATTGACTATTTTTAAATTTAATTGTTAAATAAAATAAATAAAAAATTATTGTTAGAAAAATACTATCAATTCTAATGTCAGATATCAAAATTTTATAATATCACAAATATTTGTATAGTTAAATTTGTAATTATAAATATTTGTATAATTATTATTATTAAGCTTAGGGAATTTCCTCTATGACCCTTTCTTATCCTTTCAAGTATTATTTTGTACAAAACAAGAAATCAATAACTCAGTGAGGCCACTATAGCCTTAGAGGACCTAAGATTAAACCTACACATGACACGTTTATATAAATTTATTGGTGATTGCAATTCCCTATCAAATTTTGCTCATATTCATGGTAGGTTTATTAGTACCTGTTTGGTACTATTATTTTCACCGAAGGCAATTATTTTGACTTGTTTGTCATTGACAGTCAATATAAATTCATTGTTCATCAAAAAACATAGGCATTTTCCAAAGTCTGTAGAAAATATTAATAGATTATGAACTTCCTAGTTGCCACTAAACATGCATTAATATGTATGGGTTGCGGCCAATGAAATGATTTTATTTCCCTTATTTTCCTACATAGTCTTTTACAAACAACATAAACATTATTGACATTTACCATAGCCAAAAGAAGGATGTGTCTTTGGCAAATTTCAATGACAACTTCCACAGGTAAGTAGAATACATGCAGTTACAAGTGAACTCAACATAATGCATTTTGCTTAATATGTGATCAAGAAATCAAACCCTGAAACTTACCTAAACTTTGTCATGATCTTGCTTTACCGTTTTGAGCTTGAAATGGGCAAAGGTAAGGATTCAAATCAACTGCAATTGATTGACTATTTAATCCCACTAAGAAAAATAAATAGGTAGGAAAAATTGTTAGTCACCTTGAAAGAAGGGTAAATAATATTGATCACAAAGTTAAGAGCAAGAAAATGACAAATTTGACCAGGAAACATATGGTGGAGGTTGAGAAGGTGTAGCAATCCTACACCCTAAAATTGACCTTCCAAACTTTTCAAAAAGACAGGTAATCAAAGAAACTGTTATTCCTTCTTGTATTTGTCAACAACCTCTTAATTTAAAGTATTTTAGAATCAGATCTTTAATCCCAGTATTTGCTTTTGTTATCTTTAAAATTTCCCTTTTCTAACATTATAAGACCGGAGCAGTGAGCAATGTCTGGCTTATTCTCTTTTTTCCATTCTGTGTGGCTTATTTTGCTTTTGCCATTCCACAATTGTGATTATAATAGAGTAACAATGATCCAAAACTCATAATTTATGGTTGATGAATATTTCAATAGCACAAAAATAACACAATAACAATGGATTCTCTGAGAAGAGACGTCGTATTACTTAACAATCGCAATACAAAACATACGCTTATCTCTGAGAAGATATGTCTGCCTTCCCCTTTTGGGTTATAATGCATTTATACATATTTTTGAAGACCACCTCGGGAGATTGCATGGCTCGAGGAATTAACGGGTGACAACTTAACATCCCAGCATTAAAACAATACAATGCTCGAGGACATAATCGCTCGAGGACAAAACAAAATGAAAACAATACAAAAGTCAAGGAATTAACTGCCACCGAATGGTCACCTCGAATTGTTGCCTGAATCATTCCTCCCTCCTTGAAAAGTAATGGTCCCCATTGCATCAAGATTCCCCGTCAGGTGGGGTAGTTGTGTCTTGATTTGATTTGTTGTGAGCCACTCACCATGGTGGCTAAGTTGGCCTCTTCTGACCACTCGATACAGTGGAATAGAGCATCCTCTTGTTGTCTTCATCCAAGTATCCACAATCTGATCCTCTTCTACTGGAGCAAGACTCTGTGGATCAAGCTCATCAATGTCTAGTTGTTCTGCCACAACTGAAGTGTCCAATAGAGGTGGGTGATATGGTTTGAGGAGCTCCACATTGAATATTGGATGCAAACCAAGGTAGGTTGGTAGGTTCAACTCAAAATCATTTTCTGCAACTTTTTTGGTGATGGTGTATGGACCATATCACAGAGGCCGAATCTTTTTGTGTGGGCCTGCAAGCCGTTCCTTCTGAAGTCGTAACCAAACCTTGTCACCCACAGCAAAATGGTGTGCAATCCTATGTTTGTCATGGCATAGCTTATACTTTTGATTCATCTTCTCCAGGATGTCATGAACTTGTTGCTGGATATGTTGCATGTGTTCAATAAACTTGGTCACTTTTGCTGCCTCAGAGCTTCCATGAGCTGTGTATTCCATGGTGGAGAATGGAACAACTATATCAATTGGTGTCGTGGGTTGGAACCCAAAACATACTTGGAATGGACTGTGCTTGGTCGAGTTGTGCAGTGCCCAATTGTATCCGTGTTGGATGAATGGAAGTCCCTCGTCCCATGTGCGTGGGTGTTTGGAGTGATACATCCGAATCATGTGAACAATCAAGCGGTTTACCACCTCGGTCTGAACATCAGTCTGTGGATGGAAGGCTGTGGACTTCATCAGCTTAGTATCCATCATTTTCCATAGAGTGGACCCAAAGATGCTCAGGAACCTGCTATCTCAATCTGAGACAATGGACTTGGGGAGACCAAAATGGAGCCATACATGACTAAAATATAGTTGAGCAGTTTCCTCAATAGACATATTTTTCTTACAAGCAAGCATAATAGCCATTTTTGAAAAATGATCAACTACCACAAAAATATAGTCCTTGCCATGTTTGGAAGTGGGCAAACCTGAGAGAAAATCCATTGAGACGGATTCCCAAGCCCTGGTTGGTTCGGGTAATGGCGTGTACAATCCTTGATTCTTATTTGTTGGCTTGGCAATTGCACATGGGGTGCAAGATTTGAGATATCTTTCCACATATTTTCACATATGGGGCCAGTAGAAGTGTTTTTGAAGAACTGCCAATGTTTTTTCAATACCAAAGTGGCCAGCTATCCTACTGAAGTGTGCTTCCCATATCATCTTTTGTTGCTCTGCAACAGGAACACAGATGTGCCCCATATGGCAGAGGACATTATCTTACAAATAGAAGTCAAAAACATGTTCACCTTTTTGGAGCACTTGATATGTGTCAGCAAAGGTAGGATCTGCTTCATACAGAGCACCCCAAGTGGCAGTCTCATGTCCACACAGATCAAGCACTTTTGTGAGTGCAGTAATTGGTGGGCAGCTTAGGCAATTTGTAGTTGTATTTGAGCTCCCCTTTTTGTGTTTGATTATCAAGTGGAATTGCTGAAGATACGTGGCCCACTTTTGGTGCCTCTCATTTCGTAATTTGCTTTGCATCTGGATGAATTCCAATGGTCTGTGGTCAGTGTGGATGACCGTCTCTTTCCCCAGGATGTAGTGTTTCTAGTTTTTATAGGCTTGTACAATGGCGTAGAGCTCCTTATCATATGTTGGATATTTCTTGACTATACCAGTGAAAGTTTCACTGTGGTATGCAACAGGATGGCCATGTTGCATGATGACAGCTCACATGGCATATTCAGATGCATCTGTCATCAACTCAAATGGTTGATGCAAATCTGGAAAGGCAAGAACAGGGGTTAAGCAGAGTCTGTTCTTCAAATTCTCAAATGCCCTTTGATGTATTTCACACCACTGAAATGTAGCTTTAGCTCCTCCTTTAGTCACTTGAGCTAGTGACCAAGCAACATGTGAAAATCCAAGAACAAACTTGCGGTAGAAATTTGCAAGGCCCAAAAAGTTGCAAAGCTCTGTGAGGGTCCTTAGTGTGGGCCATTCTCAAATAACCCAAATCTTTACTGGATTGACGTGGACCCCTTCCTCATTCACAACGTACTCGAGGTACTGAATTGTTGTCATTCTGAATGTGCATTTGTCAAGATTTGCGTACATCTTGTGCTCCCAAAGAGTTTGAAGCACCTTATAGACATGTTGCAAGTGTTCTTCCCATGTTTTGCTATAGATGAGAATGTCATCTAAGCAGACAACCACGAATGAATTGGTGAAGGGTCGTAGGATGTCATCCATCATCCTCATTAAGGTTGCAGGTGCGTTAGTTAGGCCAAAAGGCATAACCAACCATTCAAAGAGCCCCTCCTTAGATTTGAATGCAATCTTCCAGACATCAGTGGGATCGATGGGAATTTGGTGATAACCAAATTTGAGATCAATTTTGGTGAAGAAATTTGCACCATGAAGCTGGTCCAACAGGTCATCGATTATGGGGAGAGGGTAGCGATTCCTCACAGAGATTTTATTCAGGGCTCGGTAGTCAATGCAAAGCCTCCATGTTCCATCTTTCTTTAGTGCCAAGACGATTGGGCTACCACAAGGTGAATATCTTGGCCTGATGTGACCCCTTTTGATCAATTCTTGAATCTGTCTTTTTATCTCATCATTCTCCAAAACTAATCTGCGATACACAAGACTGTTAGGCAAAGGTGATCCTGGGATTAAATAGATAGAATATTTTACCTGGCAATGTAGTGGAACTCCTGTGGGTGACTTGAATAAGTCTTCATATTTTCCTGTGATTCATCCTATCTGCTTTTGTTGTTGTGTTGATTGCATAGTTAGGACTGCAACATCGGCCTCCTTGGATCTCTGTGGTTTGACCATCATGAGAACAAATTGCTTTGTCTTCTCCACCAATCTCTCGCATTGCTTAGGACTGATCAGGGAAACATATGTGGGAGGTGGTACCTCTAGTACCCTATAGCACCGTGTTCCAAGAGTGAGGGTGATCCTTCGGGTTTGGGATTCATAGATGCCATGTCGCTCATACATGAACGGTTGACCAAGGAGGACATCACAAATGTCTAGATTGACCACATCACACAAGACTTCATCCTGGAATGGTTTTAAAGCATATGAAATAAGACAATGATGGGTGACACGAAAGTCTCTCCCTGGGCTCAACCACCCAATACTATATGGCTTTGGATGAGGCTTCATGGATAAACCTAGACTTTTCACAACTTTAGCCGAGATTAAATTCTTTTGACTCCAGCTATCAAG
Source organism: Torreya grandis (assembly GCA_037957365.1). NCBI lineage: Eukaryota > Viridiplantae > Streptophyta > Pinopsida > Cupressales > Taxaceae > Torreya > Torreya grandis. The sequence continues at coordinate 1,780,725 of JARHVA010000324.1, forward strand.
AATGAAATGCAGAGGCTTACCTTTTACCCATAATTTGGAGTGAAATAATCTTTTTTTGTCATTTGGTCTTTCCTCACGGGTCTGCAACGAAGCGACGATGGTGTCAGGCTCAGCGTCTACAATTTGTTCTTCATCCTCTTCAACTGTAGGTTGTGTATGAGGTAGAGTAGTAGACGTCAAGTATTGTGACTCAGAGAGCAGTGACTTGATGGCTCAACATTCTTCTTTGGAGTGAGTTCTAGTTTTGTGGTAATCACACCATTTTCTAGCCTTCCCCTTCTAGGATTTCTTATCATGAAACTCCTTCTGCTTCCAATTTTGGCCTCATGTTTAACCTTCCTTATCACTTTTCCATTTTGAAGGTTGACTCTTCGTATTCTTCCTGCCATGCTTCTGTTCAATCTTAACTACAAATTTATATGCCTCATTGAGGGTTTCCAAATTGAAGAGTTCCATTTCCCCTCGGATGTACCATTGTAGTCCACCACGATATTTGAGATTTTTATGTTTCTCACTTTCTTCAATGCCCAGTCTTGCAGACAAAGAATGAAAAGTGTCTGTGTAATTTTGCACATATTGGTCCTTGCCTTGGCGAAGTTGTTGCCACTGTATGTACAAATCATCATACGCACCGAGGGGATAGTATTCTTATTTTACTGCTTCTGTAAAATCATCCCAGGTTGGTTCCACCCCAAGGCCAATGATATCCACACTGAACCTCTTTTTGTACACTTCCCACCAGTTTTTCATGGGCAATGATGATTTCAAAAGAGCAAAAGTGATCTTTTCTCCATCAGTGAACTTATTTACAGAGAATTAGGATGACAGTTGATCCAACCAATTTTCCACTGCATCAGCATTGATTTTGCCTTCAAATGTGGGAATATCAAATTTTACCTGAACCTTGAAGGGTGTTGGGGAACTGAATGGAAGCTCCCTTGATGAGGTGCCTGGATGTGTAGCCACGGAGCCAGAATTTCCCATCGAAAGTGTTTGAAGAATTTGAGAAAATTGTTGGAGCATCTGCGCTTGTTGCCGTTGGAGGGCTTTATTCATCATTTCCTTGAAAGGATCAGATGTCCTGGTGTCATCTACCATTTGAGGTCATTTGGGGTGCACAGGTGGAGCGTTTGGAAGCTCTGTCGCTTCCCACCCAAGTTTCCTGAATCCTGGCCTCATCCTCGGGAACATACACTCTCAAGACAAACCGATCTGATACCACTGATCCAAAACTCAAAAGTTTTGGTTGATGAATATTTCAATAGCACAGAAATAACACAACAATAATGGATTCTCTGAGAAGAGACGTCGTATTACTTAACAACTGCAATACAAAACATACGCTTATCTCTGAGAAGAGATGTCTGCCTTCCCCTTTCGGGTTACAATGCATTTATACATATTTTTGAAGACCACCTCGGGAGATTGCATGGCTCAAGGAATTAACGGGTGACGACTTAATGTCCCAGCATTAAAACAATACAACGCTCGAGGACATAATCGCTCGAAGACAAAACAAAATGAAAACAATACAAAAGTCGAGGAATTAATTGCCACCGAATGGTCACCTCGAATTGTTGCCCGGATCAAACAAAGATTAACCCTCTTATTTTATTTTCTAGGTTCAGACAAGGACTACTAATGTTTTTTTCTTAGAGCTTTTTGGCCTAATATTTAAGGCTTTGATAAAATCTTCCACATTAATTTGTTTTATGAATCTCTAGTTTTTTATTTCTTTTGGATTCCCTTTCCAATGTAAGGGATTTTGCAAAGCTCCATTTATCTCTAAGCAATTATAAATCAAATTCTTGGAGGCTGAAAAGGAGCTCCTGGACGCTACCTCTTCCACCCAGATTTTATTTTATGGAACCAATGATTAAGCTATTCAAGGGATTATAGAATGGTACTTTCAGCTTTTAGCCATATATTTTTGGAAAAAATAGGGTTAATTGTGCTATAAAGTTACCAAATACACTCGTATGACCAAATTTGGCATATCTTTTCTTTTTTTTTAGTTACCTATATTGAAACAAAAAACAAATAAAAATACCATGGTTTAAAAATGTCTATTAAACAATAATCTATATATTATAAATTAAATGTGTTTTATTTTATAAGATTTTTGTATTTGTTGATTTTACCGCCTCTATTATGAATCGTGCCCCTTTTCCCCATAATTGAGCCAATAAACATGTGAGCCAACAATGTCTCAATGTAACAAATTCCAAATGAAGCCTATCTAAATCCCTCATTTCCCCATTTAATAATCAATTTTCCCAGTCCCTAAAAGTGGTTTAGCAGTAGACACTGCTCTGAAAAAAGTTTTTATTTTCATGGTCCTTGATTTAGTAGAGGCATGACATAGAGTGCAATCACTGACAATCGAAACCCTAATAATCTTGGGCCGTTGATAATCTTTCCTCTCGGATCCATAACGTTGGATCACTGTTTGGTTGATCATCATATCCTTGATAGCAACAAATTAACATCGACTAATTAAAAATCACCTCTAAATAAATTGTCATAGCTTTTATGGTAGTAAAGATGGAGGGATTTTCTAAAATATTGACATGTGTTACACGTGGAGGCATGCCACTAACAAACATTGTAATTGTGACAATAATTATTATTGAGTGGCACACTTACATGCTTTTGTTGAATGCTAGCAGTGGTTTCATCATTACAAATATGTTTTCTTTTCTAAATGGTAAAAAAAATTGGGAAAAAAAATTGCTTGTGCAAAAACAAACAAAATCTTTATTGTTTTTATGGGCTCCACCACCAACATGAGCTTGCCAAGGTCTTTTTAGAATCCATACTATTTTATAAGAAATAATATTACTCTCGTTTGTGCAAAGTAGGTGAAAATATATTTAATTTGCAAAGAACATAATAACCGAGTACCTACTTATATTTGTCAAGCTTTTGCAGGTCCAAATCTATCGTTCCCCGACAAATTTTTACTAAGATTTATCATCAACAGTGTTTTGAATGCCTGCCAACGTATAAGAAATAAATTTTCTAGTACCACCAACTAATAGATTAAATATCCCCAATAACAAATGTTATCATCAAGGTTAAATTAATACAAAATGGGCTAATTTATTTCTTGTATAAAATGACCGTATGCATTTGGAATTATTTTTACAATTATTACAATTTAGTTATTACTTATGAACAGTCTCCAATGGTAGAAAAGGAGATAAATTATGTGTTATACTCGTAATTATTTTATTCTCCATTAATTTAAAACTAAACCAATTACATATGGCAGATACTCAAGCCACAACTCGACACTTTTACAATATGTACCTTAAAATTATGAGTTGTTTGATTCTTGGATTAATTTGAAGCATTATGTGCAATGTATGCTCATGATGTTGAATTGTATAGCTTTCCAATATAAAAATTGGTAGTCTAAACTTGAAATGAATACAAAAACTCATATAATTTGAAACCAAAAAAAATATAAGCAAACAACAAGTTTCTTATGTAGCACACAGAGGGGAAACAAGCATTTTCAAAGTCTTTTATACATCATGCATTTCTAAACTATCCTTAGCTATAATCATTGTGATTATAGTTAGAAATATTTCATTTGATAATAGCAGGCCATCAATAAGTAAGAACAATAATTAACACACCCTCGTTGATTCAAAGAGTGATGAAAAACATGATAAATAAAAACTATTGCGAGCATTCCATCCTTCAAGCATAGAGATTGTATATTCACAATCCCCTATCAACAACCAAGACCCCATTCAAAAAAATAAAGAAGACCAAACAAAAATATGGGCAAAATAAAACTAACATTGGGATCCCATGCCAAAAATTATTAGCTTGATAAAACCTGCCCTTAACAATTTTGCTAAACAAAAGAAGAGCTATCAACTAAATTTAAAAAAATGTTTTGTTTTAAAGAAATTTTAACCCTTATTTCAGATTTTTTATATCTATATATTTATAATTTTTATATTAATTTATTATTTTTTAACTTTCAATGTAATTAATGTTATTTTAAAGTATTATTACTTTTCAGTACATATTAAAAATAAAAACTAAAACTATTAAATATAAAAAAATACTTTGCTAAAAAAAATGATTTTGGTGTAACCATATAATTTTATCCAACTATGGTACTTTGAATCTTGAAATATTATTTATTTGACAATTTTTATTTAAGTTCATATATTTTTGTTTTATAAAATTATAAATGATTTAAAAATAAAAAATATATATTTTGTGTTATAATATTGAAATTATATTGTGTTTTCAAAACTATTGCTTTAATAATTATTTTTCATTAATATATATGAGTACGTGAATTTGTCATTCAATATGCTTCTTTGTATTAATGAACTAGTGTCTTGTGCATAAAAAATATCTAAACATAAATTATTTATTTATTTTTGCCTTAATAAATTATAATAATATCCTACACTCAAAATCCTACATTTCACCTATTTACACCATTATAAAATTTTATAATGATATATATCTTATCATCACTTGAACTTACGCAAACTCTCATTTTATAGAAAATACATTACTTCTCTATATAAAAGTGTGCCAAAATACCAATGTGTACACAACTATGACTTCATAAACAAGAGCAACAACCACTTAAAATGTATTCTTACAACTTTTGGTGTAACTGCTAACTTAAAACTATAAAAAATACTAGGTGGTTTTTTTTTAACTTATTATTCCTTACAATTACTTAATTTTTTTATCTTCCATCATCTCTCTCTCTACACACACACTAATTTTTTAAAACTATTTTAAAATAAAACATCCATTTAAAAGTCCAAGCTGAAGTGCGTAAATTAAAGATATATGTATATGTATATATATATATATATATATATATATATATATATATATATATATATATATATATATATGTATATATATATGTATGTATGTATGTATATATATATATATATATATATATATATATATATATATATACATATACATATACATATATATACATACATACATACACACACACACACACACACACACACACACACACACACACACATATATTGATATGTATGTATGTATGTATGTATGTATATATATATATATATATATATATATATATATATATATATACATATATATACATACACACACACACACACACACACACACACACACACACACATATATATTGATCGATATGTGTGTGTATGCATATATATATTCGATTGATATATAATATATATTATATATTGATCAAATATATACATACACATACACAAAAGTTGAAGTACATAAAAAATATACAAGTTTAAGTGCGTAAATTATATATATATACACACACACTTTAACTATATATATACACATACACTTTAACTTATACACACACACTTTAACTATATATATATATATATATAGTTAAAGTGTGTGTGTAAAATCTATGCACTTTAATTTATATTAATTATATAAGTTTAAGTTAAAGTGCGTAAATTATATAAGTACATAAATTTTATGTGTATGTGTGTGCGCATGTATATTTATTTTATATAAGTCTAAGTTGAAGTCCATACATTGTGTGTGTGTATTTTTAATTTACACACTTCAACTTAGATATATAAGCCTAAGTTGAAGTGCGTAAATTAAAGATAATACATATTATATAATATATATCTTTAATGATCTAATTTTTTTATGAATTGGTAACGGTGTTACAAGACCTATTGTAGAGTTTTGTTACTCGTCGATCTATGTGGACCCGAGGGGGTCCCCTCTCACTTCATCCTGTCTAAAATATGACACCTTTATAGACCTATTTAAGGATCACTCCTCGATTTGTTGGTCAAACTTTAGAGATCCATGGATGATAATCTCTTTACAGTAGTTGGGAAGAGCCCTTTTTCCTTGCGAGTTAATGGCTACTTACCATAAATAGATTCAAGACCCAAAAATTATTATTAAATATAGCCTGGTTGAAGATTCAGTCATTTATCATACCATCCATGATCTTGGGTATTCACCCTACCCTAAGCTTTTTGCACTTATGGATTTGACAGCACTGGGAACCCCATGGTGAGTACTCCCGTGGTTCATTAGTAATGGTTATTTTATTGTTAGTTTTTATTCTATTACTAATTGAACCAGGGCTTTTGAGTTAGAAAAAAATAATCATGGTCTAGCTGGACTCTTTATCCAACCTTAGAAGATGGGCTTTGTTCCCAGAATCGAACCAAGCACTATATCAGTTTGGATTCATTTGTATGTTCTTCCCATGGAGTTATAGGGTGAGAAGGTCTTGCAAACTAGTAGTTAGTCCCTTGGGAAATTTTTGGGACTTTCCAGGGATACTCAGGAAGGATATTCAATCATTTATGCCAAGATATGCATTGAGATGGACCTTGACCATCCCTTACCAGTTAAACTGGAACTTGAGCTTGTAGGTCTCTCCTAGATTTAATAGTTAGATTACGAAGCAATACCATTCCAATGTAAAGTAAGTCATAAACATAGACATTTGAATTGAGTTTCTCCCAACAATTTGAACACAAAATAAGAGGCTTCTAATAGAGATATCGGCCACCATACTGCAAATAAAATTTTAGAGAATAAGGAGAAATCAAAAGCTTCTTAGCAAGCTGAAGTCAACCAAAATGGGCTTGAATAGCCCAAAAGAAGGAAAAGTCAAAAGAAAAAGGACAATAAAGAGCAATCCCTCTTAAAGGTCTCCAAGGTATGAAATTTTTAAGACTCTCATTGATGAGGAGGAAGATTTGATTATGGTAACTATGATCAGAAATAATGAAAATTTTAATTACAATGTTCAAAATAATACTTCTTCAACCCCTACTTGTGAGCATAACACAACTAGGCTTTTAGACCTAGAAATGATAGGGAATGTTGTAGTGTAGAATTAAGAATAGGCAAACCCAAAGGAGGTCATTATGGGCATACAAAAAAAATCCAAAGATAAGCCAATTCTTGGCATAGACTAGGTAGAAAAGAGATCAAGTAATAATAATTCCCAAGGAGTGGGGTAAAAATATAACACAGAATTAATCGTGCTCTAGGGAGATAAACTGATTATGGAGGTAGTAGTGAGATCGATGGACTCTTACCTTTCTCAAGGTGCCTAATGATTTTGCAATCATGGAATATTAGGGGTTCAAATAATAGAACCCATCAATATGCTATTCATAGACTTTTAAAAGACAACAAAATGGATTTTTTGTTCATTCAGGCAACAAGAATGTATCTAGATCTTATGGGCAAAACTATTAAGAAATTTTAGAAGGGAGTAGGACATATGGGTGTTGTTACCTAAGGGGCCTCGGGGGGGTTTTTACATGGTAGAATCCCTGAGAATGGAAAGCAATTGAACACATTGCCTAGAATGGAATCTTAACCTTCCTCTTTAGACATACTAGAATGATAGAGCAGATTTTGATCACAAATATCTATGGGGCCCAAAACTTCAAAGGTTAATTCAACCAATGGAGAGCTATGCAAAGTATGTGGCTACATAGAGATCATATAGATTGGTTAGTTATAGGTGACTTTAATGCCAAGTTATCATCTGAGGAGTAAGAAGGAGGAAACTCAAGATTGGACCTTGGTGATTGATTTATGGAAGCTCAGGTGCAGAAGCTCCAACTAATTGATGTTAGAGGCTCTAGAGGTACTTACACTTGGACTAATAAGAGGAGGGTGCATTATAGTAGGAAGGTGAAACTTGACTGCTTCTTGGTCTCAGAAGAGGCTTTTGTGAAATGGATTCTTTGCTCTCAAATCCTCGTAGGGTCCATCTCTGATCACTTCCCTATCCGATTAGAAGGCAGAATAATAACTAGGAAATTTTGTAGGCCATTCAAATTTGAAAACTTTAGGATGTAAAAGGAGGAAATTCAAAATAATATTCCAAAATGGTGGGAAAAGGGATGCCCACCCTACAATATAATGATGTTTTGCTCTCACAAGTAATTGCATTATGTTAAGGACCAACTTAAGCAACAGAAGTGACACAACAAGTTGGATTTTGAAGCCCAAAGGATCTCACTAATGGGTAAATGGGAGGAGGTATAGAAATCCTTTTGGGACAAAGTTATAATAAGACAACTAGAAGAAGAAGAAGATGATTTAAGGAAATCAATTGAATATATTGACAATCAAGAAGAGGCCTATAGAAAACAAAAAGCAAGAAATACATGGCTCCTCGAAGGTGACTAAAATACTAAATTTTTCCATCATGCAACATTTTCTAGAAGATAACTGAATAAGATAGAAGTCCTTCATGATGAGAGGGGTCAGTCCTTTGATACTATCCAAGATATTCATATTCATGCTAAGGATTATTTTGCTGCCCTGTTTAAGGAAAGTCGAGTGAAGGATGAAGCGGCTTGGGAAGAAATTCTTGCCTCCATCCCATCTAGTATCTCATTTGAAGATAATTTATCTCTCCTTCAACCCATTGATAGAGAGGAAATGAGGCAACCAATTTTTGAAATGAGTCAAGGAAAAATCCTTGACTCAGATGGCTTCTCGATTGAGTTTTTTTAGGCATTTTGGGATACCTTGTAGGAGGGTGTGGTGACTATTATAGAGGAGTATAGGGTCAACAAGCAAATTCTTCAATTTTTAAACCATACTTTTATTGCATTGGTTCTAAAAGAGGAAGGAGGGGTGCATGTCTTTCATTTCAGACCTATTTCCCTTTGTAATGTTATCTATAAAATCATCACTTTTGTTATGGTTGAGTGGGTCAAACCTCTCCTTTAAAAGATTAACTCCCTAGAGCAAGGGGGATTTATGGGAGGTTGACATATTTTAGATGGAGTGATTCTTACCCAAGAGGCAATTCACTCAATGCACATTTCCAAAAATAGGGAAATGTTTATTAAGCTATATATGTTTGAAGGCCTATGACAGAGTTGAGTGGCAATTTTTGGCAAAAATGTTGATAGCCTTTGGTTTTTCTCAGGATTGGATTAACTGTATTATGAGTTGTATTTCTCCTTCCTTCTTGGTGCCTTACCCTTTTAACCTTTTACTACCACATGTGGCTTACGAAAGGGGGACCCTTGTTCCCCCTACTTCTTTCTCATCATGGTGGAAGGATTGGGGAGGCTCATCTAGAGGAGAAGGCAACAAAATTTACTAATAGGGATAAAGGTGGGTGAGGAAGTCTTATCTCACCTTCAATTTGTTGATGATATTGGATTATTAGGAGTAGCCAGCTACAGGAAAGCTATAATGGTCAAAGATACCCTTAATGTGTATCTTAGAGCTACGATCTAGGTGATCAACAATAGAAAATCCAAAGTGATATTTTTTTAATCTTGATCAGAGACTTCATAATAGGAATGTAGGCATCATGGGGTTCAAGAAGGCTTTTTTGCCAATTATCTATCGGGGTGTTTTGCTTCACTTTCAAAAGTCAAAAAATAGGAGTTTGGAGGAATCTTCTTGATCATATTAGAGAAAGGCCCAATTATTGGACTCACAAATGGTTAAATAATGGGGGTAGAGTTATCTTTTTATTGTCACTAATTTAAGCCATGTCAATCTATGTTTTTTCTATTTTTGTTTCCCCTCATATCATTTGGAAAGAGTTGGATAAGATGTCAAAAAAATTCCTTTAGAGGGGTGATTAGGTAGATAAAAAGTGGGCCTTAGTGGGTTGGGAGAAAGTTAATCAACCCAAGGTTAAAGGAGGGTTGGGACTTAGATGATCAAAACGTAACAATCAAGCCCTACTTGGCAAACTCTACTAGTGTTGGGTTTCCTAACCCACTTCCTTATTTACTAGAGTCCTAAATAGTAAATATTTAGGACATGTGGATCCTCGTGTTATAATCTAATTCTCTCTATAAGGATTTGGATCCCTAGTTTCACAAGCTCTTAAGCTTGGATCCCAAAATGTAAAAGATGGGATTTTTTGGAAAGTTGGGAATGGAGATAAAGTTCAGCTCTGGGTAGATTCTTGGGTTCAACACCCACCTCTAGTCATTAAGTTTCCCCAAATGTAGCCTATAAAAATGGCCATGGAAAGTAGAGGTTGGGATAAAACCTACAACTACCTCAACACTATAATTGTGAAGAACTGCAAGCTTTGATAACTCAAAATATTTGGGGAATGGCTAATCATAATCCCTCTAGATTTACTTCCTCTTTTAAGCAAAATCTTGATGAAATGATTCCTCATAAGCAAGGATGAAGAGGATGAACTTATTTAGGGCCATGGGAATCTTGTCATCTACTTTGTAAAGTATGGATATGACAAGATCCTCCTAGCTATGCCTCCTTTCACATATCCAGTGGAGGACTAACAGAAAGTTTGGCAACCTAAGGGATGGATGAAAGTTAACATCTTTATTTAGCAGCTCATGCATAATAGAATCCTCACATTTGACAATCTCTGATGTAGAGGATTTTGTGAGACATCTCAGTGTGTCTTATGTCAAAAGAGTGAGGAAATAATTGGCCATTTAATGTTTAAATGTCTTTTCACTTGATAGATATGGGAGCAATGGTTCTTAGTGCACAAAGTTATAGTTCATGAAGACTTGGAACATAATAACATTTAGGAATTATGAAAAAAGGTAGATTTAAATCTAAATCTCTTCATGTGAGGTAGGCATTGGGATTAAATTTGTCACATCCTGATTTCTTCACTAAGCAAATTTACTTGATTATTCATGGATTTTTATGGTTGAAAATTTGATTTGATTATTATTTAACTAAGTTATGAGTTATATGTTGTTATGGAATAGTTGAATGTTACTTTGATTACATGATTGTATTACTATGAGTTTAGTTGTATGGTATATTCTTCCATTATGATCATGTTGATTTGTTATTATAGTATTATTTTATGATATATGTATCACGATGTTACAGACTAACTACCTTATTGTCATGAGTTTGATGCAAGAGAGATTCATCCCTTAGACCATGATAGAGGGAGAGCATCATTGGAGAGGGCGATGTATATGGAGGTGTTGGGGGACGATAGAGGAATGACTAAAACCCATGCACACATCACATTAAATAGTACACATTACATGCATAGTTTGAAATGTTAGCATTATTTTGTTTTTTTATGTTATCTGCATTTAGATAATTGATTGTGCATGTTAATTATGTTAGTTCATATTTATGCCTATGTGGAATTAATCTTGGGTGATTGCATTATAGCTATTAAACGTAGATTTAGTGTAGAATGTTACTATGTGTTTATATCATGATTCATGATTATTAATGTTTTTCAAGAACATAAATTTGAATGAATAGTATCTGGTTACTACCATATGTAGTGTTAATAATGTTTTAGAACATTGCCTAGTTATCTGTATGATATTTAGGAATATCATTATATGGCTTAAATGCCTTAAAATATATATAGATAATAAAAGACATGGATAATCTATACAACATAGTAATAACATAGTGGTTACGTTGTTATAATTAGGATCAATATAATAGTTGTTGATTTACCATTTCAAAGTAAAAAATATCATCGACCTTACACTAGTCATATTATTGATAAGTCATTATGATTATTTATTTATATTAAGTAATTATTTATTATTAAGTCATATTGTTATCAAGTTATGATGTCGGTCATCTATACTAAGTTGGTAACAAAATTATATTTTTATCCTGAGACTAACCTATGAACTAAACCTAGACATTGTCAATAGCGTAAATTCAAATTTAATAATTAATGAGTTAATTGTTATTATAAAGTTAGAAAAAATATATAAATGGAAAATCCTCTTACAAGAAATAAAACAAATAAAACAATTGTGTTATTAGTAAATGTATTGCATTATATTATAATTAGGAGAAAAAAACACAAAAGGAAGAGTTGAGCTTTAAAGGAGGGCCGTGAACTTTAAAGAAAAGTCATTAAATAAAAAAAAGAAAGTCAATGGAAAATAGAAACTAGCTTTTGCTTGCATGAGAATCAATGTTAAAAAGTGTGAATTGGAGAACAAAAGAACAACACAAAGTGAAGGAAAAGAAGAACATGAAGAGGATAAGAGAGAGCCATGTGAAGGAATTTAGAATTGTGCCAGATGCTTTTACCAGGTAGGTAAAGTCATTAAAATTTTGTGTGAAAATTGTCAAATTTTTGTGTGAATAATATTAATTAAATAGTAAACTATGTGAGTGTAGAAAATGTTAGGTTGTGGAGCTAAAAGCTTCATTGATGCAAACAGGGGAGGAGGTTGCTGAGTGTCACAGTCACCAGCGTCGGTTAGGCTGATCGACGTCGACCAGTGGTGGACAGAAAGGCAACCTATGTCGGTAGGTGTCGACTGATGTCGGTCACCTCCAAGCAGACAGGGACTGACGTTGGTTGCCTGTGTGGTTCCAAAACTGCTCGTTACACAGATAGTTAGTTAACAAACTGAGTATTTGCATGTTGAGGGCTAATTATAGTCTTGGAGCTGTGGATCTAATTATTAGATGTCTAATTATTGTATGCATGGGATCTATATAATAGAGTCATGGGCTATATTGTAAATTGTGCTAGAGAGTAAGAGAGCAAATATTAGCTCCTTCAGAGAGAAGAGAGCAAGGTATGTTCCTCCTAGTTCCACAGCAGTGCCAAGCATGGGTGCTAGTTTTGGAGAATCAGAAGGATTCTTCTTGTATGTATGATCTCAGTCAGTAGGTGTGCAAGGCCAAGGTTAGGAGATCTGCATGGTAAGTAAGATCATTGATTTGCAGATGATTGTGTATGTTTGATCTAGGTTTGCAGGTGTTGCAAAACCAAGTTGATTTGCAGGTGGCAACAAGATCAATGAGATCACAACACAACAGGTAGCAAGATCAGGAGGGATCTACTTGGAGTACGGTGAGTAATCAGGTCATTTTATACGTGGAGTACATGTGGAAGTAAGATCATTTGAGTTGTAGGTTATTGCAGGTTCATGGGAGATCTACTTGAAGTACGTGGAGTACTTGTGTACTGGCAGTAGTGGATACTGACTAGTGATACTGGTAGTAGTGGATACTAGCTGGTTGGAGGTGAACACCAACTCTATGTTTTAGTTGTGTGTTGGGACCATTTTTGGTGAGAGGGATAACTCTTGAAGTTGAATTGTTGTACACTTGAGGTGTGGGAAGCCTCTGTAAGGTGAAGAAGACTGTGGCATCTTCTTGGTTGTAATTATTTTCTGGAAGAGTATTAATACAGTTGTGTATTGTCTCTCATATTTTGTGTTATTTTTGAATTCTAGTTGCTTGTGATTCTAGTTTAATTCCGCATGTTAGTTGCTTGTATATGGTAATCAATTGTGTGCTTCCTAGATCCCAACAAAGTGGTATCAGAGCTAAGGCTGCAGGGAGCAGGTTTGTGTTTGATTATAGGTTACTCACAGGGGTTTCTATTTGAGTGGGAGTATAGCAATGGCAGAAGAAAGTAAGCTAAGAATGGAGGAATTGAAAAGCACGAATAGTCAATTACGGTGTTATGGAAAGAAAGAGCAGGAAAAGAAAGATTGATGGTTGGTAGAAGATCAGCATGAAGGAACTAAAGAAGCAGATGTTGTAGGTGTTGTTGCACATGATGCTCTGGTATGTTTCTTGGATAAAGTAGAATCTTATTTTATAGATTATGTTTCCTCTTTCCATGCAATCTGAAATAGAGTATTTTTCCATGTTAAGGTCTTTGGAGACTTTGGAAAGATTTATTTAGGGGCTGGTGTGCCTTGTCAAAGAATTGGCAAAGGGGAAGTGAAGCTAAAATTGTAGGTGGCCAACACATGGGTGTTGAAGGAGGTCATGCAGGTCCCAGTCTTGAAGATGTTTCTAATTTCTTCAGGGAAGTTGGGTGATGAGAGATGCACATAAACTCTCACAGCAGATGCACTTGAATTAGCTGGTGGTAAGAAAGTAGGTACTCTTTATCTACTTGCTTATATTACTGATTCTTCTTTTGTTGCGAAGATGTGGCTTTGTAGGCTTGGTCACAAGAGTAAGAAGGAGATGCATGTTCTTAAGAGGAGGTCAGATGTCTTTGACAGACTTAAGAACTGGAAAGCCTTGGTGTTTATGGAGGAGATGACAGATAGAGATCAGCGGATGGGATTGAGTAGCTCTGAGTAGAGCAGTTTGGACAGGGTTTTGATCCAAAGAGAGCTCATGGGTAAAAAGTCATCACTCATAGGTGAACATAGGTACCGGCATCGGTCAGGGGGAACCAACGTCGAACAGACAGGTGCCGATGTCGGTCATGTGCAGACCAGAGCTGGTGGTGTCAGGCAGGGTAAGACTGACATCGGTCAGGAGGACCGACGTTGACAATAGGTAAGACCAACGTTGGCATGGGAAGACACCGGTGTCGATCAGGAAAACTGATGTCGGTAGTCAGGATAGGTGCATGGAACTGACGTCGGTCAGATGCAGACTGTGTGGTGACCGAGGTCAATCACTGTAACAGATTTTGGGCAGACAACAAGCTATCATGGAGTCTCAAACACCCATATGGAGGACTGAAAGGGTAAGTAAGCCTCAAATTCATTGTTCCTCTTCTTTATACTCATTTCTCACTGCACAGCAGGAAGGATCTAGGAAATAGTGGGAGCATGGCAGGAATATGATGCAAAACTAGATGGGAGATTTGGTAGGGTTGTCATCCAGAAGAAAGCACTGAGAGACGAATGGATTCCTTAGTTAAAGAATAGAGAGAATGGATACGTGAGATGGAAGACCAGGTCATATGGTCTTGAGGTAGCTGTAGGACAGTGGTACAGGTTTGACAGGTGGATGACAAAGCATGGCTTTAGTCAATGTCAGTGTAACTATTGTGGTTTTCTTTACCAAGTGGATGATGATAGCTACATCATCCTATTTTTGTATGGTGTGTGTTTGTTTTTTGTAGAGCCACACATGCAGGGATGTTGAGCTAAGGTAAAGTTAGTTCAGTGGAATGTCATGAGGAATTTGGAGCAGCGAAATTATTTGGCATGAGTGTGTTCTAGAGACATGGAGATCACAGGTTGATTTTGTCTCCAGATGATTGTGTGATACCGATAAGCACGTTGATGGTTGGACAATTCTTTGAGCAGTGTCCTGATTCACATGATGAGATTAAGTACATGTGTACTGGACCTGGGTTTCCCCATAAGTGGGAACTGTCAAAAAGTTTGGAGCCAATCCGGGAAAGAAGCACTGGAGAGCAGTTCAGTGGATTCTCAGGTATTTGAGATGGACCAGCAGCAGGTCGACATGCGATGCAGGGTCAAGTTCTTTTCTACATGTGTTTGTAGATGCAGATGCGGTAGGTTACTTGGATGACAGGTGGTTCACCATAGGTTTTGTGGTGGTTGGTCTTCAAGGTTGAGCTTGAAGAGGGATACAAGCCAGGAATAGATTAGACAGAGTACAGGTATAGGTACAGGTGTAGCTATTTATCTCCAAGTGGGAGATTATTAGGTTGTGGAGCTAAAAGCTTCACTGATGCAAACAGGGGAGGAGGTTGATGAGTGTCACAGTCACCAGCGTCGATTAGGCCGATCGACGTCGGCCAGTGGTGGACAGAAAGGCAACCGATGTCGGTAGGTGTCGGCTGACATCAGTCACCTCCAGGCAGACAGGGACCGACGTCGATCACCTGTGCGATTTCAAAACTGCTCGTTACACTGACAGTTAGTTAACAAACCGAGTGTTTGCATGTTGAGGGCTAATTATAGTCTTGGCGCTGTGGATCTAATTATTAGATGTCTAATTATTGTATGCATGGGATCTATATAATAGACTCATGGGATGTATTGTAAATTGTGCTAGAGAGTAAGAGAGCAAATATTAGCTCCTTCAGAGAGAAGAGAACAAGGTGTGTTCCTCCTAGTTCCACAGTAGTGCCAAGCATGGGTGCTAGTTTTAGAGAATCAGAAGGATTCTTCATGTATGTATGATCTCGGTCAGTAGGTGTGCAAGGCCAAGGTTAGGAGATCTGCATGGTAAGTAAGATCATTGATTTGCAGATGATTGTGTATGTTTGATCTAGGTTTGCAGGTGTTGTAGAACCAAGTTGATTTACAGGTGGCAGCAAGATCAGTGAGATCACAACGCAACAGGTAGCAAGATCAGGAGGGATCTACTTGGAGTACGGTGAGTACTCAGGTCATTCTGTACGTGGAGTACATGTAGAAGTAAGATCATTTGAGTTACAGGTTATTGCAGGTTCATGGGATATCTACTTGAAGTACGTGGAGTACTTGTGTACTGGCAGTAGTGGATACTGACTAGTGATACTAGCAGTAGTGGATACTGGCTGGTTGGAGGTGAACACCAACTCTGTGTTTGAGTTGTGTGTTGGGACCATTTTTGGTGAGAGGGATAACTCTTGAAGTTGAATTGCTGTACACTTGAGGTGTGGGAAGCCTCTGTAAGGTGAAGAAGACTGTGGCATCTTCTTGGTTGTAATTCTTTTCTGGAAGAGTATTAATACAGTTGTGTATTGTCTCTCATATTCTGTGTTATTTCCAAATTCTAGTTGCTTGTGATTCTGGTTTAATTTTGCATGTTAGTTGCTTGTATATGGTAATTAATTGTGTGCTTCCTAGATCCCAACAGAAAATGAGTGAATAAAAGTTATTTGTCAAAAAAATTATGAACTTATATTAACTTATACGGCGTGCCCTTTTTCTATGAAACCGTATATATGAAAGGACTGGACTGTTGTAAAATTTCCCAACAACTAAACTTTAACTTGGTCATATTAATAACCTTACTTTATGGTTTGAGCCTTGAACCTTGCTAGATTAGATTAAGACACTAGATGCTTCGCTTCCTATATTTAGTCTCCACCTTAGCTACATATATGAACATAGAAAGAGTGTGAGTCCATCAATAACCATTGCATTTTCCAATTCACATACTGCTTGATCATCTTAGATGACTAATGAGATGAGCTTCACTTCTGATTGTAAATACAAAATAATATAATATAATCAAAATAGCTAAGCATGCACCATCTACATCCAAGTTTATTTTTAATTCCTCTATCTTCATCAATATTCTTACATTTTGAACATCATCCCACTTCTACATAGATGTCTGATAGAAAAAAGGCACATCATTTTTAGGATCTAGCTCAAAAATGAGAGTTGTTGTAAATACTCCTAGCCCTATTTGATATACCACATCCATATAACTAGCGTAAGCTTAATTGGCATTTTTTATGAAAATTTTTAGAGCTTCCTCATACATAATGCCATAAGAGTCACTTATGTGATTGGAGTACTTTAAGCCCTCATCCACTAAACCTGTATGGCAACATGTAAATAAAATAGAAATTAAGCTTACATGGTCATAGAATGTTTCAAAATGCTTCATCAATTCAAGAAGTTTGAGAGCATCCTTGCCATAGACATGCATTGCATATCTATATCCTACCTTCTATATGTTTCCACATCTTACATACATGCCTATCAGAGTGTTTATGACTACAACATCCATCTAACAAAATATGCTTTCAATTATTCTTTGATGGAACTCCATACCATGTTTTAAAGTTCCCATAAGCTGGAATATACTCCATGGAATGCCTTGAGTTGTCTTTGCATCTTTGATCTATTTTAAGGTGTTTGCTTGAAATGTTTCCTCTGTTTATCTTTGATCTATTCAAAAGTGCTTACTATTATGAAATACACCCTCTACTTGTCTTATATCTATTAGAAGGTGCTTGCCATCATGAAATATATTCTCTATTTGTCATAAATGGATCATGACTTTAAACTAATTGAATAGGAATAAGGGTTTGGAAAATATTAGATTTCGATGATAAACCCTGATTGTTAATTTATGAATAGAAAATAAAAGTTACTATTAGTGTTATAAAATAATATTTATATATTGTTTGAGTACTTATAGGTGGTACATATTTTATATATATTTAGTATGAACAAGTGCTCGTATAAATGAAAATTTTTGATATGAAAACTTTGATACTCATATGCATATACAACATATAGAGGTGTGCTTATATCTGTATAAATAATAATAAGTCATAGGATTCTGAAGGACATGAAACTATAACTATATGAATGTAGTATACTAAAATAATAGGTTGTTTAAATGAAAGATTATGTTTTCATGAAGATTATGACTTTATTTATTATGATTGGTTGTTGAAATCGAGTAGTGTGTACATAAAAATGATGGACTGTGATATTATTGCTTGACATAGAATGTACTATATATTTGTATCTTCTTACAAAAATTAGAAATATACACTCTATATATATATTATACCCAATTGGTATAAACTATACTTGTTATGCTTATTATTTATCTGACAAATAATATACGGGAGATTCTTTCATACATTTGATGGACTAAATATATGAATTTTGATTATTCTTATGTTTAGCATGTTTTATGCCTGCTAATAGGAAGCAATCTATATGAATTTGTTAGTTATATTCATGTTAACCAAATCTCATATTAATAGTACTAAGTAGTGAGATGGACTTCATCAGCTTACTAGCATCACCAATGCCAGATGAAGGTAATACGATCAAGTGGTGTGTATGAATTTGACTGATCTTAGAGATCGATAATTATTGAAAACTTTGTTCAAAGTAAAGTTAGTTAGACATCTTCAATTCATATGTATTATTTAAATATTTGTGTGATATCATATTAGAATGTATTTATTTATGGTACATTTGATGTTCTTTGAAATCATACAGCACATGGGTAATAGCTTGTTTCTTTGGATTCCTGCACCATCACTATCTACTCATCCATGAAGGTAAGAACATTACCTGATAGAGAATTATGCAGGGGATCGATGGTCTATGGTTGGTGTGTAAAATTACTTAGATAATGCTCTCCCTCTCCACAACAATATTAATTTGGATACTACACTTGAGATTGCCATAGATACTGGAGTTTGAAGAACTCATGCTCCGTGGAGTCTTGTATCTTGTAATTGTATTTATCATTATTGAAACATTATCCCTACTAAGATGTAATTATTTACTCATTTTACATTGACAATAGTGGTTGTATGTTTATGTCAGCCATGACTAAAAATTTGTAATTAATTTTTATATTCAATTACATTTTGTTTCATCTGATGCTAGTGATCTATAACAGGTAGATGTTACATGTTTATTTTATTATTATAATACTTAGATTATTTTATTTGGATCAATAATTATATTCTCATGGCAAAATATAATGAAAGAATATGTTGATTATTATTTTTTAAAATCATGTGATTCTAAGACAATCCCAGTAGGGATGTTACATGTGGTATCAAAGCTATGACCCAAACTCTAGGACATAATGAGTCCACTAACATTTTCATTTCCTTCTATTTATTAGAAAGGAGAATGGTGAAAGATAGAGTATCTATAGAGGATCCTTCAAATGTCAATGACAATAATGCTTTATTTGATCCTAATCAATTTTCTACTAAGCAAGCAATAAAGTTAGATCAGATTCTCGTACCCATGAATGAAACTAGAGACCAAATTTTAGCCCTAGAGTACGAAGAAAAGGAAGTACACCAAGATGTACTTGAAGAGCATCTCACTTAGTAGGAAAATCCTCAGGATGCAAGAGCTCAAGTAGCTATAAAATTAGCTAGATATATGAAAAAGGTAAAACCACACAAGTTTAAAGGAATAATTTTGGATGATGGAACTGAAGCATGGTTGACTGAGATGGAGAAGTATTCTGAGATTTAGAACTAATACGAAGTCACTAAATTAGTTTGAGGAGATTATTAGTTGGATGGTGAAGCAACTACATGGTGGACCAATAAAAAGTTGGAGATGAATCTTAACTCGACCACCACTACGTAGAAGTAGTTTTTGACATTATTCAAATCATAATGGCTTTCATAGTTATACTTTGACTAGAATCTTATAAATTTATAGAATCTAAAGTAAGGAGACTTATCAGTGAATGAGTATTATGAATTCACCAAAATTTTGAAGTATGTACCTCATTACTAGGTAGATGAGAGGTACAAAATTAGGAAGTTCATCATAGGATTGAAACCCCATATTGGTGGAGAGGTGGATGTTCATGGACCATCTACCATGGACCATATCTTTAAGAAGGTAGTCAAATAGAAACAAAAGTTGAAATCTCTTGCTTAGGATAGGGATAAGTTTAAGTAAAGGTTTGGAAGTTCTAAACCAACTTTCAAAAAGAAGAACTAGAAGCAAAGGGGTGGAGACTCTAGGAGTCAATTAAAAAATCAAAATGCTAGATTCAATAATGGTTTAGGTAATAAGAAACCAGGTAATGGATTTTAAGATAGTTTTAAGGGAAACCAACAATCTGATAAGAAGGGACCACTTGGAGGTTGCTTCATTTGTGGAGGTGACCATTATGCTTGTGAGTGTACCCAGGATAAGTCAAAAAACAAAGGTTCTACTCCTCAGCAGGGAACTTTTTAACAATGTATTCATATGATAGTTGATAATTGGCAAGCCGAATTCCAAGCTTCACCCATATAACTGTCAAGTATTTTGTTTGAACATCTAATGTCCATTTTGATAGATATATGTGATCTAAAATATTTTATATATCTTAAAATGCTTAGTAAGTTATCTAGAAGGGGTGGAGTAATGGAAAATGCATGGTTGGTATAATATGGGAATGATTCAAAAGTCAAAGTTGACAAGTTTTTAGTTGAACCAGAGATTAGGTTGCTTGAACTCACAATAGTAGTGGATCTTTATGTAGCACCACTAGGGTCATATGATGTGATCCTAGGAGTCAACTAGTTGCAAAGCATAAGGCCAAAGTTAACTGCTACTTGAAGAAGGTTGAGTGTCTAGATGATTTTGAAAATCAGACATAAATTTAGGATGAAAAAAGGGAGTTGAGGCTTAGGCATATTTATGCAATGCAACTCAAGAAGTCTCAAAGAAAAAGATGCCAAGCATCTATTATCAAAATAAATGAAATGGAGGAATCTAAGGAACTATCCCTTAAATATTATCCATTCTTTAAGAATTTTTATGATGTGTTTTTTGGAGGAATTGTTGGTATTGCCTCCTAAACGTGAGTTTGATTTCTCTATCGATATCATACCTAGATCGATACCATAGTCTAAGGCACCATACATAATGAAAACCACTAAATTGGTTGAATTGAAGGCTCAACTCCAAGAATTGTTGCTAAAAGGGTTGATCAGGCCAAGTGTATCACTATGGGGTGCACTAGTTATCTTTGTCAAGAAAAAGGATGGTAATCTTCAACTTTGCATAGACTATAAAATGTTGAATAAGGCAACTATAAAAAAAAGTATCCACTACCTTGTATAGATGATCTTTTAGATTATATGTAAGGGGAAATGATCTTTTTAAAGATTGATCTTAGATCAGGATACCATCAGTTGAGGATATTTCAAAGATAATGCTTAGAACTTGTTATGGGCACTATGAGTTCATAGTGTTACCATTTGGGTTAACAAATGCTCTGGAAGCATTTATAAATCTCATGAATCGTGTGTTTAGATATTATTTAGATAATTTTATTTTGATCTTTCTTGATGACATTCTTATATATTCTAAGAATGAAGAAGGGTATCCTTAACATCTAGAATTGGTTTTGCAACGGTTGTGAAAGCACGAGTTATATGGCAAATTAACCAAATATGCATTTTTATAAAAGAGAGTACAATACCTAGGGTATATTATCTCTACATATGGTATTTTAGTAGATCCATAAAAAATAAGAGCCATTATGGAGTGGTCATCACTAAATAATGTGCACGAGGTGAGGAGTTTCATTAGATTAGTATGCCATTATAAGAAATTCATTTCAAAATTTTCTAATATAGCTAATTTGATTACTTCTCTATAATGTAATAACCCGAGTTTTATTTGGTTAGATAAATGTAAAGTAGCTTTTGAAAAATTGAAAAGAAGGCTTACTTCAACACCATTACTAAGAATTCCTGACCCCAATGATCAATTTTTGATGATCACATATGTGTCGGGGGATGGACTAAGAAGAGTCAATATGTAGGATGGTGCAATGGTAGCCTATGAATCAAGGAAGTTGAAGACTTATGAGGTGAACTATGCCCCTCATGACCTAGAAGTTGCATCAATTATGCATGCATTACAAGTTTGGAGGTACTATTTGTTGGGAAAATCTTTTGAACTCAAGGTTGATAACTTGGGACTCAAGTACATCTTTACCTAACCAAATATAAATGGTTATTAGAGATACTAGTTAGAGTTCTTGTCTGACTATGATTTTTATATCAACTATATCAAAGGCAAGTAAAATAGAGTAATTAATGCCCTAAATCATAGGAGGTGCATAGTAGTCATGCCTACTATTAGGAGTAATTTCAAGGATTGAGTGATTGAATTCTCATCATGAGATGAATTCTATGATCAAATCAAAAAAGTGTTATCTAAGAATGCTCAGAATCATAAGTATAAAGGAGATTAGAGAATGATAGTTTTTTATGATACATTGAAAGGATGTATGTGCTAGATCAAGAGATTCTAAGGAGCACAGT
Organism: Torreya grandis; assembly: GCA_037957365.1. Lineage (NCBI taxonomy): Eukaryota > Viridiplantae > Streptophyta > Pinopsida > Cupressales > Taxaceae > Torreya > Torreya grandis. The sequence goes on from JARHVA010000324.1 coordinate 1,803,220, forward strand.
ACTAAAATAACTACACAATGCTCCATATTTAAGACATCTATTAGTAACCAAGCTCATGACAGAGCTTAGACCACTTTATTTCTGGAAGGGAATTAAGAAATATGCAATAAACTTTATGTCACATTATCTGGAATGTTAGCGAGTGAAAGCTGAACATGTGCATCCAACTATATTGTTATGTCCACATGACATACCAGAATGGAAGTGGCAGGTGATCAACATGGACTTTATCCAAGGGTTACCCTTGTCAAGATACATGCATGACATGATATTGGTTTTAGTTGATAAGTTAACCAATGTGACTCATTTTATACCACACAATTTGACAAATGATGCACCTAATCTTGTAAATAGGTTTGTAAAGGGAATATATCAATTTCATGGATTTATAAAGAAGATAATTTTGGATCATGATCCAAAGATGACTTCTAGATTTTGGGTAACTCTGAATTCAGCTTTGGGTATGCAACTAAATTTTAGCACTACATATCACCCAAAAACTGATGATCAAACTGAGCAAGTTAATAAAGTGTTAAAGGATCTTCTTCGCATGTATTGCATGGATCAATAATAAAAATGGGAAGATTATATTTTTTTGGTTGAGTTTATTTATGATAACTCATACCAATTAGCTTTGAAGATCGCACCATTTGAATCATTATATGGAAGAAAGTATAGGACAATAATTAGTTGGGATAGATTGGAAGACAAGGTGGTCTTTGAACTCGAGATTCTTTCAGAAATGGAAGATCAAGTTAGATCAATCAGGTAAAGATTGGTAAAGGCCAATGATAGAAAAAAGAGTTATGTTGATATGAAGATAATAGATGACAATTTTTAGTAGGCGATAAAGTGTTCTTACAAGTTAAGCCATAAAATAGCTCGATTAAATTTGGAAAGTTAACAAAACTTTCACTAAGATATGTGGGAGCCTTTGAGGTGTTAGAAGTGTCAATCCTATAGTGTATAGGCTTACATTTCCACTAAACCTAGCTCTATTGTATAATATCTTCTATGTTTCTTATCTTAAAAAGTATATAGCTAATCATTCACATGTGTTAGATTGAAATGCTTTGCAGGTTCTAGATTTTGAGGTGGTCATGGTAGAACCAATCAAAGTAATTGACACTTGCAAACTTCATTTTCATAATAGAGAGATGTCACAATTCAAGGTCTTTTGTATTCCTCTATCTTCATCAATCTTATTACCTGTTGAACATCATCCCACTTATTCATATATGTCTGACAGAAGAACATAAGGCATATCATTTTTAGGTTCTAGATAAAAAATGAGAGTTGTAAATAATCCTAGCCCTATTTGATCTACCACATCCATATAACCACCACATGTTTAATTGGCATTTTTGATGAGAAATTTTAGAGCTTCCTCATACATAATGCCATAAAAGTAACTCATGCAATTGGATTAATTCAAGCCCTCATCCACTAAACCTACATGGCAACATGAAAATAAAATAAAAATTAAGCTTACATGGTCAGGGAACATTTCATAATGCTTTATTAGTTTAAAGAGTTTGAGAGCATCCTTACCATAGCCATGCATTGCATATCTATATCCTACCTTCTGTATGTTTTCACAACTTACATACATGCCTATTAGGGCTTTTATGACTACAACATCCATCTGACAAAATATGCTTTCAATTATTCTTTGATGGAACTCCATACCATGTTCTAAAGTTCCCATAAGTTGGAGTATACTCCATGGAATGCCTTTGAATTGCCTTTGCATCTTTAATCTATTATAAGGTGTTTGCTTGAAACGTGTCCTCTGTTTATCTTTGATATATTCAAAGGTGTTTTCTATCATTAAATACACCCTTTGCTTGTCTTATATCTATTAGAAGGTGCTTGCCATCATGAAATGTATCTTTTGTTTGTCATAAATGAATCATGACTTTGAAATAATTGAATAGGAACGAAGGTTCAGAAAATGTTAAATTCTGGTGATAGACCCTAATTGTTAATTTATGAATAGAAAATAGAATTTACTATTAGTGTGATAAAATAATATTTACATATATTTTGATTAATTATAGGTGGTACATATTTTGGATATATTTAATATGAACAAGTGATTGTATAAATGAAAAATATCGATATGAAAACTTAGATACTTATATGCATATACAACATATAGAGGTGTGCTTATATCTATATAAATAATAATAAGTCATAGGATTTTGAGGGACATGAAACTATAACTATATGAATGTAGTCTACTAAAAATATAAAAAGTTGTTTAAACAAAATATTATGTTTTCGTGAAGATTATGACTTTCTTTATTATGATTAGTTGTTGAAATTGAGTAGTGTGTACATAAAAATGATGGACTATGATATTATTACTTGACATAGAATGTACTATATATTTGTATGTAGTTATAAAAATTATAAATATGTAGTCTAAATATATATTATACCCAATTAATATGAATTGTACTTGCCATTATTATTATTTATGTGATAAATAATATAGGGGAGATTCATTCAAACATTTGATGGACTAAATGTATGCATTTTGGTTATTCCTATGTTTAGCATATTTTATGCATACTAGTAGGAAGTAATATATATCAATCTATTGGTTATATTCATGTTAACCAAATCTTGTATTGATGGTACTAATAAAGTAGCGAGATGGACTTCACTAGCTTACTAGCATCACCAATACTAGATGAAGGTAATCCAATCAAGTGGTGTGTATGAATTTAACTAATCCTAGAGATTAATAACTATTGAAAACTTTGGGCAAAGTAATGTTAGTTAGACATTGTCATTTCATATGTATGATCTACATGTTTATGTGATATCATGTTAGAATGCATTTCTTTATAGTACACTTTATGTTCTTATAAATCATATAGCACACGGGTACTAACTTATCTCTTTGGATTCCCACACTGTCACTATCTAATCATTTGTGAAGGGAGGGCCATTACCTGATGGTAAATTTTGCATGGGATTGATGGTCCATGGTTGGTATGGAAAAACAATCAAATAATGCTCTCCCTCCCCACAACAGTGCTTATCTAGAGACAACAATTAAGATTGCCATAGATATTGGAGTTCAGGAAACTCATGCTTCATGGAGCCTTGTATCTTGTATCTTGCAATTGTATTTATTATAATTGAAACATTATACCTAATGAGATATAATTATTTACTCATTGTACATTGACATAAGTGGTTGTATATTGTGTCAGTCATAGCTAAAATCTGTAATTACTTTATATATTCAATTATGTTTTGTTTCATATGATGCTAGTGATTTGTAACAGGTAGATGTTACATGTTTATTTTATAGTTGGAATATTTAGAGTGTTTTATTTAGATCACTAATTAGATTCTCTTGGTGAAATCTAATGAAATAATACTTTGATTAATTTTTTTTAAAATCATGTAATTCTAAGTCAATCCCAATGGGGATGTGACAAAACTTCATCTAATGGAAGTATGGCTAGAATGAAACAACATGATTTTTATAAATTCTTTTACCCATTTAGAAGGTGCATGGCAAATAATATGGAGTAAAGTCACAAAAAATGTTTTTGTGCATGTCACTAGGGTGAATAAATCAGATCCCAAGATAATGGAGGTGGATTTTATGGTGCAAAAGGGGTAGAGTAAAGCATTTTGGAAACCTCCCCATAAAGTATGGATTAAGATAAACATTGATGGCACCTCCAAAAATAATCTTGGGTGATCAGGAGTCAGGGTAGTTTGTAAAAATCATGATGGGAAAGTGATATATTTGGAACTCCAAGGTCTAGGTAGAGCCACAAACAATGAAGCTAAAGATTTAACAATAAGATCGACTTCAATTTAGGTTATTAACCATGATTGTTAGAGGAAAATTATAGAATCAAGCTCTCAAATTAAGTATGTGTTTTAGATTGTATGAGGAATTTTTCTCTAGAAACATGGTGCTTGAAGGCTCTTATTACACAAATCAAACAACTATGGAAGGAGTTTGATGATGTGATCCCTGCATATACTAGTAGAGCCTTGAATAAAGTGACCAAGTTCCTTGCTAAAATTGGATCTAAGATATACCCTAGGGTTCAGTGGTATAGAGGTATGGAGATCGATGATGTGAGGATTGTGGTGGTGGATGAGTATATTTGTCATCTTGTGAATCAAGATCATTGTAGCATATATCTTGATTAAGTGTTTTGCCCTCTAGGCAAACCTACTAGCAGTGTTGATGTCTTGTATTTAATTCTATTTTTTTGGGACTTCTTCTCCCTTTTTGTAATCTTTTTTGTTAATATGATTTTCAAATTATATATATATATATATATATATATATATATATGTAATTTATGCACTTCAACTTAGACTTACACACGCACATGCGCACACGTGCGCATACATGCATATAATATATTTAATTTATGCACATCAATATAGATTTATATATGAAGATTCTAAAGTTCTACATGCTGAGGAGGAGAAAGAGATTTCTATTGAAGATCCCAAAGCTCCACAATCTGAGGCAGACGAAGAGTTTGCTATTGAGAAAGAAAATTCTGAGAAAGAAGGATATGAGATGCAATCAAAAATCACTATTCCTGTACAAAGAATAGATGATTTGATAGATTTATCAAAATAAATCGTTGTCTGTCAAAAGATAGAAGACCGATGGAGAGATGTAGAAGACAAAACTGAGCTGGAGGAAGGAAAATTCTTGGATGAAGTTGAAAATAAATTAGAGGAGGGAGATTCTCTTTTTTCTCAGTCCAGGGAGATTCAGGTTGAGAATGATTCCCCTTTGAAGGAGCTTAATGTAAATGATAATGGAGAAAACTTAAAGCATTTTCTAAACCAAAGAAAAGGGCTGATAAAAAAGACCATTACTAACGGGGTTGAAACAAGAAGCAACAAAAAAGACCAGAAAATGAAGGCGAAACATCCTGCTTCTACTATGGATAAATCTGGAAAAGGAGATGAACAGTTTTTAAAGGTGAAACCAGATGTTGGCTCTCCAGACAAACTGGGAAGAAGATCCACAAAGAAAAATAGAGAGTTAGAAAGTAAGCAGAATATTGCTGATGGCAGGCAGGCAACTATTCTGGATTTTACCCCTAAAAATAGATAGAAAATCTTTATTTGGAATTTTAGGGGGCAGAATATAAAATGGATAATGATGTTGCCCTTGTTTTTCCTTATTTTGCTGCTATTTTTTAGTAGGCTTAAGGATTGCTTATCCTGGTGCTTGTAATGGCTCTATCTTTTTTAAATCTGTTAAAGGGTTTTGGGGTCCCTTCAAAACATGTTTTTACCTTAATCTAAAACATAGATTTATATATATATATATATATATATATATATATATATATATATATATATATATATAAACATAGTTTTTTTTTAAACTATTTTGAAATAAGATATCCACTTAAAAGTCTAAGTTGAAGTGCTTAAATTAATAAGAGATGGCAAAAGCTTAAAAAATTGGGTAAACATGGTTTGAAACTCACATTACGTGATTAGGATTATATGTATGGTCCTCAGAGTGATCAATACCTTTTACTGGTCATGAAAATGTCTCGTTGTGGACCCAAATCCAAGTGGTGAATAAGTTCATACATTTGCATATAGGCACGAACATTGTCACATTGTGACTATACACATATCTTTAATTTACGCACTTCAATTTAGAATTTTATATATATTATATATAAACATTATTTTTTAAAACTATTTTGAAATAAGATATCTAATTAAATGTCTAAGTTGAAGTGTATAAATTAAAGAGAGATGGCAAAAGATTAAAAAATTGGGTAAACACAGTCTAAAACTCACATTACATGATTAAAATCGTACGTATGGTCCTCAGAGTGACCAAGACCTTTCATATGATCATGAAAATGTCCCATTATGGATCCAAATCCAAGTGGTGAATAAGTTCATACATTTGCATATCATTGTCACATTGTGACTGTGTGTGTGTGTGTGTGTGTGTGTGTGTGTGTGTGTGTGTGTGTGTGTCTTTAATTTAAGCACTTCAACTCTCTCTTTAATTTACGCACTTCAACTTAGACTTTATATGTGTGTGTGTGTGTGTGTGTGTGTGTGTATATATATATATATATATATATATATATATATATATATATAAACATTATTTTTTAAAAACTATTTTGAAATAAGACATCCACTTAAAAGTCTAAGTTGAAGTCCTCAAATTAAAGAGAGATGGTGAAAGATTAAATAATTGGGTAAACACGGTTTGAAATACACATTACATGACTAAAATTATACGTATGGTCCTAAGATTGACTAGGACCTTTCGTACAGTCATGAAAATGTCCCATTGTGGACCCAAATCCAAGTGGTGAATAAGTTCATACATTTGCATATAAATGTGAACATGTTACATTGCAATTATAAATATAGAAACGACTCAAAGGCTTTTGTTCACTAAATCAATAACATTCTAAAAAAATAAGATCTTTATTTATCCTCTAGTATCTAAATATATATCTAATTAGACATTTTAAGTGCATTTTACATGTTTATAATGCTTAATTTGAGGTAGGTGTATTTATGCATACATCACAATGAAACTTAATTATCTTACACTTCCCAAGGTTGCTTTTATTGGTGAATTTTCTTTGTGCATACTCCTAGATTTAAATATCTAACTTTTTTGGTGAATTTTGTCCTACTTGATAGTGTTTGATCCCAACCGTATATCACTCTAAATTATTAAAAAAAACTTTAAAATGTCATCGTATTTCACCTTATGTGGTATGTTGGATTCCAAGTTTAATTTCATTTTATGCCACTAAAATTGAATAGATCTGAAATTTCAATAAGAAGTGCTAGACTTAATCAATAGGAAGTAAATGTTGCTACAAAACCCTCCATTAAATATAAGATATGCTTGAAAAATAAAATGGAAATTAAAAATATGTAAATTTTTAAAGGTTTTAATGTACCTTTGAATAATGATATGGATCCTTATTTGAATATAAGATTTACCAAAATGGTTTTGCACAATGATGTGAATGATACTCATAAATATTTTGACCATGATGCGTATGTGAATGCTTAAGCTAGTTCTAGACTTGAAAACACTTCTAATGAGCCAATTGATTATATTATCTCCTACTTTAAAAAATTATCTCTAGATAAAACTATATGAAAATGAAAATTATATGATGAAGGATTTTTAAATAGTCACATGTGAAGTTTTACGTTAGGGTGTAGTCAATTCCCAACCATCTCTTAGTTCTCTCATACCTAAAAACTTTGCATACTCAAAAGCATCCCGTTAACCTCACACAACTTATTTTCAACCATGAATATAAGTTTTACTACCCCCATATCTAGTGTGGCTTATACCACTCCTCTACCTATTATTCATATGTCAATTCCCCACACAAGTCCCTTTCAACATTCCACTTCTCCATCCTTAATCACATATTCCCTATGATCTCCAAACATCCCATTATTGCTTTTATCACCTATATATTCTTCAATCAATATTCCTCTTTAATCACCACCCCTTTATAATCTATATGTGATTACCATGATGCAAACATTGCATTAAATGCATAACAAAATAAAACCCATTTTCAAGGGTTGAAAAAGTGGATAATAAAAGGGTCACTTATGATGGTATTCTTCTTAATCCTTAGGATCATAAAATTATTTCTCTCCCTTTTCCTCAAAGCTTTGTTACACCAACATTTTAATTTTATAATGGCAAAGGAGATCATTCACATCATATTAAATCCTTTTATTCTTCTTGTTTAGATTTAGCTTATGGTGATAAATTATTGGCTAAGCTCTTTCCTAGAATACTAAAAGTTTATGTTCTTGATTAGTTTTATGTTCTTCTAAGAGGATTTCTTCATTTCTTTAAAACCCTTCTTTCTCAACTCACTTTAATGATAACATTGGCATGAAAGTTACATTTATTAAAATGGCTCAAATTAGGCAAGGCATTGATGAAAATATTAGTGATTATATGTTTAGATTCAAAACAATGGTTGCTAAAATGATTTATGAGCCATTGTATAGTGAACTTCAAAGTATTTTTATTAATAGTTTAATTCTAGTTATTAAAGAATTTTTTGTTTTTAATTCTTATCCTTTTTAATGAATTTTGAAAATGTTGTTATAGAATTTGAAATAAATAAATAAATACAAATGTTTCTAAGTATAGCTATAATATCTTCTCTTCTTACAATTCTTCAATTTTTCAAAACAAGCCAAATTTTAAGAGCATAATCAATGATGGTGGGTTTCCAACTCTAAGAATACTCTTAAATAGAACAGCCATCTTAAAGGGTTATTTTAATCCAACAAAGATAAATGAGACAATTCGCTAGACTCAATGAGACTCCATAACAATTTTTGAATAAAATACTTGATATGACATTACTACTTTACCTCAAGTGAGACAAATGAATACTTAAAGTGGTTTGCCAAAAATAACTGATACAAATAGATTTTTTGATTATCATGGAGTTTAGGGAAATATGATAAATATATGCATTATATTGAAATATAAGATTCGATATGTCATTGAGAACAACCAAATTCAAGTAGAAAGAACAAACAATGCCATAAACAATGTGAATTGATAAGTGGCTTCTCCAAATCATCATTTGGATATTTTTACAAATCTTCTTCCAAACCACAACTAAAGGCAAGAAAATAATACAAATGTCAATGTGGACTTTGACTACAAATCTCATCCAATGGATAACTTCATTGGTTTGGTCGAATCAAGTGAAAAGATTCGTGTTCCACTCCAAAATTTATTTGAAATGAAAGCAAAGTTCAACACAAAAACTCTTACAATGGTCCTTTGTTTATAAAGTATTTCATAAAATGAATAGAGAATGAGAGATAATGGTTCAAATTTGAATTTTTGCTCTAATCGGCTCATTTATAGGCTTGTATTATGTGAAGAATACTTAGACAAATTTTAGAAAACAATTATTAAGGGCTATGTTGGTATGGGAAAAAAGCTTTATTTTGTAAAATTTTGCCCATTTGGGTGGGTCCAAAGACGGTTCAAAGCCTATTCCTCAAAGTATCTAATGATGAGCTATATGGCATGTGTCTTGGAAAGCCTTGAATACATTGAATGAAAATATTTTGTTCAACTATGTACTGATGATGAAATTTGGATGTGAAGAACAAGTGGTACTTATTCAAATAGACAAGAAATTCATGAAATAAAAAGAACAATAGGTCACATCAAAAGAGGAAATAATATGGAGTAAAAAATCAAGGCAAACATTCAAGATAAGAAAGAATAAAGTTTAAGTTCACAAATATACTCCAACAAGAATGAATATGGTCAAATGAACAAATAAAGCATGCCCAACTTTAGTTGGCATGGAGATAGTGAAAAATAAAGGTCTTCAAAGAATGGACTATGAAATTGATGTTACTACATGGACACACATGAACAAGGATGAAATATTAATGGATAACTCACCATTCCTTAAATTCTTAATTCTCTAAAAACCCTTTGTTCTCTTGACATTCTAGTTCTTTCTTATTTTTGTTGGCTTTTTTTATTTACTTCAAATACCTTTTGAGATTTATTTTGATAACACGTGGGTTTTCAATTATTTCCATTTCATCTTCTTGTCTCTTTATTGAAGTATACTCTTCAATGTCATTTTCATTCATTTATCCTGTCAATGTTACAACATTTATTTTTTTCATTTGATTTGTGTTTAAGCAAATTATTTCTTTTGCGACTTTAAATGTTTTACTTGTTTTTCAAGAGTGCTCTTCTTTAAGAGTATATTGTTATGATTTTATTATTTTAATTTTTCAATGTTATTATATTTTATCTTGAATTTTTTTTGTTTGAAGTCTACAAGGACTCCTAAATGATGAATACACAATTTTTATATTAAATCACAAGCAATTATTCTAATGGAAATAGTGGATAAATGATGTTCCCTTTACTTATTTGGTTTGATTGTTTTATTTTATGATTTTTTTAATGTCTAATGGCTCAAATGCTTAACATGCATATATGCACATGAGTTATCTAATAAAGATTGATGGGATGCAGATGCAAAATATTTTTCGTTATTACACATTATGAGAAACGTAATGATTTGCAATGTTTCATGTTTTACTGTGACACTTTATGTTATATATGACAAACATAAAATTCTAATGATAAGAGTTTTATGATATGCCATAACATGAGACATAAATATTATTTAGATATGCCTTGGTATGAGTTACTTTTAACTTGTTTGCCTTAAACATGTTTTTATTGTTTTGCCTTAAAGGGTTTGTGCTTGTTTGCTTCACATTATCTCATTTATTCAAAAAGTAGAGTAGATCAATTTTTACACATGTTCACACACATGCACAACAATAAATAAAAATGCACACAAATCCATTTTATTTCCATACATGGTTTTGATTTGATTGAAAAAATAAATACAAAATCTTCATAAAGGTCACAATTTTTTTAAAGTATCCATAAAATGGACAATGGATAACTCCTTGTTCACTTGTGTATGAGACATATTGCCATTCTAGCTTGGAATATAAACATTAGGAAGGACCATGTCAACATCATGCATCTCAAGAAGTTCTATGCACAAACCTCACTTTGTTCAATGTTGTCATGGGAGAACATAGGGCAAATATTCTCACGTGTATGTTACTCCTTTATTTATCTTTGTGCACTATGTTTCAATACTATTATTTTAATATGTGATGTATGATACATGATTTTCACACTTAGTGTATTTTTTTATTATTCACCCTACTTGTGTTATAGGGTTTCCATGACACTCATTGCTAAAAAAGGTTCAAATCCTTGACATGATACACTGATTTTATTTCTAACATAGAACACATTCTATGAGTTTATTATGGTATAATGATTTTATTTGTGACATGGTTTCCACGTTAGATAATTGTTATGTTATACACATGTTAATATTCATTATGCTTATGCTTTTATTATATTATCATGTTCTTTATCATGCACATATAGCATAACATATATGCAAAAATCTTTACCTTGCACATACTACTCATTTATATATATATATATATGCATCATGACTAATTGGTGTGACAACATTAATGGTATACTTATTATGATTGTCATTTTCTATATTGCAATCATTCTACTTTATTGATATTTTGGGGCAACATGGTTAAAAATATTTTTGTGTGCATGTTCCTCAAATGCTATATTTATGGGCATTGTGTTATTTTATGATATACTTGTTATGTTTCAACAATTCATTTAATTTATTTTGAGATACGAGCTTCAAAAGTTAAACCTAAATCTCAAAAGTGGGCATTTATACTATTCATTATATTTGTTGGATATATTTGCTTCAATGTTATGATAAACCCAAGTTGTGTGTTAAGGAAAAATGGGGATGTGACTCATCATACCTAGTGACTTAGATTCATTTTCAAATGTGGGAGGGCTATTGCTTGAAGATACATGGGTTTCAAATATACTCCACTTTCTACTTCCTTCATAAGAATTCCATGACATATTAAGGGCAAATGATGTATCTCATTTTATATTTAACATTTTATTTTTCCCATTCACCATGTTTTAGACACTCAAATTTAATCATTAAGGGTTTGATAATGTTTAATCTTGACATCCTTACCTTACTTAACCTATTCATCATTATGTTAACTTGTAATCTCTATGAGAGCCTTCATTATTCTACTTTTTGTCTTGTAAATTTGAAAATATCATTCAAACATCCCTATTTTGTGCACATATTCATGTTAGCCAAGTCCCAATAGTCTTTATCCTTATGGGACAAGATTGCACTAGGTCAGATAAGGCATCAACCCAACCTTTTCCACTATGCAGTCTCATCTCCCGTGCTCTAACAATTACTTTTCAAATTTTAGACACTTCATGTCAACCTTCCTGCACTTTTAGCAAAGTTGATTAATAGAAAAATTTCAAATATACAACTATATAATCACCTCAAGGCCACTCAAGACATTACCCAAAAACTAGAAAGCACTCTCTATACAAGTTATTACACATTGAGCACAAGGGCACTAATCTTTCCAATTCAAGTTTTGATTTATTTTAATAGTCATAGGCCAAGTCTGAATTTATTTTATTACAAGTTAAAGGTATTCATTATCAAGCATTCAAGTCAATTCACTAACTGCATCCATATAGTGCAAGTATCAAATTCACGCACTCACTATAGGTGGGAGAACTACATCGGCCCAAAGACACTTTTGGTTATGTATAAAACACTCAAATTACATGGGGTTTTCTAAAGATAGTTCAACTATTCCCCTTTCTTGATTCTCCCCTTTGCATTTGATGTTTATTAGGTTTATGTCCAAGAACTAGGGTTTTACTATTATAGTACTTTTGCATGATAAATAAACACCTATAGAAAATCAATAGACCTCCTTTAATAGGTAAAGGACCCCAAGCAAAAAAATCACCTACACAGTCAATGTAGACATGATTGTAGTCAAACAGTCAAGGCCGCAATGTGCCCTTGTCTATCATAGCATGACCCTGTCTAGTGCATTTCACAATTTTGTTTTTAGGTGTGACACTCTTCATAGATCATTATATTTAACTTCACATCAGTGATCTATATACACAATCAACATAATTTATATTTGAGCTAGTTTACATATTTCATTGAAAGTTATTATTTATAGCTCCTCTCAGTTTCTATAATTTATTGTATTTTACATTCAGATTCTATATATTTTATAAATCTAAATCAAATTCAAATATTTTAGTGTTTATTACATATAATAATTAAATCAAAATAATCATTAAACATTCTAGTGAAGACATATTTTTTTATTAGAATAATAATTGTTGTTTGCTTAATTTTTATCCTAAGATTTCATACAATTTTCTATAAATTCCCAACACTAAAAAAAATAACCTTTAACTTTGGATATGAATTTGACACCATGGACCAATCTTCTTCAACCTTGGATCTTAATCTGACACTGAATAAATTATCTTTTCACCTTGGATAACATCTAACACTGAAGCATTTCTTTCAATTTCAAGTTGAAATTTGTTGATCTATATACACAAAAATCTTTCAACTTTTTTTTCTCTTTATTTTCTATTGCATTCTACTTATTTTAATAATTGTGTTCAGATAATTGTAACACTACATAATGAATTGTTATTTTTGGCTAAGTAGTGACCTATTTTACCAGCATCATGAAGTGAGGGATGCCATCCTAATACTCAGGCCATAGACAACACTTTACACAGATTTTAGTTTCCTTCATACATCATAGTATATTGGAAATGCCTAGGGTCCCTTGTTTACACCATAGGAAGCCTTTGTATACATTTGATTTTTGGTGCAACTGGGAGGAGCGTATAAACCAAGGAAGTTACTCTCACTGTATCTCAGATAAGGGATAATGGGCTAGATGCATGGTTTAGCCTTTATATTTATTGCTCTAAAACATTGGGCAGATGTTAATCTACGAATGACCAAGTATATTTGAAACCCCACGTAATAATTCAAACCCTTGCCTATATCTCTATTTATACATTGATTTTTTATTATATTGTATTCATAGTCATTAGCTCTATTGATTCATATTGTATTGTATGCATTTAAGGTGTAGTGCTAGATTAAGTAGTATTCCTTTATCATATATGGAGTTTCCTTTGGTCTCTTCTACAATGGAAAATTGTGATGTTTTTATCAAAAATATAGTCTTACTATTCAAATTCCTTGGTCTATTACAAATGACATTAATATTGATTATTATAATAAAAATAATAACGAGGATTATGATGTACATATTGAACATGAACCTTATATTGATCCACGATAACTTAATGGAGTAGATCAAAACCAAGTGAAATAATTATCTAAATTTCATCAAAGTATTCAAGAGCACCCTTAAGAAGTGAATAATATCACTAACATACTTCTAGCATCAAGCAAAACTAACGACATCTCCACCACAATAAATCATGTTTAGGTTGTCAAACCCTCTACTTCTAATGTTTCCACTTTCACTATTACATCCATTCTTATTTCTACACCTCAAGTTACTTCCATGGCATCACCCCTTAATTTGGTAACATCACTTAGTTTCCAATAATTATCCATGCCTATGTATAAATAACCTATTTATACACCTCCACTCACCTCTACAAATACTACTCTTAAGCATATAGTTCTTGCCTTACAAGCTAAATAATCTCAACTTGAGCAAAATATATCTCATACTAGCCTGTCCATGGATTCATGTTCTTTGTTGTATAACCCTGTGGCACCCAAAATTGAATCATATCCATTACTAGTTATCTTTGTGGTTCCTAACCTTCATTTATGTAAAGGCAAAGATGATTTTGAATAACATTTGTGTGCATTCCATATAAATTGTCTAGATTTTGTAGATAATGACAAATTGTTGAAAAAACTCATTCTAATAAGTATCAAATAATATACTCTTAGATGGTTTTATGATCTTCCTCTTAAATCACTTAAGGCTTTTAACTCAATGGAAAATCAGTTTTTAACACATTTTTATATCAACATTTGTGAAAAGCTATAATATGTTAAAATTATAAAACTCAAATAAGGGTCCAATGAAAAAATCAATGAATATGTTTTAATATACAATATTATGATAGAAAATATGACAAATAAAATGGTTTATAATTAACTCCAATATACCTTCACTCAAAGTTTGGTATCTCCACTCCAAATTTTAGTTAAGTTTGATAAGTTCAAATCTTTTGATGAACTGTGCCATACAGTCAAAGAGCATGAGGTCGAAGTGCTTACTTTGAAAATGTTGAAGAGTTATCAGTGATGTCATGGTGATGTCATATAGGTGTCTTTGTAAGTGGATAAAATGATTTGATAGCCTAAGTTACAATGATAAAGTGTGTAATGTGCTTGTCCTAGTATGTTTGAAGTTGGCTTAGTTGATCTTCAGTTTTGGCATAGTTGGAGATGTTCATGGATGAGTATGGAGTATTGAGCATGTGAAATACATCCTATAAGAGGTTTTATATGATTATAGAGATTGTGTTCATAATTTGAATTCATCTGGTAGTCCATAGTTTTCATCTAGACAGTTTGGGTCTAGTGGTAGAAAATTAGAGCAGGCAGTTTGTTGGCATCATAATTGACATGTGTGGATGAGTTGGGGGAGTTGGTCATATGGTTATGATAAAATTTGTACCTAGTTATTATGCATTAAATTTTAGGTCATGCACATAAGTGTAGTCAAAGATATGTGGGTGCAAATTTGGGCTCCTAGGCATTTTGATAATGTTTTTTCATAGTCAAGTTTGTAAAGTGGCAAAAAAGAGTTGAGTAAGCATTTTGATGATGGAATATCTAGCACATGTGGAAATTTTAGAACAAGATGGTAATATGGGTTTAATCAGTTTTGATCCTAGTTTATTTATGCTAAATTTTAGGTCATGTGCCAAAATGTGTCAAAAGTTATGCAAGTGTAAAGTTGGCCTTCCAAGCAGGTTTTGACATAATTGGCTCTATGGCAGAATAATCTGAGTGAGGAAATTAATGGAATTATATATCACATGCACAAAGGTTTAAAAATAAGTTTTTTATATGGATGGATGCTAATTTTAAAGGTGATCATGTGGTCCAAATTCTAGATCATGCATCTAAGTGCAACAAAAGTTATTGAGGTCCAAAGTAGGCTTTCCAGGCATATTGCAGTTGGTCCCCATACTCAGTCAATTTACATGATGTTAAAGATCTAGAACTAGTGGATATAAAACCATTCATGATATTTCATACTTATAGATCCAATGGTGTGCATAGATTCAAATAGGTCAATGTGATAACTATTTAGCAACGATAAAGATCAAATATCTTACAGAAGATCAATGAAGTGTGTGTGCTTCAAGATGTCAAGAAGCAACAAGATGGAAAGAAGTGCACATAGTTTAACAAATAATAAAAAGTAAAGGATAAAGATCCAATGGTGAGTGGGTGTTTATATATATTTATCAGATGGTGAGTATTGCTAGTTAAAGACCTGGTTGATCTACAGAGATCAACAAAATGCATTGAGTCAAAGTTCTCAAATTGCACGAGATGAGGTCAAAGTGACTAAGGTTTAATGTTTGAGCATTGGTGCCTATGTGATAAATATCAAAAAATATATATGATGCATGTTTGATTTGAGCAATGAGGACATGAGATGTGAGCATAGTGTTTGAATTTTAACTGTGAACATTGACATTTAAATATTTGAATTCAACAAGGGAAAAACTAGTGTCTAGTTTTTGAGTCATATATTTTGATCCAAAATGAATTTTATAGTGAAGTAAAAATAAAATATGTAGAGGACTCCAAGACACATATTTAAATATATATTTGAAGATCTAAAATTGTGTGTAGAGAAATATATTGACCTCCAAAGTTAACTATGTGTTTGTGCTTGTTCAACAAGTGACCCGAAAAGAGTAATTGAGCTTGTGTTGATGTTGTTTTGATGTTTCATGATGAATTAGTTATTTCACAGTGTTTTAGACTCCATGAGGATGATCTATGTGCATTATAAAGGTTTTACCATTTGTGTGTTGTATGAATAAAGGCTTAAAAGGTTACTGTATGTTCGCTCATATTGACTATGTGCATAGAATATTGTTTAAGCATTTTGTGCTTAAGCAGAAGGGTACTGTGATGGTTTTAGACACTTAATGTGGACTAAAGATCATGTGTCATGGGTTAATGAGTTGTAAAAGTGTTCCTAGTTCGTAGTTTGCTCAAAAAAGTGTCAAAGAGTTGAAGGGGTCTCCATGGGACCTAAAAGTGACTTAGACCTATTTGAAAGAGGATTGCGCTTAAGTGTGACCCATGTGAGATGTCTTAAGGATGAAGTCATGTATTATGTCCAATAGGAAATATTATGATCTTATTAATTAATTAATTATCTATATATATAATGAAACCAAATATGTTATTTTCTAGACTTGTATGCGAGAGTTTAGAGAAGGCTTGTGAGACTAGTATGTGTTGAAGCAAAGAAGGAATGATAGTTAGTGTGCTTATTGGTTGAGTTAATGAGTAGAAGAGTTTGTTGACTATATGTTAGACCTATAGGTCATGTTTCTATTGTTATAATATTGTTCTTGCAATTTGAAGATATGTGAAGAGGTTTGAGTGTCCATATGAGGACAAATTGAGTGAAGAAGGAAAGAGATTGTGACATGCATATGTGAGAGGCCAATTTAAGATAGAGAGTGTTTGTGTAGAGGTTAGAAAATAGAGATCCATCATCAGGTGTCAAAGACATCATTTCTAAGGTGGATGTATTCAAACAAGGGTCTAAAAGACTTGGTCTTCCTTGGGGGCAATTGCTCCTTGTGAAACAGGTGTTTCACTAAATACCTTTGGTCAGGAGGATATGATCAAGGTTTACTGGTCTAAAGGAGTTGATTAGTCTCTTGTTTGTAATTTCTTATAAGACATTATTCTATTTGTGTTGTAGGCTTGAGAGTGGGTCTTATTAACCATTAGGGTTTCCCACATTAACTATGTGTTATGTGTTTGATCTTGTGTATG
This sequence comes from Torreya grandis, assembly GCA_037957365.1. Classification (NCBI taxonomy): domain Eukaryota; kingdom Viridiplantae; phylum Streptophyta; class Pinopsida; order Cupressales; family Taxaceae; genus Torreya; species Torreya grandis. The sequence continues at coordinate 1,820,805 of JARHVA010000324.1, forward strand.
CATTGAATGTATGAGTTCTCTTGTTAATGGTGTTTGATCAATTTGATATATGTTGACTAGTTAATAGTTTAAAGGACTACAATTGAAATTGAAATATCTAGGCTCATTGATTCACCCCCCCTCTCAGTGATTGTACCTCTAATTGAACAAACTCAAATATACTTTAATTACTCCTACTTTAAATGTTAAGTTTCATATCAAGCCAAATTATAAGAATAAATCTAATAAAAGCAATAATGAAGCTAAGATTACAGTTAATGATGTCTCACAACCAACACAAAGGCTTCAATTACAAGCTCCACCAAGGAGGCAATTCTCAAGGTTATGATCACCTCCTCATGTATTATTGCAAAAGCTACTTGAATAAAATTTCATCTCTCTTCCTCCACCATTGGAAGTAGACATGCCTAAATCACAATCTAAAAGTTTTGATAGCAATGCATATTGTGCCTACCATTGACATATTGGGCATTCAATAAATAGTTGTGTCAAGCTCAATCATAAAATTCAAGGTCTCATTGATTAGAGTATTACTGATATTAACACACCTACTGATGAGGCTAGGCCACAATCAAATGATATTTCAAAGCTTAAAATGTTCAAAGATCATTTTCCAAATCATGAATCAAAAGATAGTAAGGCTAACTCTGGATTACAATGCATAGATTGCCCAATCTCCTCCTTTTACACATGGACATGCACTTGGTAGTATCATTAGTATAGTTACAATCAACCAAGCATCACATCCTATGATTATACTTGATGATAGTGAAGTTGTTGATGATGAATTAGATAAACATGTATTCTTTATTTAGGTATATATTGACAAACAATCCGTACATAGTATTATGATAGACAATGGATCAAGTGAAAATGCATGCACCATAACACTTCTCTACTCCCTTAGTTATACAAAGCAAAATTTACATGATACTTATAAAGTTGTCAAAGCATTTGATGGTCATATAGTAGATACACTTGGGCATATATCACTATCTTTATGAGTGGGACCTCTCATATTTACCACCCCAATCTTAGTTCTACCAAGCACAAGGGTCTTTGATATGCTATTAGGATGCCTTTGGATACAAAATATTATAGTAGTACCTTATACAATGCATAAATGTCTCAAGTCTATTCATGGTAATCAAGTGGTCAAAATTTCAAAAATCTAACATGAATATCCTTTAAAAATAATGATATTTACTCCTAAATAATAGTTGGTTGGCACATACATCGAGCAATATGGTAATGAAATAATCTACATAACTATTTAAGAGCATGATCTAATTACACATGACCATATTAATTAATCAATTTCTCCATCTATTTATGAGCATCATATAATTATGCATGAGCGTAATCAATTAATTCCAAAAAACATGGTACATTATCCTAAGCAAAAAATGACACTTAAAAGAGGTCTTTATCTTCTAAGGCACCATAGGTTATTTAGAGTACTTCACCACATGTATAGGAAGCTACATCTTATCCTATTACACATGAGGATACAGGGTCGCATGGGTACATGAGCAATGATTTAAATGGTTATATTATAACACAAGATTCCTATTCAAATTTAGAGGCATCCACAGTTGGCACTTCCTCTTCACAAGAAGTCACTCCTTTGTACCATGTAGTTGGTTATACATATGTGCACCCTCTTGATGATATCCTTGGTTGGACACAACCTCCTACTTCCTCCCAACCCATTGATTGGGCTAATTCTCTTTATTAGTTATTTACATATTTTCCTTTGTGCGTAGATTCTTTGCTTTTACCTTGTTGTTAATTATTCTATCCCAAATTCCAATATTACTTCTAGCCCTTGGCTTTATTTTCACTTTGGGTACTTGCCCTCTTGATTTTCAAAACCAAATCCAACAATCCAAAACAGCTCTCTTACAATGCTTTTAATGCCCTTTCTTAATGGTAGTCCACTTGATTATTATGGTATAGCTTCCATTGCACTTACATGATCACGTCTTTCTACTTTTACACACTACATGAGCACACATAGCCCCTTGCCCATTGGGGGAGCATGTACATATTTATCTATATAAATCATTTGTGTAACATTGTTATCACTCTTTTGCATACACATTAGGGGCATTTCTCTTGCCTTATTTATTGCCATAATATGCTTTAGCACCTTGTTGTAGATTGTTCCAATCCACCTTATTTATTCTATTTTTGAAGACTTGTTTCTTGGTACTTTTCAGCTCTTTTAAATTCTAATCTTTCAAAAATACAAAAAAAAATCATATATTAAAAAAAGAAAAAAAAAAAAATCAAAATATTTTTAAAAATTCAAAACTAAGACCTCAAAATTTCCATATTTTATTTAGTTCATGTTAAGAAGATAACATATTTTAGATTTCATAAACACACTACTTTTCATGAGGTATGTGAGTGTGATACATGACATGCTATTACATGGTTCTTTGATGTTAGGCTTTCCTTCCACCCAAAAACCTTGTTAAGTTGGGGGCATCTCTTTATTCCTCATGAACATTTCAATAAGTTGTATCTATCCACAACCTTTCTACCATAATGAGCTATATATCATACAAGTGTTATTGTTATTCACGCATAATTTACATTGTGTTACATGGATATATTATTTGTTAACAATGACATTGGTACATATGGTTGATGTTTACTAGTCTCATTTGCTCTATGCTTATTTTCAAATCCTTACTTCACTACATGATAAGTTAGGACTTGTATGTTTATTGTGTGTGGTCTTTAGGCTTATTCGTGCAACATATACATGTTCTTGCTTGTATGACATCATCAAGTCATTTGAGTGTGACCCTTGGCCTTGTTTGTTTGTGTGACATTCACATGTCCCTTGTATGTGGCCTTTGGGCCTTATGCATGTCATTATATGCAAATTTGATGGCATGACATTACTTGTATGCTTATTGCTTGCTATTGTGGTGTCATGGTTAACATCACACATTACTTTTATTTTCTACTTTTATTTTTGTGCCACGATACATATCATGCACATGTTACTTATGTACTTAAATGTTATATCTATCTAACACATGTTTCATATGAAATTCAATGTTATATTCAATTCCATGATGCAATATATTTCAAATGTTCATATGATACTACATGATTATATTTGTCACATATTATTCAATATTTATTTTGACATCAATGACTTGTAGGCTACATCTCTCATCTCAAAAGGGGGACATCACAATAGGCTTGTCTTGAGAATTCAAGCTCTTATGAACAACAAATTTTAGATTTATGACAATATATAGTTTTCAGAATTACATTATGGTTCAAAAATTTCGGTTTATGGAGGCATATGATATGCATGTGCACTCGTTCTTATAGTTACTCAAATACAAATTCACATATACTTGATGCATATAACAATTACAAGTTCAATTGGCATTCTATGTCAATTCAGTACACATACACGGGGCATGATATTCATTCTTGTTTATGTAGTGATATTGCGAATTTCAAATTTCACTTATTCAAATTTCAAAATTTTAAAGGTTCAAAAGTTTCAAATAAAATATAGATTCTTATACAACGATGTGATTCATCTCATTTTATAGGTGGGTCACATTAGAGTCTAGTGACACTCAATGTCTATGGTTGCACTGTAGCAAGCCATATTTGGTGGTTCCACCCCTTCTTTTACTATAATTATTTTACATAGTACTCTACACATTTAGATGAGAGTTGGAGCATACAATCTTGCCAACTCAAGGGCTTTCACTAGTGTTCATAATTGAGACTTGATCACTCTCAATTTGCCATAGGTTCAATATTTCTCCAAGTGCTCCAACAAGGGGGAACACACTTCTACACTTTCAAATTACAGGGTAATCAAATTACATACTTTTTCAAGTGTATTCTTTCCTTTCTCTCTTTTCAAAGTTTAAATGTCAAGTTTCAGATTTTTAATTTTAAAATATGGACAATAACTAATTTTAGTGGCATTGTTTTAGGTTTTGCATCGAGGTACCTTTCACAATCAAGATTTAGATCGAAAGATAGAATGTGTATGCACACTTAGGTACACATCTCCTTTACTCTAGTAATTTCATTCCATTGCATCACTAGCATAAAGGTAGAGAGGCATATGTAGACACTTAAATTTAATCATTGAATACTTGACAATGTTTAATTGTGACATTCTTACCTTACTTGACCCATTCACCATTTCATTGACTTATAATCTCTAGAGAGTATTCATTATTCTACTCATTGTCTTACAAATACTGAAAATATCATTTAGACATCCCTATTATGCTCATATATTCCTATCAACCAAGTCCCAACAATCTCTATCCTTCTGAGACAAGACCACACTAGGTTAGATAGGGTTGCAACCTGACCTTATCCATTATTATGGCCTCGTCTTCAATGCTTTAATAGTTAGACTTCAAATTTGAGACACTTCCTATCACCCCTCCTATAATTTTAACAAAGTCGGTTAAGATAAACCTTTTAAATATACCATAATATAAGCACTTCAAAGCCACTCAAGGCATTACCTAACAACTAGCAAGCACTTTCTATACAAGTTACTACACATTGAGCAAAAGGGCACTTATCTTTCCAATTTAAGTTATTATTTATTCTAGTATTCATAGGCCAAGTTTGAAGATATTTTATTGCAGATCAAGGGTATTCATTGTCAAGCATTCAAGTCAATTCACCAGTTGTATCCATATAGTGCAAGTATCAAAATTCACACACTCACTCTAGGTGGGAGAACTACATCGGACTGAGGCCCTTTTGGGCTATGCAAGCATCACTCAGATTACACAAGTTTTTTTTAGGACAACTTAGCTATTCCTCTTGCTTGATTCCCCCTTTTGCATTCTATGTCTCTTTGGTTTATGTGCATGAACTAGGGTTTAGTTATTACAGGGATTTTTGTGTGATAACTCAACCCCTGTATACAATAAAAAACTTCCTCTAACAGGTGTTGGAACCCAACTAAAAAAATCACCGGCACAATCAATGCAGATGTGACCATAGTCAAACATACAAGGCTGTTGTGCACCCTTTTTTGCCCTAGTGTGATCCTATCCCAGTGCATTTTAGGATTTTGTATTTAGGTACAACACACTTCAAAAATCATTCTAGTTAACATCACATCGATGATCTATCTACATAGTCAACATAAGTTAGATTTGAGCTAGGTTTATATATTTCGTTAAAAGTTACTATTTATATTGCATTTCAATTTTTTTAATTTACATTCGAATTTTGTATATTCTATAAATCTGAATCAAATTCAAATAGTTTAGTGTTTATTACATTTAATTATTAAATCAAAATAACCATTAAACACATGTTTGTGTAGGAAAGACAATTTTTTTAAAAAAATTTCTAAGACTCAAAATCCCATTACTTAAAGGCTCAAATTTCTAGTCCACAAACACATTTTATATTTTCTACTTTGAAGTGTGTGTTCACACCACTTACTTTGTGTCTAAGTACACACCTCAAAGTATGACAAAATGTAGAGACTAAAAAATGATCCATTGGTATTTATTTTACATTATTTAGTACATGCTATGCACATTTGTCCATGACCCATTGGTATTTATTTTGCATTATTTAGCACATGTTATGCACACATTTGTCCAAGTATGGGCGAGTGGTCCAAAATTTGAGTTATTGAATCGTTATATTGTGACATTTGAAGCTTAAAGCCATCTTCATGCATCCCCATGCAAGCCTTACATATGCGTTGTGATTTTCTTGACCCGTGACTAGGACTATTCATACCATACTATCATAGTTGCCTTTGTCACCTTTAAAAGCAGGTCGACTCGACTATCTTTTCCAACATTCCTATTTCTAACTAGTAAAAGTTGGTCATGCACAACAATTTCACCAAATTTTGGATTTATTCATCTATAAATAAGCAAGTGATTTAGCTTATTTGATCATTATGTACATATCAAGCAAATGTTCTATTTAGAGCACTTCATTGACACAGTTAACATTATGCATTTTCTTTTTATCAACTTGTAATTTCTTTGTATACTTTGAGGGGTTTAACAATCAAAGAGGCTAGCACTAACCTTATCTACGAAGACCCTCAAATAAAACCCTAATCAATTCCAGTCTTACACAATTTGCCCATTTTGGTGAGTTAGAAGTGGAACCACATGAATTGAAGATAAAAGATGAAAGATTAAAATCAAGCAAACAAGACCAACAACTCGTTACATAATACATGCCTTGACAAAAAACCATTTGTATGGTCTTGATAGTGACTAGGATTGTTCGTACGATCAAGATATTATCCCATTCTAGACACAGATCCATATGATAAACAAATCTAAACATTCGCGTATAGACGTGAACAATACAAATTGTGATAACGAGTTCAAAAACAACTCAAAAGTCTATGCTCACCGGGGTGACAACATTTTAAAAAGTTAAGAGTCTGCTATCTTATTTTTTGTCTAATTATCTATTTAATCAATCATTATTTACTTAATAACTCTTAATTTAAGATAGGCATATTTTTATAGATTATAGAATTGATCTTCTAATAAACTTCTTCTTAAGAGAGTGTTTTCGCAATCCATGAAGTAAAAAAGATTTTTTTTAGTTAGACCGTATAAAATATTTAAAATATTCTCCTTCCTACCATTCAAAGAAAAACTTTCATTAAAAATTCACTTCCTAATAATAAATAAATCACATACACGTGCACGCACACACACACACACACACACAATTATAGTCTAATTGGTGCAGATGATGATAAAGCATGTTTGCATGTTTGAGTCCTAAAGAATTTGACAAAATACCAAAAGGAATGAGGCTAGGTTCGAATCCTAGAAGAATGTTACAAAATAGATACTCCTCAATCCTTGACACTAAATTGAAGAAGGGTGATTATTCATGTACCCAATTCCAACAATTACAGGTTCTTAGATTCAGGGTCTCTCTCTCACATTCACGATAAACAACTTAAATCCAAGAACCTTTAAATTTGCTAGCAAAGAACCCATCGAAAATCAATTATTGTTGCTTCTCACTGCTAACAAAACATGATACGATAGAAAGAATGAAATCGAGATCGTGCCACAAAAACTTAATAAAAATAATGAAGTCCATTTATAAAAATAATAAAGTAGACCATTTCCTCATCCGAAAAATACCCCATAGCCTCCCTATAAACACAAAAAGGATATCAAACGCACAAAGAAAAAGATTTATTTCAACTCTTCATATTAGCGACGCGTTTTAGAGCATCTCTAAAATTAGCGACATCTAAAAAAAACTAGGGCAAGGCTTGGACCGACTATAGCCGGTAACTAAAACCGGTTTACCTGCTGCCGCATAAGGCTAGAAGAAGTAAAGGAAAACCCTAAGCTCTTCCTCTCTCTGTGCCATTGTCGCTGCCCAAAATTTACTATTGCTGCCGTTTGCTCCGCTCTTCCAAAGCTTCCTCAATTTCGTTTCAAGTATTCCAGGTGGACTATTTTTCCCTTCACACCCAGTGTTTTTTTTGGGGTTTTCGACCCGTTTTGAGGGGGTTTTTCGTGTTTTTGAGGCTGTAGGGTTTCGACTCCTAGCATAGTTAATCGGTACGTCGGATTTATTGAATGAACGCTTTCCAAGAATTTTCGACAGCGCCGATCTGGTTCAGAGGATGTTTAGATATTATTTTGAGGTCATAGGGTTTTTAGGGTTTGTAGGTTTTGCCTTGTTAAATAGGTAATTTTTGTGGGTGTTTTACAGGGCGTGCAATCATGGCGGGAATGGCAGTTGAAGGAACTCAGTTTGATGCTCGTCAGTATGATGCCAAGATGAACGAGATGTAAGATTTTCGGTATATTAATTTCTTTTATTTTTCTTGGCTGTGTTTTAAGCTGACAATAAATCGATATGCTTTGACGATGGTTGTTTTGTTATGTTTACAGACTGCAAACTGAGGGTGACGATCTGTTTGCTAGTTACGATGAAGTGCATGACACTTTTGATTCAATGGGCCTGCATGAAAATCTACTCAGGGGCATCTACGCCTACGGTATTTATTTTTGTCTCTTTCAAAATATGGATTTTGTTTACAAATTATCCATATTTATAGTAGAAACCCTAGACAACATTGAAATAAATTCAACTGTATCTTATTTGCACCGCTGTGTGCAGTATGGGGCACTCCAGATGCATTCCAATTTTTTTTTGGATTTGTATTATGTGGCACTTAAAAAATAATCTGGCGCACATATGCAGTATAAATAATATCTTTTAGATCGAAGATTTTGGTAGAAAAATTTATTAGATTTTTTGTAGAACGATGTATTAGAATTTTTGTAGAATGATGTATTAGGGAAGCTTTTCTTGATTATCTGCTTAGAAGCTCTTGAAGGTTTTGTCGAAGCTTTCTGGACAATTTTCCTGTCTTTTTAGGGTTTTTTGTTGTTTTCGTTGCAATTCGTTTCCTTGTTGATTATGGTTTTGTGTTTTAATGACTAGGTTTTGAGAAGCCCTCTGCAATTCAGCAGAGGGGGATAGTGCCCTTTTGCAAAGGCCTGGACGTGATTCAGCAGGCCCAATCCGGAACTGGCAAGACTGCTACGTTTTGTTCTGGGATTTTGCAGCAACTCGACTATAACTTGGTGGAATGTCAGGCCTTGGTTTTGGCTCCCACCCGAGAGCTTGCTCAACAGATTGAGAAGGTTATGCGTGCTCTTGGTGATTATTTGCAGGTCAAGGTTCATGCCTGCGTTGGTGGGACGAGTGTTAGGGAGGATCAGAGAATTCTCATGAGTGGTGTTCATGTTGTTGTTGGGACACCAGGTCGTGTGTTTGATATGTTGCGAAGACACTCTCTACGTGCTGAATACATCAAAATGTTTGTGCTGGACGAGGCTGATGAGATGCTTTCTAGGGGTTTTAAAGACCAGGTATGTCTATTGACTTCTATATGTTTTTCCTGGGTAATTTAGCTATGTTCATGCTTGAAAAGGGATTTACTATTAATTTATATTGGTGATTAAAAGCTGAGGTCTACAAAGCTCTGTTTCTATATTCCCATGTATATTTTGTTTACCAGTCTAGTTTGTAAGACAGACTAGGCAGAACTTTAACCGAGAACTTCGCTTATGCACCATCTTTTTTTATACCCATTCGGATATCAAGTATCCAACAGGTTGGGAGTTTTTGTTAAAGTCTATCTTGAACTTCCAACCGTCTCTTATTCATCATGATTTCTAATTGTTTGCAGACTATGCATGATCGCTTGCATGAAAATACTTTTTTGGTTTGTGCATCTTGAATGATTATCAATGCTTCTGCACTTACATCAAACATCTAGCCTGGTCTCTAGCCTTTATCAACTCACGGACTGAGAATTAATGTTATCCATACAAAGTCATTAAATTTAGACTCTCCACTACATCTGCAATTGAAGTGACCCCAATTTTCTATGGCTTTGGCATTATTCTCATTTTAAATCTATATCAAAATTGATGCAACCTGTTCTACTATACATACTGTTTTCTAAGTATTTGTATATACCAGTAATCTCATGTATTTTGAACTAAAATCTGTTTTCTCCAAAAACAACACATTTGCAATTGTGTTTGTTTTGCATAATGATTCATGTGTTCTCCATGCTTTTATGTTGTTTTCAGAAAAGCACTTCTTTTAAAAAGAGCCCCATTGCAAATCTGAATTATGGAATTGTCCGATCTGTCTTAACTCTGTATCAACCATCTTAGTTATGGATCAAACTGGATCATAAATTTCCCACTGAGTATATATGCTTAAACAGATTATGGAGCATTCAAAACCTGAATTTGTTTGAAAAATGTTTTTTTATTACTGTTGGCTCTGATAAATATGTTAATGGTGGCATTCACTTTTTGCAGCATTTTTTTTTTGTAGTGATAAATGCATTATTACAGAGTAGAAACTACAAGTCACTCGAAAATAACATGAAAAACAAAACGTTTATAACAAATTTGTGGTTAGAAAAAATCTCTTTTATTTGTTTTTATAGAGGAGTACAAGGATTATTTACAATAATACCTGCATTATATGCGAATTGAAGGTCAAATCTGTTAACTTTTGAAAGGCTTTTACTGATGATTTGTGTAGTTGCCTGACTAATATTACTTGCACATCAAATTCAGTGCTTTGCCAATTTGTTCTGACATGATCAAAAATAAAAGCGAGTATCTCTGTTATGGATGCAGATATACATTCTAAGCCTATAATTATGATTTAGTTTTGTCAATTTCAACTGTTAGAAACGTTTACCTATTTTTAATAGATTCAAAATGAAACTTAGCCTTTTGGCATTCCAACTTCATTTTTTGCAGGAGAAAAATTGGAAAGTACTATACATTATTACATTGAGTTGTCACTATAAGTCACAAAAATAACAAATGTTCACAACAGTTTTCTGGTTGCAAAAAGATCTCCCTAATTTGTATTTATAGAAGTATACAAGGATTATTTACAATACTACCTGCATTATATGCAAATTGAAGGTCAAATCCGTTCATTTTTGAAAATTTTTTGCTGATGATTTGCATAGTTGCCTGACTAATATTACATGCACATCAAATTCAGTGTTTTACCAGTTTGTTCTGACATGACCTTGGGTGCAGATATACATTCTAGGCCTATAATTCTGAGTTACTTTTGCCAATTTCAACTGTCAGAAAGGTTTTATCTATTTTAAATTAGATGCAAAATAAAAGTTAGCCTTAATTATTAGCTATTAATCCTGAAAGATATGTTTCATTGTCTTCTGAATCTTTCCATTGTTTTAAGACTCTAAGCTGTTTTTCTTTTACAGAAGTAAATATCTTACAATGGTAATGATTTTGTTGCTGCTTTCTTTCAGATCTATGATATTTTTCAGCTCCTTCCTGCAAAGATTCAAGTGGGCGTTTTCTCTGCCACAATGCCTCCAGAGGCTCTAGAGATCACCAGGAAGTTCATGAATAAGCCTGTGAGGATCCTGGTGAAGAGGGATGAGTTGACTCTAGAGGGTATTAAGCAATTCTATGTCAATGTTGATAAGGAGGACTACAAGCTTGATACGCTCTGTGATCTCTACGAGACTCTGGCTATTACTCAAAGTGTTATCTTTGTGAATACCAGACGAAAGGTTGACTGGCTGACAGACAAGATGAGAGCTCGTGACCACACTGTCTCAGCTACTCATGGTGACATGGATCAGAATACCAGGGATATTATTATGAGGGAGTTCCGTTCTGGATCTTCTCGTGTTCTGATTACAACTGACCTGTTGGCCCGTGGAATTGATGTGCAACAAGTATCGCTGGTTATTAACTATGATCTTCCCACACAGCCAGAGAACTACCTTCATAGAATCGGTCGAAGTGGACGATTTGGAAGGAAGGGTGTGGCAATCAACTTTGTTACTAGGGATGATGAGAGAATGTTAGTTGACATTCAAAGGTTCTACAACGTGACTATTGAAGAGCTGCCCTCCAATGTTGCTGATCTTCTGTAAGGTTTTGTGCAGGGGTTTTGGAAGAAGTGTCTGAGAAAATCTTCTAATTATCATTTTTATTGTCAGACGATTCTTTATTTTACCTCGGAGCAAGTGAGATATTCCCAAGTAGTTAACTTAGGAGCATATGAATCTCAGTTTTCTGCGTATTTGCTTAGGTATTTTGGGTGGTAAAAAATTATATTTACCCAGATAGACTGCCTTTTTTTCTTTTTTTTTTGAGTTATCTGCATATTAATATTTTCAAAGAAATTCCTGGGGGTTAACACAACAGGAATTTCTTGGATTTTAATGAGTTCTCTGTATCGTTTAGTCTTTTGCACTGTTATTATGTATTGGATTTAGTCCTTCCAAATTTTGTATACTTAGATTATGTAAGTTGTCACTTATTGTGTGGATTCAGGCAGTTTGCCTGGTATTTTTTGAGATGAGTGTTTTCTCTTTTCCATCAAGACTCAGTTTTTAGATTTCAAATTAAATACACGACGGTTTTATCGTCCTTTTGTAGTTTTGGTCATTTTGTGTACAAAACTAGGCATTTGTTACGTTGGACGCATAAAACTCGTCTGTTAAGACTAATGTAAATTTTGCTTTCTATTTTGTTTATTGTTGCTTTTGTTATCATGTATGGGATGCAGTCCTTTCAAAATTCTACTGCGATTTAATTGTTGATTACTGTGTATTCAGGCTTTGTTTTACTTGGCATATTTCATTGTAAGATTTGTTTCTTTGCATTAGGTTTTAGACATTGTAATCTCTATATTAGATAAATCTTCCAGCTATTTTGTTTTTGTTATCTTGAGTACATTACGTGAGCTGAGTTGAAATGTGATTTATAAGCTTTTTGTTTTAAATAAAACATCCAGGCGTTTGATTAGTTGTGGCTAAGCATTTAGCCATTGCAAGCAGATTTTATTTAGGTATCTACATTATATTCTGTATAGATTTGCTGCCTTGTTTCCGATTCTATATGTGCAAGTGTTTCTGGCTGTAACTTTTTTAAGTGTTATTTTTTTTTTGATGTTTTAAAATTTGTGAAACCTAAGTTTTACATCTTTAAATATGCTGCTGATGAAAGACAAAATTTTGGAACTTTATGTTTAGGAAATCTGCCTTTGACTAGGAAATGTATGGGTACGAAACTCTTAACAGAGCACATCAGAACCATGTACTGACTGAAACTGAAAATAATTAAAGAGGCTAATAGTCTTTCATTGCATGATCATTTCAAGTTTTTGTAGGACAACTGCTGCATTTTTAATATAACCTGAGACTGATAAAGGTCCTCATGAAGTCTTCCAAGAGCCGAGTGCCCGGCAATCCAGGAGATGCATTCCTCCTGCTCATGTCATATCAGTAAAGAGTATTAATAGGCACAAAATCCTTTGGGATTTTTTTCCATTTCCAGAAGCTGAGGTTTATAGGAATTTTATCTGCTAGTCATCCATGTGTATTAGAAAGTGCACTTTGTTGTTCATTGGCTTTGGTAATCTTTTCAGGACTTGGTTTAAAGTTAGTGAATACGCCAACCATAACAAAAGAATTTGTAGATCAAATCCTTGATGCAACTATGTTCATGAGTATTTTACTTTTGTCAGGAAAATGGCTTTATTTATATTATCAACTATTATGCCAAATTTTCTTCATTCAATTTGAAATCTACAAACAATGTTTAAAAGCAACCCTTTGATGGATTTATATGAATCCTTGAAAGCCTGTTCTTGCATATTCATCCATTGCAGCATTTGTATTTTTTGAAACCCCTACTTTTTTTTTAGCCTTAATGTCTATCCTTGAATTCCTTCAAACCAAGGGAGCAAAATTAACATTTCCTCTTTCTCCTTGTGGATGTATATGCATGGTATTTGAAACGGTGTATTTTTAGCCCTTATTATTTCAAACCAAAGGAGTAAAATTACATTTGGAATTTTTCGCCTGCTCTATTGAATTATTTCAAACCAAAGGAGTAAAATTACATTTTTTTCTCCTTGGGGATGGGTACACAAATGGCATTCGAAATGGGGAATCCTCCAGAATTTCTTTTGCCTGAAAAGTCTGCTTCATTTCAAGGAATGGCTGATACTCTGGAATTTCTTTTGACCAGGAATTGTGAGCATTTGAAGTAGTTCTATACAATCAGCTTGTGTCTGACACTTCTTTACGAACAGTTTTCCTTATCAACCAAAAGAATAATAGCAGAGTAGGGAGAAGGCATCCAAGCGCCCCTTTATTTGCTGGTAAAGAAAGACTTGACAAGGTGGGCAGCTCATAAAGAACTGTAAACGTATAAAAAGTTACAAATTATGGAAGACTCCAAAAACTCCTGAAATAGAGTGCAATCTTGCCCTCTCTAGAAAAACACCATCAATAAATAGCAACAGGATTAATTATCTTTGCATCACAAAATGCAAACTAGTAAAGCTCCAAAAACCAGGAAATGCAGATTATATGTTGCTTCTAACAGAATGGCTGGCTTTCAAAACACACAACTGAGTCTTTCAAAACATGCAGCTGAAAACTGAAAATCTAGTCTGAGGAGGAGACTTTTGGCTGAGAGTTTTTCTATAACTGAAAAATTTAAGTGTAGTACATAAATTATAGCCGAGGCTTTCAAAACATGCAACTGGAAACTGAAAATGTAGTCTCAGGATGAGAGCCTTGGCTGAGAGTTTCTCTATAACATATTTACTGAAATTTAAGTCTAGTCTGTGATGGAGCCAAAAAGGCAAGTTCTATGGTTGCATATAACTAAAAATTGAAGGTGGAAAGGAGTGGCGTGTAGACAATTTTTGAAACTGGTTTTTTCTTGCCTAATTGGCCCCCCGAGTGTAATTGGTGGGATCATGGATCCAATGGAGGTCACTGCGGGTGGCAGTACCTTTGGGGATTTGTCCAAGAATTTGGTGGTAGATAGTCCATCCAATGGATGGAAGAAGACACTCACAGGGGAAAAACGTGTCCATCGAAAGGCATGTCGAGTCTCGCTGTTATTTCGGAGGGCAAGGCATTGAGTATCTCAGATGAGCTAGTGGAGGAAATCGTGGCATCCATGGACTTTTCGTTGGTAGGTAAGTTTTTTTCTTTTCGTCCTAATATTGAAATGGTCAGGGAATGGATTTTGTCTAGGTGGAAAGTCAAAGGTAGTGTTTCGATCAGTGCCATGGCTAGAGGTCTATTTTTTTTTAGATTTACGAATAGGGAGGACATGATCGCTACTCTTGCTGGAGGACTTTCGTTGTATGGACCACATTCTTTTGCTTTATGCTCGTGAAAACCAGGATTTGATTCCAACTCGGACCTCAATAACACTGCTCTTGCTTGGGTAAGATTGCCGGGTTCCTTTCGAAATTTTGGGATGAAATTTTTTTCACAGCGATTGGCAATTCTATTGGTCAATATGTCACTTTAGAGAATATAACCAGAACAAAGACCAGATGTGTGTATGCTAGACTTTGTGTTAATGTTGAAATAAATAAGACTCTCCCTACGACCATAGAGCTAAACTCTAAATATAGAACTTGGACCCAGCGAATTACTTATGAAAATGCTACCACTTTTTGCGAAATATGTAAGAGGAAGGGACATCTAATGACACAATGCACACTGAAGCAAAGGGGGATGAAAGAGGATTCCCAAAATGTAGGGGAAGAGCAAGCGAACAACAAGCAGGGAATGGTGAATGATGTGGAAATTCTCAATAATACAGAAAAAAGAGAGGAGGGGAAGGGAAATGAGGATATCCCTAGTAGTGAAGGAAAAGTCCCAGAAGAAAATATAGTATTAGATAATAGTCAGAAGGCTACAAAAAAAGGAGAGGTGGAAAAAAGAAAGGAGGATAACACTGGTAGTGAGGGAAAAGCTGCCCCAAAAAAAAATATAGTATCTGATGGTAGTCAAAACGCCGTATTTAACACAGTTAACACTTTAAAAAAACAGAGTAATATGTCTTAAGGGGTAGGGGGTAACTTTTTGCTAGAGGAAATCAATGAAGATGACAAAGTTCCAAGGGTTGGACAAGAAGTAACCCTCGAAAATCACACTAAAGGAGTATTAGAACCACATTTAAACACAGACACCAGTTAGGAAACTACTTAGCAACAGGGGTAGCGTGTCAAAGTGGTAGCAATGAACAGGAGGAATGGGTTACCAAAAAAAAAAAGATTCGAAACGGTAAAAAATATGCAGATGTTGGCACTGAGCCCAAACAAGGGAGGCCAACCCTAAGAGAAACAAAACAAAGAGACCCTGTTAGGGAGATTGCCAGTGGAAAACAGAGAACACTGAAATCCCAACCCCCCAAACTCTCTAAATGAGAATATTATCTTGGAATTTGAGGGGCTTTAACAGTCCCTCAAAGCAGTTTGAGGTTAAAAATTGCATTTTAGATAATAAATTAGATGTTTTATTACTCTAAGAAGTCAAAATGAATGAAGGAAATTTTGCGAAAATCGCTGACTATATATGGCATAAGGCGGCTTTTTGTATTAGTCCATCTGAAGGGGTTTCAGGAGGGATTGTCACTATGTGGAATAATGCTAAAATTCAAGGATCTCTTATGGCCCATAATAAATACTTTTTGATTATCAAAATTTCCATGAATTTTTTGAACTAGACGTTGGTCAATGTCTATAGACCGAATAATAGAGCTTTGAGATAGAAATTATGGATAGACTTGAGCAGCTTCAGGGATAATCTTCAGAACACTAAATGGATGTTAGTCGGAGATTTCAACACCCCTTTATACCCTTCTGAAAAATAGGGTGAAATTATTGAATACTCGGGCAACATGTTCGACTTTGCTGAATTCATCACTGATTAGGGATTATTGGACATAGAGTTGCAGAACCAAAATTTTACTTGGACCAATAGAAGAAGAGGTGATCAAATGATTCAGGGTAAACTAAAAAGATTTCTGATATCAAACAACTGGAATGATTATCAGAATATGCATGCGCAGGGTTTATCTAGAACCATGTCTGATCACTGCCCGATTGTCCTCAATTGGAGAGAACATGGACATCATAGACCTCACCCATTTCGTTTTGAAGCTATGTGGGTTAAACACAAAGGTTTTAGACAAACGGTGGCTCAATGGTGGAATATTTCCATTCAAGGTACTCCCATGTTTAGAATAGTCAAGAAACTCCAACACATTAAACAAGAAGTTTATTGCTGGAATAGATACAGCGTTGGGCAGGTCTTCCAGCAGAAGAAAAATATAATGGAAAAACTCAAGGCTATACAGCAATTGATAGATCAAGGGGATGACTCTGAGGACACCTTAGAAGAAGAGAATATCTTGTTTTCAGAATGGAAGAATCTTATGAAAAGAGAAGAGGTTTTCTGGTAACAAAAATTCCGTGTTCAGTGGCTTAAAGAGGGGGATAGGGATACTGTTTTTTTTTTTTTCTCTCAGCGATGAAACATAGGAAAGCCAACTCAATAACTAAGCTTGCCTTGGGTAATGGCAACATTATTACTGAGGATAACGAAATAGGGGAACAAGCCAGGGTGTTCTTTCAGAACCTACTTACGGAAGAAAATAATAATGATAGAATATGAATCAATTCATTGATAAAATCCTCTGTTTAATAACAGAAGAAGATAATATGGAAATGTTAAACCCTATATCCAAGGAAGAAGTCCATGTTTTATTCTCCATGTGTGCTTTTAAAGCCCCGGGTTCTGATGGCTTTCCTCTTATATTCTTTCAGGAATATTGAGAGATTGTAGGCGCAGACTTCACAGCGGCCGTTCGTGATTTTTTCAGATCTGAAAAACTTTTGAAACAAGTGAATAATACCTTCATCGTACTTGTTTCTAAAAAAGCTCAACTTTCACATCTCGCTGATTTTAGACCCATTAGTTTATGCAACACTGTGTATAAGTTATGGTACTAAACTGCTAATCATGAGGATTCAACCCTTGCTTGACAAAATTATTTCTCCTGCTCAAAAAGGTTTCATTCCGGGTAGACAGATTTTTGATGCTGTGATCACCACACATGAGACTATTCACTCCATGGATAAGAGCGGAATCCCTGGGATGGCCCTCAAACTTGACATTTCTAAAGCCTATGATATAGTCTCATGGACTTTTCTATTTCAAGTGATCAAAAAATTTGGGTTTAATGATAAACTGTCTTGTTTATTATGGAATGCGGTCTCTTCTGCTAAATTTTTAGCGCTGATTAATGGTGTTCTTAGAGGGTTTTTCTCGTCCTCGAGAGGAATTTGTTAGGGAGACCCTCTCTCCCCGTACCTATTCATCATTATCGCTGAGGCACTGGGAAGATACATACAAGCGGATATAGTCTCAAAAAAGCTAGTAGGCATCAACCCTGCGTCTTTCCTTCATCCTATGGTTATACAACAGTTTGTAGATGATACCATCTTATTTGGCATCTCATTGGTGATCGAAGCTAGAAGACGGAAGAAAATATTAAATGATTATGCCAGAGACTCGGGACAAAGCATAAATTTTTAGAAAAGCAATGTGTACTTTTTCAACACTTCTAATGAACTTAGACATATAATCATTGATATATTAGAATGGACTGAAGCTGGCCTACCAGCTACCTACCATCTACCTACCTGGGTCTCCCACTCTCGGTCAAAGAGGTATCTCTAGGTTTTTGGAATGGAATTGTGGAAAGAACACAGAGGAAACTTCTTGGGTGGAAGGAGAAACTACTCAGCAGTGCTGGTAAGCTGCAACTTCTTTGGGCATCATTGCAAGGTATTCCTACTTCATGTTTCTTTTTAAAATTCTTAAGTATTTTGCTGAAACGCTAGAACAGATCCAAAGGAAATTTTTATGGACGAGAGTGGTAGACAAACAGAGAATGTCTTTAGTCATATGGGAAAAAGTGTCTCCCAAAATCTCATGGTGGACTTAATATAAGATCCATCAGGGACATGAATAAAGCCCTTCTCTCAAAAGTTAGTTGGACCCTAATCCATAACAACAGTGAGTGGAGAGAAATAATGTATGCCAAATACATGCATAGCATTGATGATTTCAACTTTCTTCAATAGGCGGGATTACCCCAGGGGTTTGTGATATGGAATAAAATGCTAAAAAGTAGAAGCCTTCTCAAATAGGGAATTAGGTGGAAGCTTGAAAACCGGGAAGATTAAATTCTGGTAAGATACCTAGTTAAGGGACAAGGCTCTCATTTCTCAAAGAAACTATGGAGAAATTGCTGACTTGACTACCCAGTTCTTTGGAGATAGAGTTAGTGATTATATGGAAAACAACAATGAAATAAAGAGCTGGAAAAACCTTTTGGATCGCTGTGGGCACAACCCTAAGCTTCTCCCAAAAATTCGAGAGATCCAGCAATGGGTCTAGGGGATCGAAATCCCGCTCTTCCCTCAGGGGGATGAAGAATGGATCGTTCTTTGTCAAATCTGCCTACCATCTGCTTACTCTTGAAATTCAGAATAAGGAGGTATGGAAAAAGGTTTGGAATCATAAACTTATTCTAAAGATTAACTTGTTTTGGTGGGTTGCTGCCCATAACAAAATCCTTACTTAGGGCAACCTTCAAAAGAGAGGGTTTACTTTGGTAAACAGAGGTTTTCTGTGTGGTTCAAAAGAGGAAACAGTTTCACACTTATTTATCCATTGTGAGTTTGCCAGCGATTTATGGGGCACAATTGTTGACAACTTTGGTATTGAATGGGTTTGCAATTCTGACATTAAAGAAGTAATTATCAGTTGCAACTCAACCTTCACACATCCCTAGATTAAGGAATTATGGAAGCAAGCTCTGCCATGTTTAACTTGGACTTTATGAAAAGAGCGCAATCACAGAATTTTCAGGGACACTGCTAGAAATGCTTCTCCGGTGTTTAACTCTTTTGCTAGGACCATCTTGGGAAGTGTTACAACAGCGCATATTAGTGTTGCGGAAAAACCCCTATCTCAATTTGAAAGACAAATTGCAGCGAAATAGAAGGTTCTAAACCTTATCCCTGGGCACGATAATTCTAAAATTTTACAGAGACTTCATACTAAATGGATACCTCCTAAACCCAATTGGATGAAACTCAACTTTGATGGGGCATCCAAGTTGAGTGGTAAAGCTAGTGGAGGAGGAATTATAAGGAATAAAAAAATATGGATGTCTGCTGTCTATGCTGGTGGAATTGGTTGCCAAAGCAATAACTACGCTGAAGCTATGGCTTTGCTATGGGGATTAAAGTTAGCTATATCCCTAGGAATAAGAAATTTGAATATTCAAGGAGATTTCAAGATGGTCATAGATGCCGTTAATAGAGCATCTAACGCTGGAATTCAGTTAAAAGACATCATTACTGATATCCAATTTTTTTTACAATTTTTTTTCGAAGTTGAGATTACTCACACCTACAGAGAAGGCAACAACGCTGCTGATGCTTGTGTCAACTTTGGTCAGCAATTCTCAAGATGGAGGGTATGGCGACAATATGCTCATATTCCCCTAAATATTAGAGAGATCATTCAAAAAGAGACTACGGATAAGGAATGATGCACATTGATGACAAAGATAGCTTTAGAAGGTGGTCTACGTGGAGAAGGCCATCGGGGATCTCGAAAAATGATAACTTTAGTAGTTCCTTGATTATCATTATTAATTCCTTGTATCATGAGGGGAACGTGTGAGAGTCGCATCATGATAACCAAGGGTATTTTCAAGCATGGGAGTAGACGTCACCGCGGCAGGGCATTTCGTGAAATGAGCCTTCACAGAGACATTTAGCGCAAACGAAAGCGAGGGCTTGCTACTTGTTTGAAGCTCAAGGCGAAAATTGGAAATTTCATCGGCTGGGTCTGCAATCACAGAATGGGGGGAGACCGTATTAGGACTGACCCTGTATCCTGCTGCGAATTTAAGGATAACCCATTAGTCTGGCATTATTGTAAAGGAGGTATCAACCCGTATTTGGAAAGGCTAAATGGTTATGACGAAAATTTGTTCGATCAGTTTGCAAGATCCTGGTTGAATAGGCGGGTCACTGTGGGCAGTATTAGCTTTGAAATCTCCGAAAAGGTGATTTCGATGGCCACGGGAATGACCATGCAGGGTTTAAAGCTCCAAAGGAAAACCAAAATCATGGATTTGACCAGTCACACACTGTTTTTGGGTGAAGGAGAGGAACTCGTCCCGTATCAAGGAGGGTTCGAACGCGCCAAACTTTCAGAGCCATGGGATGATGTCTGCTACATTCTCATGAAATACTTCACTCTTGAGGGGCGTTATACTAGGTTTTATAACTACCACCTTTTTTTAAATAATTTTAGATGCAATGCTATTATCAAACTTTCCTTTCTACTTGCTTTCTTCATTGGAACACTATCCTGAGGGTGAGAGCCAAAATGGCCAAGAAGGCGGACATAAAACCTATTCCCCTACACCAGGGGCTTATTTTTTGTCTCTACAATTTTCACCGCGCCCTTGAGCCAAACAGGAAAATCAGAGATGTTAATGAAGACATTCCCTCAAACCCAGTGTTTGACGATGCAATTGAGGAATCATGGGTTTCCCTTGCTCCTACCAAAACCAATGATGCCCCTTTCTCCACCCCCGATAAGACCCCTGTTAATACCCCCAGCGCCCTTGTGAGTAAAAAGGGAAAGAAGAGGAAGGTTGATGGAGAAAAAGAAAATGTTGAAGAGAATACGGAAGGGACCCACAGGAATCCAGGCAGGGCCACGGGGGGCCAAGGTGGCAAACCTCACAAGCCTTCCAAAATAAGTAAGGAAGGTTTCCCTTTTGGAGTGCGCAGGTCAGGGAGGATCGCTGGCAAACCAGCGCTGAAGGCCAGGGTGATTGATTATTCGAAAAGTGCTTCCGACGATGCAACCCAAAATGAAGAGTCTAAAGAGCTAGAAACCCAGAAAATTCGGAGGACACGGGAGGGAAACAGGATTCTCGGGTTTTTGAGGTCACTGAAGAGCATGGTGCTGACTCTATGGGAACTGCTGACAATAAGGGGAAGATGCATGTCGAGGAAGATGGTGAGGATACGGAGAATGAGAATGATTGGAAAACCGAAATTGGGGCCTTGAAGGACCGAATTCAAAAGCTGGAAAAGGTCTTCGCCAAAGGCCTTCGAAATACAATTTTGCTGAATATGTTTATGTTGGAAGTGGTGGGTAATCCTGGGAATGCTGACAATGTGGAGAATGAGAAACTTAAAGATCTTGTTACTTCTATAGTTATGTAGTTTCGACCTTTCTGACTTTGGTCTTTCCGTTATTTTTGTTTTGCTTCTCACTGTGTTTCTCCGCTGTGCCGTTGTTACTATGCTGGGAGCTTTTGTTTGGCTGCCTTCTTGTCTTTTTTGACTGTATAGGGTTCGGCCCCTAGTTTGCCACCTTACTTAATCAAAAACTAAAAATTGAAGGTCTAGTATGTGATGGAGTTGAGGAGCAGTTCAACAGCATGTATAACTGAAAATTAAAACTCTGGTTGTTTGATCCTACAACACGTATATCTGAAAATCTAGAGTCTGGGCTTTTGTTGGAGAAAGAAGTTGTACAGCATATACAACAGAAAATTGGAAGTCTGGTTTTTCGATGGAGACAAGAAAGAGGTTCGGTGGTCCATGTAACTGAAAATTCAGAGTCTTGTCTACATATAAACGAAAATAAAATTACCTTGATACAGCCCTCTGGCAAAGAAAAATTATTTTAGGTTTGAAGGACTATTAATAGAAAAAAATAAATTATTTTGAGTTGTATCAAATTTCTCACACAACCTGAAAAAAAATATAATTCTTTTGGTTGAAGAAACGATCTTCACCTATAACCAAAAAAATAAATTCTGCTCTTTGAATATGAAGATTGAAGACCTCTACAGAATTTGAAACATCCGGACATCATTGCTTTTATTATTCTTTGTTAATTCCGAGAAAATAGAAGTCTGAAGCTACATGGAAATTCCACAAAGCAATGGAAAACCAAATTCTATCCGTGAGGACCAATTTGTTTTCTGCCATAAATAACGCATCTGTAAACCACTATGAACCCAATGAGCAATCTTTAGAACCTTTAGTTACTAAATGGTGAGTTCTGGCCGAAGGTTACTCTCAAGAGGTCATTGTGCATCTTTAAAATATGTTTTGTAATATTTATTCCTAATGTAATTTATGACTGGTCATTCTATTCTTAAATAGATTACTCTTAGGATCAGAAGTTGACAATGAAAGGTATAGATTCTCCACTTGCATCTTAGCCCCATCATCTCTAGGGGTACTCATCTCCATGCCTTCCCTGGCAATTGGCAATGAATAGGCGACTTGATATTGGCTTCTGTTATGTGAACAGCAGGTCCTTTAAGATTTGAATTTAATGGCCAGTTTGAGCCTTCTGCTTTGAGAAGGCTAGATGATTGCATATAGGATTTGTCTTGGGCTTCTTTTGTAGTTACTACTACCATGTAATCAGTGATAGTTCCCACCTATCCTCCTTTGATTCCCTTTCAAGGCATCATCAAAGATCAGCGTCACTCTAGGGAAGAGAGGTTGCTTTCATATTTCGTTGGTATCATTCTTATTTTTGGGATCCCTTCAAGTGGAGGTTTATTTCACCTTTCACTGTTTCTGTTTGGGTTTGGTATCACTGTGATCCTTTGGATACCTTCAAGTGGAGGGTTGCTTTCCATTGTTTATTTTCGTTTGGGTTTTCCATTCTGCTGTTGTTTGTACAACATGCTTAATTCTTCCAAAGTTGTGGAACTTGTTTTTCTGTTTTTACTCAACGTCTACTTGCACTTGCGGGTTAGTTGGTCCCAACACTTTCAAGTTAGTTTGCATGGCAAATTGGGTTTTGTATCCATTTTCGTTGGATAGACCATGTTCATGCGAGAAAACTCCATAGAAAACACTAAGCGTAAAAGTGGAGTCTTGACCTCCCAACATGCTTTTGAAAATTTGGGTTGCTTGGCTTTTTCGAGCCACTTTAGGGGGTCATTTTGGTTTGCACATTGAGTCGGTGTCCGAACTGTGTCCCATTGGGACGACCAAGGTTGTGTGATTAAGGTACATATAAAACACTTGTGTTGGGATCAAGTTCTTGAGAACTTAGCTCGCACGTGAAAACTCTTGAAAAACTTGCTAATTTCTTTGGTTAGATATGTTGTAGCTTGTTTTGGATTTTCCAAAATTTCAAACCTAATTGAGTTTTCAACTCCCAATTCAATTTTAGGAGGTCAAATTTTAACTTCCCTATGCTAATGGGCATCATGTTTTGATTAGGTCTTGGTGGCACTTTGGGGGATTGCTTTGTTAATCAGATTTTTATCCTTGATTTTGTTATTGTCGATTGGTTGATTTTTTGTAGTTGTAGTTAGGGTTGGAAACCTGACTAGGTCTTCAAAAGACATAGAAGGGGTTGTGCTATAGTGGTAATCTGAGTTTCAACTCCGTTTGGGTCTTGATTTCGTCGGGTTAGGCATCGTAGTGTTAAGTAGAACATTTTCTGTACTCAAGTCAACACATTCATCGACATCAGAGCGGGGTGCTAGTTGGGGAAAGTTTAGGTTGGGGGTGGTCCCCACGTTCAACATATAGTTGTAATCAGGGCCCAAAATATGATTGGGTTTGTGGCCCCTTCATCGTTTTAATCCAATTTTATCGGGCTCGAGATGTTGATGGGCCCTGCAAGTCCATCCTTAAGTATTCAATTATGCAATGTGGGTTACAAACCCAATTGCAATACGAGCCCCTCCAACGCAAATTCAACAACGCTATTCGGGGGTCCCAAGCTCAATTAGGTCTTGGGCCCCCACTTCATTTAAATTTTTATCTAATTGGGGTTTCACCACTCGATTAGGTCTCGGACCTTTTAAAACGTCAATCCCTTTGTTAATCGGGGGTTGAAAAATTGATTAGCAATGTAAAATTCAAAAAAAACAAAAAATGAATCTCTATGCCTCCCAGATGCCCAAGTAGTTTTGGGAGGCCATTTTTAAGCACGTGGTGGTTTTTGCCCATAATTTTTTCACTGGAATTTCGGTTTTTCGATCCATCTGCAACATTAAGACGTTGGTTTCGCTTTGAACGTCATGGTGTTATAAATTTTAGAAATTTTGCTCGGTGTTAAACCTGTACGTGGTTTACTTTAACATTTTAATAAAGTGCTTTTAATTGCCAATTCTAATTTGCTTTTTGGTCTTTTTGCAAACAAAAGGGAAAAGAGGTAGCATTTTGGAGGGAAATGAGGAGATGGTCACCACATTTAATGGCTTCATCTACCTTTCGGAGGGAAAATGTTCTCCTACACAAATTTGAGGCATTTTAGGAGTTGACTCATTTTGACTTCGAGGAGCATATTGTGAATCAATCATTTTTATTTGTTTTAAGTGTAATTTCTCTCTCTTTTGTTGACCTGCGTTTATGATAGTGAAATTTATGTCTAAACGATTGTAGAACATTCACACCATGTGCTATTCAAGGATATTTCTATTAATCAAAGTTGCAAATATTTGATTTCTTTCCCTACACATGTAAATGGTGACTGTTGTTTTTCTTTTCATTTTCTCAACCCTTAGACTCTCAGATGGGCTCCATTGGTGATTGTGCACACACTCCCCATGTTTGCGATCGATTTTGTGGATGTTTGCAATTGGGACAAATGAATTTGGGTTCATAACATGTTTTTATTTTCTTTGCCCTTTCTCTTTTGTCATTTTTGATAAATCGGTTAGCCATGGTTAGTGTAGGACCTAAATGCAATCTGTTCTGAATAATAAATCTTGATTGCAATCTTTGTTTAATTTCATTGCTATCTTGTTATGGCATTGTTGAACGTCTATAATGCAATGAATGAAAACATTCAACTCAATCGCAGTTTCATTTAATCAAAACTTTTAAACACTGATTTTTTATTTAGGTAAATTTGAATGTATGCATGGTTTTTATCATTTCTTGAAACACATATTGAAAACTTGCATCACTGAAACAACTAAATTTGCATTGCCTTCCAAATTGTGTACAAGACCAGAGCAACATTTAAATTCAAGTTAATATTCCAAACTAGCAGGGCCCTTGTATTGGAACAGTTCCGTAGAGACCAACTAGTCACCTAGTACGCCTTGACCTAACAAAAATAGATTTTAGGGAGACCTTTGGGTCTCATTTCGCTGAATGGACGACCGTCTCTGCTGAGTTGGTGTGTCGAACAACCCATCGATAGATTAACGCTAGGTGGGCATAAACTAGAATTTAATGAAAATTATAAATTTTGACACTTTGGAGGAGTTGCCGAAAATGATATTCCAGGTTTTAAAATCGGGAAATTGAATTTTTAAATCCACCAATGGATTTTGCTTGGCTTGGTGGAAGTGGTTGCCTTGTGAACATTCCAGGGTATGTTCATGATTTGCTTAAGAATCCTGATAAATTGTCCTAAATGCATATAGTGGGGTTTGAAACACTGAAAACATATTCAGGTATTTAAGGATGCCATTATTTGGACTCAAATCCAGCATGAAAACATTATATGTGCCTTTTTTCTTTACTTTTTGGATGAGGTTGCTTACAATTGGTACTTAGACTTGCTACATGTGTATATCACCTCATACATTATCTTTAAAAATATTTTTGTTATCCATTTTAGCATGGCCACTGACCTCATTGCCTTGTATTCTCAGTTTGCCACAACACGTAGCGCCTAATGAACCCATGAACACGTTCAATGTTCATTTTTATCAATTATACAAGTGGTTGAAAGAGCCATTCTTACAAATGAATGCGGTTGCTGTTGAAATTTATCTTAAAACATTGGATCTCCTAATTGCCATGCTTATGTTGAGGATCCTCAAAAATTGCTATCACAACTTTGGCATTGACATGTCAAGAAACCTTCACTATTGAACAACAATCAATACCACATGATTATGGTGCTAACCCATTTTATTTGTTAGGACAATTGAGTGTTTATGCCCCAAATCCTTTGACTTATTTGCATGTGAGTTAACCTATGGACTAATTTGCACATTATAATCAAACATTGCCTCAAACATACAATCAACCAAACCTCCTCGTGATAAATGAGAACCCTGTTAATACATTTAATGCCTGCAATTATGTTATATTTAGATTTAATCAGTATGTTGTTTCTTGTTTTAATGATCAAACGTCTTTCGGTGTTATTCGTTAAACAAGTGCCATTTTTTACAAGGGATTTCTAACAAGCAATGCACAAGTTGACCTATGAGACCATGTTCCCAAGTTCACAATTTGGGTTTTACGGATGTGGAAATGAGATAAATGTTGAAGCAATCATGTTGATCAAGAATGTTCTATTCTATAGGTAAGACCCAGTTTAAGAAAACAGTGATGAGGATGACTCTGATGATGAAATAACAACAATTATTTTTGGTGAATTTATGTGTGAAAATCAGGGTAGTAAAGAGCTCCTTACATAAGAAAGTAAATCAAAAACCTCTTGTAATCACCCTGAATATGAAAGAGAAGGATTGGAGTAGTTGGATGAAGAAGATGTGCATGTGAAACAAACCTATCGTATGCTACTATTCCTATGTTTTGTTACGCCCTTAACCTATAGTGAGTTTGATGATATGTGTGACTAACTTGTGGTTTACATACCTTCATATTATCTCATTGCATTTTTTGATGTTCTTAGTATGGTCAGCGTATGAAATAATCATGACTGAGTAGACTATATATAAGAGGTAGTGGTTAGTCTTTCCAGATATATTGTGAATTATGTTCTTATTACATTGTTGTGGAGGTTGCCCCCTCAAAATGGCTCTGTCATATTATTCAAGTATTCTGCTATTTTGTTAATTGTTATTGTGGATTTGTTTATTATGTTCTTAATTCTACGATATATTATTCTATTGTTGTGAATTATCTAAGTAATTTTATTGCAACTGGTATTAAAGCTTCAGTTTGGGCAAGTTTATATGACACAAGTTTTTGGAATATAGTGTCCTGAGCACTAGAAAGTCAAAAAAACATAACTTTTGATTTGAGAAGAATTGATTTTTTGTCACTGCAATTTCATTCATGGATTTTTTACAGAAGAGAAAAAATAAAAAAATAAAGTCTGGGTTTTTTTTACCTTGTGTAAATTAGCAGTCATTGGATTTGTCTATGTGAAATGATCACAACGATTTATTCTATCGATACGCTTTTTCGTGTTAAAATTTTTCATCCTTGTGCACATTAACAGTCGTTGGATTTGTCTTGATGATACGATCACAAAGGTATCATTTGCTAATAAATTTTTTCAGAGTTGCAACCCTTTTAGGGTTTGTGCATCATTGGGCCTAATACTCGTGGACATGGGAAAGGGCAAGAAATGTTTAAAACTCCTCACAAGGATGACAAGGAGTTCAAAAATTTTGATCTGTTTATTTTAGAGGCAATTTAACAACTTAAGTCAAAGTTGCAGGTTATGGTGTAGAAAGATGATCTCAATGTGGTTAAAGGGGACATCATGATGCTGAGAGGGGTCTTGAATAGCTTGTGAGATTAATTACAACAAATAACTAGATAATTGGCCAAAATTTTAGCTCAACAATTGTAAAATAACTCCCCACTACAATTTGGTTCTCCTCCAAACAATCACAATGCCAATCCTGGTACGAAGCCGTTGTTACAAAAAGTGGACCTATGCAAGATTGATGGTAATGATCCACTCACATGGCTTACTCAAGTTGAAAATTTATTTGATTTAGATCAAACTCCTTGTTCACAAAAGGTGGTCATGGCCTTTCTATATCTGGAACCTAAACAATTCATTTGGTATAGCTGGTTGTGTACTTAAAAGAAAAAGAAGGGTGTCCTAGTTTCATAGTTGATATTTTATGAAGAGTTAAAACTTCACTATCACAACAATGTCTCCGAAAACTATTTCAGCTAACTAGCCAAGTTGTGTCAAATTGGGATGGTAAAGGACTACATTCATCAATTTTAAAATCTCTCCTTACGTGTGACAGATATCACTGAGGAAAATATGACTGACCTATTTTTGAATGGCCTCAAAGATAGAATCCTATTAGAGGTTTGCATGTTTCATCACAATAAAGTATCTGAAGCCATACTAGGGACACATATGGATGGGAAAAAAGTGCTAATCAAACGAATACCTTTCACTAATGTTCATGAACGCACCTTCTTAACACCATCATTTATATAGCCTACTTGATTGACACCACAACAAATTGAAGAAAAACGTGCAAAAACTTTATGTTTTGGATGCGATAAAAAATGGAGCAAAGGACATTGATGTGCTGAAAAGAAGTTGTTTTACATTGAAGGCACCAATGAGGAGGAAGAAGATGACAAGAATTCAGGGGCAGATTTGGAAGAACCCAAGAATGAATCTGAGTATTCTCAACCTACTATTTCCTGTCATGCACTTTCATGCATTAGTACTCCTCAAACTCTTAAGGTGGTGGATTTATTGAAGAAATAGAAGGTGATTGTGTTAGTTGATCCTGAAAGTACACATAACTTCATCAACAGTAAATTGATTCTTTAAAAAACTATTTCATTTATGTAGTTCTAAAATTTCAGGACATGATTATAGATAGTGGTACCCTCAATTGTTCTGAAAAATGCCATATCATTAAGATTGTTATGGGAGACTACTTTTTAGATTCCCCTATGTTTACTATTTTTATGGGAGGATCTGACATTATTTTGGGAGTGCATTGGCTCATCAGTTAGGCACTATTGAGATGAATTTATAAAAACTATTAATGAAGTTTCATTCAAAATCCAAAACTTTTGAACTGTATGGATTACAAACTAAATCGCTATAATTGATTAGTTCATATCAAATGATAAAGATTCTCAGAAAATGTGTTGAAAAATTTGTGGCATGCTTATTTCCATAGAGGTTCAACCAACCAAGGAGTCTACACATCAAGATTTATAAATGGTGCTAGATGACCATTATGTTGTTTTTGATGATATACCAAAAGGACTTCCTCCAAGCTACACATATGATCCTGCCATCAGGGTCATTCCAGGGAGTACAACACCCAACATCAGACCCTATAGGATCCTTATGCTTATAAGAGTGAGATTGAAAAGATGGTACAAGATATGTTGGAGACATAAATCATTTGATATTATCAAATTGAATATTCCTCCCCTGTAGTCATGGTGCAAAAGAAGGATAAAACTTAGAGGATGTGCCTAGAATAAAAAGAACTCAACAAATACACCATCAAAGATAAGTTTCTTATTCGAGTAATTGACAATTTGCTAGATGAATTATATGGTGCTATTTATTTTATCAAGTTAGACCTTTGTTCTAGGTATTATCATATTCGAATCCGCGATGAGGACATACCTAAAACAACTTTCAGAACTCATGAATGTCATTACGAATTTATGGTCATGCCTGTTGGCTTCACAAATGCACCATTTGCATTTTAGAGTTGGATGAATACTATTTTTGGGAAATTTTTGAAAAAGTTTGTATTGGTGGTTTTTGACGATATCCTCATAGTAAAAATTAGGAAGACCATTTGAAGCATGTGAAACAAAGACTTTCAATTCCGGAACAACATCAATTTTATGCCAAACTTTTCAAATATGCTCTTGGTGTCCAAGAGGTGGAGTGTTTGGGTCATATTGTTTCACATAGAGTGAAAGTTAGTCTTAAAAAAATTCAAGCAATGGAGTAGCAGGTTCTCAAGACCCTTAAAAATCTCCAAGGATTTATGAGGCTAACTAATTACTATCACAAGTTTGTCAAAATTATTGTAGCATTGCAACCCCACTCACATCTTTGTTTAAGAAAGACTCCTTCCAATGGACCGATTCAGATACCAAAGCATTTGAACAATTGAAAATGACTATGTGCATATCTCCAATTTTGGATACTCCCAATTTTTTAAAAAACTTTTGTTGTGGAGTGTGACGCATCAGGGTATGGCATGTGAGTTGTATTCATGTAAGAAGGTAGACCACTAACATTTGAAAGTCATCAACTAAAGGGAAAAAATATGCTCAAACCAATCTAGGAGAGAGATGATGGTTATTCTACAAGCAGTCAAGCAATGAATATCTTATTTGGTGGGTTATCGCTTTCAGGGAAAGATTGATCATGATAGCCTTAAATATTTTTTGGAATAATGATTATCCTCTGAAGAACAAAAAAAATAGGTTACTAAAATTTTAGATTATGATTTTGAAATAGTCTATAAGAAAGGAAAAGAGAATGTGGTAGCAGATGCATTATCTCAAAGGGATGAATTAGTGGAGGCATTGTTATATGCAATGACTATTTGGCAAGTAGATTGATTAGATGAAGCAAGATCATAATGGGAGAGTAAAAATGCTACCTATGATTTGATTCAAAATCTTCAGTAGGATTTTAGGGAAAATTTTACATTGAAGGGGAACACATTATGGTATAAATAAAGATTATACCTTTGTAAGCATTTTCTCCTCAAACATAAAATCCTTTAGGAACTTCATGCATCTCCATTGGGAGGTCACTCAGGAGTTTTGAAAATATATCATAAAATCAAGCAAGATTGTTTTTGAGAAGGACTCAATGGGGATGCCTAAAATATGTGGCTGAATGCATGGTATGTCAACAAAACAAAGGTGAAAACTCCAAGACTCCAGGTCTTTTGCAACCTATATCCATCCCTAGCCAACATTGAGAGGAGGTTTCCATGGATTTCATTACTGAGTTACCATAATCTAAAGGTAAAAATATTATCATGGTAGTAGTGAATTGACTCACCAAGTATGCTAATTTTTATTCTTTATCACAACCATTTGTTACCAGTACAGTAGCTTCTATTTTTCTCAATATATTTCATAAATTGCATGGTACTCCAAAGATCATTGTAAGTGACCTAGATCTCATATTTACTAGTAATTTTTTGACTGAATTATTTACATGTTTGGGCACCTAGTTGGCTCATAGCTCATCCTATCATTTTCAATCTTATGGAAAAACAAAGGTAATCAAAAAATGCCTAGAAGTGTATCTTCCTCATTTTGTTTTCAATAAACATGACAAATGAGATCATTGGTTACTACTTGTCAAATGGTGGTATAACACTTCTTTCAAATTGTCATTTTTTATGGCATTGTATGGGTATCACCCCACATCCATCACTTTTGTCTTGACGATGCATCCCAAGGTTTGAGCTGTTGAGGAACACATTCACCATTGATAACAGGTACTAGTTAGTTTGTGAAAAATTTAGCAATGACACAAAATAGAATGAATTGACAAGTAGATCAACACCATAGTGAGTGGAATTTTGACATAGATGATTGAGTCTTTGTGCATTTGTAGTCATATAAATAGATGTCTCTGAAGCAACAAAAAAAAGATAACAAGATGTCACCTAATTATTATGTCCTTATTATATCTTGTAGAAAATTTGTAATGTGACTTACAAGTTAGAATTGCCCTCGTCCATTTGCATACATCTGGTATTCCATGTATCTTTCTTGAAGAAGGTAATTGGGCATATAGTTTCCACTCAGATTGAAGTACTTATATTGGATGAAGAAGGTTGAGTAAATCTAGAGCCATAAGAGATCCTTTACATGTGCACTAAATAACTATAGACTAGAATACTTAAGGAACATTTGATCAAATGGAAGAACTTACATTTTGAAGATGCAACATGGGAGGATGAAACATTTCTATAAAAATATCCTGATTTGATTCAACATTGAGGACATCATTATTTTGAAGGGGAAGGACATACTATGTCTTTAACTTATAATGCGTTTAGGGATATGTGTGGCTGACTTGTGGCTTACATACCTTCATATTATCTTATTACATTTCTTGATGTTCTTAATGTGTTCAGCTTATGGAATAACCATGGCTAAGTAGAGTATATATAAGAGGTAGTGGTTAGTCTTTTAGGATATATTGTAAATTCTATTCTTATTTCATTGTTGTGGAGGTTGCCTCCTTGAAATGGCTCAGTCATAATATTCAAATATTCTTCTCTTTCACTAATTATTATTGCGAATCTACTTATTATGTTCTTAACTCCTTGATATATTATTCTATTATTATGAATCATCTAAATGATTTCAATACATGTTTGGTGCATTGATTCAGGAAGATCAACAACTTAGTTGCAGTTTTAGCTCTCATCTTGTCATTGGAGATTGATGAAATAGAGGAAGACAAGGTTGATATTCATTGTTTGCATGAGGAAGATGAATTAAAATGATCTCAAAACTAAATATACACGGCTTCAAGGGAACCTTAATTTTGATCTAGTTGGGGCAGACTCGAATGAGGCAATCACAAGGTTTCTCACCTTTGAAGAACAACACTTATGCATTGCTGATGATAAGCAAAAGGAAGATGAAAATCAATATGTTCCTATGTTTGAAAGTTTAAATAACTTGGAGCAATCTTTAAAGTATGATTGTAACAATGTGGTGCTCCTCTCAGAAATAGAGTCAATCAAATTAGAAATGAATTATCATGAGCACAGTGGTCCAAATGAAGAAATGAGTCCAGTGGGAGTCAGAGTTGATAATACCTTGATCCACTATAACTCTCCACATACTTCAACCACTGATGATAAAAATAGATGGTCATTGAATTGTGAAGAACAAACCTTGTACCTTCTAAATGATGAAAGTGACAAGAAGGATGCTATGATATCATTCATATCATAAAGAGAGCAAAAGACAAGTGATTCACTGATTATCTATCACAAAGAACATATCTTTTCCAAGTTAGGTGCTCTAATCTCTCTGATATGTGTTGATACTTTCCCCTATCCCTCATTGCAATTCATTGTATGGGTAGATGTATTTCTCAAACCCTATCCCAACTATTTTTTACAAATTAAATGTAAGTACATTAAATTTAATAATGAAAAATTGCTTAATTTGTATGAGAACATCATAAATAAGACTCTTTGAGATAATATGCATGAATGAAAAGGGAAACATCACCATAAATACAAATATACTTTTGGTAGGATCCCTACCAAAAGTATATTTGTATTTATGGTGATGTTTCCCTTTTCCCTACCAAACCTTCTCAAAATCCTATGTGTAAAGATATTTCATCTCAGGTGTCTAACTAATGAAGATGTCCTACAACCTATTCGTGTGCTCTTCCTCATACTCCAGGTTTGAATTTTATTGACAATGGCATGTAAATACCTTCTCTTTGCTTTACTACTTTGTTTCTTGTTTTTATTTCTTGCTTTCTATTTTTTTCTTGATATTCATCGTTGGTCCAACCTCATTGTTTGTTTCTTTTTGGTCTAACCCTGTTTGTTTTTGCCATGTGGGTTCCTCATTGATCAAAGAATGAGGAAGAAAAGTTTGTAGGTAAGTAACACAAATAACGTTTTGGTGCTTAAAGTACTATGATTAGTTTGTAGCTTAAGATTCTATTTTTAGATCAGTTTTGAAAACTTAGGATATCATGTATGTTTTGGATTTATTCGCGTTTGGGTGAGTTTGGATCAACTATTCAACCTCTAAAGATATTCCCCTGAAACCATGCACATAAATTACATTTAATAGTTTCTGGTTTGTTTAGATGAACATGATGTGGTTGAGATCTAGGGTGGAAAATATATAGTTCTAATTTTCCGTTTGACACAATGGTTCCCAATATAGAATTAAGATAATAAAAAACTAAAGGAAAAAAGAAAAAAGAAAAAATAAAAGATTTAAAAAAAAAAAACCCTCAATTCCTAGGTGATTTAGGCAACTTCTCTTGGGGATATGGATGTTCGACTGGAAGTATATCAAGGCCTTGAGTGGGATTAAAGACTTCTCCATCAGGTCTGTGGATGCTTACTAAGAGCTAAGCAATATACAGGTGAACTTTCTCAAACTCAAATTCAATAACATGATAATTGAAGCTGTAATAGTCAGTCCTTGCAGATTCTATGAAGTGGTAGTTAACTCACTTGCACACCCCTGGTCAATGATGATATCATATTTAGTCTTTTAGGCATTCCCTTATTTTTCTCTCTTGAATGTGTTCATGTTCCATGTGCTATTTCAGCCAGAGATTTGGGACTCATAGACATGTTTTTCTAGTTTCAAAATACTCAAGTGTATTTTACAACATAGTCACCTTTTGTTGTTTCTTGCAAAACATGCCCTATTTCCTTCAAAATCATGGAACCCATTTTTTGCTTTTGTTCGGCACCTGCTTTCACTTGCGGGCTAGTTGGTATAAAGAATTTTAAGTTTCCTTGGTGGGATGTCTTAGTTTGTGTACAGAATCAGGACCTGTAACCACCTCCATTGGATAAACCATGTTTGTTTGATAAAATTTCATATAAAACACATAGTATAAAAGTGGAGTCTTGACCTTGTAATTTGACTTTGAAGACCTAGCTTGTTTATATCTCTCATATCATTTTAGAGGTTATTTTGGTTCACATGCCAAATCAACATCTGAAACCTATCCCATTGGGACAACTAAGCTCATGTGGTAAAGTTTCATATAAAACACTTGTGCTGAAACAAGTTCTTGATAACTTAGATTGCACGTGAAAAGTCTTAAAAAAGTTGCTAATTTCTCTAGTTAGGTTTGCTATAGCTTGTCTTGGATTTTTAAAAATTCTTGTCCTAATTGGGTTTTCAACTCCCAATTAGGTCTTGGGAGGTCAAAATTTTAATTTCCTTTGCTAATTAGACATTTTGTTCTGATTAGGTCTTGGCAATAGACACTTGTAGATTGCTTTGAAAATCAAATTTTTATCCCTAATTTTGTTGAAGTGTCGACTGGTTTATTTTTTATAGTTGTAGTGGGGGTTGGAAACCCCAACTATTTCTTTAGCATAGGTAGGTGTCATGATAGTGGTAATCAAAGTTTTAATTTTGATTAGGTCTTGTTTCTGTTGGGTTAGGCATTATAGTTTTAAGTGAACATTTTTTGTGCTTAGGTCTACATGTCCATCAACATCGAATTGAGAGTGATAGTCACGGAAGTTCCTTGACTGGGTTGGCTTTGGTCCTCGTATTCAAGATAGTTGTAATTAGGGCCCAGACCTCAATTGGGTCTATGGCCCCTTCATCGTTTTAACCCAGCTCTTATTGGGTCTGAGATCTTGATTGGGTTTGTAGTCCCTTCATTATTTTAACTAGCTCCAATTGGATTTAAGACCTCGACGGGTCTATGGGCCTATCCTAAAGCATTTAACTATACAACATAAACTTAGAAATTTGATTATAATATGAGCCCCTCCAACAAAAATACAAGAATGTTAATCATAATTCCCAACCCTAATTAAGTGTTGCCGCCCCCGACCCCCCCACTTCATTCAAATGCTTACCTAATCGGGGTTTCACCACCCGATTATGTCTTAGACCTTTTAAAATTTATATTCTTTTGCTAATTGGGAGCTAAAACCCTGATTAACACTAAAAAATTAAGAAATAAAAAAAATAAAAAAAGTGAATCTCTGTGCCTCCAAGAACTTGATTAGGTTTGGGAGGCTATTTTTGAACATGTGGTGGTTTTTAATCCATAAATTCTTGCTCAGGTGTTGGTTTTTCAATCTGTCTGTGACATCGAGAAGATGGTTCTAGTCCGGACATGATGGTATTTTCAAATTTTAGAAATTTTGCTTGGTGTAAAACTTTTTTGTGATTTTTTCAACGTTTTAATAAAGTGCTTTTATTTACCAATTCTATTTTTTTGTCTTTTTGTAGGGAAAAGGGCATAGCATTTTGGAGGGAAAGGAGGAGTTGATGGATGCACTTAATGGCTTCATCTACCTTTTGGAGGGAAAATGTTCTCCTTTGGAGCTTGCATTTGTTTTTATATATGGACATGTTTGAAGCATCTTAGGGGTTGGCTCATTTTGACTCCTAGGAGCACATTGTGAATTAATGGATTTTATTTGATTTTAATGTAAATTCTCTCTCCTCCTTTATTTTCCTATCATTATGATGGAAAAATTTATCACCGAATGATTGTAAACATTCAAACAGTGTGCTATTAAGGGATATTTATATTAATCAAAGTTGTAAAGATTTTATATCATTCCCTGCACACGTAAATGGTGGTATTGTTTTTTTTATTTTCATTTTCTCAACCCTGAGACTCTTACTTTGGCTCCATTGGTGGTTTTACGACTGAATAAGACACAAGTAGTTCAATACATTAACATATTTATCATAGGTACCACTTCCATCAAGGACCATATATTCTATGGATGTTAGTCATATGTTATAAAAATGCAACAATACACTCTTTATTTGTAAATCAACTGCTATGCTAGGGGTGTCATCCCCACTAGAGTTGACCTTTTTGTTGCTTCTCTCCTCACCATCTCAAAATTTGGACATGTTATCCCTGAATGTCCTTCTATCTAACAAATGGCGCACTAAATCCTTGGCCTTGTGCCACCTCCCCTTATTTATAAGGATTTGCACATATCTCATTTTCATTAATATTTCTTGTTTGAGCCTCAGCGATGCCAAATCTTGTTGCATATTTTCCATCTCTTCTTTTAATGAAAACAAAGTCTCTTTTCTCCATGATTGTGCCTCCAATATAGAGGTCGTCTCCAAAGATTCTAAAAATGTTGTAAATATTTTTCCATCTATTGAGGCTTATATATAGAGAAATAATCATGAAATGAACCAATCCATCAATTGGTTCTCATTAAACATTAAAAAAACAATAAAAATTAAAGAACAATGTTACTTTGAAGTGAAATCAAACCATAAAATTAAGGTGAATATGAAAATGAAGAAACTGTCATATAGAAAAAAACTTCATACTAATATTGAAAGTTTGCAACAAGAATATCCAATTACAATAGTATGAAGAAGCTATGAGAAGAATGGCCTTAAGCCAAGAGAGTATCAAGGATGTAAAAGCAATACTACATCAACAAATATTGTGAGAGTGCAGTAATAAGTGTTGAAGATAGGAGAATTGTTTATAAAGAATTAAGAGAGAAAAAAAGTTACAAGTACAATCTAAAACATGTATTTCAAATGTCCTTAATCCTCTTACAAGTAGAGAATATGTGTGTACCATGTGAGGGGAGAGGAGTTACATATAAGTAACTCCAAAGCCAACGCGTGGACTAGAGAGGTGAGTGATACCTCAAAAGATTAGGATAAAATGTATTTATAAATACAATAACTACACATACACAAAAGACTTATGATAAATATAGAAACCTATGAGAAGGATCCAAATTAAGATTATTTATCCAACACTCGTACTTAAACTTAAATTTAAAGTTACAAAAGTGGAGAAAACCTTTTACAAACAAAGAAGGGAGTTGAAATTACATAATACTCCTCCTTAATAGAAACTTCCTTCGACAAGAATTACAAAAGTGAGAGAGAATAAAGAAAAGAATGTGCCACCAAAATTTGCAAGGAAGAAAATGTAATAATTAAAATTTTTCAAGAATCCTCTTCAGACAAGGTGGTTAATCTATAATGGAACAAAGACCAACCAAAAAGGAGAAATGATCCATGACCCTTTAAAATAAACAATCTAACACCAATTTTTCAAGTTAAATAATCATTATGTCAAAAATATAATATACATACATAATGTAATAAAAGTAGATGTACAACTAAAAAAATTTGAGCAAAGATAAATTCTATCATATAGTGCAAAAACCTACACGAAATTTTTTAATCTAAAAGCTCTAAATAAAGTATATTTCCTTTGTAACAAAAAGTAAAGAATGCAAAAAAGAGATTTAATCAAAATAGAGACAAAGAAGATGTGTCACTAGTAAAAGATATGCATCGAGAAGCAATCAAAGAAGCATCACATAAAGACACATCAAAGTCTCTAAAATATCCATCACTTTTAGGAATCTAAGTAGTTTTAACCTTATAAGTAGGAGAATTAGTCATTTTCCAACAAATTTAAAGTGTCATATGTGAATTTACCACTGCTACGCACCTAACCTATCACATGTATTGAGATAAGAATAACTAACTTGTGGATTACTTATCACTCTTTGATGTTATATCACATTTCTCTATGCTTTCATTGGGTTAGTAGGTTGACCTATAGAGTAACCATGGCCTAGATAGACTATATATAGGAGGTAGTGGGTAGTTGTTTATCATCATATTATGAATTATGTTCTTATTGAATCTTGTAGAGGTTTCCCCTCAAAGTGGCTTGTATTTTATTTGTATATTCTATTATATTTTAATCATATTGTGATCTATTCCTGTTATTATACTTTATTGTTGACCAAATTTGATCCTACAGGTCAAATTGGTACCCTTATAGGTAAAAACTAGATTTTTAAATATTTTATAGGTCTAATATATATGTCTTAAGGTGTATTATAGATCATTTAGTGTGATTTCATGTTATATTAGCCTTGATCATTAGTCATTTTAATTTTTATGTCATTTTGAGGGTCAAAATGAGCATTAAATGAGTTATAGGACTTCTTTGGGAAGTGTGAAGGTGTAAAAAAGATGATATCATGACACATGTGTCCTCATATATCTTAATCAATTGTTCATAACTGGAAAATGGCAAATTTTTTAAAAGAAAGAGAAATTTTCTTGAAAAAGGGAAGAGTTTGGCATTTGTACGACCCATAAGGGAGTGTGATATTGGGATAAGGTCATGAGAGGTCTCTTCAAATTTTTCAAGATCAAGTAAAAATTTTAAATGCTCTATAAGTGATAATTTTGAGTCAAAATTGTTTTGCTCCTTCTTCATCCTTATAGACACACAAAACTAGTTTTCAGGGTTGCACTTGGTACGGTCAGCAAGAGAGGTTTCAAGCAAAATGCTCCTGGGAGTGTTTTATAAACTTATTTAAATTTTATTTTATGTTTGGTTTCAGAATAATGGTGGTTTGTGCTTTATAAACTAATCCTAAAAAGTTGACCTTTCCAATTTTCTTACTAATCTGTGCACCCTATAAGTTTTGCCTTGATTTGAATAAGTTTGTATAATTCACTTGCTGATGTTATTTTTAGATGATTTTGGCTCCCTCCTCAAATGATCTCCATGCTTGGTTTCATGTTTTACATTGTTTTGATGGGCCAAGTATCTCAGGTTGTAAGAGAATATACTTTCTATGTTGTTGGTAGTTTCCCACCACTTTCAACACCTTTAGATCTTGGTAATGGTGTCAAAGGATAGTGATGGATTGTGTCCATGTTTAAAGTGTTGTTTCTTTTCATTCTAACTTCATTAACTAAATCATCTTCATGGTTTGCAGTC
Source organism: Torreya grandis (assembly GCA_037957365.1). Taxonomy (NCBI): domain Eukaryota; kingdom Viridiplantae; phylum Streptophyta; class Pinopsida; order Cupressales; family Taxaceae; genus Torreya; species Torreya grandis. The sequence goes on from JARHVA010000324.1 coordinate 1,860,496, forward strand.
ATATAACACACCATACATGATTTGAAACTCTAAAGGGACTCTTCACCCAAGGTTTTAGTTTAGGACCTTGCTTCCATGGTTAGAGGGCTATATATGGTTTAAGAGAAAAAATATTAACTAGGGATCATTTAAGGGGATGATACACAATTTTTAGACCCTATAGAGACCTATAGGTGTCCCTTCTCTTGAAAACATTCACCTATAGTTGACTACACACACACACACACACACACACACACACACACACACACACACACACACACACACACACACACAGTCTATGATCCAAGCTTAGTCATGAAGTCTCAAACATTTAGGAGAAATTTCTTCTTAAGATATCAGAGAGTCTCCATGGCATATATAGCACAAGTTTAAGGATAAAATCCACCTAAAGAACTCCATACAGTCAACTGTAGGTGACTATAGGGTGACAATGACTGAGATAGGGTGCCTAAGAGATGGTCTAGGATACCCAAGGTGAACAAATAGGCCCAAATCATTGTTAAATGATAATGGAAGATTAAATAAAGGTTTCTTAATTATTTAATTCAAGCTAAAACTTGAAAGACATCTATAGGTACTGTAATTTAAAGTGAACACAGTCAGCAGATGACACTTAGCCTTGACTAAGCAAAGTGTATGGAGAGGTACTTGAGAGGTTAGAGGGATGAATAAAGATTGGAAAATATACATCATAATTATAATAGTATAATTTCACCACCATGATGGATATAGAGTAGAGAGGGATCTCTAATGTTGTAACATACAACCTATATCCCAAATCCTGCACACAACCCTTTCTCCACACAAGTTTCTCTTGAGTTTTAAAGATTTTGGAAGGTCAAATGACCTAGTTAGGAAATAAAAATTGGTATATAAAACCTTTATGACTTTAATAAGACTTTAATTTTAATTTAAAAAATAGGGGAAGTACCCTCTATTTTGTCTTAGATAGAGGGTACTTCCCTTTATGCATAAATTGACAGGTTTGAGAAAAGGTGATGAATGGATGGACCATTAGATAAAGAAACCTTGAAAATAAGTTTTTAAAGTTGAAAAACACCTAATTAAACATTAAAAACACCTCACATAAAGATGGAACCCAAAAATATGGTCTAGATGGTTAGTTTGCAAGCATGCTTGTTAGGCAGGTTTAGGCCTAGAGCCCAAATGAAAGGTCACTTTCACTTACAACCTTGGCAAAATATTTTAATGTATTTGGGTATTTTCATAGGGTCATAATAGAGGTTATAAATCTTATGGAAGGTAGATAATCTATAGGGGAATTTATTTTTGGCTCAAAGGCAACATTAGGCCTATGTCAATGGAAGAAAGGGCTCGAGTGAGCAACTTTGAGTGCTCACATATCCTTGAAGGTTTTTCATGGAGGTAAAAAAATATTGGAGGAGTTATATAGGGTCATGAACATCACTTTTGTGGAATTAAGTTGAGAGTTGGATGTCAGATGTTTATGAAACATCACTAAAGGTCAAAAATGCTCAAAATATTTGCTAAACCCTTGGAAGGACCCGATTGGGAAAACAAGGATGGAGATACATCCAAATGGACTAGAATGATAATGAAAGTGTTTTGAGGTTGCATAGGACTCTTAAAGGTTCCCCCTCATCAAATTTTGTGCTAACCTATCTATACAGATAGGATACAAAATAGTTTCTTTTGACTATTTTATGCATTGAGTAGGTTATAAGAGGTTCCAAGAGATGAAACCAAATTTAGGAAAAATATTAAGACTTAAGATAACTATACATATCCATTTAATTCCTTGAAAAAACTTCTAACTTTGTTTACTAGTGCTTCATCTCAGCCAGTCAAAACTGACATAATGAGCATGATGGTGAGAAGTGTGAAAACTTCAAGTGGATGGATTTTTAAGGTGTGCCTGAGTAGTATAAGGCCATGGAGAGTCTTGAAAAATTTCATCCACTCCTCCCATGTATTTTCATGAAAATTGAATCTATTTTTTAGGTCAAGTGTGAAGGGTGATTAAAAAATGAGTTTTTTAGATTGCAGGCAGTGATGGCTCACTTTCAAAAGATTTTAGATGAGTAAAACTACAACTAATGCATGGAGAGACATGTATATAACCTTTACCCTTCATTCCAATCATAAGACCTATGCCTAGTCAATTTTTGGATGTTCAAATAGATCTAAATCATGAAGACAATTTTTTGAGCCAGAATGAGAACTTCTATGCCATATTTCAAGATTTTTATGACTTGGGGTGACACTTGTGCTTCTTAACCTTGCATGGTTCATTTAAAATATTATTTTAATGCATATATATCTCATTTTTTCAAATTTAAAAGTGTATTTTTGACCTTTGGAGTTAATTTTTTCTTGTCTCTCTCTCAAGTTCTATAAGAACTAGCCATTTTGACCTTTGTAAACTATGCTTCACTTGAGTATGGTGAAGCCCTGCTCATTTGCATACCATGGATCAATAAAGACAAATGATTTTTACCTCTCAAATGAATGATCATAGTGTGTTTTAATTGGATTATTTATATTGATTAGTGATAACTCTTGTTTCTTTAGCATGTTGTCTCATTCTCTCACCTATTTGCAGTTGCAAAGCTTCTTATAGGGCATGTGAAGTGTTCTAGGAAGTGTCAAGGTCTCATGAGTTAGTATATTCAATAATGAAATGAAAGGTATCTTGTATAGTCCTAGCATAAACATTTATCCATAACTTCATAATAAAATATTGATGTGAGAAGATGCAGATTAGAGAAGTGCAATTTGGTTAATTCCTTGTTCTCATGTGTATCATACAACTGGTTGGTAGTCATAAAATAATTTGGTGTATCACATCCCTTAGAATAATTTGTTTTCAATTAAATCTCTATTTTCTTCACAAATTTTAGGTATATTAGTGGTATACAAGTGGTACATCAAGGGAGCTAGCCCTATCTAGAGATTCACCTCATTCTTAAGCTATCCATAGCTTAAAGGTGTTTCAATGTGCCACGTAGATGAAGAGAGCTGAAACATCTCCTCAAAAGGTGAAAATCTATGTGAAATATCATAAAATGAACCAAAATGATAAGGAAATTGGTTGGATGTTGTATAGGACTCTTCAGGGTCCCCCCCATCAACTTTTGTGATGATCTATCTATACGAACATGGTACAAAATGACTTTTTTTTGACTATTTTGTGCATTGTGCAGGTTATAAGAGGTTAAAAGAGATGAAATAAATTTTAGGAGAAATATTGGGAATTAATATAAATTACCATGTCCATTTCATGCCTTATAAAAACTTTGAAGTGTGTTTATCAGCTGCTTCATCTTAGCCAGTCAAAACTGGCATAGTGAACATGATGGTGAGAAGTGTGAAAACTTTAAGTGGATGGATTTTTAAGGTGTGCCTGAGCACTATAATTCCATGGAGAGTTTTAAAGTGTCTCAAAATCCATAACATGTATTTTCATGAAAAAATGAATCCAATTTTGAGGCCAAGTGTGAAGGGTGATTGAAAAATGAGTTTTTTAGACTACAAGTAGTGATGGCCCACTTTCAAAAGATTTCAGATGAGTAGGACTGAAACTAATGATTAGAGAGGAATTTATACAAACCTTAAAATTAATTAAAATAATAATACCTATCCATAGTTATTTTTGGGATGTTCAAATAGAGCTAAATCATAAAGACAATTTTTTGAGCCAAAATGAGAATTTCTACGCCACATTTCAAGTGTTTTATGACTTGGCGTGACACTTGTGCTTCCTGACCTTACATAGTTAATTTAAAATATTATTATCATGAATATTTGACTCCTTTTATCATATTTATCAGTGTACTTGTTACCTTTGGACTTCTTTTTTATTTTTCTCTCTTTCAAGTTCTACAGGAACTAGCCATTCTAGCCTTTATAAACTATGCTCCACTTGAGTATGGTGAAGCTCTGCTCATTTGCATACCATGAATAAATAAAGACAACCAATTTTTATCTCTTCCATAAATGTTCATAGTTTTTTTTAAATATATGATTGATCTTAATTAGTGATGACTCTTGTTTCCTTAGCATGTTGTCTCATTCTCTCACCGATTTTTAGTTGGAAAGCTTCTTCTTGTAGGTCATGTGAAGTATTCTAGGAAGTGTCAAGGCTGAGTGAGGTAGTATATTCAATATTTAAATTAAAGGCCTCTTGTATATTCCTTATATCCTAAACATTAATCCATAACCTCATAATGAAATATTGATGTTAGAATATGCAAATTGGAGAAGTGTATGTTTGGTTAGTCCCTTGTTCTCATGTGTAACATGCAGTTGGTTGGTAGTCATAAAATAATTCAATGTATCAACTCCATTAGGATAGTTTTTTTAGTTTTATCTCATTTTTTTCTCATAAAGTTTAGGTGTAGTATTGGTATATCAAGGGAGCTATCCTTACCTACAAATTTACCTCATTCTTAGGTTACCCACAGTCTAGAGGTGTTTCAATTGTGTCACTTGGATGAAGAGAGCCAAGACATCTCCTCAAAGGATGAAAATAAATTTTAAATCTCATAAAATGGACCAAAATGACAAAGAAAGTGGTTAGAGGTTGCAGAGGGCTCTTCAGGGTTCCTCCACATCAACTTTTGTGTTGACCTATCTGCATAAACATGGTATAAAATGAGTTCTTTTGACTATTTTGTGTATTATAAAAGTTATATAAGGTTAAAAGAGATGAAATAAAATTTATAAGAAATAATATGACTTAATATAACTCTCAACATCCATTTAATTCCTTGAAAAATATCCTAAGTGTGTTTACCAACTGCTTCATCTTAGCCAATCAAAACTAGCATAGTGAGTATGATAGTGAGAAGTGTGAAAAGTTTAAGTGGATGGATTTTTAAGGTGTGATTGAGAATTATAAATCCATATATATTATTTACAAGTGTCATCCACTCAATCCCATGGAAATTTATGAAAAATTGAATCTAATTTTGAGGCCAAGTGTGAAGGGTGATTGAAAAAGAAGTTTTTTAGATTGCAGGTAGTGATGGCTCACTTTTAGAACATTAAAAATGAATAGGAATACAAAATTTTTATGGAGAGACATGTATGAAACCATTTATCTTCATTAAAATCATCAAACCTATCCCTAGTTAGTTTTGGGATGTTCAAATAGGGCTAAATCATGAAGACAATTTTTTGAGCTAGAATGAGAACTATGCCACATTTCAAGAGTTTCATGACTTGGGGTGACACTTGTGATTCATAGCCTTGAATGGTTCATTTCACATATTTTTTTATTGAATATTTAACTCATTTTATAATATTAACAAGTGTCCTTGTGATATTTTGACTTATTTTTTCTTCTCTCTCTCAAGTTCTATAAGAACTAGCCATTTTAGCCTTTGTAAACTATGCTCCACTTGAGTATGATGAAACCTTACTCATTTGCATACCATGGATCAATAAAGACAACTAATTTGTTTTTTATGATTGTTCATATTTTTTTTTACTTGGATGATTGATCTTTATTAGTGATAACTCTTATTTCCTTAGCATGTTGTCTCATTCTCTCACCTATTTGGAGTTGGAAAGCTTCTTCTTGCAAGTCATGTGAAGTGTTATAGGAAGTGTCAAGGTTGAGTTAGTTAGTATATTCAATAATTATATTAAATTTATCTTTTATATTTTTCCAAGCCTAAACATTCATCCATAACCTCATAATGAAATATTTATATGAGAAGATGCAGATTAGAGAAGTGTATGTTTGATTAGTCCCTTGTTCTCATGTGTAACATGCAACTGGTTGGTAGTCATCAACTAATTTGGTGTATCACATCCATTATGATAGTTTTAAAAAAATTTAATCTCCCTTTTTCCTCACAAATTTTAGGTGTAGTAGTGGTATACAAGTGGTACATCAAGGAAGCTATCCCTATCTAGAGATTCACCTCATTCATAGGCTACTCACTATCTATAGGTGTTTCAATTGTGCTACCTGGATGAAGAGAGCTGAGACATATCTTTAAATGGTGAAAATTTTAATGAAATATCCTCAAATATATTATAATGACAAGGAAAGTGGTTTGAGGTTGTAAATGACTCTTCAGGGTTTCCCCCATTAACTTTTATGCTGACCCATCTATATAGATAGAGTACAAAATGAGTTCTTTTGACTATTTTGTGCATTGTGTAGGTTATATGAGGTCCAAGAGATGAAACCAAATTTAAGATAAATTTTAGGACTTAATATAACTCTCCATGTATATTTAATGCCTTGAAAAAATTCATAAGTGTGTTTACCAGCTACTTCATCTCAACTAGTCATAACTGACATAGTGAGCATGATGGTGAGAAGTGTGAAAAATTCAAGTGGATGTATTTTTAAGGTGTGACTAAGTATTCTAAGGATATGGATATTCTTTCCAAGTGTCATCCAATCTATCTCATTTATTTTCATAGAAAATTTAAGCCAATTTTGAGGCCAAGTGTGAAGAGTGATTGAAAAAAGAGTTTTTTAGATTACAAGCAGTGATGACTCACTTTTAAATTTTTTTAGATGAGTAGGACTACAAAAAATGTATGCATATACAAAATCCTTACCATTAATTCCAATCATCATACCTATCCATTATCAATTTTTAGACGTTCAAATAGGGCTAAATCATGAAGGTAATTTTTTGAGCTAGAATGAGAACTTCTATGCCATATTTCAAGAGTTTTATGACTTGGGGTGACACTTGTGCTCCCTGACCATGCATAGTTCATTTAAAATATTATTATCATGCATATGTTACTCCTTTTATCAGATTTATAAGTGTCTTTATGACCTTTGGACTTATTGTTTCTTCTCTCTCTCAAGTTCTATAAGAACAAGCCATTTTAGCCTTTGTAAACTATGTTCCACTTGAGTATGGCGAAGCTTTGCTCATTTACATACCATAGATAAAAATAATAATTTTTACCTCTTTCATGACTGTTTTACTTGAATTATTTATCTTTCTTAGTGATGACTCTTGTTTCCTTATCATGTTGTCTCATTCTCTCATCTATTTGTAGTTGGAAAGCTTCTTCTTGTAGGTCATGTGAAGTGTTGAAGGAAGTGTCAAGGTTGAATGAGTTAGTATATTAACTAGTGTAATTTAAGGTTTATTTTCTATTCCTTCTATCCTAAACATTCATACATAACCTCATAATAAAATATTGATGTGAGAAGATACAGATTGGAGAAGTGTATATTTGGTTAGTCCTTTGTTCTCATGTGTAACATACAGCTAGTTGGTAGTCATAAACTAATTTGGTGTATCACCTCCCTTATGATAGTTTGTTTTCAATTTTATCTCCCTTTTCCCTCACAAAGTTTAGGTTTAGTAGTGGTATACAAGTACATCAAGGGAGCTAGACCTATCTGTAGACACCTAAAAAGTGTCTAACCCTTGGTCTTCCTCTCTCCCCTTGGTCCCTTGCCACTTCGACTATCCCTAACCTACCTAGGTCTTATTAATTGAAAATAATCATCTATTTTTAATTAAATAAGTCCATTTTTCCCTCTCCTTGCCACCTCGCCACCCTAGGATACCCTCCTTGGATCCCCTTCACTCCCCACATGGCCATTTAATGCCTTAGACTCCCATTCCAATCTCTTCACTCGCCCATTTAACCCCCGTCGACCGTTTCATCCTCGCATTCATTTGACCCAGCTGGAAAACGGGTGAAAGGCTATTTTTAGCCTTTCTCCGGCCTTTTAGCCGCCGACGTCGGTCAACCGTCGACCGACGTCGGTGATATTGTCGGCGTCGGCACCTTTCATAACGGCTTCTTCACCGTTATCTCTGGGCTCTTCTTCGCTCCCTGCGACTCTCTCTCTGGCATCCCGACTCTTGAACCTTCGTATCAGACCCTTGTATCAGTCCTTTCACTTGACCTCTCTGCCAATCAATCTGACTCTCTCCCTCAGGTACACAGCAAGCCTCTGCAAGTGAACAACAAGGATTCTTCATCAGCAACAGGCTTCACATCCGGCATCACCAGCAACAAGATCAACAACTTCTTCAGCAGGGCACAGGTAAGTACTCTGTTTGTTTTCTTCATGCTTTCTAGTTATCTGCTTTCAAACTAGATTCAGCCCTTCTTTTCCCCAACCCAGACTTCCAACCAAACCAGGCAGACCCGGATTCCTATTTCCCTGATTGGCCTCCTTTATCTCTCTGTCCCTTTTCGACATTTTGTTCATTATCCTAGACCTCTGCACAGACCTTCAACTAAGCCCAGACTCTCCCAGACCACTTTGTACATCCACAGACCCGTCCACAGACCAGCCCACAGACCAAACCCGGGCCATCCACAGACCAGAACCTGGCCTGACCCGTCCAGAGGCCATTGCCCCGACCGATGCCGGTCACTTCCTCCACCGACGTCGGCAGACTAACCGACGTTGGCACCTTTGACAACCGACGCCGGTAGGACCACCGACGCCGGCGACTGTGACTAAGCCGACAGCTTCTTCCAGGTAAGCCTTTGCTTCCTTTTCTCTTTCAGTTTGTTATTATTTCAGTCTATTTTAGCATTCTGTCATTTATCAGTCATTTATCTCTTATCAAAACAGTGGGTTGACCTCCCTTAAGGAAGTTCTCATACTTCTGGGAACAAGCTTTCGCTTGGCAACCCACCATCTATCCATCTAACGCTTTTTTGTCCAAGTTCCTTTTCTTTGCAGGTGTCATTCCTCCACAGCCAAAGAGGGGTGCCCACAAGCATCTGGATTTACGGTGCGCAGTCTTTATCCAGGTACTTCCCATGCCTTGACCATTATCTCTTTAGTTTCTTCTCTCTTTATAATCTGAAAGCGAATTAGCGATAGAAACATTCTGGCACGCCCGGTGGGACCCTAGGTTCCTCCTGGGTTCCTTTTATTCTTCATTCATTTAGGAGCATTAGGTTCTTACCTTTTCTCCTCCTTCTTTTCTTCTCAATGACACTATAAGCAGGAATTTAAAAAGAATCTTTCTTTTCTTTCTTGCACTTTCTAGACTAGTCTAAACGTCATACTCTCAACCCTTTCTCAAACTTGTCTTCATAACAAATCTCACATTTCGACTTGGGATTAAAACGTATTGCACCTTGCATTCATTTCTGCTTGTGCTTGCATCTTCTTAGTCCACATCTAGTAACTTAAATCTGCATATTGAATAAATCGTAGACACTTGATATTACACTACCAGACCACATGCACTAAAACGAACATAAAACTTACTTGAGACAAGGCCCGACTGGGATTTCATCCCCCAGCGGATACCTTACCCGTCCCGGTGACCCTACTTGGATTTCATCACCAAGGGGGAAGCCCACTCCGTTCTCTGGCGGAGGATAAACTCTAGGCGAGGTATATCTTGGCTAAGCGAGACCAGCTAACCACTGGAATCGTGAAGTGAGGGGAGCTTGCTCCTTAGCACCAGGCCACGTACCAGACCCTAACACAGACTTTGAGCACCTAAAAAAACACCCAAAACCAGCTCTAGACTGCTTCTTCTAGGACCTTCTTGACAGCCAATCTCCCCAAACATTCATCTAAGGCATAAGCCACAGCTTCTAAAGTTAATTCCTAGGATTTATCGCTTAGGCTTGTCTGTCTCTCTCTGTTCTTCTCTTCTCATCTGTTTGTTTGAGTGAGTGAGGACGCTTTCTTCATTTGTTTTTCCAAGAATCTTTTGGTTCTCTAAAAAACACAGTCACCGGCATCGGTTCTGCCACCGACGTCGGCTTTCCCTGTCACCGGCATCGGTTCTGCCACCGACGTCGGCTTTCCTCTATTACCGGCATCGGTTATCTGATCGACGTCGGCCATATTTCTTACCGACATCGGTTTTTAAACTGACGTCAGTCTCTGTCACTGTCCTTTTTTTTCAAAACCAGCAGCCTAAAACCTGTCCCTTCTCTGTCAAAACTCCATTCTAAGTTTCTGGGACTGCAAGAACATAGTTTCTGGAACCAGGACTCTCTTCTTAACCACTTTAGCCAACAACTGCTTCCGTCTACCCCGTCCCTAACCAGTCCTATCATGGAGTTCCACTCAGAGATTGAAAGAACTCCTGCAGGACCGACCCCGACCCCGACTCAAATTCCCATCATCCCTGAAGGGGACCAAGATTTCGAGAGATTCTTGGACCTCAATACTGCAGCCCTCCAAAACTATCTCGCGAGAAACCCAATGCGAGACCTTTCGGGTGACGTGGCGACGACATCCACACCATTCGCCACCCAACCCTTTATGACTCAGCCTTTCGCCTCAACTATTAACCCAACCATGGCCAATACGCAAAGTTTGGCCTCCCCGTCTATTTTTAGACCGACCTTCATCGGGGTTCCATTACCCCCTCAACCACCTACAATTCAACCAAGTTCTACATCATATCAGAACTTGACCCCTCATACTCTTGCGCCCACAAATGTAGGAGTGCCAACCTATCTTTCTACCAGTGCCACCATTCAACCACCTTTGGTGGTGCCCAGTCAACTTATACCTTTGACCTTCGTAACACAACCACCTCTAGCCTCCACTTCTGCCCCTGCGACTAGTCATCCGTACATTGTACAACCGACTATGTCGCACGCCTCCTCTAGCCTCTTCCAAGCGCCTTACAACTTAGGGGGCGCTCAACCCGCCAATCCGTCAGCAGATCTTATCAAAATGCTGATGGATAAAATGTCCAGTCTCGAGGCCTCCATTTCCGGTTCAAGCAATACTTTGTCATATGAGCAAATTTGCAATGAGCCCATCCATCCTTCCGTCCCTATTCGACCATACCCTAACCATTGGGAGCTTCCTAAATTCACTCGCTTTCAGAGTAAGGAAGACCCACAACAACATCTACGGGCATTTAGACATGCCTGTTATCTTATTGCCCATGACGATGCATTGCTTTTACGCACGTTCCCTATGTCGCTTTCTTGCCCAGCCCTTGACTGGTATAGTTCTCTTGCCAGACACTCTATCTTTTCATTCATTCAACTCGCCCAACTATTTCTTGACCATTTCTCAATCAACATAACCAAACAAGTCTCAATCACAGACCTTTACTCCATCAGGCAATTTGACGACGAATCAATTGTCGACTTTGTCGCTTGTTGGAGAGGTCTGATCAACCAGCTCTCCTTCTCTTTGCCTCAACCTGAGCTCATCGAGCTCTTCTCTCGAGCATGTGCCAGACACATCTCTTCTACCTTGCGGATTCAGACATTCCGCACTTTTGACGAAGCTTTCATCATGGCTCGAAAGCTCAAACTCTGCGCCCTTGAAGAAGATAAGGTCAAATTGCGTCATACCAACGCTAAATCTAATGGCCATTCTTCTTCCAGACCTTCTTCTTCTGCCAATTCTGAATCTAAAGGAGTGGCCCATACTGTGGTCGTTAGATCACCATCCTCGACGTCAACTAATTATTCTCAAACTTCAACATCTCCAAGCATCACCAAACAATTCCAACAACGGTACATTCAACGTTCTTACACTCCACTTGGAGAACCATACGCTTCCGTTTTGGAAAAACTACTCAAGCAGGGGGTCCTCAATCACCCTCCAATCTGACCACCTCAATTTGACCCTTCAAAAGCCATCCCTACATGGTATAGGGAGGCCGACTTCTGTCCCTTTCACCGCGTCCAAGGCCATGACATCGACAACTGCCGAACCTTCAAAAACATCGTCCAAGACATGATCGACAAGGGGGATCTTATTTTAGATAACCCGAACGCCCCACCTAACCAACATATCGACATCTTCAAACAACCTTTCCCCAATCATCCACCTACTCAAAACAACATCCAGACTTCGACCAATGACCCTCAAGACCATGACATTCACACGATTAGCACTATCTTACCTCTTGTCCTTGACCAACCTCTTCCATTAAAGGATGAAGAACCTTCTTCTCCTACTAGTCCTCCATCTACCTCTCTTGTATTGGAGGACGCTTTGACCACATCAATGCCATTAAGCCCACCCCTATCCGAAGACCCTACCTTGCCTACTCCTCAACTACAAGTAGAAGGCACGATCATCCATGCCCTCTGCCCACTTGAGGAGCCGCACTCTCTTATTTCTTCTCCACCAAGAGAAGAACCAGTCTCTCCACCCATTTCAATCGAGGAAGACCCAGTCACGGTTTTCTCTCGCCCTTTGCGTGAGATTTCTACATCTCACTCACCTCCATCCACATCCAAACCCAAACCTACATCTAACCTCGCCTCACACAATAGTGGCCCTCGACCCAAACACACGAAAGCTACTAGACCTCACCGAAGAACTCCTCCTCCACCTTCGTCATTACCTTCAATCTTGGGCCCACATCCGTCCACTTTAATAGGAGTGCTTCCCACTCCCATCTTTCACAGAGGCAAGTCGCCTCTATTACTCTCTCAACCCATCAGACATACATCTCCTCCAAACCCTCGACCTATACCTCTTTCGCCTCCCAAATCAACGTCACCAACTCTCATTGCAACAAAATGTCCCGACCCGTTAGCAGGTTCATATGCCTTGCTCTTACGGCAATTATTGCAGTCATCTCGTATCAACCTCCCGCCTCTTAGCCAATATCAATCTCTTGGACCTAAACCACCATGGTTCGACCACACTTGCATTTGTGCGTATCATCGCACGCCTGGACACGACACGGAACATTGTTGTGCCCTCAAGGTTGCCATTCGCCGATGTTTGGAGAATGACACCTCTCTTCTCGACCACGTTATCAACAAACCTTCAACACCGCCTCACTCATCACATCTCGGATCAAGACCATCTTGGTTCGACAACTCTAAATTCTGCCATTATCATCACACTCTGGGACATGACACTGAGCATTGTTGCGCTCTTAAAACTGTCATTCGTCAACACCAAAAAAAGGATTCCCTTCTCATCAAGGATCCTCTTGACCACCTCTTCGGCCAAACATCAACCCCGACTCATGCCTCTCCAACCTCATCACCTAAATCAGGATCCCCACGCCAGACTATGGTCCCCTTGCCACCTTTGACCCCCTTATTCGACATTAATACTGTCCATCTGACCACTAAACCTCAACCAACCTTAACCAATCTTTCAAACATTCTCCCTACTCGCTGGGGGAATTCATCCTTCATCCAAACCTTGACCAACTGTTTAACCCAGTCTCTACCACATATCAATCACTCATTTAATCACTCATCTCGACCAAGTGTCCATCGACCCAACCCCTGACCAATTATTCGACTAGTCTCAACCAAACTTCAACCAAATATCAATCAACCAGACCTCTCGACCAAACATTCAACCTTTTTCAACCAACCAACGACAATGTCAACCAACTTCACATCCATCAATCAACACCTGACCAATCTCGGAAGAAGCAAATTGGGGCAAGTTGCCCCTAATTGACTTGGACCTTATCATAACATACAAGCATGGCCCAGGGTCTTATTAGACCTTAAACCCCTTTTTTATGTCTTGCATCTTCGACCTTTCTTCTGTTAGTCGAGTACTCGCCTACTTGACACGTAACTTGAGCTCGTCCCTTGAGCAACCCCTTGTCATTGTCATTCCTTTTCCTATCAACCCTGCTTCTTAACCCTTGTCAACCCTTTTTTGTCAAGCAGTAATGCTTTGTCCTAATAAAAGGGAGTCCTTAAGCTTCTACAGCCTTGTCCGTGACTCTAATCAAAAAATCAAAAAAAATCCAAAAATCAAGATGTCAAAACATATCCAAGGTCACACTGTCAATTCAAAAAGACAGACTGCTCCCTCGAAGGACAGCTGTACTATCATTGCTGTAGCTAATAGACTGATCCCTCGAAGGACAGCTATTCAAACATTATATCAAGCAAAAATATAGACCACTCCCTCGAAGGATGGCTATGACTAAATCTTGCTACAAACAACAACTTTTCTTAGAAGCTTCCCGCATTGATCAGCTTCGCAACATGACCATACATTAAAAGACATCTCTATGTAGGCTTCCCGCATCGATCAGCCTGCCCAAAAAAAAAAAAAAAAAAAAGGGGTCATGGACTTGGCTTGTAGTTGTCTCAGGGTCTCCTATAAAAAGGGGCAAGGTTATTCCTGCTCTTAAACTGGGTTACCCTATCCTCCTCCTATCACCTGCTCAGGGGACTTCGAGCTCACTTTAATGTCAAAGTGATTCGATTACCGTTCTAACACCACACTGGTCCACGACGCAACGCATACATGGGGCTTTTGTTCTAACAACCCCTATCCATGCTGTCTTTCTGGTCCTTGTCAATGAAAGTGCAATTTGCCTTTCACCTTTTCTCTACACTCTGGTCACACTTTAACCACATCAATTGTCAACTCAAACCAAGCTATTTGTCATCCTCAAGGCATCAGACACCATCCTAGTCCATTTCACGTAGTTTCTATGGACACCAATACACATGGAAACTACCGACCCGACCCAATTTATGTTAAGCATAAACCAATACTTGCTGAAGCATAAATAGACCTCCATTCATTTTTAGCATACATCCATCACGACTATGGAAACTTGCTAGGGATGAAAGACTCTCGACCGATGTTACAGAATACACCATTTGGAAAAGGCTGTAACATCTCTTCCCCCTCATCATTTCGACACTCAACCAAACTCATCATCGACCATTTTGACCCTCGCAGTCCGAACTACATTGGTCTGAGGCCCTATGACCAGGGCTATGTAGGCAGCACTCAGATACCACATCTTCTGAGGTTAGCTCGACCACCCCCGTTTGTTCGTCTCTTTGATGGACAAACCTTCTCTTCTGTGACTTTGATCACGCCCAACTCCGTCAACTTTGACCAAGACCTTTGACCAAGACCTTTGACCAAGACAAATCATTGACCTTTGACCAAGACCAATCATTTCCTTTGACCAAGACCAATCATCTCTTTGACCCTTCCTCCCTTTTAGGGAGAACTACATTGGCCTGAGGCCCTTCACACAAGGGCTATGTAGGCAGCACTCAGATCACATGACGTTTCTGAGGTTAGCTCGGCCACATCCTTTCGTCCATCCATCCATCGACCACCAACCATTGGAAATCATGCCTATCTCCTTAGACCCTGACCATTTCCAAGACAACTCTGTCTCAGTTTTGTTTGCACGCATGCTACCTCACGGCTGGTTAGCAGAATTGTCCGCAAACTATTTTTGACCCTTCGCAAGTATAGGATCGCAAGCCAGTTGATCCCTACTACTTGTGGCTTTTTTGTGTTTCTGGGAGCACTTCTTGAGCCTGGGATACCTAGAACATGACAACTATTTGGAGCTTCAGCTTAGATTGAGTGACCCGATCAGTAGACGACTAAATGCTGGGGCCCGGTTACTTCAATTTTGGCACTCCTTGACCCTCGACATGCGACAATTTGACCTACCTGTCCCGTGACGTGGTATACGCACAATCACGACTTTTGTAGCGTTTTCACTCACTTTTCATCTTTCTCATCCACCTTATGTCAAATCAGCACCCGACATCAGGTTCCCTTTCCGCGACTCCCGCTTTGAGGGGGAATACCTCATCCATACTTCGGGACAATCCACATCATCCCTCACCTAGGGCAACCACCTCCTTTTTTTGTCTTGCAGTTCGTCTAGAACAACCAACAAGACAAAAAGGGGCAAATGTAGACACCTAAAAAGTGTCTAACCCTTGGTCTTCCTCTCTCCCCTTGGTCCCTTGCCACTTCGACTATCCCTAACCTACCTAGGTCTTATTAATTAAAAATAATCATCTATTTTTAATTAAATAAGTCCATTTTTCCCTCTCCTTGCCACCTCGCCACCCTAGGATACCCTCCTTGGATCCCCTTCACTCCCCACATGGCCATTTAATGCCTTAGACTCCCATTCCAATCTCTTCACTCGCCCATTTAACCCCCGTCGACCGTTTCATCCTCGCATTCATTTGACCCAGCTGGAAAATGGGTGAAAGGCTATTTTTAGCCTTTCTTCGGCCTTTTAGCCGTCGACGTCGGTCAACCATCGACCGACGTCGGTGATATTGCCGGCATCGGCACCTTTCATAACGGCTTCTTCACCGTTATCTCTGGGCTCTTCTTCGCTCCCTACGACTCTCTCTCTGGCATCCCGACTCTTGAACCTTCGTATCAGACCCTTGTATCATTCCTTTCACTTGACCTCTCTGCCAATCAATCTGACTCTCTCCCTCAGGTACACAGCAAGCCTCTGCAAGTGAACAACAGGGATTCTTCATCAGCAACAGGCTTCACATCCGGCATCACCAGCAATAAGATCAACACCTTCTTCAGCAGGGCACAGGTAAGTACTATGTTTGTTTTCTTCATGCTTTCTAGTTATCTGCTTTCAAACTAGATTCAACCCTTCTTTTCCCCAACCTAGACTTCCAACCAAACCAGGCAGACCCGGATTCCTATTTCCCTGATTGGCCTCCTTTATCTCTCTGTCCCTTTTCGACATTTTGTTCATTATCCTAGACCTCTGCACAGACCTTCAACTAAGACCAGACTCTCCCAGACCACTTTATACGTCCACAGACCCGTCCACAGACCAGCCCACAGACCAAACCCGAACCATCCACAGACCAGAACCTGGCCTGACCCGTCTGGAGGCCATTGCCCCGACCGACGCCGGTCACTTCCTCCACCGACGTCGGCACCTTTGACAACCGACGCTGGTAGGACCACCGACGCCGGCGACTGTGACTAAGCCAACAACTTCTTCCAGGTAAGCCTTTGCTTCCTTTTCTCTTTTAGTTTGCTATTATTTCAGTCTATTTTAGCATTCTGTCATTTATCAGTCATTTATCTCTTATCAAAATAGTGGGTTGACCTCCCTTAAGGAAGTTCTCATACTTCTGGGAACAAGCTTTCGCTTGGCAACCCACCATCTATCCATCTAACGCCTTTTTGTCCAAGTTCCTTTTCTTTGCAGGTGTCATTCCTCCACAGCCAAAGAGGGGTGCCCACAAGCGTCTGGATTTACGGTGCGCAGTCTTTATCCAGGTACTTCCCATGCCTTGACCATTATCTCTTTAGTTTCTTCTCTCTTTATAATCTGAAAGCGAATTAGCGATAGAAACACTATCTAGAGATTCACCTCATTCTTAGACTACCCACAATCTAGAGGTGTTTCAATTGTGACACTAGGATTAGGAGAGATAAGACATGTCCTCAAAGGGTGAAAATCCAACTGACAACAATAATTTCATTATAAGTGGTATTAGAGCTTTGATTTGGGCTATAATCAGGTCAAAAACCCTAGATCTTATAATTTGGCTCTATCTCACAAATGGTTATGAATTTATATGCATTTTTTTTTATTAAAGATGATATCTCATTCAATTGGATTTGGTTTGTAAAAGTTATCACCATTTTAGGGTTTTTTATAAATCCACTCTTTAGTGCACAATTCAAGGATTTTTTTATATTTTTAAAACTATTAGAAAAAAATATATGGGGTATGTTATTTGTATTTTTTGATTTGAGTCTAACATAAGTGCATAATCACATGGTGAAAGTTAGGTCAAAAGTGCTAATCAGGGTTGACATTGTCAAGCCCTTTTATGATAGGACTACAAACTAGGGGCTGAGGAAAGGGTGATAAAACATAGGTAAAACTCCTCACAAGGAAGACATGGAGTGAGAAGGGGGATTTACTAGATCATTTATACCAGGGTTCTCTAAGATAGATCACAAAGTGAGCTAACTTGATTACAATGTACAAGGCATTCAAAGTGAGATGCAAGGCATACAATTCGATATGCAATCCATATAATATAGTTTGGAAAATATCATGATGAATTCATAAAATAATTAATCAAATTATCTAGCTATCACTATTACACAATCCCACCAAGGTGGATCTCCTAACTAGCCTAATCCAAATCCAAGTACCTTGCCATAATGAACCCTGTTACCAAAGGTAGATATGCATAAATTTGATGAAAAGGATCCACTCAATTGGATCAACTAAATAGAGAATTTTTTGATCTACATCAGATCGTAGGTAGACATAAGGTTACCATGACATATTTGTATCTAGAACCTAAACATTTCATTTGGTATCGATGGTTGTGTGCTCAAAAGAAAAAGATGACTCTCAGTGTCACCTGGTTAATTTTTATAAAGGAGCTACAAATACACTATATCAATAATGTGATAGAGAATTAATTCAATCAATTGGAAAAATTATGATAGACTGGTTCAATAAAGGATTATATGCATAATTTTTAGAACTTATCTTTATGTGTGGAGACAATTTTTGATGAGACCCTGAATGATCTATTTTTGGGAGGTCTCAAGGACTACATTCAACATGAGGTACACATGTTTAATACACTTAAGGTTTTTGATTCTATTATTATGGCACATAGGGATTAGGAAAAATTCATAGCCAACAAGAAGCATCCATTCACTCACTTTAGAGATTGTAGCATATCGACACCATCATTTACTCTACCTACCAGATTGACCCCTCAATAAATTGAAGAGAAGCGTGCAAAAGGATTATGTTTCGGTTGTGACAAGCAACGAAGCAAAGGACATAAATGTGATAATAAAAAAATATTCTACATTGAGGTATCCAATGAAGATAATGAAGAGAATGATGCCTCCAATGATGATGAGGAAGAGATAGAGGAGGTATTTGAAGATTCTAAACCTATAATCTCTTATAATGCATTTTCGGGTATTAACACTCCTCAAACACTTAAGGTGGCAGGTTTCTTCAAGAAACATAAGGTGATAATGTTGATTGACTTAGGGAACACACATAATTTCTTCGACCATAAATTGGCAACTCAATTAAATTATTTTATTTACCCAACACCAAAATTTTAGGTCATGATTGCAAATGGTGGCATAGTCATTTTTTTAAAAAAATGCCATAGTATTAAGCTTGTTATGGGCAAGTAAAATCTAGATTATTCTATGTTTGTTATTCTCATGGGTGTTACAAACATTTTTTTGGGAGTCCAATGACTCACAATCTTGGGTACAATTGAGATGAACTTTCAAGAACTATTCATGCACTTTCATTCTGAAGGTAGAAAAATTGAACTACAAGGATTACAAGCAAAATATTCACAATTGGTTAGTTCACATTAGATTAAAAAAATGCTAAAAAAAGGGGCAAAAGGATTTATAGCATGATTATGTTCCATATAAGTTCAACCCATAAAGGCATATCCACATCCTGATCTACAATTTATTCTTGATGACCACCCATCTATTTTTGAGGCCATACCAAAAGAACTACCACCAAAAAGAGAACATGATCATGCTATTTAACTAATTTTGAGGATTCGACCACAAAATGTTATACCCTATAGATATCCATATGTGTAAAAGAGTGAAATTTAAAATATGCTCCATGAGATGCTAAAGGCAGGGATCATTAGGCACAACTAGAGTGCATAGTCATCACCAATGGTCATGGTGTGTAAGAAAGATGACACATGGAGGTTGTGCCCAACTTATAGAGAAATAAAAAAGTACACCATCAAAGATAAGTTTCATATTCCCATAATTGATGATTTACTTAATGAGTTGCATGGTGATATTTATTTCACAAAATTGGATCTTCATTCGAGGTACCATCAAATTAGAATTAGGGATGAAGATGTTCATAAAACTACTTTTAGAGCTCATGAGGGCCATTATGAATTTTTGGTAATGCCCTTTGGTCTTACAAATGCATCAAATACTTTTTAGAGCTCGATGAACACTATTTTTAGACCTTTCTTAAGGAATTTTATGCTGATTTACTTTGACAATAATTGATTTATAGTAAGACATGGGAAGAACACTTACAACACGTGAAATAAGTGTTGATAGTTTTGGAACAACACTAGCTTTATGCAAAGCCATCCAAATGTACTTTTGGAGTATATGAGGTAGAGTACTTGGGTCACATTTTATCCCATGAAGGTGTCAATGTTGATCCTAATAAGATCAAAGCTATGATGGATTGGCCAATGCCCAAAACTCTCAAAAACCTTAAAGGGTTCTTAGGACTAATAGGTTACTACCAAATATTTGTGAAAGGTTATGAAAACATAATATCTCCACTCACTACATTGCTAAAGAACGATGCCTTCAACTGGAATAATGAAACCACTAAAACATTTGAGAAATTGAAAGCAACTATGTGCACCACCCCAGTTTCAGCTACTCTAGACTTCTCAAAGATGTTTATTGTTGAATGCGATGCTTTTGGATCAGGGTTGGAATAGTACTAATGCAAGAAAGAAGACCCCTTGCATATGAGAGTCATCAATTCAAAGGTAAGAATCTCCAAAAACCTATCTATGAGAAAGAAATGATGGCTATTTTTCATGTAGTAAAATAAAGGAGGCCTATCTAATGGGTAGACGTTTTAAAGTGAAAATGGATCATGATAGTCTCAAATACTTTTTGGAACAAATATTATCATATGAGGAACACCAAAAATGGGTAACAAAAATGTTAGGTTATGATTTTGAAATCATATACAAGAAGGGTAAAGATAATGTAGTAGAAGATGCACTATCTAGATATAATAGATCCACAGAAGCATTACTTTGTGTAATGTCCATGTTATAAGCAAATTGGGTAGATGAAGCTAGGTTAGAGTGAGGGAAGGACAAGGATACATAGGTTTTTATTCAGAATATCCAACAAGGTTTTATAGCCTTTGACAAATTTGAATGGAAAGGTAATGCCCTATGGTATAAGGATAGTTTATACTTGTGCAAATATTCAAAGTTGAAGCATAAGATTCTTGTAGAGTTGCATGCATCTCCAATTGGGGGACACTCTGGGTTCTTGAAAACTTATCAAATAATCAAGTGAAGGATTTTGGGAAGGAATCAAAGGAGATATACAAAAGTTTGTGGCAGAATGCTTGATATGACAACAGAACAAAGGTGAGGTAGTTAAGACCCCAGGTATGTTACAACCTTTAACAATTCTTAGTCAAAGGTTGGAGGAGGTTTCCATGAATTTTATCATAGGGTTGCCTTGTTTTCTGAAGGTAAGAATGTTATCTTGGTAATTGTGGGTAGGCTTACAAAATATGACCATTTTTATGCCTTCTCAAACCCATACAACAAGTACTATATTGACTATTTTTTTGGAGGCAGTTCTAAATTACATGGAGCCCCAAAAATAAGTGTAAGTGATCGTGATCCTATTTTCACTATTAATTTTTGGACTAAACTATTTTCCTATTTGGGTACTCATCTAGCTCATAACTCATCTTACCACCCCAATCTAATCGAGAAACATATGTGGTCAATAAATGTTTAGAGGGGCATCTCTAGTGTTTTGTATCAGATAAGCAAGAACGTTAGATTAAAAGGTTACCACTTGTAGAATGGTGGTATAACACATCTTTCCTACCTCTTCTAAAATGTCTCCATTTCTAGCACTATATGGTTACCATCCACCTTCCATCACTTCTTTTTTTAAGGGTGCAAACCAAGGTTTGAGATGTGGAGGAGCACATTCAACATCAACAAGAGGTTTTCACTGGTTTGAGAGAGAATTTGGCATTGGCACAAAATAAGATGAAGCAACAAGTAGATCAACACCATAGTGAACAACATTTTGATGTGGGTGACTGGGTCTTATACGTTTGCAATCTTACAAGCATATGTCCTTGAAACAACAAAAAAAGGACAATAAACTTGCTCCTAAGTATTATGGCCCTTATCAGGTTCTATAAAAAATAAAAAGTGTGGCTTATAAGTCAAAGTTGCCTCATTCATCTCGCATATACCCAGTATTTCATGTTTCCTGCTTGAAAGTCATTAGAGAAAAACTTTCAACGCAAACAAAGATACTAGAACTAGATGAAAAAGGATGAGTTATTTTGAAACTAGAGAAGATCCTACAAACACGTACTAAGAGGTTGAGAACCAGAGAGATTAAGGAATATCTTATCAAGTAGAAGAACCTGAGTAATGAGAATGCATCTTGGGAGGGTGAAGATTTTATACAACATTCAGAATTGCTCAATGTTGAGGACAATGTTGGTTCGAAGGGGAAGGGAATGTTACGCCTCTAACCTATCGCATGTATCAAGATAGGAATAGTCATCTTGTGGCTTACTTATCCCTTTTTGATTTTATATCACATTTCTCTATGCTTTCATTGGGTTCATTGACTGGCCTATGGAGTAACTATGGCCTAGGTAGACTATATATATGAGATAGTAGGCAGTTGTTTATCATCATATTATAAACTATGCTCTTATTGAAGCTTGTGGAGGTTGCCCCCTCGAAGTGGCTTGTCTTTTATTCATATATTCTACTATATTTTAGTCATATTGTGATCTATTACTGTTATTCTACTTTATTATTGAAGTAATTTCATTACAACCACAAGATTTGCATGAGTGCAATTTCTAATATTTAGAGATAGGGTGTTTGTGTTTTATACAATGTTTACAAGATTTAAAAATTTTAACCATAACATGAACATTAGAAGCATTATATTCAAAAGAAGCTGCATTGTAAGCACTTCGATGGAGATGACAATACGATTTAAAATTTTTATTAGAAATATTTGAAACATTATAGCAAAGACCTTTATAATTTATATTTGATTTAGAAAAAAGTGGTTCAAGAAGACCATCTTCACACCTACCAAGCCTACTACCTAAATAACCCATATTGTGCATGATTTTTAAGCCAAGGTTGGTAGACAAAGTGTTCAAAAAAGTTTTATAAGCATTATGAGTTTCAACAATATAGCATTACCATGTGAAAAAGATGTAAAATTGTCATTTAGAACGTCGAATGAAGATTGCATGTTTGTCATTTGGGTTTGAAAAGCAATTTGTAGTGCGATAACAAAACTATGCAAAGTAGAAATAGTGTCATTTTGACTTTAAATTTCATGTTTTAGAGAAATAATCTCATTATTTTAAAAATTATTTTTTTCCTTAAAATTCTTAAAGGCGAGAAACATCACCACTTTAAAAGCCATATTACACACAAAAAAAACAATTTTTTGAAAGGCGAAAATAATACTCACAATGCTTAACAAAAAAGTGAATAACAAAATTTGGAGCTAAATTACTTTACATTAAAAAAAAAAAATTAATATCACCTCAAAGTTTTATAAAAATAAAAACAATTAACTTATAAATGTAAAACCACATCAAACTACTAATAAATAATGTTTAAAAAATAAATTTTGATTTATTTGAATATTTAAACAATAATAAAGGAACACTTGGATTGAAAAAATCAAGATACCTATGAAAGCAATTTTGAGAAAGAAAACATCTAAGTTGTAGTAGAATGTAATTAATCAAATGGAAAGACAACTTTTGAAAAAAAGCTAAATTCTTAGAAAATCCACATATAGACCAAACAATTTTTTTTAGAATTGGAAAAACGATTTTTTTGGGTTTTAAAGCATAAACCACTATAAAGAGAATTTAAATTTGATTTTGAACCTATAACAAAAGATACTCATAATGAAAATTTTGTAAGTAAACAAATTTAGTAATGATGGCCTTTTTTAGGTGTTGCCTTTTATATTTTTGACGATTTGCTATTATATGTCAATGTTAAAAAAAAAAAAATTACTCTATGTTTAGGAAGATAAATTTAAACATGTTTAAACAATTTAGGAAGCTATTACCTAATTGTTAGGAGGTGTTGCAGGGTTTAGAAACTTTTCATTTTTGGTTTTGAAAAAGAAAAAAAAAACTTCCTTTTGTAATGTCGTCGAGCAACTGTTGCTAAGTGTTAAAACAAGCAAGAAAGGCCTATAAAAGAATTATTATGCTAAAATGCTTTTAAATAAGTCTTAAAGGAGAGAAACCTAGAAAAAAAATGTTAGAATACAAATATGGAAATATAAACACTGAGATTCCTCCATGAAAATCTTGAACAACATTCACGATCAATATTAAAACAACCAATGTTATGATACTATGATCTAAATGTTGTCAAAGATCATATTAAATAATGAATAAATAGTAAAAATTAAGGAACAATGTTATTTTGAAGTAAACACAAAATATAAAGTTGAGACGAATATGATAAGTGAGGAAAGCGTCATACGGAGAAAAACCCCACTAGTATTTAAAGTTTGTAACAAGAATCTCCAATTACAATAGCATGAAAAAACTAGGAGAAGAATGGTCTTATGCCAAGAGAGCATTAAAGGATGCAAGAAAAAGAGTAGATCAATGAGTGTCGGGAGAGTGCATTAGAAAGTGTTGAACAAAGAGACAGGGGAGCACTTTATAAAGAGCTAAGAGAGAAAAAGAATCAAAAGTGCAAGCTCCAGCATATGTGCCAAGTGTCCCTAATTCTATTACAAGTGAAGAGGATGTTTGTGCCATGTGGGAGGAGAGGAGTTACATGCAAGTAACTCCAAATCCAACAAGTGGACTAGAGAGGTGAGTGACACTTCAAAAGGCTAGGTTAAAGTGCATTTATAAATATAATAAATGTACACACACATAAGACTTATGATAAGCCTAAAAACTTATAAGAATGACCTAAATCAAGATTAATTCTCCAACACATTAAAGGGTTCCTAAAATTTCCTTACTATGGTCTTAAACCTTTGATCATAGATTTTCATAATTTTTTATTCTTTCTATATTAACTCCCTCATTTGACTAAACTTTCAATAAAGACACCTTGAAAATATAAATTTCCTTTGAATGCTTTTTGGACATCTTCCCATGATTTTGCATGTATGGGGTTTTCTTTCATGTATCAATTCAAGGCATCAAATTAACATTCCAAAAAAATCAAACAATTTGATCTGATTATCCACATCATTATTTATTCTCCAATATGAGTCTAATACAAATAAATGCTCCTCTGCATCCTTGAAATCTTTGCCAAATAATGGAAACTTCATTCTTTTTTTGGTTATTTTCTCTTTTGATGTTTTCAAGATACTACTTGATCTAGTACTACTATGAGTACTATTACTAGTATTACTGCTTCTACAATAGTGATTAATACTATTTTCCTTTTTATTTTTTTTCTTATATATTTTTCTTGTCTTACCAATGCCTACTTCCTTCATTTGTCTTTTTTTTGCCTCCTCTGCAAAGTATTTCATTCCTAATACTTATTATTAATTATTCAAAAACTCTTTTTCATTGAGTGTATTATAATTATTTTCTATTTCTTCTCCTATATGTATCTATTTTTGTTTGAATGGGTTCTCTCTTATGATGTGAAACAATATGGGAGATGAAAAGTAGTCCAAAGGGTTCATTTCCTCAAATAGTCTCTTTCAGTTGGGGTTTTGTATTGAGGTGTCTCTTTATATCTCATTTTCTTCATTTTCATTTTATTGATCTCTTACTTCTACATGTTCATGTTAATCTAATTCATTAGTTACACTAACTAATACTTTTGTTCCATTATTACTCTCCACATCATTTCTTCATTATCTATTTCTTTTATGTTATCTTTTATACTAACTTCCACTTCTTCCTTATCTCTGCTTGCCATGGTTTTTCTATTACCTACACTTCAAGTTCTATTTATGATTCTTCTATTTTCTCCTCTACAATTTAATCTTCTCTATCTTCCACATTTTCCAATTTTATTCTTTCTTCTATTTCCACTCTTTCTTCTATATTGTTACTTCTTTGTCTTCTACTTCTTCTATGACTTTTTATTTCACCACTTATTTTTCTCCTTTTACCATCATGCCTCTTAAAATATTGATAGTACATTATCTTTTCTCCTAGTATTCCACTGCTAGGGCCATGATAGTGTCCTCATTTTTGAATAGTGCATCTAACTTATAAAATCATTTCTTCATTTCTCCCATCACCTTTAGTGGTGTGGTGTGTAATATATCCTTTAATATTTTATTCCTATCTTCTTTATTTTGTATCTTCTCCTTCTAAAATTGTTAGAGCTAGCCATGTGGTCTTGGTTGGGTCTAATTTTTTGGATATGGTTTAGCTATTTGCTTTTTCGATACTATTTTGATCGTTTCTTAGAGGATCAATTTTGGTGCTAGATGCATCCTTTCCTCATTTTTATTTTTTTTGATGTTATTTATTATCATCCTTTCTTCTTTCTCCTTTCTTTGTTTTTGTCTCTCTTCTTCCGTCTTAATTTTTTCTTCCTCCATTTTATTTCTTTCATCTTCTAATTGCATTTTATGACAAAGTCTAATTATATTTATAATATATTTATCTTATCCTCCTTATATTATTTTATTTTAATTTTTCACCTCGTTTTATTCCCTCTACATTGGTTCTATTTACCTTCCTCAACTAGTAGACTAGATATCTTCATAAGTCACATCAATTCAATATTCCCCAATATTTCTACTCATCATCCCTTAAGTGCATGATCCCCTAAAGGAATTGTTTGATGATTCTTGTCAATGCTATATCCACAAATAACTTATGAATCAAGACTAACAATTTCTTGATGAATCTGCCTATGGGACCAAACAAAAATTTAAACTTATTGGTGTCAAAGCTAGTCCACCCTTGTATTTCCAAAATAATTAGAAATGAACCTAAAGTGGTCCCAAACCAATAGTAAATATCCCTTGTCCAAGTTTCATTAATTTATTCAAGTTTTCATAATTTTTATATGTTCCACTTAATTGGTTTGTTTATCCAAAATATTTCAAACTCCATAGATTTCGCTTGTCTTAGGATACAAGTCCACAACAAGTGTGAAAATGTACTCCAAAAATCTTCATCCTAAGCTCTATATAAATCATCTTTAATAAGTGGAAATGCTTCCTTAGTTCATTTTAATTTTGAGTGATTTTGTTTTGAGTATTTTATCCCACCAAATTTTAATTTTAGTCAGTGCTAGTTTAAATAACAACAATAAATACTCTCACCTGGACATCAGATAGAAAAACTCCTTACAATGCCTCTGAATGCTGACAACCAATCTAATACTATGTATAAATTTAGAAGTATTCATGAGATTTTGGTTAGAGATTGTGTTACACAAGGTTGAGTATTTATTTGTAATGATTGTGTTGCCTATTATGATCATTCAAACATGAAAAAGAATTGGGCCTTGTAATTTATGCATATAACACACACATAAACATAAAAAAAATCTTTCCCAAACCAGTTCCTTTATTCATATATTAAATACTCTATTACAATTTCCACAAACTCTTTATGCCTATACCTTCGATCTCTTCTTTATAATATCAATTTATTCTATTACTTTATTCTCACATATATTCTATCTCAATTTTTACTCATGACATGACACATGTTATAATAGCGTGGTATAAATACTATTTTAATATCCCTAGCTAACAATAGACATGTTTGTAGCACATATATTATCTTCATGCAATCATCTTTGAGGTGTTGTGAAGCACCGTAAAATGCCACACAATCTATAAGTGTAAAAGTTCTATTATGTCAAAATACCATCTTGTTTGATGTCACAAAATGTATGAATCATATATGGTATGTATTTGTGCTCATATTATTCCACTAAAATATTTTGGCAATAATTATCATGTACATGATGTAGCTCCACATAATAGGAAAGGAAGTCTATATGGATGCATCATTTTATAGAGTTGGAATCACCACCTCCCATCTCTATATGCTTCTATGCTCTACTTGTGATGCTAGTCTAGCTTTGACTTGGGATATTTGTGTTTGTACATGGATGAGTACTATGCTCACATCTTTTAGCATAGAAAATATATATAGGTACATTGACCTATTCCTACTGACTGGGTTGAATACGTGCTCATGTATTCATAATTCAAAGTTAGTTCACTTGAGCATTCCCAAATACTTTCCAAAATATTTCAAGTTATTCCCTAGATTGTCACATCAACGATGGTGTTCAAGTAATTGAAATGTCATATTTTCTCAATAAATAAAGGACAATCAATGAATTTCCAAAACATTAATCAAATATAATAAATTAAGTGCATTGACCTGGTTATCTATATCTTTTTATTGCTAGTTGGTGTCTCTTGTCATTTAGATCAGATAAATCCATAGTGAATTCTCTTATGTCTCTTCTATGTCGTACCTTCCCTTCACATAGGGTCCTCCATCATAGTATCCCTCCTCAAACTCATCTCTCTCCTCCTATGGTGGAAATAGTAGTACAAGATAGACCCCAAGCCACCATACCTACCAACATACTATGGCTCATGCATAATCAACCCATGAGTCAAGACACCTCTCATCTTCCTCCTCATCATCTATGTGATCTAGATCCATGATTAGAGGTGGATCCCAATCTCAACCTCTATGGGGGCATCTCCATGTCATGCCCCAGATCAAAATGGTTATGGACATGTATTTTAGTAGCTTGTACTATCCCAATACCCTCTCATAATGAAATATATTGATTTGGTACCATCAAATTGGCATTGGTACCATTTAATTACTCTGATCCACTGCATATGTATGACATTGTTAACCCAACATGGGTGATCTCTATACAACTTCTAGGTGATGTATCTATCCTTAAAAGAATATATAACCACCTCTAGTGTGTGAGATCATCATATATCTATCTCTTTGATCATAATTTAACCCATCTCCATACATATGGTATATCTCTATCCTATGAATAGGGGTAGGCTAGTAGGCTTAGCCGTTACCAAGTGATCATATGTTAAAATATGTGGAAGTGTCCTTGTTGTTATTTTTCCACCATGTACCTCATACACTCATCTATATAGATTATAATATAGGTGGGATATATTTAAACTTCCACAAGACTACACTATCCTCCTGCCCTCCATGTTCTCTATCATGTATTGAATCCGATAGGTGCGAGACACCCCTCCCATGTCAAATATGATGAAGGAAATCAACACTAAAGCCATGTATTTAAAAAATTATAGTACATCCCCTCATATGATATTGCTCATTAGGATACCCCTTCCATTATATTCTCACTCTAGAGGTCCTCCTATATAGTATCTATGGGCTACTCTTTGTTCAACCTGTCTAGCTATTTATGATACTATATTTATGATACTACCTATCTCCCTTAATTTATATTCTCAATATCCTCCACACATATTCAAGTGTCATAATCATCTCCCTCATCAATATCCAAAAATTACATGTATCACTACTCCATCGTTAAACCAAATAAATGAGTATAGCTGGGTCATATTGCATCGAAGGTAGACATGCAACATGTTCAAAGCCAACTACATCAAGATGATGCCACTTAACCTGATCTCACCCCAATGAATTTATATACCACTAGGATATCCCATGATAGAGCTCACTCATGTGTTTGGAATCATACATCATAGTATAAAAAAATAAAAATTACTATTTTTCTCATTCATATACATTTAACATCAATTTTTTTTAGTGTCAAATGTAATAAGATTTATAAAAATTTGTAAATTTTTAGGATTGTACAATTTCTTCCTAGGGCCATATAATTACCCCAATTTCATATAATTTATTCATAAGAGTGTGTAGTTTCCTCTTAGGACTATATAGT
Source organism: Torreya grandis (assembly GCA_037957365.1). NCBI lineage: Eukaryota > Viridiplantae > Streptophyta > Pinopsida > Cupressales > Taxaceae > Torreya > Torreya grandis. Next base: position 1,889,929 of record JARHVA010000324.1, read on the forward strand.
CCATATCTAGAGCATGGAGATGGTCATGAGATTTCATAAATAAGAAAAAATGTTACCCTCCCCTATCTGCGTTTATGTGGAAAAAATCCTCTTCACATACAAAAACTTAACATCCATGGTGTTTTGTGTGGTCCCTGTTGGTTAGGGTGCACTTGTTGTTGTGGTATCATCTTTTTCATATTTTCAACAATTTTATGCCAATTTTCATGCCATTACGGTCCTAATTTGAATTTAAGTCATCTATAAATACACATGTATTTTAGTTCATTTTGGATCTATAGATCATATAAAAGAACATCTAACACTTGAAAAGAATTCATTTTTGTTCACAAGAATCTATTGATAATTTACAAGCATTTAGAGAAATCAAGAAATCATTAGATCATTTAATGTAGCATTAAAATTAATGTTAGTGACAAGTTGCATTGCAATGGTTTTCCTAGCCAATAAAAACACACAATTATTGGAGAGTTGTTTTTGATATTATATACCATTGAAAGGCCTGAAAATATCAAGATAACTCAACTATTCTTTGGTGTAACATACACCCCAAAACATAAGTTGTCTTCCTCATAGGTGTAGATATAGCTAGCCAATTAGGTCAAGGAGAATAAGTGCATCTTCCTAGTGATTGGAGCAAAGTTAAATAAAATGGAGTGAGGTTTTTAGAGCCTGAATATTAAAAACACAATTATTAAAATAGATTTTACATGCCTAAATTTTACCAAAAATGTCAAGTGTACAGTTTGGATATCTTAAATGTTAGTTTATATTAGGATATACACTTTTATATAGTCTAAGATGCACTTGTATTAGTACGCTTTATGGATAAGCACACATGTGTACACATCAATATTAATACCTTATTTATAAGGTATTATTAAATAATTATATATTTAATGATTATCCTTAAAATAAAGTTTGTTTATTTGGAACTAATATCCTTCATGATAGAGACTCCTCGTTATCCTAAACCTCTTTCCTTATCTATATAAGAAGTTGTAGGGCATGGATGAAGGTAAAATATACAAGACTATTTTGTATTGTATTATTCATGTGAAGCGAGTCTTTGGCCCTCATACATATATGAGTTTTTATATTGGTATTCATTCTACTTATAGACACTTATATTTGGCATTAGACACTCAATAATGTATAAATTGACAAAACTTTAACCTACTTAACTTATGCTCACCTACATGACTCTTATTTGCCTTTCCTCATATCCATTTACTCTTATATCGGCTTGAACCTTCCAAGTTTCCATTATTATTACACATAATTTTCCTAGTCTCTGATAAAATATATTTATATTTTTCTTAGACTGTCTCATGGATTTGGGTCATTGTTCCTTTTTTGTGGATAAGTTCATGCCTCTAAGACAAGTCCATTACCTTGGACTTGTCCACTTAGGTTGACCTTGCCACATACCATTTAATAGATAGTTCAATTTTTTTTCAAAAGGGCTAATTTATATGTTTCACATGCTGGTTTGAAGAATATTACCTAAAGAGTTAGCGATATAAACATATTGAGCCTAAGAATTATCCTATCTAGCAATCTATCTATCAATAACTATAAATACATCTACACATTGAGAGGAACTTCCCTAATTATTAAAAATGTAAACTCCCTAAAAGGAAAAATCCCTAATCTAAGTCTAAATAAAATTTACATGATCAAGTCATAGGTTGTTAAGTGTTGAAATCCATACACAAGATTACAGTTCATACTACCATTACACAAGATTTCACACACTCAATTAAGTGAGAGAACTACATGCCATCTGAATTTCATATTTGGCGTATCAAATATGTAGGAAACATTCAATCACATGGAGTGTTTAAGGCCAACCCAACCCATTACTTTCACCCTTTTTTGTAATTCATAATTGTTTCATTATATAGTGTTAAGAGATAGGGTTTTGAAGCAAATAAGAAGGTAAAAAAAGTTTTTTGAACTTGATTGAAGGAATCTAAATACTAGGAACAATTATTAGACATAGGTGCATTTTCAAGAATTTTCATAGAATCATCATAGTTAATGGAGATAATTTCATGCTTTAACAAACATATGTGCCCTGTGTAGGTGACTAGGGAAGCACAAACATGCACAAATAGGTGAAACTCTTATGTTTCTATATCCAAACATTCTCAGTCCAATTTCAATTCATTCTAGATGAGACCTCTTTGCATAATAAAAAGCTATGTGCATAATATTCCTAATGTTTTATAGATATATCAAGTCACTATATTTAGCTAGTTACATTCAAATTTATATGATTATTATATTATATTAATAATTTGAACATTAAACTAGTTTGATACTATGAAGGTCACTTAAATCCTAAAAAAGATAAAACATCATCAATCCTTTCATGTAGCATGTTTGGACTATGCACCCAATGATAAGCTATTGACTAAGTTGTTTCCACATAGTCTTAAGGACTATGCCTTACATTAGTTTTTTGATTTACCTTTTCAATCCGTTCATGCCAATAACCCATTAGATGACCAAATTTTATCACATTTTTTGATCAACATTAATGAAAATATGTCTTATGCTTAGATTTCAAAAATGAAACATAGGTCCAATGAGCTTATTACTGATTATGTGCTCCGCTACAAGACTATGCTCACTAATATGACAAGACAAATGACAGATAAGGAATTACAAGACATATTCAAACAAATTGCTTTCCACACTACATGAGTTTATTATGTTTAATATGTTTCAATCATTTGATGATTTATGCCACACAGTTAAAGATTGAGAAGTTAAACTTATTGCAATGAATAGGCTAAAGTATGGGTCCAACCATCCAACCATTTCAGGTGGTTTTCCAAGTAAGATAGTTTTTAAATAAAAATTAAATGATAATAAGAGTGATACAAAATAAACATTTAACATAGTTTTACAACCAACTAATCTAATTATTCTCTCAACTCTACCAAGGAGGAAATTTACACATTTACTAGAACCTACTCACAAGGTAATACAAAGTATACTTGAGTATTACATTATTTCTCTCCCTCCCCTAAAAGAAGTAAATATGAGTAAGCTTCAAGCTGATGGATTGGAAAATAATGCCTATTATGACTATCATTGAGGCACATGACATTTAAATAATAAATGAATTAGTTTATGACATAAGATACATGATTTTATAGATGATAACACAATTGATATTAATACATATACAACTAAATCAAAAACAAAACCTAATGTGAATGCTAAGTTAAAATATATTTAATGACCCCTTTCCTAATCATGCAACATAAAAGGATGCTTCTCAACATCAGGTGCATATTAATTACAATGCACATATGAAGGATGCCCTTCATTTGTGCTTATATAATAGATGAAGGGCATCCTTTAGATGACATTATTGGCACTCTTCAGACTATACATACATAGATATCACTAAGATCATTACTATCATATTTTATGAACATGAGATTGTTGATGATGAGTATTTTGATGAGGCATTACTTTTATGTGCATACATAGATTTAAAACTTATACATTGCCATGGTATATAATGGTTTTAGTGAAAATATCTGTACCTTGACACTCCTCACTAGTCTTGTATATACCCAAGAATATTTAATGGATACAACAAAAATGATCAATGGATTTGATGGACACAAACTAAATCCAATTAGAAGGATTATTTTACTAATCAAAGTGGATCTTTCTATAGTTACTATTGACCAAATTTGACTTCTAGTCAAATTGGGTCAACCCATGCTATTTTGAACTTTTGAATAAGGTTTCATGTGTCCTTTGGGGTCTCGTTTTGGTCTATCATCTTACTTATCCTTCCCTTAGTCCTTCTTTCAAGTCCACCCTCTTTATACTAGGCTAGTCAACTAAAGTCAACCTTGGTCAAACCTAGTAAATCTTATTCAAAGGCTCAGTTTATTTTGAAAATGTCCTAATATGGTCTTTTATTTGTTTCAAGGTGTCTACAATTCATAAATTGGCCACTTGCTAGGTTTCATGTGCAAAAAGGGTCATATGGGCACATTTTTAGCCTATTAAATGACTTGTACGGATGGTGGAGTTAAAAAATGTGTAAAAAAGGTGAATATCAATGTGGAAGAGGTCAGGATCAGTCAGAAAGTGGTCAGTGTTAGTTAAAGAGTCAGTTATATATAGAAAGGGGGAGTTTATCCTTAATTTTAGGTCATTTTGGGCACTTGTAAGGAACAGATGATCTCACTTGTAGTTAAAAACATGGGTAGGATGCATATTAACCTTCCCACACTCTTTTCCATGCTTTTTTTCAAGGAGGATGTCAAAAATTTCAGTTTTGCTCCTGTTTTCTCCATTTTCTCTTTGCAAACCAAGGAAGGTCAAATTCAAATACTTGGTGTGGGTAGTACAGTTGGAGTTGGGAATAATGGTATCGGGGGTGGATATTAATATGAGAATAATTAAAATCCATATAAATAACTTTAAATTTTATTCTTCTTCCTTTATGAACAATTTCTAACACTCTAGGCAATGTTTTATGCATTTATAACCATGAGGGGGTCACTGTTTGCACTTGTTTCAATTTTTCTTGCTTTGGTTTGACGGTTTTGTTTGTTTTATATGTTTTTCCATGATTTAGAAGATATTTAAATGGTTACATTTGTACTTAAAATCTCAAGTGCCTAAGAAAGCCTTTTTTAGGCTTGTGTATGCTTGCATACTAGTCCTTTCACACTTACAATCATCTCAGGTCTCTTGAATGGAGCTTGAACACATTGAAGAGAGTGTTTTGAGTTGATTTAAAAATATTCTTGATGAGGTTATCCAAACTAAAGGTTTAAAATTGCATTTGAAGTGTTTGGAGAACCTTAACCTTGTAAATTCATGCTCTTTCATGTTTTCATCTGCATATATAGGTCAAGACACCCACTTACAGTCCTGATGACATCATGTTAATGCTTGGAGGAATAGCCTTATGCCCAAATTGATTATCAAGGTTCAAGATGAATCAATACACCAAATAAAACTTCTCCTAGGCTTGTTTTAGTGGTGTATCACCCTCATTTTCTCATATACAGTCAAATACATATCTTCAGGTGTCATTTGTAGAGCTACATGGGTTTGTACATATGTATTCTATAGGGTTGATCCCTCATAATGTTTATGAGGTAATTTGATGGCCTAGATTTCATGATTAAGACCCTTAAGAACCAATCATGGTGTTGGGAAGACTTTACTAAGCAAGGAGACTGATACAGGGACCTTTTCCCTAAATAGACAAAACATAGAGATTGCATCTTTTATGTTTTGGTTTAAGAATCCAAGAGTGTGTTTGGGGAAGATGAATTGTGAGTTTTAGAGAGTATCACCATGAGACTAGCCATTGGTAAGATAAATATAATGAAACACTTGAGAATAATGGTGTTTAAACAACTCAAAACCATGCTCAAACATACTGAAAGACCTCAGTAAGTTCTACAGGTCTGAGATCAAAAGTAGATTCTTTCAATTAAAATTGAAAGTTAGGTCTATTTTCCATGAGGGAGTGATTAAAAATGATCCAAGGGATACTCATGAGCCAAGATTCCAAAGAGAAGATTGAATTTTATGTTTTGACACCTAATCACTCTCCTCTATCCATACACAGGATTGGGAAAGGACACCTATAAGCAGAAAGGACTAAAATCAAGAAATAAGTGTGATCAAGTTACAAGAAATAAGATCAAAAGCCTAGGAAGGATTTATGTTTAATGAGAAAACAAATACCTCCAATTCCATAAAAAACACCATGACCAAGTCCATATGAAGCCATGATCATCTACAAGTAGACCTAAAATTCATGAAACACAGTCATGTAAGGTATATAGGCAGTGAGTCATAATTAGGGTTTAATTTGCACTAAAAGAGACTGTTTGGCTTGAATAATTTAAAAGTGACCTCAAGAGTGAATGAATAATCTTATGGACACTTGATCAATGAGAAAAACCCCATCTTGACACCTATAGGCATGTATGGACTGAGACAGGCAACAAGTTGAAGTTAGTGCTTTAAAAGGTGCTAATGCCACCCAAGGTCAATTGACAAGTTAAAAATATTGTGAGAATGAAGATGAAGATCACAATAAATGTTTCAAACATTGGTTTTAGGACTAATGCATCCATAACATCTGTAGGTTGAGGCTTAAAATGATTGTCTCAGTCAAGGTTTGTAGATAGTCTTTTGTTGCAAGAGCATAATGATGGTTCAAAGGGTCAAATTATTGGAGAAAGCCTTTAGAGGCATATTATATGGTGTTGAAACATATATGAGTATTCAAAATGAGTGTAGGTCATGGCAAGAACCCTCATTTTCACAAGAACATAGTCAACCCTTACTCCCTATGCACAGTCTTGCACCTAAAACTCAGTCTTGGAAATTGAGTTGTTTGAAAGGCCAAAACTTGGAGTTAAAGGCTGATTTTTTGTAAAAGGTACCCTTTGAATTTTTTTAACAACCTAAAATAGTTTTTTTGTGATACCAATAGGATAAAATGCATCTATGTTGTATTATAGGTAGGGCACTTTTGCCTTACATGAAGAGGCAGTTTCGAGGTAAAAGAGCAAGAACAGTGGACCATAATCATTAGAGGTCCTTAAATATGGTTTGTATAGATAGGAAAAATCCATTCCAACATGATAAATTTTTATATAGGGTTGGAAACCAAATAGGGTGACTCGGACAAGAAGGTCTGTAGATAGACCTAGTAAGGCAACATGCAAGCCAAGCCCCAAATGAAAGGTCACTCCTATTTTTAGCCTTGGTAAATAACTAAAATGATTTGAACCACTTTCATAGAGGTAGATATGAATTTTTTAGGCTATCTCAAAGGCCTATAAGGTCACAAGGAGCTTGAGTCATGAAGTTGCAGACTAGACATAATATGACGCCTAACACTTGGAAGAGTCATTTCATGTTTTAAGCTAAATGGAAACTGTATACCAATTAGAACATGTTTATTGAAGATAATAAAAGATGTTTCAACCTTCACCATCTATACAAATCCATCAGGAATCTATTTCTTGGCTTGAAGTTCACTAAGACCCTCACAGAATGCAAGGAAGGAGCTCGAATTCCAACTTCAAATGCTTGGAACTTTCATGGTGCTTTACATGGGACCTTGAGGTGATTATAAAAATTAGGAAGGGTAACTAAGAATTCCTTAGTGGAATTTTTAAAGGATTCCAATGTTTTTTCTTTATGAATAAATGTTAAGAGTCTAGACCACTTAAAACCCCTTGAAAAACCTCCTTGAAGACTTGATGGTAAAGATGAGGCAAATTAAGCATGAGAATGAAATGAAAATGCCATGAAACTTTGGGAACTTGTAGTAGACTCTCTAAGGCACCCTAAAATGTCAATTTGTTGTACAAAATATGTCAAAACAAGGCTCTTTTTGACCTTTTTGTGTGTTTTATAGGCATGTAGAACTTTCAAAAGACCAAATCACTTTTGGGAGAAAGTTTAGGACTTGTACTAAGTCCTCATGGTCATTTTATCAGGCATAAAACTCTTAAGACTATCAGCTATCTCTTTCATTTTATCCAGTCTAGTGGGTAGATAGTGAATACTTAGGGAAAAGTGGTGAAAACCAATTTGGAAAGCCTTTTAAGGCTAATTTATCAAACTGATGATATGGACAACCTTAACACATGTCATCCCTTCTTGTTCATGGATCAGACTAAATAATTAGAAGGTTTTAGGTGCCAAGTGTGAGAGATGCATGGAGAGAGCTCATTTTGGGACTGTCATGGATGCTAGTGCATGACCAAAATAATATGAGTGATCAGAGGCTAATCCAATGCATGTGAGGGCTTTTTAGTAACCCCTCCCACTTAGACCCATAATCAAACCTGATCATTTATAGTGATAAGGTATTTTTGGAAGGTAAATCATGAGGGGTAGTTTTATGTGCAAGGAAAGGAGTTTCTTGACCACTCTACAGGGTTTGGATGATTTGAGATGAAACTTGTAGCTCCTATCATTACATGGCTCACCTTATATATATCTTACATGCACAAATAACTAATATTTTCAATTGTGACAAGTGTCTCTATGGCTCCTGGACTCCCCATCTCTCTCTCTTCTCACATATTCTATAAATTGAGCCTTTTGGATATTGTATGGATCTAACCACAGTTGGTATGGAGAAGCCCTCTTGGAATGACATTACATTTTATCTTTGAAAATTGAATACAAGTCTAATTTTGAGTTGTGAACATTTTTTCTAAGTGTGTGAGTGATGAATAATGGACCCAAGTGATAGTATCATCCTTACTTCCTTTATCCTTCATGTTTAGGCAAGAGTTCTAATTTTAATAGGTCATGTGTAGTGTATTGATTATACTAGGCTCTTCTTCAAGCAAGAAATTGTCTCTATGGTGTGCACTCTACCCCTATATCAATTATCTTGTTGATTGTCCCATGTATGCTACCTTCACATTGAAACAATTATGTTAAAATCCTTTAATGCCTAGAATTGGTCTTGGAAGGCTTTGTTTCTTAGTAGGAGTTTGATAGTTTGTGGGATATATCTTGGTGGATCACCTCTTTAGTGTAGTTTCCATTTTTCTAACTATATTCATAAACAAGCATTAGATTAGGTGGTAGGCATTTAAATAAGAATCTAGGGAGCTAGCCCTCATAAACTAGAGATTAATCTCTCTTACAAGTCCCCCAGAACTTGAGAGATTATTCAATGTTGCATCAAATTGTAGGAGCTGAATAGAGTGTCATTGGGTGTAAAATTTGATGCCAACAATTACTACATTATTCGTAGTTATACCAAGTACATGGGTATTTTAAAAGTTTTTAGGATGCTCTTGTTATACCATATATAATGCATAAATGTTTGAAATATATACATGTTTATTATGGTGGTCATAGTTTCAAATTTTCCATATGAATACCATCATTAGAAGGAGATTATTCCTCCACCACCATAACCAATTGTATAACCTATTAAGGTTCATTCTACTTAGACATCTCATAAGAAGAGAGTAAATTTTTCTAGATGACCAATACTACAACACCCATTACATTAGAGATATATTCAAGATTTGAGAGAGCCATTATCTCCTCCATCATGTCCTAAAAGAGTGTTATATATTTCTCTATATGTTTCTTAGTGAACATGAGGAAATTATACTACTATGCAATACATTCCATGTAGTATTATGTTTTTTAGAGTTACATATCATACACAAGATCATATGATTGATGATGACCATGATGAATATGTCACAACACCAGATTATTTTTTTAGATTTTGATACAGGTATATATATTACTACTCGATCAAAATAGGTAACATTAGTAGCATTTTACATAGGAACTACATGTGAGGATCCCATTTATGGGATCATTGGTAAGCATTATATTCTACATAGGAACTACATGTGAGGATCGCATTTATTGGATCATTGGTAAGCATTATATTTTAAAATAATTAGAAAAGATAAAAATAAAATACTCAAAAAATATAACAAAAAAATTCAAAAATAAAAAAACCAAGATGTATACATAACATGTATTGATTATTTACATGAATTATTTATGATTTATCATATATAGTACATTATATATCTAGTTTACTAGGCACATGAATTGCATAGTATACATGAGTTAGATGCAGGACATATAGGTCATCTATGATATGGACACATACATGCAGGATATTCCTTCGCCTAGGGGCCACCTTCTTATACTATGGGAACACTCTTACTAGGGGTACCTAGATACTTTACACAAGATTTATCTTTCTATAATTATTTACATCAATCATAGTGCATTAATTTATATTAATTATATATGAAATTGCACCAACTCATACTACTAATATTTCTATTTCACTGGATATTATATTTTTCTATATGAGATGATGACATACATGAATTATGTAGATTATCCTCACTTGTTATATTCATGTTTAGTGTTATTATATGTTCTCATTTTGAATCTATTTATTGTGTGACATTTTACTATCTATTATGCATGACACTAAACCTTATGTAACATTTGCATATCTATTGTGCGTGGCCTTGAGCCTTGTGTGACATCTTACTATCTATTGTGTGTGGCCTTGAGCCTTTTATGGATTTGAATTCTATTTTATGTGCTTTATTGTGTGTCATGGCCATGGCATCATGTGTGATTATTTGACTCTGTTTCCTATGTGTGGATACATATAAGATTGTTTGTTGATCTTGATTATGTTATGATCTATATTAAACACCCTTCTTTTTATTTTGGTGCCTTGATACATATCATGCACTTTTTACGTATTTATTAGTCAATTTATAGATCCTCATTACTATGTTCCCTATTCAATATATTTCTCATTAATATATCTATCTTGACATGAAACTTATATGCTTAGGATACATGTTTCATTTATACTCAAGTAATAACTTCATACTATGATGACATATTCTCCACATGTTAGTACATGTTTTACATTGCTTATATATTTTTATATATGACATGATGCATTTAACTCCTTCATGTGAGATGAACTATGCATAGGCTTCATTCTTCACCTCAAAAGTGGGGTATAAATAGTGGCTTATCTTAGAAATTAAGCTTTCATAGTTACTAAAAATTTAGATTTTGGGCACACATTAATTTATATTGTTATAAGTTTTAACAGATTATGATAAGGGTGACTCAAATTAGAGGCATATGTGTGATATATATTAGAGATTTTAGAAGAGTATGGATATTTCACATATTTTATAAGAGTATTACATAGTTTATAGGACTCATATTACATAGATTATTATAATGGGGTGTAGATACTAAAATATGATTTATATAGTACCTCAGTCTTGTACACTTGGAAAATACCTATCATGACCATACCTTTCAGTTCATCTCTCTCTATGCCAAATTGATTATCTCTTAGTTCGACCATTGTTATTCTAATCACCCAAGCCTTCTATGCTATGAAAAAAGTTCTAAACCTGAGTATTATCTTTCACTACTAATTTTGGGCCTACACTTGTTTTCTATCTCCTTGAACACTTACATCCTAGGCAGACACATGCATTGATACAACTATCAATTTTCCTACAAAGTGTCTAGAGCCCAAAAATCATCCAATTTTCAAAATAAATGTATCCAAAAGGTTGGACTAAGTGATTTAATGTGAGATATTTCTATAAGGGATTGGTATATATACAAGATCAACCCTCATTCATTACACATCTGGTAATCACATACAACTCACTAGGCAATATACCAAGAAAAATTTAATCAAACATTCAAGTGATAAAATTTTCCCTATTCATCCCTATTTCCATGTCAGTCATAAGAAAAGTCTTTCAATAGGTCTAAACCATTCAAATAAAAACCCATGATACATATTTTCCAATTTACAAGCTAGGTCATTGTATATCTTTGCTTATCACACATTTAACCCTTATGCACACACAAGTCAACACATAGGGGGAAAATACATAAGTCTGAATCCCTCCTTAGAGTATTGGATATTTTGGTAGTGCCCATTGAAATAGGGGTATTTAGGGTTAGATTGACACCCTGAGCCTACTAACCTATTATTCCCATAATCAGTCCAAGGGTGAAGAGCTAGGATTTGATCATTTGAAAAAGAGAGATAACATGTGTGCATAATATGAAGGCATCCAAAGAAAGATGACAAAAAATTCAAAAGGCTACAATTGGTTTCATCTATATCCATTCAATATTTTGTACAGGACACATGTGGTAGAGTTACACACTTATGTCGATGAACTATCCAAATTTGATGTAAGTGTCTGAGACCACAAAAAAGATATTTACAAAATATGATGACTATTATAGAATCACCATCCACTCTACTTCCATCCTCTTCTTGCTCATAATTGCATGCTCACAGTAAACCAACTAAGTATCATTTGTTTTCAAATTTTTTCAATATCTATTAATAACTATAATTTACTATTTTTTAACAATCTCAGTTGTATAAAATCAGAATGTTATTTATATGAATTTTATATTAATTGACCTACCTATTACATTAATAAAAAAACCTTGTGTAAAATAAAATATAATCTTCTTAACTCTAAATACCCCCATTATCTAAATTTAGGGTTGAACACAGGGGTAAATGCATGACATATGTTCCCAATTTCATAGATATCATGATATATTGGCACAAGATATATGGCTCATATTACTAGATGGAAATGGCAACCCATGTCATTCTTTACTCAATATTACTCAAATTTATTTCAAAAAATAAACTATAGTCAGACATTACTTAGGATTTAATAATATTGAATCATATAGTTTGCCTATAGTGGATGATTGAAAAAAAATGTAGACTCTCATTCATTACTTAGGTATTTATTAGATTTATTGGAACCCATACTATACTCCATGTACTTATATTTATTGAAGTTATGTGGGGCTAAAGATATGCATAACTCAACTTCTAAGAACTTCTACATTTCAAATGAGGGTTGGCGATATTCATCTCAACACATGTTTTTATGTAGGCATTCTCCATTGTGTCTAGAAGACAAGTCACCATAAGACAAGCTTGGTTCTCATGCACATAGGTGTATTTGTTCCTTATTATTTTGTTTCTCATATAATTAACTTTTTTACTTATTAATTTTACATCATAATTAAAAGTGATTTATACATGTTTCTTTGCAAGTTTTCATGGAGTAAGGTGTAACACATAATATATACTTGAACACACCCATTGTTGTTATAATTGGGTATCACCTTTTATCCTTTAACTTTAGCAATTCTATTAATAAAATAAAATATGGGGAAAATATAAACACTCGTATTTTAAATTAGACACTTTATAATGTGTAATTTGACCAAACTTTAGCCTACTTGACTTATGCTCACTTACATGAATCTCATTCACCATTCCTCATAGCCATTTACTCTTATATGGGCCTGGCCCTTTCAAGCTGTTATTACTATTACACAGAACCATCTAGTATTTGACCAAATAAATTTATATCATTCCCAGATTGTATCTTGGTCTTAGGTCATTGTTCCTATTTTTTAGACAGGTTCATGCCTATTAGACTTGTTCACTACTGTGGACTTGTCCACTTAGGCCAGACTTGTTCCCATGCCCTTTAATGAATAGCTTCTAAAATTTAAATTGTTCAAAAGGGTTAGTTTGTATGCTTCACATGCATGTTTGGATGGATTTACCCAAAGGGTCAGATATATAAACACATGAAGCCTATGTATCTACCTATTTATTAATTTGTCAAGAAATAATTGGAAATACATTTTCACATTGAGAGGAACCTCTATAATTTTTATAAAAATGAAATCCCTTAATGGAAAAATCCATGAGCTAAGTCTAAGTAGTATTTGAAATGTCAAGTCATAGGTTTTTAAATGTTGAAATCCATACACATGATTGCATTACATACTATCATTACAAATGATTTCACACCATCAATTAGGTAGGAGAAATGCATGCTGCTAAATTATCCTCTTCAGAGTATTAGATATGTAGGTAACACTCAATCACAAGATGTGTTTTAGGTCAACTCAACCCATCCATTTCACCCATTTCCCGATTTAATTTTTGTCTCATTATACAATACAAAGAGCTAGGGTTTTGAAGGAAAAGAGAAGGTAAACAAAGTTATTCACACTTGATTAAAGGAATCCAAATACACAAAAACCCTCATCAGACACAAGTGCATCTTCAAGAATATTCATATAATCATCACAATTAATATAGATGATTATGCCCTCTAATAGATGTATCTACACTACTTAGACAACCAGAGAAGCATGAACTTGTCCCATTAGGTGCAACTCTTATGTTTCTAAATTTAAGCACACTCATGCCCATTTTAGTTCATTCCATACAACTATATCAATATCACATACCTGTGTGCATAATATTCATCATTTTTTTGAGAAATAACAAGGTACTATATTTATCTTATTACATTCAAATTTGTATGATTATTGTATATCTTAAGTAATCTGAATATTAAATGAATTTTATGCAATTAAGGTCACATAGATCCTAAAAAATATAAAATATTTTTGAGTTTTTTATGCAACATTATTGGACTATGCGTGCATAAATTTGTTTCCAAGGAGTCTTAAGGACTACACCTTGCATTGGTTTTATGATCTCCCTTTCCAATCAATTCATTCCATTAACCCATTAGCCAACCAAATTTTTGTATAATTTTTAATCAACATCAATGAAAATATGTCTTATGCTTAGATTATAAAAATAAAACAAGGTTCTAATGAGCCTATTACTGATTACGTTCTTCGCTACAAGATTATGCTCTCTAAAATGACAAGTCAAATGGAAGATAAGGAATATGAAGACATATTAAAACCAATATTTCTTTCCTCACTACATGAGTCTATTGTGTTCAAAAAGTTTCAATCATTTGATGACCTATGAAAAATAATTAAGGATTAATAAGTTAAGCTTATTGAAATGAATAAGCTAGAGTATGGGTCAAACCTTCCCACCACTTTTGGTGCTAATTTTACTGGTAAAACAACTTTGAAATCAAAATTAAATGATAATAATATTGATATAAAAGTAACAATACATGTTATTTCATAATGAACTAATTGTCTTGTGCTTTCAGCTTCAACAAGGAGGTAATTTACACATTTACCAAAACCTCCTCACATGGTATTATAAAAGTTACTTTAGTGTAATTTTATATCTCTCCCTCCCCCAAAAAAGGGCTAAATATGAGTAAGTGTTTTAATTTATTTTTGATATAAACACAAAAATAAATTTTATTTGGTTATATATAGGTCTAAAAATAGAAATATAGGAATGTTAAAGATATACAATGATTAACTATTATGATTTTTAAAAATTGATAAATATGAAAAATTATTATTTTTAGAAAACACTAGGAAAAGATATACTTAGCTTACACATAGAAAAATGTTGATTGTTTTCACTATATGACAGTGAAACAGAGAAGAAAAGATGATTGTACAAGCTCAAGATTAGAATAAGGAGGATAAAAATAATCTAAATAGGTCTATTGTAAGTGGACTATGACATGGTATGTTCTAGTTTGTTGACCATGGACTTGTCCTAGTTGGTTGTGATAGATGGTGAATATGAAAAGAAAAATCAAAATTTTAGAAATGAAAAATCAGAGGCAGAAGCAGAAGATATATTTAGACATGAACATAATAGATGGACATTGGTATAGTGTACCTGAGTCTATTATCCACATACTTGTCTTAGTTGACTATGTAAAAAATTATCATTGCCCCTGCTACGCATATGAATGTTGAGTAATTTAAGATATCACACTTAGGTTTTGGCCAGTCAAAAATTGGTATTTGTCTTATCATTTTTTTGAAACCCTTAGTGATATTTGATAGCTTGAAAAACTAAAATAAAATTAAGGGAGTGTAATGGGATGAGATGAACTCAATCAACTCCTTGATTGATCATTGCTTATGTATCCAATAGTCTATTGAGGGAAATCAAGCTTACATAGCTCTCCCACCTAGAGTGAATGTGTAATTATTATCCTTTCACTAAATGTATGTAGCTAAAATATGAATTTATTACTTGAATAAATAGCTCTTGACTTGATTTAATGAGATCTTGATATGGATTATGATTCATTTTATGAATGTTTCATAAAATTTGAGAGGAATAGGGTAGATTTGCTTAGTGTGTAAAAGTATATATGCTTGAAAATAGTGAATGCCAAGTGTTGTAAATGAGTGACTCTTAATGTTTTTGGTAATTTAATTTATCTAACCTTATGAAATGTGGGGGAAGACCAATAATATGTTTTAAAATATTAAATCTAGCTATTATTTGATGTGGAACATGACTGGTCTATGTGGAAAAGGATGCACTATGCTATTATCCACTTAGAGTAAACTTTTTCAGGAAGATGAAAGACAAATGTAATTTGTAGGGAATAGTTTAAAGGTGATTTCAAATAGATTAAACATTTGAACTTAATAATTATATGCAATAACAATGGAAAAAAAGGTGAACCCACATATAAATAAATAACTTGGGAGTCATGTTTTTGTGTGCAAGTCATGTGGTTTGGAATATGTCAAGAGTTAGCGTTGTCAAGTACCCATGATTAAATTTATGTGTCTACATTCCCTCCCTCATTTGTTCTAGTAATAAAATTGTTGGAGTAAAGGATAAAGAATTGAACCTAAGTGTGTACAACACACTTTGTGTTTAAGCAAAATTTTCAATTGCACAATTCAAGTTTAACAAACCCTAAAACAACTCATGAAGTGGTAATTTTTTTCATTTGAAATTTTACAAAACTGAACTTTGAAAATTAAAATTTTTAGAAGAGATCAAGGGAGGATTACACCTATATGTAGGTGAAACCAAATTTCCCTATAACTTGTAACTGATAAAGGAAGCTTTCCCCTTTGTTGAAGCACTCGAAGAATTTGAACTAATGGTATATTGAGAGTGATTAAATCCCAATTTAAATAAATAATCAAGTTTATGAGGTGGAAATATGCATTATGCCAACTCTCATGAAAAGGGAATAGTACCAAATTTACTAATCCAAAAATGTGGAACCATGCTAGGTTTACTAAAAGTGATGCCGAGGCCGTTGAGTATCATTAAAATCGAATGTAAATCACTTACATAGATTTGAATCACACCACTACACATAGATATAGATTATAATTTACATGATTGAAATAGAATGAAAAGTATTCATGCCCCTATCTCTACTGCACTGATAATAAAATTTTGATTTTGAAATGAATATTTTGCCTTTGAATTTACAACTTTGAACTTTGAACCTATGATTTTTTTGACTTTGAAAATTGAAAATTTGAAAAAGCATGAGCATGGATGAGCATCATGCCTCCTATATAATTCTATGCACCTATATGCTCAACTATAACTATATAATTAACATGTAACTTTGATCTTGTAACTTTTTGCATATGTCCATGCATACTCATTAAAGTGTGTATGATTATATAGTTTAAGTCTTTGAAAAATGAGTGCATATGCATGTCATATACCTCCAAAATATGTACCAATTTGATAATATTTGTCATATATCTAATTTTTGAATCTCTTTGAGTATTTAAAAACCTATATTCTACTATAAAGTCTGATTTTACATTTACTTTGAATCTTTGAAACCTTATATTCTATCCCAAATTTGATTTTATTATTTTCATGGAGGCTTGTATCTCTAAGATAAACCCACTATGATTCCTCCTTGTTGGTAGGAGAATACGATTGTAAAATCAAATATTATCTGTATGTGCCTGTGTGTGAAATACACTCATATTATCTTTTATATATTCTAATTTGTCTTGTATCTCATTTCTATAAGTTGTACAAGGTTGAAATATGGAGAGTATTTTTTTGGAACCAAATTTGATTATACGTTTAAGAGTTGAAGGCTTGTAAAAGTCTATATATATCACCTAATTGTAAGAATAAAGAGTTCCCCAATTGTAAGATATATATATGGTTATGGTTATTATACATTTTCCTTGTTTTGTTCCTTGCATACACAGTTTTGTGAATAATCATGGTTCCCTTCCATTCTATTTTTTCAATTGATCTATTTCTAATTATAATTCATGTTATGCCTATAATGTGTATGAATTCATAGGATAAAATGAATACTGATGTTCTATTTATTTTTATTCCAATGAACCATATGAATTACTCTGTGATGTGTGAGTGTTATCGCACAAGCTATCCTCATCTTAGCATGTTCTGATGAAATATCAAGAACCTATGCTAACAATGGTGCAATGAGCATGGATTAAATTGGGGGAAGATATGTTATAATGGTTACCTAAATAGACAAAGGTAGAAATGTGGTTAAACCAAAGGATACACAATTTTATAGAGGAAGAGTTAAGGAGAATAGGTTCTACTACCCAAAAGATTATACAAAAACATATTCATGGTGAAATATACAAAATTTTCTAGTGAGAGTTCTCTAGTTTACTAGTTAATTGGTCAAAAATGCTGGAATACTACTATTACTAACCATCATTTGGACCAAAGAGAAGGTAGAACATTTGCAAAAATTGGAAACTATTTGGACTCGAGCAATAGATCATTGGCTAACAACTACCAGTAACAGGTATATAACAAAGTTCATATTTTAAGGATATATAACATTTGAAGTAGCAAAGGATCTATTTATAAGGGAAATTAGAGGAAATTTTTATAGTGAATACCTACTTTAATGAAAATTTTGGTTATAAAAAAGGCTGTGATGCTTGCTCCAACCAATATGGAATAGTCACTTTGGGTGCTATGGGGATGTGTGTGACTGAAAGGTGAATGATGAAAATTTGAAGAGATAGAGCTTGGATATAAATATAGAATGGAAAATTAAGGGAATCAAATACAAAAGAAGAGTTTGGATTTAGAAAGAGAACTACAACAATATAAAAAATGGAATAAATAGAGGGATACTTAGGTAACTACGAGTATGAATAATAGTAAAGTAGGAAAAGATTGAGAAGAAAAGAACGAAGAGTGAAAAATGAAAAAATAAGGAGATGATGTGAGATATGAGGAAGAATACTGATAGAGAAAGGAAAATGAAAGAGTATGAGATGATTAAAGAAAATAATAGTGTATAAGTAGATGAATTGGTAGATAGTTGTAGTTCATGGTTGCAATAAAGGGTATTATATGAAGGAAAGGAAGAGTAATCAAGACATAGTTATAGAGATATCATATATTCAAGCTATGAGAAATACTATGTTGTAGATAAATATCATTCACTTAAAAATCACACATCCCCCCAATCCAGTACATCATACATTAAAAATAGTCAAGGGACAGAGTCTGGGGTATATAGTAATTGGGAACAATCAATTACAGAACAAGTTCATAGGTGGGGAGCCAAAATTTAGGAGGCATCAATTTGTAAGGATTTAGTAGAAGCAAGATTATCTAAGAATTAAAATGAAGTAATATAAAAAGTAAGATTGGCATCTACAAACCCAAGTGCAAATAACAACTAGTAGAGGAAGCTAAAGAATGTTTTACTAATATATTGAAGGCACCAAAACAATTACAGTCATAACTGATGATAAGTTCATAGACATTACCGTCAAGTTCAAAGGCATTTCCATTAAGTTTGTAGACACCATTGGTTATAGTTACACATCAAATTATAGTAGTACATATGGGTAATGGAAACATGGAATCCAATGTGGGATCATTCATAAATCTCACACATTATTATGGGTTTGCATATATTGAATAATATCTGCTCACTTGTCAAATGAAATGGCAGGCTAAGGGAATTATTAATGAAGTAATGATGAAGTGTGAACTGATTGGAACATTGAGTGTTCAAGCCTTAGAGTTTATATATCAAAGAGGTATTAATCAAACAAGTCTTAAGGACATAAAAAATTGGCTTATCACATAATTCAAAGTTAAGAAATGCACCAACCAAACAATCTAGGACTTAAAATAAATATGATAGAAGTTAGGAAAGATAATATGTGAATGTGATCACAAATTTTTAGATGTTATGAAGAGGGTTGAGTTAACTCTAGAAGATAAGGATAAAGCTACATGGTTTGTAGAAGGGCTGCAAAGGAGAATCCAATTTATAATAGATCAAACCTAGTTTGACACAAAGGCAAATGCTAAAGCTACTGAGAGTCACATAGAATAGATTGAATACTATGGGGAAGCTCTCATATCAAGATCTAAGATTGAATACACCATATAATATTTTATGAAAAAATGGAAAAATATAATGAATAAAAAAACCTAAGTTAGGCCTATGGTGTATGAAGTGTGGCAAGGAAGGGCATCACATGAAATATTGCCCAAAAATCAAATTAAAGTTCTATGAAATATGCAGAGTTGTAGAACATGTGACATCCTAGTGCCACCTTCTAAATAGTATGTGAAGAAACCACATAATTTGTATTTTAATTTCTACAAACACCAACTCATGATGAGAAAAGTTTTTAAAGTTTACAAGAAATAAAGGAAGATATCATGAAAAATGTTTTTGTAGTTTCTATGCAATAGGTGTCTACAATGAAACAAATGTTTCTAGGCCTAGAGGTCGATATGAATATTATGACCCAGATAGGTCTATATTAGATTCCAAAATCATAACAATACGAACCTCAAGATTTGGCTAGATAGACACCTCTTTTGATGAATTAGACATCATTGTCACCAAAATACTAATATTTAGGTGTTTGGAATACTATGATTCTCCAACCATTATAGTCAAGTTGGACTCCACCATATCCATAATAAACTTATGAGGGGTATGATAACCACAAAAAACAATAAGGATGGAGTGTGCCATAGAATTTATGAGGTTTTCAGGTGAAAAAAGGTCATGAATAAGGTTTTCAAGGTAACATGGGAGTTACATGGGAGGATAATTAGGCGGTTATCAGGGAGGTTATGAAACAATGGGCATAATCCACCAATACAATGTTACTTCTATGGGGAGTATAATCATGTGCAAAGGAATTATCCATTGAAACTGCATAGGCAAACCTATTATGTGTATTGTATAGTGTTGGAACAACATGATACAAAGGATTGCTCAGCTTTAGACAAGTAGAGGAAAGAAAAGGTAGTGTAAAGTGTCAATATGGTTAATTTGTAGCCACAGAGGATGCATTTATACAAGTTGTTATAAGGCACTAGCATACAAAACAAGGATTACATCCTTTAGAGATTACATAAGACCATGGGATGTGAAAGGTTAGATTAGACACATACCCTGATCTAAGTACTGAAAAAAGGTTGATGTATGAGGTTTCATAGGTTTTGAGAAATATACAACACCAAGAAACCACAAAAAGATATGTTGCAACCATTGACACACAGATATACAGTCAGAATGTGTGCATAATGAGAAAAGGAGTTGTTAATAATTTAACAAACCCAATGAAGTTATTAAGCACATTACAAAATGAGGATATTTCTCATAATATAATGAACCTATTACATAATGTGTTAGAATATACATATAAAGGACATAATTGGATGAAGAAGTTAGTTTAGTTTGTAAAGGCCAACAAGGCATGGGATGTAAATGTCAGGATGGATATTCAAATTGAAGGGTATGAAATACCCAATGTTGTCTTCAACTTTGGAAGTATGGTGAATATGATCCCAAGGCCAAATTGGGAAGCCATTGGGTGACCCACACTTAGTTATAACATCTTGACTCTCATGTTTATTAGTATCATAAATATGATCTTTTAGATCATAGAATAATCATTTCATTTCTTAGATAATGGAAAATTGGCATACTATGGGAGAGTCAAACATATTGGCTGCTTGGAGTATGTAGAGATAAAGGTCATACATCTCAATCGACAAGGTGATTTAAATTTATTGACATGAAAACTATTAAAATGTACTACCTTGCATGGATTAGAAAGAAATGATCTTATGATGGTCAAATGACTATCAACACATTAGACAATCAATTGGAAGCTCATCAAGGTGACAAATCGTAGTGATCCCACTGAATAAAGTAGATAAACCTTATATTATTCTAAAAGATTTTGATTCACCATATTTATATCATGAAAATAGCTGGATGAAGGTGAAAACTGAGGAGAACCCAAACATTCTACACATAACTCAATGTAATTTATTTTACATAAACCCTAAACAATAATTACACTTTCTATTGACTAAGTAATTAACTTGTAAATAGATTCTAACTCCACCACCAACAGAGGATTTCTAATCTATGACTGCAAAATCTCCCACCTATTCTAAATTAGACTTTTTGTACCAAGTAGACACCAATGATAGGGATTACATTGAGATGACTACAGAAGAAATATTTCCATAGGAAATAAATTATTCTATGGGTAAGGAATCAAATATGTACAT
Organism: Torreya grandis; assembly: GCA_037957365.1. Taxonomy (NCBI): domain Eukaryota; kingdom Viridiplantae; phylum Streptophyta; class Pinopsida; order Cupressales; family Taxaceae; genus Torreya; species Torreya grandis. The sequence continues at coordinate 1,911,824 of JARHVA010000324.1, forward strand.
GTTTAATTAGGAACAAGGGGATTGTGAAGTGTGACCCATGCACATGTTATTTACTAATGAATGATATTTACCACAATAATTTATAAAAAAATATGTCAATCAGTTTATCTTGTGACTAAAATTGCATGTGCCTATAATTAATCAGAGGGTCAGTGCCCTGAATTATGTGTTAAAAGGAAGTGTTATGACTTGGTGGGTAGTCCACAGGGATGATCAACTTCACTGGGATGAGGCTTGTGACCTATTGGTAAGTAGATTTGAACTACCCAAAATAATCAAAAATAATTGGCCATTCTTTTAGAAGGGTGAATGTCTTGAGCTATATATACATAAGTGTGCTAAAGTATGGACTATGAAAGGAGTGGCTCCAAGTTACGGGGTTCACATTTTTAGATATACTCTGTCCTCTCTTCTAATGGTTTGGTGCATGCATCATGAGTGCAGGAGGGGAATAAAATATTGGGCATAGGTGTAGAGTGATTTCATATAGATAATTGTGTTTGAAGATGAAAATCACCTAGTACACAATGCATTGTAAAAGATAAAACAATTTATTTGCCATGGGAGGATAAAAGATATAAGCACTACGAGTGACTCTTCTTTGAAACAATAGGTAGCTTGTAATATAAATATATCTCTATAGAATTACAAGGCTATAAAATTAAAGGAATAACTTATGGTGCAACCTTATCATAGAGTTACAGATGAAGATGAAGATACAAAAGAATCTGCCAATGATGAAAATATGGAATTAAGTGGTTTATTAGAACCAAAAAGGCCCATTGAACCATTAAAGGATCTAGTCACATATTTCATAAGGGAAGAAAAACTACACAATATCAAAATTCCATAATAGGAAGGACACAAAATGCTACGAGATTCATTCCTAGAGGAAGAAAGGAATATTTACCAGGATCCATTGAGGAAGTATGTGGGAAATATTAAAATTGAAAAAGTCTCTAAAATTGTGCATATAGGAGATTAATGGACCCAAGAAAACATCTCAAAAGACATGAAACTCCTTAGAGAATATGAAGATGTATTTTACACAAAATTATCAGAGGTTCATGAGGTTGATCAATCATTAGGAGAGATGTGGATCAAACTTAAAGAGTGCACAAGGCCAATCAAGAAAATAACTTCTAAGCTGATTCCTAACATGAAACTTAAGGTCAAGGCTAAGTTGGATAGGATATAGGAAGCATTCATAATCTATCCAATGGAAAAAATATATTGGGTTAGCCCATATGGTAGTCTAACATAAGAAGTCAAGGGAGATCAGACTGTGTGTGACTATCGTATCCTAAATGATGCATGTGTAAATGATCCCTTCCCTATTCTCTTCATAGATGAAGTGTTAGAATCAGTCATAGGACATGAGGTTTATTATTTCATGGATGGATTTAGTGGGTAACATTAGATACCTATCATAGAGGAGGATAGGGAAAAAACCACTTTTGTAATTGAGTAGGGATCGTTTGCATATAAAGCTATGTTGTTTGGACTGAAAAATGCACAAGCTATATTTTCCCATGAGGTAGTCATTACATTTAAATATTTCATTCATGACTTTTTATAAGTATATTTGGATGACTAGGTCATTTTATCTTTGTTTAAATAATACTTGTCAATGTTGAGGTTAATGTTAGTGCGATGTTGATCCCTATGCATTGTACTAAGTCTGAAGAAATGTCTCTTCTTTATACCTTTTGGTGTCTTATTGGGCCATATTATTTGTAGTGAAGGAATTTTTAATGGGTCAAGTCAAGATCATAGTCATTGTGAGTATGTCACCACCAATCAATTCAAAAAAAATTATGTCCTTCCTAAGACATACAAGGTATTATCACAAGTTCGTAAAAGGGTATACAACTATATCATCCCTGTTGGAATATTTGATGTGTAAAGGTATGAATTTTGTTTGGACATAGGAATGTCAAGAAAAATTCATAAAGTTGAAATAATTATTGGTTATTGTGATAATATTTGTATTTTTAGATTGGAACAAACTGTTTCATGTTCTTGTTGATGCCTCAAGAATCATAATTGGTGCTATGCTAGTGCAACTGGGAGATGGAAGTTTGGATAAACCTACCCACTTCATAAGTAGAAAGTTATCATAATTAGAGAATAATTACACAAAAATGGAAAGGAAAGCATTGGTGATGGTGTTCATACTTTACAAGTTTAGGAACTATCTTCTAGCAACACCATTTGAGCTCTTCATAGATTACCAAGCTCTGCGATACTTGGTGAATAAGCCAATGTTGGGAGGAAGAATTTATAGATGGCTCATGATGTTCCAAGAATTTAAATTTTAAATTAATGTCAAGCTAGATAGATAAAATGTGGGCCTAGATCATTTGAGCCAAAATATAAATGGAGAGGAACCAAAATAACTTCAAGATGAGTCCCCTAATGCCCATTTATTCTATATGTCTATGATTATGGAACACTTAGAAGATATTTCTAATTTTATTGAAAATGGAGTATTTCTTATGAACTATTCTAAGAGAGACAAGAAGTAGTTTATTACTCAAGCTTTGCCCTACACTATTGTAAATGGGTTCTTTTATCATATGTGGAAAGATGAAGTACTATGTAGAGTTGCATTGGATCATGCAAAATCATAGTTACTAAAAGAGGCACATTAGGGGATTGCAAGATGTAATTTTGTAGGGGAAGCCACTATGAGGAAACTTTTACAGAGTTTTATTTGATGGCCAAACCTATTTCAAGACACATAAAATAACTCAACATTGCAATGTCTGCCAAAGGATGGGAACATTGAATTAGAGTGATGAAATGCCTTTATAATCATTACTTGTAAAATAAACATTTAGATAATAGATGATTGATTTTTTGGGCCCCATAATTCCACCTAAAAAACACAACCTTGAAAGGTACATTATTACTATGACTAATTACTTTATGAAGTGGGTTGAAGCTAATGCAATGCCAAATTATAGTGCTAAGAATGTTGTAAAATTTCTCTATAAAAACAATATCACAAGGTCTGGTTATCCTATCAAGTTGGTAAATGATAGGGGAACATATGTTTTGAATAATACCATCAAAACAATCACTAATGAATTTATGATTTTTCATCATAAAAGTACAACATACCATCCTTAGGCAAATGGACGAGTTGAAGCTTCTAACAAAGTATTCAGTAAAATGCTAACTAAAATTTGTGATGTAAAAAAGGATGACTAGGAAGATCACAATCCTACAATTTTATGGTATTATAGAACACATTATAAGTGTGTGATGAGATTCATGCCATTTCAGCTAGTGTATGGTTTGGAAGCAATAATTCAATGGAGTATTGATGTGGTAAAAAACACTATTCATGCTATCACTATTCACTGATGAGGTGGTAGACACTATTGTTGATTGCTTAGGTGACATGGGGTGTATTTTTCATGTAAGGACAAGAAAACAATAGTAAAAAAAGTAAATTTATCCTCTTTTGTAAGTTTTTTCTAGTGGGAAGATAAGATATACTATTCCAGATTGGCATCTTCTTTCTCTTTTGTCATATGTGAATGGGTGGTGCCATTTTGGGATGCTTTTTTGTTTTGTCCCTCATTCATTCCTTGTAAATATATAAATTATTATATTCCTTAGCTTTTTATATTAGGCTAGTTTGGTAGAGATGAGGAAAACCTCCTTGGTTAGATGTTGCCAAGTCTTGTGAGAAGAGGAAAGCTTGATGAAGCTTTGTAAGTTATGTAATATCATACATTAATAGCATGGATTTGTTGAAGTAATGAGAAGAGTGTTTGATTTTTGAGCATCCATGAGATGTGTATGTGATTTGAGAGATATGGATTGTTGAATCCATTATGTGTTTGTGAGAGGTGTGTTTTATTGAAGAGAGCTTTGGGATTTTAAGCTCTATGGAGTTTTGACTCCGTTAAGTATCTAGTGCTGAGTATATGAATTGATCTCATAATGAAACTAGGGGATAAGGAATATTTGACCAACTAATTAATGGATTTCAATAGAATGGAAGAATGCATATGCAAAGCATACTGGACACATGAGGTACACAAGAATAACTAGAAAGCTTGGAATGATAGGAATTTATGAAGAAAATAATTTCAATAGGAACAACCAATATTATTATATGATAGTCAGTTCATAATTTTTTTGAGGAAATTGAACATCAGATGGGAAGGAACATATATTATACATGAGTTATCATAGCAAGGACAAATCATTCTGAGGGATCTATAGGGAACCATTTTTCCATGGTGAGTAAATGGTTATAGGTTTAAACCCTACCACCAATAAATATCTAATTGATCTTGATCTATAAATGAGTGGGTGATGAGTAACGCCATGTAGGTAGGTTTATTTTTTGTAATGTTTTGTTTTAGAATTTTTCTTTTCTGTAGGTTAGAGTGTAATATCTTAAAGTCATAGACTAGTGGAACCAACAACAAGGTTACATAGCATGCAGTGGCAAAAGAAGTTCATAATGTATGAGCACCTCTTTAAATAACTAAGTGGATACGCTAATGGTTAATTCTAGGAAAGGTAAGAGTAATACAAACTAGTACAAATAAAAACCATTAAATTGTTAATGGCAAAATAAATGAAAAGATCAGTTGGTATCCTCCAAATATTTTTGGGGTCATAATAATGGCACGAATAATCAAGTATGGCAAGGGAAATATATGAAAACACATCACATCCATTCATAAAACAACCATAAAATAACTAACAACTAAGTAGGATTTCCACATCATCTAATTTTTTTTATATATTCAAAGTAAGTAAATGCAAGGGTCACCTATAGAAAGGTACATTTAATGCAAGAAAATGTTGAAGGATGCATAAAAGCCATATAAAATAAAGGAAAGAAAGAAAATTAGATAATACTTTACTTGTTCACTTGAAACTTTTGAATTTATAGTGATCTTTCAATTAATTAAGAACCACAAGCATAAAATTTATATTAGTGCCAATGAAATAAACCGATTCACACAGTTAGTGTGATCATCGTGGATCTCTCCTAGATCATCAATCATCCTTAAGTCATGAAAAATAAATACATGGGAATTGGTATTGCATAAATACAAACCAAGTTCTAGGATCCAAACACCTTCAAATTCATCAAAGCCACCAAACAAAAATTGTTTTTTCCAAACACAATATAAGGAGCCCAGCCCGTAGCTCTTGCAAAGCTGTATAGATTCCATGGCACATATGTAGAGAGACTAATTAAATTACCTACATTAAATCATATATATGAAATCATTTGAATTTTCCTAGGCCTTTAAAATGATGGTAAAATATACTTATCATAGGACATCACCATCATCATCAACATTGAAGCAATGGCTAGGACAATTAGGTTTCCAAAAAGAGGAAAGCCCATTTCACCATATAAGTCAAAGGCTCTTCTAATTTTGAAAGATGTTAGAGATACATATCTCAAGGTTAAATTGGTATGCCATTTAAATACATCTAACATGAGCAAGCAATAATTATGATATAATGCATCACTCAGATTTTGGCAAATAACTAAGGATACAAAACAAGCTACTAAAGGTGTTATCAACATTGCATACCGAATGATTCATTTAGATGAAGATTTAAATTGGTAATAATTATTTTTTATATATTTAATCACAAACATTAAGAAAGTATTGACATTTATGCACCAAGAAATTTATATTAGTTTTTGATACTTCTACTGTGTTTCAAAAAGTGGAAATTACTAGAAGGGAGGTTCATCCTAACATGGACTAATATCTTATGATTCAATTTTAGAACCTCATCTAGACCAAATAAAGTTGTTACTTCACACACCTAGCCAAGTTTAAATAATAGTGGATGGATATCCTAGAGATGATAGCCTCACACTTAAGAATCCCACCAGATGTAATGTAATATTTGGAATAACATGCAATAATGACCAAGTTACAAAAGGGGATTGACATCAAGATCAGTGAACTTCGTATGTCAGCTTTCCCTCCTCTTCCATATTTATTTGATATGCAAATAATGTATACCGAAGTCATAAACCAAAAAGCTTTTACAACAAAAAGAGAAACATCATTGTAAATAATACCAATAAGTGCACTGATTTCAACTTCAAGCCGATAGAGGCTAATTCATCATAGCCACATAAAGGAAAAATAAAATACCCAATAGAAAGACATTGTCTACCCAAATAGTAGATAAAAACATGAATCACTAACCTAGTTGGATGACCCATAAATAACAAAGATTATGGCTATCTACTATTTACTGATGATGGGGACAGACAAGCATGAAGTTTATCAAATCATACATGAAGACATAGCTAGAGATTTGTATGAAACATAAGAAAACAAAATTCTTCTATAAATTAGTGCACATAGTACAAGTATAAAATTAAATACCTTAAAACTTTTGGTTTGCTCTTTTGACCTGGCCTCCATCAATTGTAATTGATACAATGAGGCAAAAAGAAAAATTCACAAAGATCATAGCTAAATTTTTTGAGGGTGATCAACCTACAAGTCCTTCCTAACAAGACCCATTGGCACCACTATCAAAAATTTCCCTTGAAACCCTAATCTATCATAGAAGAATGCACCATAATCCATGACTTTATTCTACTGTCGTATAATACACATGGTTTTTTATAGTTGAAGGAGTGTAACCTATGCAAGTTGCATTATAGAAATAACTAATGCAATAGGGAAAACAATCTCCTATGAGATATTACATTTGGCTAATTAGAAATTGGTTACCCCTGGGAAGAATAAGGCATATGTTTACAAGGACATGATGCAAAAAGTAATAGTTTCATTGTCACAATATTAACAAATCATAGGCATTAAGGAGCTAACGACAATCTAATCAACTAATGAAGAATAAAAAGATTCACATGAGGAAGCATAAAGGGTTGCATAAAGAATACTATGTAAGGATTAGACGAGATAGAATAAAGAAGAGGCTTAATGCCAAGAAGAAGAAAGGTTAAACTAGACAAATCAAGTAAAATAATAGGTCAAAGAAGAGTAGGCCAAGAAACATGCCGATGATGTAGAGGCCTTGTGTAATAAAGCTACAGAGGATGAACAAACATATAAAGAGGCTATAGACACAACTCAGAAGGTTGAGGTGCAATCAACATAGAAGAAAAAATAAGATGACAACAAGAAAAAAAGAGAGGAAGAAGTCACTACCAAGAAAAATAAGAGGACAAAAATAATAAGAAATCAAAAGAGGAAGAACAAAAATAAGAAATATGTAAAATCTAAAACATAGAGGAAGAAGGATGTTTCTAATGAGGAAGAGAAAATGAAGAAAATGCAAGAAAAAGAGGCCACTGAGAAGAAGAGACAAGATAAAGTTGTGAAGAAGCAGAAGGATGAATAATAAATAAAGCAACATGAAAAAGAGGAAGAAGTAGAAGCCAACAAATAAAATAAATATAAAGAAGAACAAGAAAAAGATGAGAAGGAGAAGGAGAAGACCACAAAAAGAATAGGAGGCCATTGTGGAACAACAAATAGAGAAAGTATAATGTAAAAAAAAAGCAGTAAGCTGAGAAGGATGAATCACAACAAAAAGAGTAAGAGAAATAAAAATAGAAAGAACAAGAGAAAGAGAAAGAAAAAGAGAAGGAGAAAGATCAAGAGCAAGAGCAAGAAATTGTAGAGAAATAGGTAACAATAGAGGTAAAGGCTCAAAGTGATATTCAGTCTACAACATTGTTAAGAGAAAGTTAGCTCTAGGATGTTCTAGCTATGTCAGAAAGGTACAAAAAATTGTCCATCCTAGTCACACCAATGCAATAAAAACTATGATGACATAAACATCAAATTTGACTAGGGTTTTAGCTATGCAAGAAGCATCTTTGGATGTTTCCTGATTTTCACTATCAAAGAAATTGGAGGGAACAATAATATTTTTGGAGTCTATTACATAGAATTCTATTTCTCTTGAACAAGTGGTAGACAAAGCCAAATATTATAACATAGATCTCCAAAACTAGATGAAAGAGGTTGATAAGATAATAGAAGATAACTATTTGACTTTGGTTGCTTGAGTCATTGGTGACCAAGTTATGTCGGATCAGTCCAGGTTAACGACTCTCCTTACTCAACTCAATCAAGAATATTGCATAGTGTATAAAGTATTACAACTACACTCTTAAAGACAAGTTATCAAGGATAATACACAAACTATTATGGAGATACTAGAGGAATATCATAACCATGTGGATACCATTATAATTCAAGAAGATCACATTGCCAAAGACTTACTTGACTATAATCAACAATTAGACACAACATAAAGTAATGTTGGTGTGGCTTTTGTTGAGGTAACTGTTGATAAAATAAAAATGAAAAGTCACATGAATACTATAGATTAAATGGATATTACACTTTGTACATCTATAAAGATAAGGGACACTATCAAGGAACAATTACAAGAGTGGTAGAGTTAGGTCAAAAGGAATGCCTTCGTAGGAGTTCAAGCTCAATGATAGGTGGATAAATTAGAGGCACTAAGCCAAGTGCTACAAAAATGGGTTGAAAATTCCAAAACCTACATGATCATCACAAATGATGATGACATCCAACATTTGATGGCTACTCAAACTCCACTTCACATGTTAATACGACTAGTCCAAGAGTACATACTGGATTGGAATGCACACAAGACAAATCTATCTCCTTTGGACAATTTAATTGCACAAATTTCTAATGCTTTAACATTCATTCCTTTAGCAAAATTACAATCGTAAATTTCACAATGAAAATCTACATAGAGTTATAAGATAATGTTATCAATAGATTTACTCATGCCTCCTCCATCTTCCAAGTAATTATTACGTGGCACTAAAATTTTGAAGTATGTTTCTCAAATTTTACTATGGGATGGTTTAACATGATAAACAGGGATAGGTTGGTTGATTACCTATCAAGGTCAGCCTCCTAGTTAACCTAGTCAAATAAAAACCTATAAAGGGTTGTAGATTGGTAGGCTACTTAGTTGAAAACCCATAAGGGTGGTTAAGTAGTGTGTAAGGGGTAAAAATTGGAAAGGGTACCTCAAGCGATTACTGTGACTCATGTTAAATATAATCCATTTTAGATATCTCCTATAGTATACCAAGTGTAAAGTATTTTATGACGTTGTCTTAGGACAAGATAACATTTTAAGTTTGAGAAAATGTTGTTAGGAAAATATGATTGTAAAATTGTAGATTATTTGTATGTTCCACATATTCAAAATGCACTCATATTATCTTTTGTATATTATACTTTGTCTTGTATCTCATTTACAAAAGTTGTAAGAGGGTGAAAGATGAATATTCTTCTCTTATTTCCAAATTTGATTAGAAGTTGAAGAGTCGAAGGCTTATAAAAGTCTATATATATATATCACCTAATTGTAAGAAGAAAGAGTTCCCCAATTGTAAGAGATTAATATAGATATTTAGTTATGGTTACCTATATGTTTTCTTTGTTTTTTTACTTGTATGTGTAGTTTTGTGAATAATCATGGTCCCCTTCAAAGTTTTTTAATTAAATTTCTCTATTTCTAATTATAATTCTTGTTATGACTATAATGTGTATGAATTCATGAGATAAAATGAATACTGATGTTCTATTTGTTCTTGATTCTCATGACCTATCCAAATTGGTCTATGATCTATGTGAATTATTGCATAAGATATCATCATCTTAGCATGTTCTAATAAAATATTAGGAACCTCTACTAACACTACCTTTTGAGATGATGGATGTAGCCTGCAAGTCACTCATCTCAAAAGAAAAGTTAGTTGTAACTTGTGATAAAGATATAATCATATAGTAATTATGTTATCATGTTGGTGAGTATATCATCATAAAAAATACATTTGTCATTGTGTTAGGATAAATTAAAACCCAGATCTATTCCCAAATCTCATACAAGAGAAACTATGAAATGAATTAATTAAACATTCTAAAAATAAACACAAACATGAACATAACAGGAGACACCAGATTTAACGTGGTTCACCCAAGATGGGCTACATCCACAAAATTTGTCCAGTATATTATTTCCAACAATACAAGGGAGAAAAAAAATCCTATAACAAACCCTATTACACCTCTCTACCTTTTCCACCTCCTCTCTTTGTAAAATATTTTATTATTTTTCACCCTTATACATCTCAGCCATATATCAATATATTTTAGAGTAAAAAACACCTAAACATAACCTCTACCATCATATCTATAAACCTTTAATCAATGGCCCAAATTGACTATGAAATTATATTTTAACAAGGTAATTCCCCCCCTTGCAACCCCCTACACCATTAGGGATTCAAAGAATGAAATCCAAACCCAACTAAAATAGCATCATAATTTTAACCTTTGATCCTAAAAGACAATAAATCTCCACACCTAACACATTAAATCATGTATGCAACATATTTAATTTGAGACACACAAATGTCATGTCTATATAAACATATCATTTAGTCATGTAATAAAGTAACCACTTCTAAAGCATAATATGCCCTTAAAATGCATGATAGAGACCATGGTACTGAAAATAAAGCTCAAAAACACACAAACACAACAAATTATAATTTCATCCAATGTCACACCATAAGGCTAAGGGTTTCATATAAGGGACATGTTAAAATGTTGCATAAGAAAATATTCCACACACAAAACTAAGGGCCACAAGAAATGTGAATATTTAAATATTGCACATACCAAAAAATGATCTCATAGAGATGTTTTATTTACACAAGTGCTAAGGGCCACACATAATAAGAAATAAATATCTAGCATATCATGTAATAAATTAAACATCATCAAATGAGCATAGAAAAAGTGAACTAGTCTATTCTATCCATATGTATCAATGCCATCTTATTAGAAAAGTAGCATATCCATGTAGCACAATGTTTAAATATGAGTGATTAACAAGACACATGTAAGATATGTAGCTCAATATTGCATTTAAGGTCATGGATAGATTCAACCTATTATAATGTAACCTAATAGAAGAAGATGCCCCCAACATAAGCATGGGCATTGGGTAGAAGGAAAGTCCAACATTTAAAAATACATGTTTTATGTATGTCCTACATCACACTCATATACCTCATAAAATGCATGTATGTATAAAAAAATAATATGGTATCTACAAAAAAATGTTTTAAATAACATATGTAAACAAGTAAAAGAGTATCTCATGTCATGCTCAAGTTTTGATTTTTCATTTTTTGACGATATTTTGAATGTTTTTGTATTTTTACAATATTAATTTTTTTTATATTTTTTAAATATTTGATTTTTTTAATTATTTGACATATTTGAATTTTTAAAATATCTACAATAGGGAACTAAGTGATGATCCCATCAATGTAAGGATCATGGTGTTTTCTTGGATCAAAGAGTTTGAGTTTGAATTTCCATGGGTGAAAAGTGCTACAAGTAGGTGCATCTAAATCTAAAAAGGCATCTAATGCTTTAGTGTAATTGTAGTTATCACTACTTATATAATATATTACCATTTGTGTAACCAGAGAAGATTCAAGACTTGGTGAAGTATTATGTAGAATAGGATAATAATGCACTTATTGTGTTAATTATGGAACATGCTAAACTATCTGATGTGTTTCCTTAATATACACTATAGAATATTTAGATTTATTTTAACCATGCATCACTCTTTGATTTTAAATTTGTTTCATAGGAAAGTATACACATTTTATTTGAATTGGTTGTATAGGAAGATACTATAGAGGTGCTACAATTGAATCTACATTATGTTCTTGAATGGGTACACTGATTATCTTTGTATTGTGCTTCACAGTTGGTGCCATAACTATCTTTTTATTGTGATATTTAATATTTTTGTAAAAAATGTGGTGGTGGTTAGGGAGGAGGAGAGTTTAACACTGAATGTAAAATACACTCATATTAAATGCCTTGAACTTTGACCACTTGATAATTATGTATGTACTTGAGGAATATATTTACTATAGATGGTACTACATGAAGCTTATATATCCAAGGATGTCTTAATAACATTTTAAAGACCCATGTGATTGGTGAGACTAGAAATGGAGTTTCCACTATTGCATTTTTTCTTGACCCATTATCTATTATAACACTATGTATGGGTTACTTGTTGACGTATGCTTTGATAAACATTTCAAGCCTATCTGAATCATTATCATTGATTTCACTATCAGCAAATATGATGACTAGAAATTGTGCTAATGTGCCTATAAATATTCCAATATTTACATCTATTAGATGCCCACATGATTTAGGATGAAGATGTGCATTATAATCATGATGAACTTATGAATTATCTATATTCTCTAGTAAACCATTATTTGGAAAAGGATCACTAAAGATTTTTACCTTCACATTATCAGTCTGTTGTGGTCTAGATTCCTCTATGGGTATGCTTACTTCAATATTATAATCATTGATGAGATCTTGTGATGTAGGAGCATCTACAATAGTTTCAAATTCTAGTGTGAAATTTCAAATTTTGGTTTTCCCTCCAAATTGTGTTAGATTTCAAAATTTCACCTTAAGAGTAAATGTAATTGTAAAAGTGAAAAGTGAAAAGGTAAAAAGTGATTGTTAGGCTGTTGAGGAAATAAGGGAGAAATGGTTTAAACTATTTTCAACCTTAGTATATTGTTAAAAATCAAAAACAGTATTTTGTTTTGCCTTAAGCCCAAATTGGGCATAGAAGTTAGAGGGAAGTTCTTGAAAAGAGAAAAAGAGAGAATTCAGTAATGAGAGAGGATGAGAGGGGCGTAGAGGAGAATAAGGATAGAGAGAAAAGGTCCTCTCATTCAAGGAAAGAGAAAAGAGTGAAGAAAAGAGAGGAGAAACAGTGAGGGAGGACCTCACTCAAGAGATGTTAAAGTTAAAGAGAAGGAACAAAGAATGTGTGAAGGAGAAGACAAGGCTTTGAAAGCCATGGAACATTGAAACTGGAATTGGTATTGAATTTTAAGTCTTTCATTTTATCTAAGAAAGAATGAATGTTTTGTTTCAGATGATTATGTTATGAAATTCTAGTGACAAGCCTGTGTATGTGAATGTGTGTGTTTGTGAATGATGGTTTTCTATAGAACATTGAGAAAGCTAAATGTAGACTGGTTATTTTATATGTTGGGAACAAGTTAAAATGAGTATTATGTGAACAAGAGATCTTAAGAGTTGTGAATGCTAGAAAAAAACCTAAACAAGCCTAAACAAGGTATCCAGGCATCTAGACCTACAGTCCACTGTCCAAGGGAAAATCCACGTGAAATTCTTTGCATTAAGTTTGTAATAGCATGGAGATATGTCTATAAGGAAATAATATAACTCAAATGAAGAATAAATAGGCTCATAAACTCCTTTGATATCCTAAAACTCCAACTGTTGGCTCTCGGCCTGTGTATGACAGTGTACAGGAAAAGTTAAGAAACTTGTATGTTTTTGCATAGAAAATGGGTTGATAAGGTCATTTTTGATATGAGTATGGAATGGGGAAGTCATTTAAGATAGTGACATGTTTGTATATCCTATTGAAAGTCTATTAACCATTGAAATAGAGAAGAAACTAATGAACCCTGCTGACTGTCATACAAATACAGTCAAAGCCGACTGAGATGTTAAGCATTGGAAAGCTTAGGAGGTTATTATGAACTAGATGATGATTAGAGAAGGTGTAGGGAATTAAGATAGACCGTATACAATTGATTTGAACCCTTGAAATAGGGTAAAACACTCCCAGCCAAAATTTATATGCTCTCGGCCTGTGACAGGCTTTAGAAAATCCTAAATTAGGGTCTGACCCTCAAAATGAGTTTAAATGCTTGAAAACTCTTGAAAATTTTAAATCTTACCCTTGATGATGTTAAAAAACTGTTGGAAGTGGTGTCAAGGTGTCACAGTATGGAGAAATACAGAGAAAGACAATTGCCAAGTGAAACCTAGGTGCATGTGAAGAGGAGAGAATAGGCCAATATAGGAAAAGTAGATTTATCCAAATAAGTGCACTAAAAAATGTTTTATTAACCTGTAATAAGGTAATGGGTATCTGAAATGATGCTTGGTTTGATTAGAAAGTCCGTACTTTACTCTAGACAAGGAGTTTTGCACTAAAGGAGGGCTAATTAGAACAGGGCTTAAAGAAGGAAGTACAATTCCGTACAAATCAACCTTAGGATATTTTTTATTATGTTATATAAGGGCTTAATTTGTATCCAAAAATGGTTTTACTTTCATGATTGAGTTAACCTAGAAAGAGTTATGGCCAATAAACAGAGAAAACAAGGCTAAAAGGAATGATTGAACTAAAAGGCCTGTATAAGAAGTTAGCTTACAATTTGATGGTTACAGAGCAGTGTAAGGACGTTTCATCATCTTTTAGCTTAATCCTTACCCTATAACACTTGTATATGGAGTACCCAATGCATATACAATAGTCATAATATGCATTAATGTCAAATTCCTTAGGTTGAAGCTTGGTCAAATCAAACTCAAATGGAGGATGCAAATACATGAGATTACAATCAATAAACTTTATTAACTAGATGTGAGGAGGCTTTGGTAACCTTTTTAATTTCCTCCTTGGTGATGCTATCAATTAATGCTTGTTTGGTTGTGATACTACATTAATTTCAACTTTTGCCTTATTCTTGCTTTCATTATCTTTAACCTTGTAGTTTAATTTGATTTAAAATTAGACATTTGAAGTAAATGGAACACTTGGTACATAATTTAATTTGTTCAAAGATATTAACTTGACTTCTCTTTCTTCGCTACATAACATAACTCATTAAAGGATTTAAATTTATCAACCATTTGGATTCTTATAGTGGTGATAGCAAGATTTGAATGAAAATATCTTGTAATTCATTTTCATCCATAGAGTTTGTTATTTTTGATAGCATAGTATTGTATTGTAACACACATCACTGATCTATTCAATTGATCCTTGCTTGAGTTTATTAATTTGTGCATAAGATAAGTTTTAACCAATGTAGATTGATAAGTATGCTAAAAACTGATTGGCTAATGGATTGAATCCTTAAACTAATTAAAGAATAAGATCATATAACCATCATAAAACATAATATTTGAGACTTATTTGGAACAAATTAGTGATTAATTTGTCATTTTAAGTATATTCCAAGCATGTTGTATGGAATGATCAAAGATGTTGCTCAGGATCACCTTTAACCTCATATAGTAGTAGCTTAGGAGATACAAGTCTTATTTGTAATTGGTATGAATCTATTTCAAGTGCCAAAGGTTTGTGATTTTTTAAAAAAATCCACTGAATGAGTAGCTTTAGATACACCTTGATCTAATTACAACACTTTAGCATGTAATGCTATAATTCTTTGCTCAAGAGAATGTGCATTAGGTGAAGTTGGTGATGGACCTTGTAGAGTAATGAAAGGAGGTGTAAATTATGCCATTGTAGATATAGGCATGCTAATTGTTTGTAAACCAAGTGATATACCTAAGTATGTTGGCACATATGTAATTATAGGTGTTGATCTAGGAATAATAACAATAATAATAACTAGAGTATCTAAAGTAGAAATGAAAGTGGAAGCTAATTTATTTTGCTCATATCTTGAAACATATACAAATGCATTAATATTATGTGGGTTTGCATTGATATAATTGGTGAATTATTTGTCATTAACTTCCTCTTATTTATTTTTATAAACTTTACCATCTTCAATAGACATGATAAGTCTATCAATTAGGTGCATAATATGCCTTATAACATTATCATTGTATAACTTCTCTTACTCCCAAGTCATGCTAGATTTTTTTTTAAAAATTATTAATGGTGCTTGTATTATAGGAATGATATAGTAAGAATGTGAGTTGGTTAAGGATCGAGATTGCACTTTAGTCATTTTAGCTTTTTTAGCATTCATTTGAAAAATTTTGACCCAAAATAAAATACTGCGATGGAATAAGAGATCTAAAGGATGAACACCAATGGGAATTCCATATTTAAAATCCATTTTATATTTGTTAATCCAAAGTATATAAAATACCAAGCTAAATGATAATAAACAAACAATCTTAAAAAAGAGAGGATAACAATCGGTACAACTAGGCAAGGGTGCATTTAATTTATAGCCTCTTATATATACTATTCCCAGTAGTAAATAGTAAACATGATCAAGAGGGAACTAACTATAGAATATCACACCATTACCATAGCCACACTATCCCATCTATAGGGTAAGTTGAGAGTAACTTCCTAGGGCTAACTACTTATCGGTGCACTACAAGAACAAATGACCAAAGACTTGATATGGTTGAAAATAAAACCATAGGCATCTCTGATATACCGTGAGGTACTTAGAAACTAAAATACATGAATAGTTTTGTCTAATGGATTGATTATTGGAGTATTAATCATCACACCATGGATTTATGGAAATTCATAACTGCTTTTCCCATAATAATAGCTTGTATGAGTTTTAAAACTATTGGAATATAATTTATAAGAAAAATAAAAATAAAAATAAATTAGAAATCCAAATCAAAGAAGCAAGGGTTAAAAACAGTGGTTTTGGTTCACCAATATGTTTTACTCTAATTTTGATAAAACACAAAACAAATTATATTTGATTATATATAGATGTAAAATTAAAAAAATTAGAATGCTAAAGATATACAATGATTAGCTATTTTTGGAGAACACTAGAAAGAGATATACTTAGCTTGCACAAAAATATTGTTAACTTTTTTGACTGTTTTATAATTAAAAATATAAGAAGAGATGACTATATAGGTTTAATATCAGAGTCATGAGAAAAAATAGAAATTAGACATGTCTATTGTATGTGGACAACAACACACTACGTTCTAGTTTGTTGAATGCAAAATTGTCTCAATTGATTGTGACATATGGAAAATGAGAATAGATAAAGAAAGTAAAATTATGGAACTAATAGATTAGAGGTAGGAACATAAGATATGTTTGGACATGATGGTAATAGGTGGACAATGATGCAGTGCAACTAATTCTATTGACCATATAATCATCTTGGTTGACCTTATGTAAAAACTGATCATTGTGCTTGTGAATATTGAGTGATCTGAGATATCACACTTAGGATTTGGCCACATAAAAATCATTGTTTGTATTATCTTGTATTTAAACCCTATAGGGTGATTTGATAACTTAAAAACTTGTAAGAAAAAGAGGGGAGTATAATGGTCTAATCTTACCTCAATTACCCCCATTGATGATTGATTGCTATCTACATATCCAATAGTCCAAAAAAGGAAATCAAGCCCACGTAGTTCTCTCACCTAAAGTGAATGTGAAATTATGATCCTTTGAATAGATATATGGAGCTTGAATATGGAATTAGTATTTGAAAATAATAGCACTTGACTTGATTCTACAGGATCTTGACTTGGCTTATGGCTGCTCCTTATAAGTGATTTTGAATTTGACTAGAATAAGTAAAATTTACTTAGTGTGCACAAGTATATATGTTTGAAATTATTGAATTTTATGTTTTATAAACTAGTGACCATTGATGTGTATTTATAGGTGAGCCTTTTGACAGTTTTCTTAACCCAAACTTATGAAAAATGCAAGAAGACCCAATAATATGTTTTGAGTTTTAAAAACTAGCTATTATTTGGCACATGATGTAAACAAATTAAGTAGATAGGGGCACACTAAGCTAATGTATGATTAATGTGGACTTGTCTACGATGAATATAAATAGATGTCCTTTACAAGGATTAGTTTGAAGGTGATTTTATACAATGTAAGCATTTGTAATTGATATTTCTATGTAACATCAATGGAAAACAAAGGGTGAATTCACATATAAATAAATGGCTTAGAAGAATGGTGAATAAGAAACATGTATTTTTGTGCAAGCCATGTGGTTTAGAATATGTCAAGCATTAGCATTGTCAAGTACCTGTGTTCATATTTATGTGTCTACAATAATATTCAATCCAAGGTATTTGATAGTAATTAATACATGTTATGACTATCATCAAGGTATAGGACATTCAACCAATAAATGCATCAATGTATAACATAAGGATGAGGATTTGATAGATGATTACATGATTTATATTAATACATATATAAATAAATTACATAAACAATCTAATGGGAATGTTAATAGTATGTTGTATATAGATAGGGGCCCTTATGTCGAACCCTTTTTCCTATTGATATAGATGCGGGATGCGGAGGCCAAGCCCCATATATAGGTAGACCCTCACCTTCCTCCCCTTCAACCTCTCTCTATATAGATAGGCCTCCCACTACCCTCTAGATTGAAAGGCAATAATCATGAGGGGGCCTTATATATCTAGTTACCTTTGGCCTCCCAACTAGGGCATATAGATGTTGGGGCATAGACAGATATATAGGCTATATAGTCTCTGTGCCCCTTGCCTCGGCACCCCATATAGCTATAGGGTCCATATATAGAGAGGCCACCCCCAACACCCCAACTATATAAAGCTGAGTTGAATTGAGTTTCCTATATAGAGAGAGGGGAGAGGGGCTATCCATATTGTTAAAGGTACATTCACTGAGAAGGGGAGGGGGTGAATCAGTGAGCCCATATATTACAATTTCAATCCTTTAAAACTATTATCATAAATCAACTTGATCAAGCAAAATTAACAAGAGAGATCATTCACTTAATGCAAACATAAGATCAAACACACAACACATAGTTCCTGTGGGAAACCCTCATGGGGAATAAAACCCACTCTTAAGATTGCAACACATGGAATAATTATCCTATAAGAGATTTTAAAAAAGAGGTTGTTCAAGTACTTTAGACCAAAAAACTTGATCAATTCCTCCTAAACAAAGGCCTTTAGTGAAACACTTGTTTCACAAAGAGCAACTGCCCCTAAGGAAGATCAAGTCTTTTAGACCCTCATTTGAAGTGAACACCTCCACCTTAGAACTGATGTATTAAAAACCTAATGATGGATATATAATTATATAACCCTTTCAAAAACTCCCTTTATTACTCATACAAGCCTCTCACATAGGCATGGCACAATCTCTCTCCTTTTTCACTTAAACTATCCTCATATGCACACTTAGACCTCTTCATATATCTCAAACTACAAGAGCACTATTTTTCCAATAGAATTATAACCTACATGTCCTATAATTAGTCTTAAATATTATTTTCACATCAACCCATCCACATGGCACACTTACTCTCCTTCCTTCAAACAATTTTCTTACACAAGCCTTTTCACAGTCACTCAAGTCTAGAAATCATCTTTGATTTCACTATTTATAGAGAAATCATGATCATCAACATCTTGGTCAGCCATTAGGAATACATTAACCATTAAGGCATCTCTAACATCAATACATGACTCAAAACAATATTCATAGGTCATCGATAACATATATGGGTCACCCGTAAGCAACTACACGTTTCAATTAGGCCCTTGTAGATCTTATAGGTCTCATAGAGACCTATTCACCCATTTAGCACTTCATAAAGAAAAAAAGAAACATAGAACCACTTATAAATGCATAGGTCCACTCCAAATGTACTATTAAACTTCCTAAAATGATCACAATCAACTCTGCTCACCTCTGCTTATGTTCAATCAACTCAAATAATGACCTTGTACACAGGAACACCATGAATGAACACATAATCATCTTTTTAAGCATTTTTTATACTCAAGATAGATTTATCACAGCTCAAAAATACATAAATATGATACTAATGGAGTACAAAACACTCTCCAATAGCTAAGTCATCATAAAACATCAAAACAACATCAATACAAGCTCAATTATCCTTCTTGGTTTACTTGCAGAGCATAAATGAAAACATAGTCAACTTTAAACCTTCATAAATTTTATTTTACACACTTTAATATATTAAAATTTATATTTATATATGAACCTTGGAGTAATCTACAATTTTTATTTTCAAACCATGATCATGAAACAAAAACCATTAGATAAATATATATAAACACCCAATCACTATTATATCCTTATACTTTACATTTTATCAATGTTAAACCTCAAACACTTGCCCTCATCTCGTTGCTTCCTGATATCTTAGAATGAACATGCTCCGTTGATCCTTTTGTAAGGATCTCGATCTTTAACTTCATTAGCCATTGAAAATTTTTACCCATTTTAATATTTCACACCATATATTTATATTTATGAACTCCCATGAATCATAAGATCTCCATTTGGTCTTGATATTTACCCTTTGCAACTTTAGCTAAGTATGGGGACCATTGCAAACTACCTAGAAAACCAACTTTGCTCCTTAATAACTTTTGCCTCAATCAATCTCACAACCCAAAACTTGAGCCATATGATATCCTAATATAGGGGAATATAACCATGCATAAAAAGTCTCTTTAAATTTTTTTCATTTAAGATATAACTCCATTAATCTCCTGACTCAAATTTTTCTGCCAGAAAGCCAACTATGCCAAGAACTGTTTGGAAGTCCAACTTTACACATGCATATCTTTTGATGCGATTCATCACACAATATAAAATTTAGAAAAAATAAACTAGGAATAAAATTGGACACGCCCATATGATAATTTTATCCTCACACCTTCACACATTCAAAATATAACAACATCAAAATTCCTACTCAACTTTTCTTTCCACATTACAAATTTGGCTAAGTATGGGGAAACACTGTCAAACTACTTAGGAATCCAAATTTGAACTTGTATATATTTGGATGCACTTCATCACATAACTTGAGACTTGGAAAATAGAAAATTTGGACTAATGTGATCACAACCATATTACAAATTCCACCTGACTCATCCACACCTGGTAATTATGATGTCATCAAACTACCTACATAGGTTTTTTACCACTAGACCCAAAATGTTTAGATGAACACTATGGACTACCATATGAATTATACTTATGCACACAAGATATATAATCATCCTTGACCTATGATAAAACCCATTACACATGCTCAATACTCTAGACTCATCCCTAAAAATCTTTAACCATGCCAAAATTGAAGATCAACCAAGCCTACTTCAAGCAGACTAGGACAAGCACATTGCACACTTTGTCATTGTCACTTAGACTATCAAGGTGCTTCATACACTCACTTGGAAACCTCCATGACATAACCATGACATCATTGACAATTATATAACACATATATATAGAGAGACCACCTCCAACATATTTAATGGCCCCTTTCCCACTCAAGCAATAAAAGAGACTACTTGTCAACCTCAAGTGCATTTGACTTATAATCCACATCCTCCTCCAGCTTATTATGATTTTAAAATGGAGGAATGGCATCTGCTAGATGGAATTTTTGGAACACTTTAGATATATATATATATATATATATATATATATATATATATATATATATATATATATAGTATCACATTTGATGAGAATAAGATCATTGAAGATGACTATTATGACAAGGCATTATTTTTATGCACATACATAAATTTATAGTCTATACATAGTTTCATGGTAGATAATGGTTTAAGTGAAAATATTTTCACCATGGCACTCCTCACTAGTTTGGGATATACTCAATACGACTTGAAAGATAGAACAAAGACGATCAAGGGATTTGAGGGACCAAAAAAAATCCTGTTAGAAGGATTTTTTACCATTTAAAGTGGGTCCTACTATAATTTCTACATTATTCTTAGTTATACCAAGTACATGGGTAATTTATATGTTGTTAGGATGCCCTTGGATATACAAGATACAAATTGTACCATATACAATTTACACATGTCTGAAATATGTACATGCTATTAGGGTGGTCATAATTCTAGGCATTCCATATGAATACCCTCTTTGGGATGAGATTATTCCTCCACCACCCTCATGACCACTATAGTGAGTGGTATAATTTGTTAAGGTTCATTCTACTCCATATAGCTTAGAGGAAGATAGTGTATTTTCCTATACTATCAATACTACAACATCCATTACATTAGAGATATATTTAAGATTTTAGAAAGTCATTATCTACTCCAGCACATCCTAAACTAGTGCTATAGAGTTCTCCACAAGTTTCTCAGTGAACACATACACATTCTAAAACTATGCATCACATTCCACATAGTATTATGTTTCATACATTTATGAAGCATATGCTAGATCATATGGTTGATGATAACCATGATGGGTATGTCACAACACCAAATTATTTTTCAAATTTAAATACAAGTATACATGTTACTAATCGATAACGATGGGTATCATTAGCCACGTTTGACATAATAACTACATGTGAGGATTCCATTGACGGGATAATTAGTTAGCATTATATTATAAAATCCTTAGAAAAGATAAAAACAAATAACTAAAAGATATAAAAAATTAAAATATTCAAAAATAAAAAACCATGACCTATGCATAATAATTATTACTTATTTACAAGATTTGTTTATGCTTGATCATATATAGTAAATTATATATCTAGTTTTTTAATGCACATGTTTCACTATATATATGAGTGAGATATAGACCATACAAGTCATCTATGATATGGAGACACACATACGAGACATTACTACAATGAGGATCCTATTGACTAAATCTGACTTTTAGGTCAAATTGGGGCACCCCTAATAAAAAAACTTGATTTTCAAGCCTATAAGGGGGTATAATGTATTTTAATAGGTTTTTTATAGGTTATTTGATGTCAATTAATGTTTTACTAGTTTAGGTCAATTAGTTTTTAGGTCTATTCATCATTTTGAGTTAGTTTAAGGGTAAAAAATAGTGCATTTAATGCTTTGTACAAGTTTTTTGGAAAATGTGAAAGTGTCAAAGAGTTATATCACATTAAATGTTTCTTAGGAGATCTTTAGTAACTGTCACTAACTAAAAATTATCAAGTTACTAAAAAAAGGTAGTTTTCTTGAAGAAAAGAGTGAGTTTGGCACTTGTATGATCTCCTTGGAAAATGTGCCACTTAGAAAAGAATTAAAAGTGTCTATTAAGAGAAAAAAAAACTCATATAAATTATTTAACTGGTTTTAATATGCTATTTTTGGCCCAAAACCATTCTGTTACATTTTTACCCTTCTTGGCAGATTGAAGTGACACTTAGTTTTTTGCTCGATATTGTCAACAAAAGCAGTTTCAAGTCAAATGATTTTAGGAGGTGATATTAAACTCAAGGAGATAAATTTTCATATCAATAAGTTTTGGAATGGTTGAATTTTATTTATGAATCATCTGTTTGAAGTTGACCTTCCAAAACTACCTATTAATCTATGCACCCTTTAGGTTTTGGTCTTATTTGAGAAAATATGTACAATACACTTATTGATTTTGGTTCTTGATCATGTTGAATTAATATTATGATGAATTTCATAGTTTATTTAATGTTTTAAAGAGTTTACATGAGTTAAATACCTCATTTTCTAGGTGTAAGTCAATGGAAGACTACTAGATAATTTTCACTTGTTGTAGTGTCTTTCTTAATTAAAAATTACTTGTGGTGGTTATTTCATGTGTTATAATTTTCATTTATTAAATATCCTCTCTTATCAATCTCACAAGCAAGCTTGAATTCCATCTACTAAAAATCACTGCTTAGAACCTAAGTTGATAAATCAAGCTCATACTAGCCATGAAAGAGCACCTATAGGTGCATATAGTAGAGAGGGTATAGGAAATAAGTTTTAGCTTGTGATAATTATATTTTTATATGGAGGTATCATTTTAAGATATTAAGAAATGCTAAATAAGATCTTAAGTCACACTTACCATGCATAACACTCAATCTCTATGCTCCCTGCCTATAATACAAAACATATACCTATAGGATTCCCTCCAATAGAGATCTGACAAAGATTTAAAAAGAGAATTCCAAGCTATAAAAAGTATTCATGGGGTTATGTAAATTATTTTTATATCTAGGATCTATTGACAAGGCAAGGAGAGTTGGGTGTTACGCGAAATGTGAACAATTATGAGTTTTGGGACCGAGTCTCTAAAGAGACAAAATAGAGCACCTCCCATTTTTAGAGATTTTGAATAAGAATGATAGATAGGTTCTTATGGATGATATATAAATTTATTGGATAGTATCATGATAGGACTAACACTATGAAAAAGAGGGAGATCCTAAGGCTAGATGGACTTAGTGTTTGAGAGTCTTAAAAGAATGCATTTGAACACTAAAAACATATAGTAACATCTACAGGTCCTGAATTGCAAAAGGCTTTTTCTACTCTCAAGATGATAATGAAACTTATTTTCATGCTAGGTGGACTTCCTATGACTCAAATGAAATTCATGACATAAATAAAACCTGGAGGAGATGATGATTAGGGTTTTGACTTCCCTACTATTATCTACAGTCTGTACACTAAGGAAAAGGGAACCTACAATAGGTTATAGTGAATGGTGACCTAATCATGATGTTTTGATGATGTTTGAATGAATTCAAGGTAAATATCAACATAAAAAAGTTATGTTTTGCCTTCAAGGATCAAACAAGGGTATCTAATCACCATGACCAAGCCTATTAGGAGCTATATACATCTACAGTTAGGCCTAAAAGAAGAAACATAGTCTTGTAGGCCAAATAAAAGAGGGAAACCTAAAATCAAGATAGATAAAGTGATCAAGCATGGGGCATGGTTGTATGAGTAGAATAAGTTTTTTTAATCTACTAAAGACATTTCAAAGACCTTATTTTCCTATAAGGTGAAGAAGTAATCCATACAATTAGCTAAGATGGCTGAGAGCAAACAATGAACTAGAGGAAATTGTTCATTGGTGATTACTGTGTTCTAAAGATGAGATAAGAGGTTAAATAATGCAAAATGATGTTGGGAAACTCTAAATGAAATTTAAACCAGTTTTTAGGGCCTGAATTATATACAAATATATATACAAGAGTTCCTCTACAACCCTATAACCACCTACAATTGGGAAGAAGGTTAGTGTCTCAATCAAAATGTTTGATGGTTTTCTAGTCCATCAAAGTGAATCCAAAGTGAGGGAAAGAAAATAATTGGGTAAAAATAAAATTTCAGGGTTTTAGTGAGGTTTACACATGGTCCTTTAATGCCTAAATATTACAATGAGCACCTACAATAGGTAAGAAGGTAGAGACAGTCAAAGAGTTGGGACACAGTCCTAACTAAGAGAGGAGTGTGAGAGGTCCATTGAAGAACCAGAGTGTTGAGAAAAGTTAGGAAAACATTCATTATAATAGAAAAAATATAATGGAATCATTATTATGTACACAAATAGATAAAAGGTCTCAGCCAAATGCAAAACTTAGTCCATTCCTAGAAATCCTGCACAATCTGCTTTTAAGAGGTATGTCTAATATTTTCATCCTTTTGAAGGGTCTAGAATGTGATCAAGAGATTAAATTTAGTGTAGGAGGTTCTCAAAACTTTTATAAGACACTAAAACATCCATTTTGGTCTAGGGAAATATGGGAGTGCCCTCTGTTTTGTCTCAGACAGAGGACACTCCCTTTTGAGCATAAACCCTGCATTTTGGAAGTTTAAAGATGGAGGAATCAGGGAGATATTTTAACATGGAATAAGGATGTATAATGTTCAATTACACCTAAAAAATCATGGAAAATACCTCACATGATTGAGAAAATTGAACAAGGAAGTTTCAACCCCTAGCTTTGCAAACATACCTACTAGGCAAGGTCTAGGCCTAGTGGCCAAATCAAGAATTGATCACATTATGGCATGATGAGAACATTATAAATAAATTTTATCATGTTATTAAAAATATATTATGGGTTTTTGAACTTGTGAAGCTAAATTAATCTCAATTGGATGGTCCAAATCACCAAAAAGTTACAGGCATGCTTATGATGCAAGGACTAGACCAAGGCCTAATGAGGTCATTCACTATTATAATATGAAATGTAAATTAAAAATCATTTATAAGTGTTTTATAGGTTATATGGGAGATGTTAAATATTTTAATAGATAGGGTAACTCATAAAATCTCACTTTGAGCCTCAATAAACAACCTAGTCCTATTAGGCATGGTGAAGCCTATACCCAAATGAGTAGTCATTTTCATTTCCAGCATAAAGTAAGCATATCAATGACTTCTAACATGTTGGTAGAGTCATATTGAGATATATGAGCTTTTAGAGGAAGAATAAACATTAGGGGAGTCCAATTTTAGCTCAAAGATAGTGTTAGGCCTATTAGAATATAAGAATTGCTCAAATAGGCAAATTCAAATACTCATATCTCCCTTGAAGGTTTGCATGGTGGCCAAAGAAGTTGAGGGTGGTTATTAGGGTCCCCTAAGAGAAATTTTGTGTATTTTTTCTGCAATTTGGATGTGGAACTTTTATGAACAATCCTTAAGACCTTAAACTACTCTAAAACCCTTATAAAACCCTTACTAAGACTAGTTGGGAAGATTGAGTTGTATAGATAATATAATGAGATAGTTTGAATATGATGATGATTGGAACTTGTATATGACTCTATCAAGCTACTCAAAATGATAGCTAGTTGTATGGACTTGTAAGGATGGGGATAAAAACTAGTTATTTTTGACCATTTTTTGTGTTGTGTAGGCTAAAAGAGGAGTTTAGATATGAAATAAAGTTTATGAGGAATATTTTGACCTTTTATAACTCCCTATGGTCACTATATTTCTTGAAACAACTCTTAAGGGTTCAAACAATAACCTTCAACTCAACCAATCAAAGTTGGCATATTAGACAAGCTAGTGAAAGGTGTGAAAACTTCAAGTGGATGTCCTTTTAAGGTGTCCCTAATGATTCCAAGGTTATTTATGGAATTTTTTGTCATTTAGTCTATACTATGTATTTTCATGGACAATTGAAGGCATTTTGAAGGCCAAGTCTGTAAGGTGCATGAAGGGGCAGTTTTCTAGACAACAGATGATGATAGCTCAATTTGGGATGATTCCAGAGGACAAGGTATGAAACCAATGAATGGATAGGAATGTATGAAAGTCTCCACTTCCAATTTAATAATTAGACCTACTCCTCATTAGATATAATATGCTTAAATAGGCCCAATCATGAAGGCAAGTTTTTGTGCAAAAAGAGGAGTTTTGTACCACTTTGCATAATTTTGATGACTTGAATTGACATTTGTATTTCATGAACTTGTATGGTTCAACCCATAACTTATTTTCATGTATGGATAACTAGTTTTCTTATCTTACAAGTGTCTTTATGACCCTTGGACTTCTCTTCCTCTCTCTCCCTCTCTCTCAAACTCTATAGGAGTTAACTATTTTGGAATTCTAGGGATGATCCACTTGAGTATGGAAAATATATGCTCATATGTATAAATTTTGATCAATGAAATAACTAAGTGTTACCTCTTAATGACTGTTCATAAGTGTGTTCCACTTGAATGATGAATCTTGTTTAGTGAAGACTATGGATTCCTAGTGGTTTCATTCTTTCACCTTGTTTGTAGTTGGAAAACTTTTCTCGCAGGGCATGTGAAGTATTTTATGAGATGTGAAATTTTGAGTGAGTTAGTATTTTCATTAGTTCCATTCAAGGCCTCTTGTCTAGTCCTCCTAGCTTTTCACATCCATCCATGACCTCACAATGTAACATTGATATGAGAAAATGAAGATTGAAGGAGTATATGTTTTAGTTTATTTCTTGGTCTCAAGTGTAGAATGAAATTGGTTGGAAGTAATCAAATTAATTTGGTGTGTCACCTCCTTAGTTTAGATTTGATTTTAGTTATCTCTCTCCCTTTTCACCCCCCAAAAGTTTAGTTGTAATTTGATTCATAGTGGTACATCAAGGGAACTACCCTATCTAGAGACTCATCTCATTCCTTAGGCTGCCCAGAGGTGATTCCATTATTCCACTTAGATGATGAGAGAATTGCATCTCCTAAAAGGGTACATATCCAAGTGATAATAATTTTTAGCACACCCAGTGGGACTCTTGTTCTAATAGATTGGGAGATTTTTGTTGTTGTCTCTCAATAATCAACATTGGGCATCTATTAAAGCATCAATGGTGACTTTGTAGATACATCATCTAGTCGAGTATCCTAGGTATTCCATTTAAATATTATTGATAACCTTTTCTCATGTTCCTATTTCCCAATGAATTTTCATGGTTGACCTTAGATTTGAGTTTTATTCTCTAAATGTTGGTTAGACATTATAAGCTTGTGTCATTCCCCATCAATATGAACAAGTCCTTGATCAAACTTGTTATGATCCTTACTAGTCTCAATATGACTTTCATAAACCCCAATATGATCCTTATCAGTCATATCAAAATTACCATCAACCCTATAAGCCATGGTAGCTATATAGTCCTTCATTTCTTGCTTCATATGGACACTATGTTAGTAGACAATCTTATGAGAATGGCTACCAAGAAACACCTACCTTTAAGCCTCAATATGAGCCCTATCATTAGTTTCATTATGCCTATCAGCCCAAGAATTCACTTCCATTAGAACTCGCTAGTGTTTCTATCTTTTCTAAACCCATTCACAAGCCTTCTCATTCATCCCACATTCCATATCCTTCACCCCAAATCCATGAGCCTATTCATCAAGCCTCCACTTCATTTCTTCTCAAAGAGGAACCTATCTTGAGAGAATCAAGTAAAGAATAACAAATTCAATTCATGGATGATCAAGAGACTCTCATGAGTGGTTGTGAGGAAGAAATAACTATAGGTACTCCCCTTGATGAACAGAAGGTTAATCCAATAGATAATTTCTCCATGTTTGAATGGATGTGTGTCCATGGAAAAACCCCTGCACTTCACCCTTAATCTGATTTTAAGTTCTATGTGCCACCTCCAACAACTAGCTCATCTTGTCCTTAACCTATCACTATTTGCCTTGATAGACCTATGGTATGGGAACCTAATAAGGATTAGCTAGTTGACAAAGAAAGAGAGCTCTTATTTTAAGAAAACCTACCTCTTGGAAGCCTTATTGGGATAGATCACATGATTTAAAAATACATAGTCTTGGCATCACCATGAAGGAGAAGGAGATGGAAGATCTTGCAGCCCTTAAAGAAGATTCTACATCTGATCAAAAGGTTGAATATGATCATCATAATCATGAATTATAATGTACTATCAAGGATGGAGAACACCTTCAAGTCATCCCTCAAGAGGTGGCAATCCTAGATGAGTTTCATGAGACCAATGTAGAAGAATTAGCTCTTGAAGATGATCATGAGAAAGAATATCTATGGCAGAAGTTTAATGACATATTCAAAGAATTTGATGATTTGGTTGAAGTTTCTTCTTCTCCAAAAGATTAAATAGCTAATGATAAACCTAATCTTGTTGATGAGTCTAAAAAATATGAACTTGAGTGTGAAATCAAACATAAATATGGAACTCTTTCTGCTGGTCAAGAACCAACTGTCATGAAGCCACTTGATGATGCAATGGAGTTTAAAAAACATCATACATTAAGAAGAGAAGATGGAAGAGGTAGTGGTTCTAGATGATAAAAATAAAAAGGATGATTGAAAACTACAAATAGAGTTACTTCAAGAGTTATGCTAGGTTGAAGGCCAAGTTTATGACAAGGTAAAAGAAGAGGTTTCCATGGAAGACAATGATTAAGATTAGATAGAGTTTTCAAAGCTCTTTGATGAACTAGAAGAGCTTACAACTAAGAAGAAGCCTATTCTTGTTGAGAACACCATGGAAGACAAGAAGGTATGCCTTGATCAATCATCATTTGAGGTTTAAATTGAGGATCTACATGACAAGATTGAAGATGTTTGGATGTAAGAGGAATAATTTTGTAGACATCTAAAATTGGCCACCGATAACCTCCAATCAGGCTTTTGGCTAGTTTCTACCTAAAGCACATAATTTGGCCTAAAAAAACTAAAACACGTAAAATGACATATTCTAGTGCCAATTTTGGCTAGGGTATCCCTAAATGGGGAAATGCAATTTATGGGCCAGCTAACTTTGATCAGTTCATTTCGAGTCAAAATGCTAAATTTGCACCCAGGTGCTCTAGATTGCTCTTCCCTTTCAAATCTTATGCACAAGACATGTGCCTTTGTTATTTGTTTTTGACAACATTCTAAATGGGAATACACATCCAATTCATCTGACATGCATGCCCAATTCAAATCCAATCAAATTTAGAACCAATAACAAGGCATTATGATCAATTTGGGTAATTTGTGCATAATGTGCCTAATCATGTTTAAGAGATAATTAACCTAAATCAAGGCCTAATTAATAATTCCATGGAAACTTGTTGAATATTTGTTTTGGAAATGAATATTGAATATATGCATCATCAAGTGACCTCATTTCTTAGGAAGACATCCCTAGGCCATAAATGCCACCAATATCAGGATTCATGCCCTCCATGCCTCATCAATGCCTTCCATGATGCCCTCCATGCCTCTTAATTTCCCCTTCTTCCAATTCCATGATGAGGATAATTAAAAACTTAATTCCAAAAAAAAAATTAATCCTCAACCACACACTCAATCTTGAGATGGATGGTTTAGGTTGATTCTAGCCAAATCCAAAAATCTATAAATAAGAGGCCTCACAACATCATTTATAAGCTTAATTAGTGAAAAGTTATAATGCAAGATTGGTTCCAGAAGCTTCAAGAAATTAGTGTTACCATGCCAAATTGATGTCAAGCCAAGCCAAGACACAAGCCAAAGGTGCTAAGAGGAGATGAAGGTAGCCACACTCCATTAAAGAAGACCTCTTAAAGCACAAGTCGAGCAAGCCACCATTACAAAGGCATTTGGATCATCTAAGGAAGGTGAAGAAATTCTTGTGTTTGATTCCTTTATTTTTTGTTGTGGTTGTCAATTGTGTTCATTAACTAAGCTCTCCCTAGTGTCTATGCCTAGTGATGTTATGCTATTAGTGTGTTTATTTCATCTTGTTTTCATTTTGGAACTAACACAATACTAACCATCCTCTCTTGAGTCAAATTTCTATATCACATTATGGCACGCTCGATGGGACCAGATGCATCCTACACATGAAGGAGATCCTTTTTCAACCTTAAAAAACTTATTTGAGTTTTTAAAACTCTTGCAAATTTTTTTTCTAACTTTTTTTTTGCCATTTTTGGTTGGCATGATTTTTACATAGTAACCGACGTCAACAGAAATACTAACATTAGTTACTTGGCTTAATCAACGTTGGTCAGTAGAACTAACATTGATTAGATATTGGTTGGTCGTAATTGATGTTGGTGGTATTGATCGATGTTGGTCACTATGTTTTTAAAAAAAACATAGACCTGAGACCTATTTTTCTAAAGTTGTTTATTTCAAATTCAAAAGGGCTTCAAAGTTTAAGGACATGATAACATTTTTACTGTAGGATCAAGTTCAATTTTTTTTTAATACATGTTTAAATTACCCTTTGAATGCTTAAAAATGGATTAGGAACCTTGTTTTGGTGATTAACAAAGAATTTAAGTGTTTTTGGTGAATGTTTTTAAAGTTTACAATTAGGACCAAGGGGTCAAATAAACACAACCAAACATTTTATTTGGGTTTAAAATTGAACACACTTGTTAATTCTTGTTTAAAATAGTTGATTAGATTAATCTTGTTAGGAAAAAATATGAATGTTGCATGTATACTCTGCCATTTATCACCTATAGGGAACCCTTGGAATCAAAAGTCCCATTCCTATTAGAAGTAGCCTCATCCAAGGCTTAGAAAGAAAGTCATCTAAATCACTCCCCAAAAACTCATCAAAGTTTGGGTGACCTTGAAAATGACCCTAAAGTCTTTCTACTTCCATGCTTTCTGTATTTTTATGCATCTTAGCTTACGAGGGGGACTTCATCACCTCCTGTAAGTTCTTTAGGGAAGCTTTGACCCAGGGTTTCATCTCCTGACATTGACTTCATTTGAATCTTTTAGAGTTGTACATGGAACATAGTGGCAATTTGGACATCAAACTACACTAAGTGAACAATAGGATGTAGTGGTTACAAAAATGACTAGACCTTTTTCCAACAAACTGAGTGCTATGGACCCAAAGTCTATGCTTTTCTTTTACATTGTTTGGCATGAAAGTCATTATGCAATTGATTCCCCTAGATCATTCAGAAACTTGTTAGATTTTAGACAAATCCCCACTTGCCATGGAAGTATTATTGGTGTAGAGTGCACCTCAAGGTCTATGTCATAGTACTGTCATTTGAGAGAAGGGGGGGTGTAAAAACCCTACTATATAATGCACATTTACTTTTGGATGAACACTTAAAATCCTCTCAAATGACATATATTGATGGATTTCAATAGTACCAAGCAACCTTGTCAATTTAAGATCTAAGGGTGATTAATTAGTTGGTGTTTCCTAGATTAAAGTCTTATTTGGAGTCAAAACTTGGTGTAAACAAACAAATCCCAAACCAAACACATAGTCCTCATTTTTATTTGAACATAGAGGCATTACGTTTCCTGCATAAGAACATCAGTTTGCCTTGTTCAAAGTTCATCAAAAGCTTGAGAGTCATATCATCCACTTTGGCATAGTTGTGTTGCCCAATTGAGTCTAGACCTTGACCAAAGTTGTTTAAGTCCTTCACTTGTAATCTAAATTTGGAATTACACCTTTACAAGTTCATAGGGTTGATGTGTTACGTGGGTTTTCCATTTGCACTAAACTTGAGGGAACTTAGGTTTAATATCCAATTTAGGTTAAAGGCCATTTAAAGCTCATAATCATTGTCCTCACATGATAGACTTAAGCCATTTTACGCTAAACATTTGCACTTTAAGTCTATATACCACAACATTTCAAGTCAAGAAAGGTTGTGTTATGTTGTCAAAATTATGGAAAAATGTCTTTTATTTAGAGAGTTTTTGAAACAAACTTTTTTGCCACACCTTTTGGGTAGTATAGCATTGTTATGCTGACCAAATCATTTCAAACTTTGTTTCATGGACCCTCTTACATAGAATTGCAAAAATTTATTCCTACGTATTCAAACCGATCCAAGTGTACTTTTGATCCTTTGTCTAAAGCACAGTTGTATTGTTCACCTTTGTCTATCTTGTTTTTCAAAGGAACCAAGTTTTATACCATTATTTATGAGAAAATAAAATATTGATAAAAGTGCCTTTTGTTTCATACCTTATACCTAGTTAACCAAGTTCATGTCTAAGAATCGAATGCCTAGTGTTTGTTAGAAGTGTTTCAAATCTGTTAGATTAAAATTTTCATCTATTTTTCAAAGTCTTGCTTTTGATGCCATTTGGCCAAGAGTCCTAGCATATGCCTTGTTTGAGTCTAAATTTTGATGCTGCATTTGGCCAAAAGACCTAACAACTTTTAAATTCCTAGATTAGACTGATTTGAAACACTTCAACCTTAGAGTTTGGCCATTCAATTTTTTGGTCCATTTACTTACTCATCTTTGTGTGAATAGTGAAACATTAGATACTTTATGCTAGCTTATTTCCTCACAAATATTTACATAAACCTTTTGATCCTTTTGATAAATCTAGACCAAGTTGAAGGTATCATTTTTTTTAAATTCTATCCTTTTTAGAGTTTGTAGAACTCTTTGACCTTTTATCATAAAGCATTTACTATGGATCCCAACATGTATTCTTACACTCATAGTGGACTCATGTACAATCCAAGGATTAGTAATGTAGTTTCACAGGAAGAAATGGTGTAAGACCCCTATGTGGATAACATTGCTTATGAGATGGATTCTTATCCCTCTTATAATACTTAATTAGGGGCACAAAGCCAAGATCCATTGGCTAATTATTTGGTTAACACACCACCTTACACATAACAAGACCAAGAACAAACCATGCAATATTTAGCTACAATACCAATAGTGGATGAGTCAGTTCTTCAATAACAATATTCTACTAATTCAGCTTCCATGTATGATCCATTTTTATTCGAGCGATATTTGTTAGAGAACAAAGACAAGATTTTGGTTAGGGCCATAGAGGTAGGGCCTAAGTTTCTAATAGACTTCCCCCATGAAAATTTACCAAGTCTATTAAGAGTACCCCATAATATCATTTATGATCAACAAGCTTATTCTATCAATCCTATAGCTCTAGTCCAAACAACATACCAAGATCCCAATGTCTCCAATTGAGGAAAAACATCATGGAAGATCACTTTAACCAATTACAAGTAGTATACCAAACCTACCTTAATTTAGCACATGATTTCAATAAGATGAACATGGTAAGTAAACCTCTCATTGACCTAGTACCTTCAACAAGAGTGTTGATGGAATTAACTGAATAAGAGAATCTGAGTTCTGACCCATTTGTGCAAAACACTTCGATAGATAACTTGATACATATGCCAATTATTGAAGAAGTGTCTTCAATTTCCACATTGAATAGTGATCCAAACTTAGTAGATAATGTGTAAACAATATCCAATCTTGATCAAAGTGGTATTAACATATAAACAACTAGCAAAAAATGTGTGTCTATAGTTAATCCCATAAGCATATCATCATACCAAGGAATAGGAGTTTTTTCACCCTAGCATCAACCAACTACTTCCTCAAGTGTACAAATTATAGGATTAGATAATAAAACATTGGCTAATGTTATGCCTCAATGATAGAATGTGATGAATCCTACTCCTCCTCAACTAGTAGTGAGTAGTATTCCACAACAGCAGACATAGTCTAGTGTCTCAACACAATAGAGGATGAGTACATTACCACCTCAACTAGGGGAAACTAATATTCCACCTTGCCAAGTATTGACAAACACACCTGTTCAGCTATAGAATAATATGCAAGTCTAGAATCAACCAATGACCAGTCAACAATGTGCAAATATTTATCAATGATAGATACCAAATATGTAATCTACTTTTACTTCCTCATAGGGATTCATGAAACAAAGAGGCCCCTATGTTTTTCAAGTACCTACTGGACATCTGTTGGTTTAAAATATGCCACAAATTTAGAGACAGGGTCCTGATCCACAAGTTCTTACTCAACAACAAGGTTTGATTATTTGACATCATGTCCCTTTTCAACCACAATAGGCATAGTATATCTATATCCTTCATCCCAACCACAAAATTATCCAATTCAAGCCTTTATCATCAACCCAAATCAAAATATCACGTAGCCAAATGTGCAATTTCAAGTACATCCCAATCCACATATGCATATTCTTGGTCCATTCCCCAATGAAGCCAATGTACCCCAATAGGTGTCTCCATCATGCCCTGGTCAAAGTGTCCCACTTATGACATTCCAACCATTTACCCAAACCAATATTCTCTCTCAAACCAATATCCCTTCCAGTTTCCTATTCTAAGAATTACAACAGATGAAGGATGCAATTGCTACTATTTAGGTGGGGAAGTAAACTAAAAAATTTAAATTGGATGACATATGTTCCTATCCATTTAATATGGAGTATTTTTAGATACCATTTTCTCCAGGATATGAACCACCCAAATTTGATAAATATAAAGGGAAAGGTGACCCTAAGGCCCATTTGACTGAATTCTTTGTCGCATGTCAATCAGTGACATATAGCGACATATACCTTTTATTGTTATTTTCAAGGAGCTTGGATGGACAAGACTTGGAGTGGTTTTTGAAGTTTCCCAAGAATTTAGTAACAAAATTTGATGATATTTTTGATAAATTTGTTCAACACTTTTCCTATAATCTCGAGCATGAGATTTCATTAGTAGACCTGACACAAGCAAAACAGAAAGCTGGGGAGAGTTTTGAAAGTTATTTGTAGTGATGGAGGGCCCTTGCAAGCTATTTTACCCACATTTTAAGAGATAAATAATTAGCCACTATGTTTACTAAAAATTTACATAGTAAGATAGCCTATCATCTAAAACTGGAATGTGCACATACGTTCAAAGAGATCATTGATAAAGGTTTGTTGATCGAATGAGCACTCATCAATAAAGGGGTCATCGAGCTTAATTCAACTAATCAAAATCAAGGTACCAATCATGGAAATGACCAACATCCCATCTAAACACAAGCATCATAACCAACATAGACCAATAATCATGAAAGACTAAAGCAATTCAACCAAAATAGGAATGTTATGGGAAATGGAGTATTTGAATCTCATCATGTCAAAACTATGCAAACATCATCTACACCACCTGTTTATCTTAATCCTACCTAGAAACCTCTCCAACTAATATCGTAAGTATAACTAAGACCTGCACAACAAATACAATAGTCTTTACCATTACAAACCCCTCCTCCTAAGAGAACTGTGCCTGCATGTCATGTCTTTAGTAAGCTAGGAGAACCTATGGAATCTATATTTTTCAAGATTACCACCACTAATATGATTATTTGGCCTATAACAAAGCATTATTTGTAAGGCATTCTTTATCTTGATTAGTACTGTGAAAATGAATTTTGTGACTATCATCAGGTCCATGGGCATAATCTATGAAGATGTGTCCAAATCAAGCATTTAATCGAGAATATGTTGGAGAATAGGGAGATAAAATTGGATAATGGTGCTTCCACTTCTAATCAAAGTCGAAGGATCTATCAAAACCCCTTTCCTTGACATAACAATCAACCACAATAGAACAATTAGCAATAATAACAATGGCTAGTGCAATAGAAAAATAAATAGTATCAAAATCAAAGGTAGAACCAACATAATCAACAAAATCAATAGAAAAATCCAAAATGACAAAACAATGGACAAAACCAAGGTCAGAATGGTAAAAATCAACAAATCTACCATGTAGTTGCACACGACTAAAAATGGTCTGTAGGTCATATTGTAGGGGGTAGCATTAATACCATCTCAATTAATCCTAGACCAAGCACTAATCAACCTAGACCATTGATAAACAATAATATTCAATAAAATCACATGGATAATCTTTCTTTGACCTGGGAGTACATACAGACAAACCAAAAAACTAGGACTTCCACTTTTGGATCTTATAGTGATAACTCATTCTTGCCACGTGACCACATATAAGTGCATTGGCAAATGAGACTTGTCCTCTCTGATCCCATACCATTCCAAGTATCAGTTTGCAATAATGGTCGAGTATTTAATCCCAATTATGCAATCAAAATTTAGAGGTCAAAAATTACTATCCCAGGCCCACAACCATCTACCACTTTGCCTATCATCCAACCAACCATTCAACCTTAGAATAAACCATTCACTACTGACCAAGACAAGAAGTTTGATATTGTGGAACAATTATAGAAGACACTGACACAAATTTCTATTTTAAATTTTTTGTGGATGTCAATAATCCACAAAAACATCTTGAATGAGTTTTTGACCTAATCCATTGTTGCTAATGACATATCCCCTAATAACTTTCAAGCTTTAGTTGGACATCTAGATCTAGCCCAACAAGTCACACTCAACCAAAGTGATATGTCTTCTCTTAGCCCACTCCATAGTAACCCATTGTACATAGAAGTTTGTATCAGATGGCATAAAGTGAAATGTATCTTTATCGACAATGGATCTGGCCTCAACATAGTGTCTCTCAAGCTCATCAAGCTTCTTGGGTACACAATGACAAATCTTCAACCAAAAACAATAACTATTAAAGCCTATGATAATTAGTAAAGAGAGTCATAAGGCACCATTAGTTTATTGGTTATTATTGGGCCTTTGACCTATGATACACTTTGCCATGTGTTGGATCTTGGGTTATCATACAACATGCTTGTAGGCAAGCCTTGGTTACATGAGATTCATGAAGTCCCATCAACACTGCACCAATGTATCAATTTTTCCAACTTAGGGATGGAGGTGAATATTCTAGGAGATTTACACCCATATGAACACTATAAGCATCTTGAGGTTGAATTTCAAATCTATAATTATCAATACAATATGAATCCCAGTTCTAAGTAGGATAAAAGAAAGGCTATACTTATTGATCCTTCACTAGATAATTGCATAGATCCTAGTACCTTGGATTCCCTTTCCCACATGCTACTTCCTGAAGCTTCCAATCATTTAACCATTTTAGATAATGGATCAAGAGAATATGTGACCCATGATACATTTCATATCGCCAATCTTCCTCAAAATCTGAAAACCTTTGGGTGACCTAAAGTCATTCCACATATGCATTGGCAATAAAAGAACAAAGACAAAGGACTTGCCACATTTGTACCAGCATTTGGCCTAAGACCTAACCCTCTTAAAGGGAATGAATCATGGTTATACAATGATGACCAGGTTGATTGTTATAAAAGTGCAAAGTATCCTATTCCCAATAAGATCTTGGAGTGTCACAATTATAAAGGAAGAGGCCTCAGACTGAATCAACAAGGAACCATCGAGCCAATTTCCATGAATAAGTATGAAAGAAATTATGAAATTGGATTTAAACCACTTGGGGGTGACCCCACATATTTTATTCAAACTCCATCACTAGCGACTAGTGATGATGATGTTGATAACGAAGTAGAGTCCGATCATAGCCTTACCTTTGATAACCTAGCTAAAACCAACCTGTTTGATAAAAATTCCATTTGTACCCTTATCTAAGTCATTCATCACAATCCATTGCCATTATATTATCCCCAATTGATAGATTGGGACCAACAAGAATCTAGTTTACCGATTGATGAGTTTTAAAATGATGAGACATTTTGTGATTTCTTAGGCCTTAGAGATAATGTTCTATTGGGATATCACAAATCAAGATTCTCAGTCACATTGGATCTTGCAACTTATTTTAGAGAATGAGTTAACACCCTTAGCCAAAAACAAATAAATAAAACATTGAGGTCCCAAAGTGAAAACCTCTTTGAGACACTTCGTGACTAGGGAAAAAGTAAAGATAAAGGCCAATCTAGTGGTGAAATCTATTTTAGGCACCATTAGATGGGGGTGTTCATTATTCTTCAATTTTAGACTAGAAGACCACTAATGATGAACTTGAATGTGGATCTGAGTTTAGTTTTAAGAAATAACAAGTATTTGATCAAATTCTCCAAAAATTTTTAACTATTTTTGTTACATGGCCAAATCTACCATTAGGAGACTCAGATTCATCATGCCTAGGAGAAGTTGAAGAGCAAGTCCTAACAGATGACCCTAACATAGTACAATAATTAAAGTCACTACCTACTATCCTAGAATATGGTTTGACCCTCCTAATCAAAGATAAAATAGAGGTAAACATCATGACTTTATCAAACCTAAAATGGATAAAATTAGGAGCATCTCTCACTGAGGAGAAATGTGACATCTTTACAACTCTGTTAAAAGAGTTTGTGGATATATTTACATGGGCCTATTCTGACATGCCAGGATTAGACCCCACCTTGGTTCTACACCACCTTGTGGTTAATCCTGATGCCAAAATAGTAAAACAAAAGCTCTATAAGATGCATCCTTGCATTATTATATTAGTTAAAAAAGAGTTGGAAAAACTCGTAGCAGTGGGATGTATCTGACCCATTGACTACTCTGAATGGATCTCTAATGTTGTACCTATTAGCAAAAACCCTAAAGGAATCAAGATTTGTACCAATTTTTGAGACATAAATAAAGCTTGTCCTAAAGATGATTTTCCATTGCCTAATATCAACATGATCATTAACTCCATGGTAGGTTATGAAATGCTTTCACTCATGGATGGATTTTTAGGATACAATTAGATCAAAATAACACTAGAAGATCAACATAAAACATCATTCACCACTCCATGGGGAAAATTTTTCTATCAAGTGATGCCATTTGGCCTTAATAATCTGGGAACTACGTATCAAAGAGCCATGACTATCATATTCCATGATATGATGCATGATATTTTTGAAGACTATGTCGATGACATATTAGGAAAATCCAAGACTAGAACCAACCATCCAATAGTGCTATGCAAGATATTTTAAAGACTACAAGAGTACAAAGTCAAACTAAATCTAAAGAAATATGTGTTTGGTATAAATTCAAACAAACTACTTAGCTTCATCGTGTCTCATAGAGGTATTGAAGTCAATCCAATTAAAGTCTATTCTATAACCGAGATGCCACCACCAACCAATTTGAAACAACTCTATATTTTGTAGGGTAAGATCCAGTCCATCTGATGCTTCATCTCTTAGTTAGAAAATAAGTGCCATCCATTTACACATATTTTGAAGAAAGGAATTGCATTTCACTAGGATGATCACTGCCAAACAACTTTTCAACAAATCAAAGACTATCTTATTAATCCACCTATTTTATTACCACCTATGCTAGGAAAGCCATTCTTGTTATACCTATCAGCTATCGATCATGTCATGGGGGAAATCTTGGCTGAACATGATGACAATGGAAAGGATCATACTATTTACTACTCAAGCCATACCTTGGTTACATATGAACATAACTATACACTTGTTGAAAAAGCTTGTCTAGCCATTGTTTCAGAAACTACGTCATTACATGTTGAATAATAAAGTATCTACTATCTAAAATAGTTTTATAAGGTAGAATGGCTAAATGGATCATGTTTTTTAATGAGTTTGACATAGAGTATGTCAATCAAAAATCAATTAATGGACAAGTTCTTGTAGATCAACTTGCTGAAGCACCTCTCATGGACACACAACCACTCAAGTTTATTTTTCCTAATGAATCCATCATGATCATTATTGATGCACCCCTTGGGAGGCAACCCTAGAAGCTATATTTTGATGGTTCATTCACTACGTAAGGATCAGGGATAGGCCTATTGTTTATTACACCATAGGGGGATCTAATCCCTAAATCATTCAAAATCAGCTTTCCTTATACAAATAACATGGCCAAGTATGAAGCACTTATTACATGACTTCAATAAGTAATGCATTATAATATATCTCATCTTCAAGTTTATAGTGCTTCTTAGTTAATCATCAATTAGGTCATAGATCATTTTTAGACCAAAGATGACAAGCTGGTTCCATATAAAGCCATGGTTGACACTCTTAAAAAACAAATTGCCAACATCCAGTTTAAGCTTATACCAAGGGTTAGTAACAGAACTATAGATGCCATGGATACTATTGGCTCTCTGATTTGACAAATAGATAAAACTAGAGAGTATCAATTCCTTGTCATAATTTGTTAGCATCAACTCATGAACCTTTAATTATTGCCATGATTTGTGATATTGTTGGTCCTAATTCTATCTGGTACTTAGACCTTTAAAACTACCTTCATGACCAAGTTCTACCACCTAACCTATCTCAAAAACAAACCAAAGCCTTCATTCATCATTCCACTCATTATACTTTACTTGGATCCACCCTTTATCATCATAGTTTTGATGGAACTTTGCTTCATTGTCTAATTTTGATAGAGTCTACATTAGTGTTAAGAGAAGTTCATGAAGGAGTATGTGGAGCCCATTCTAACAGGGT
Source organism: Torreya grandis (assembly GCA_037957365.1). NCBI lineage: Eukaryota > Viridiplantae > Streptophyta > Pinopsida > Cupressales > Taxaceae > Torreya > Torreya grandis. The sequence goes on from JARHVA010000324.1 coordinate 1,953,235, forward strand.
GGTCCTATCCAAAAATCTCTTGCATACTGATTATTATTGGCCCACAATAGATGTAGATGCCACTGCATATGTAAAAAAATATGACAAATGTCAACAACATGCTAATCTGATTCATGCCCCAACAAAAACTCTGAAACTGATGTTAAAACCATGGCCATTTTCTACATGGAGACTTGACCTCATTGAGAACATTAACCCCACTTCATCGGATGGCCATAAACATATCCTTACCACCACTAAATATTTCACTAAGTGGGTTGAAGCTATACCCCTCACTTACATGACTGGAAAGCAAATTTCTAAATTCATCTTCAACCACCTCATCTACCACTACAATATTCCCTCTAACATTATATATAATAATGGAGGATCATTCAAGAACAAATATGTAAATGAGTTATGTACCAAATACAACATCACACAACACTTTTCTATAACATATTACCCTCAAGGTAATGGCCAAGATGAGGCATCCAACAAAACCATTGTCAATATTCTCAAAAAGATTGTCAATGATGTGGGTCATGATTGGCACTTAATATATTTCCCACCATTTGGGCATGATATACCAATCATCATACCCTCATAGGAGCCACCCCATACTCAATTTTTTATTTTACTAAAGCCATCCTTCTCATTGAGGTGAAATTGCCTTCATTATGCATCTCTTTCAAGCATGTCTTGGATGATCATGATTATTGAGTAGCTTGCCTGCAAGAGCTGAACCTCCTAGATGAGAAATGCATGGTCATGCTCAACAATCTTCAAGCATATTAGAATCAACTCAAAGGCCACTATAATTTGTGTGTGAAGTGTAGAACATTTAAACTTGGTGATCTTGTTCTTAAAGAAAACCAAAAGAATACCAAAGCTAAGAAGAAACATAAAGGGAAATTCAAACCAAACTGGATAAGGCCTTTCATCATCACTGTAGATTATGGATCAGGAGCATACAAGCTTGCCACATCAGATGGTGATGAACTTTCAAAGTTAATGAATATTATTCATCTTAAGCAATACTATACTTGAATGCTAAGGTGTATTATCTGTAAGGACCATTTTATTTATGCCATTTTATCACTATTCTTCTTTGTACACATACAATTCTTATCTGTCCTCTTTGCCATATACACTTTCTATTTTTGATTGATTGACCCAACATGTTCTAAATCCTACCCTATTTGACCTTAGTTTTTATCATTCATTACACAATTTAAGCATCAAGGTATATAATCAGTTCATTAGTTAGTTCAAGAACTTTTGATAGAGATCATATTTTGGGACAGTGTGATAGAAGTTTTGGTAGTTGCATCCTTTATTTGTTAGTCCTTTCTTACCACCAATCTGGTTGCTAATTATAACCACCTTTGGGAAAATTAGTACCATTGATCTATGCCATTGTGTCCTAGTTATAACCGTCTATGGGCAAACTAGGGGCAATACTAAGCCTTGACGTACCAACTTGCCGTTTCCTATACCATACTATGTATTTTTACCAACTATGCCTGCTTTGTTTGAATTGGCTACTACACTAGTCAAATTCCTTTGCTAAAATGGCAAAACTATAGTGACTTAAGGTCCTACTCAGGGACTATGTAGGTAGCGCTCAATACTTGTTAAGGTCAGCTCAGTCACCCTTTTCCCCATACTCTTACCATTTTATGAGTAACCTAAGTTTGGACACTCTCATCATTTTACGAGCAACCTAAGTTTGAATGCTCTCACCATTTTGTGAGCTTGAATCATTTGGTGTCTCATCATTCTTGATCGAGTTGAGATACTCCAAAACAATTCCAAAAACATTTCCAAAAACATTTGAAAAATTATTAAAAAAGAATAAAAATATTGACCACTTCTTTGCCTTAAGGATTCTAGGAACCCTTACTAAGTTACAAGTAAATCACTTGTCATTTAGTTTCTCCATCCTTTTTGGCCTTTTTCTCTCATGCACTTACCATTTTGCAAGACCATTCCTATTCTTCTATCATACCCATTCTATTTTTTCCCTCAGTTATCACATTCTTCCTATTCCTTGGGAGAACTACATTTGGCCTAAAGTTTTTTATTGGATATTGCATCCATGGAACTATGTATGTAGTGTTAACTTGCCTAGTGCATATGGAGATAACTCGGCCACCCCCTTCCTTTTCTTCTATTCCCCCATTTAGGTCATTTGTTAAGTTATCACCTATTTTCTAGGGGCAGTTTTTGTAGGGTTTTTATTACATTGTTTGTTTGTTTATTTTTGCTTTTTTTATTATTGTTTATTCATTTACTTTCAGCACTGTTGCCTTGATTCAGTTTATGTGTGTTCATTGGGTGATTCCTTTCCCACACCTACAATCGAATCCATCCATATTCATATGCTTACTTAGTCATCATGGTTTTTATCATTGGTGCATTGTTTTCTATTGAGTATTAGATTAGAGGAGTAAGTCCTTATGCATATTTTAGCCAAGTCTTTATGGTGTTCTATCATGAAGCCTATTATCACATGCTACAACAAACCTTAGATTCAATAAGTCTATTCAGCAATGTTAGCATCTCTTTGGCACTAACATCCGGATTTCATCCCAATCATATCCAAAACAAAGTAATTAAATATAAAATAATTTTAACCTTTATTAGTTTGAACAAGCATCTCTTACTAGTAAATTATTCTAATTCATCACTACCCTTTATAATAAGTTATCATCATCCTCAACCAAGTTTATCATGTTTGTCATAATTAGGGTCCAATGATTATAACCATTTATGGGCAAATCATTGCCCACCATACCACCTGCATTTCTCAATGATTATAACTACCTTTGGGAAAATCATTATATTGTCATCACTTTACTCTTTCTAACTATACAAGGGCATGTTATTATCTTGTTTGTCTATCCTAACTGGGGTAGCTCCATCTTCTTAATGATTATAACCACCTTTGGGTAAATAATTGTGTTGTCATTTCAAGTTACCATTATCAGGGTACAATGCTTACAACCACCTTTAAGAAAACTATCTTGCGCCATCCCACTTACATTCTCAATGATTTTGACTAATTTTTCAATATCATTGTGTTTTCACCCCATCATCTTTTCTTTCTATGGTCCCCTCATTTCACTTCTTTCTTTTCAAGGGATCGTTTGCCGACCCACTTATGCCAATCATTCCCTCAAGGGGGCATCATACAGTTAGTATATCATCATTATAGTTGTAGGCATGTAAGAACTTTTCATTCTTTGAGAATATGTTATTGTGATTATAGCTTGAAACACCTTCCCAAATAGGGGTAAACTATAGACACCTAAAATTGGCCACTAATAACTTCTAATCAGGCTTTTGGCTAGTTTCCACCTAAAACACATAATTTGGCCTAAAAACACTAAAACATGTAAAATGATGTGAAAATGACATATTCAAGTGTCAATTTTGGCCAGGGTATCCCTAAATGAGGCAATGCAATTTATGGGCCAACTAACTTTGATCAGTTCATTTTGAGTTAAAATGCCAAATTTGCACCTAGGTGCTCTAGTTGCTCTTCCTATCAAATCTTCTATACAAGATATGTGCCTTTATTATTTGTTGTTGAAAACATTCTAAATGTAAATACACATCCAATGCATTTGATGTGGACTTCCAATTCAAATCTACTCAAATTTAGGACTAATAACAAGGCATTCTAATCAATTTGGGTAATTTGTGCATAATATGCCTAATCATGTTTAATAGCTAATTAACCCAAATCAAGGCCTAATTAATAATTCCATGGAAACTTGTTGAATATTCATTTTGGAAATAAATATTGAATATCTACATCATCAAGTGACCTCATTTCTTAGCAAGATATTTCTAGGACATAAATGCCACCAATATCAGGATTCATGCCCTCTATACGTCTCTATACCTCATCAATGCCTTCCATGATGCCCTCCATGCCTCTTAATTACCTCTTATTCCAATGCCATGATGAGGATAATTACAAACTCAATTCTAAAAATTGAATTAATCCTCAACCACACATCTCAATATTGAGATGGATGGTTCAGGTTGATTCTAGCCAAATCCAAAAATCTATAAATATGAGGTCTCACAACATCATTTCTAAGCTTAATTAGTGCAAAGTTATAATGCATTATTGGTTCCAAAAGCTTCAATAAATTAGTGTTATCATGAAAAATTGATTCTAATCCAAGCCACAAGCCAAGGTGCCAAGAGGAGATGAAGGTAGCTACACTCCATTGAAGAAGACCTCTTGAAGCACAAGCCGAGAAAGCCACCATTACAAAGGCATTTGGAACATCCAAGGAAGGTGAAGTAATTCTTGTGATTTATTCTTTGATTTTTTGTTGTGCTTGTCATTTGTGTTTATTAATTAATCTCTCCCTAGTGTCTAGGCCTAGAGATGTTATGATATTAGTGTGTTTGTTTCATTTTATTTTCATTTTGAAACTAACGCAATACTAACCATCCTCTCTTGAGTCAATTTCCTAGATCACAACTTTTACATTATAGACTTGTTTGAAGATGGTCTACTTGAGAGTATGAAAATTGAAATGACAAATAAGAAGTCTAATCCATAAAACATCCAATCCAAGAAGAAGCATACTTTTCACCATGTTCCATCTCATGAAAAAGGTGATACTTCAAAATTTCCCTTTGATCCAGGAGAGAGATATGCTCATTGATAGTTTTACATAATAGGTTATTTCCTAATTCACCTAAGTGCCTTTAACACATGTGTGTGTTTTGTGTTTGCTTTCTTTGTTGTGTGTGTCTTTTACTTTGTGTGGTTGAGGTAATCTTATTGTCTTGTCTTGATCAAAGGTTTGTGGTCAATAGTCAAAGGTTTTCTTGTTTGTCTTAGTTCTTAGATGACTCCTAATCCCAATGAACTAATAAGGTTATTGGTCTTGTTAGTATAACAAGCATACTACCCCTATGAGTCACCAATTTGTTGACCAAATTTGACTTTTAGGTTAAATTAGGGCACCCCTAGTATAACACTTGATTTTCAGGCCTATAATGGGGTATAATGTATTATCATGAGGTGTTTTATAGGTCATTTGATGTCAATTAATGTTGTACTAGTTTTGGTCAATTAGTATGTTGGTCCATTTATCATTTTGAGTCATTTTAAGGGTAAAAAATAGTGCATTTAATGCTTTGTATGGGTTTATTGGTAAATGTGAAAGTTTCAAAGAGTGTATCATGTGAAATTTGTCATAAGAGGTATAAAATTATCAATTTACTCAGAAAAAGGTAGTTTTATTGAAGAAAAGAGTGAGTTTGACACTTGCATAACCTCTTTGGGAAGTGTGCCACTTGGAAATGATGGAAAAGTCTCTCTTAATCTCCTAAAAATTTATATACATGATTTAATTAGTCTGAAGATTCCATTTTTTCCCAAAACTATTCTATTGCATTTTTTCCCTTATTGGCAGATTGAAGTGACACTCAGGTTTTTGATCGATACAGTCAACATAAGGGGTTTCAGGTCAAATGATTGTGGGAGGTCATATTAAACTTAGGGAGATACATTTTAATATTAATAAGTATTATAATGGTGGAATGTGCTTTATGAATAATCTATTTGAAGTTGACCTTCCAAAACTACCTATCAATATATGCACCCTTCAGGTTTTGGTCTTGTTTGAGAAAATAAGTACAATACATGGGATAAATTTGGTTCCAAATCATGTTGGATTCCTTATATAATGTATTACATAGTTTATTTCATGTTTGAAAGAGCTTCCACGAGTCAAATACCTTAGTTTTTAGGTGTAAGTCATTGGAAGACTACTGGATAGTTTTCACTTATTGTTGTGTCTTTATTCCTTGAAAATGGATTGTGGTGGTTGTTTAATGTTTTATAATGTTCATTTATTCCATATCCTCTCTGATAAATATCATAATAAATCTTGAAGGCCACCTACTAAAAAGTGATGCTTAGAACCTAAGTTGATAAATCAAGTTCATACTAGCCACGAAAGAACACCTATAGGTGCATATAATAGATATGGTGTAGGAAACTATTTTGATATGGAGGTCTCATTGGAGGAGATTAATAAATGCCATATAATATCCTAAGTCACACTTTCCATGCATAACACTCAATCTCTATGCTCCCTGCCTACAATACATAACATATACCTACATGATTCTCTTCAACAGAGATCTGACAAGGATGTACAAAAAGAATTCCAAGATATAAAAAGTATTAATGGGGTTATGGAAAATATTTTGATATCCAAGATCTATTGACAAGCCAAGGAGAGTGGTTTGTTACTCCAAATGTGAATAATGTTGAGTTTTGGGACTAAGTCTCTAAAGAGACAAAATAGAGCACCTCCCATTTTTATAGCTTTTGAATAAGAATGCTAGCTAGGTTCTTGTGGAGGATAGATAACTTCATTGGATAGTCTCATGATAGGAATAACACTATGAGAAAGAGGGAGATCCTAATGCTAGATGGACTTAGTGTTTGAGAGTCTTAAAAGTATGCATTTGGACACTAAAAACATATAGTAACATCTATAGGTCCTGAATTACAAAAGAATTTTTCTACTCTCAAGATGAAAATGAAAATTGTTTTCATGATAGGACTTAATATGACTCAAATGACATTTATGGCATAAATAACACCTGAAGGAGATGATGAGTAGGGTTTTGACTTCCCTACAATTATCTACAGTTTATACACTGAGGAAAAGGGAACCTACAATAGGGTATAGTGAATGGTGACCTAATCATGATGTTTGAATGCATTTAAGGTAAATATAAACATAAAAAAGTGATGTTTTAACTTCAAGGATCAAAAAATTATATCTATGCACCATGACCAAACCTAGTAGGAGCTATATACACCTACAGTCATGCCTAAAAGAAGAAACATAGTCTTGTAGGCCAAAGAAAAGAGGGAGACCTAAAATCATGATAAATAAAGCGATCAAGCATGGGGCATGGTTGTATGAGTGGAATAATTATTTTTAAGCTACTAAAGACATTTCAAAGACCTTATTTTCTTATAAGGTAAAGAGATAATCCACATAATTAGCTGAGATGGTTGAGAGCAAACAATGAGTTAGAGAAATTTGTTCATTGGTGATTAGAATGTTCCAAAGATGAGATAAGAAGTTAAATAATGAAAAATGATGTTTGGAAACTCTAAATGGGAATCAAACCATTTTATAGGGCCTGAATTAAATAGAAAGAAATATACAATAGTCCCTCTACAACCCCATAACCACCTACAGTTGGGAGGAAGGTTAGTGTCTCAGTCAAACTGTTTGATGGTTTTCTAGTCCATCAAAGTGAATACAAAGTTAGGGAAAGCAAAGACTTGGGTAAAAATAATTTTAAGGGTTTCCATGAGGTTTACACATGGCCCTTTAATGGCTAAATATTGTAATGAGAACCTACAGTAGGCAAGAAGGTAGAGACACAGTCAAAGAGTTGGGGCATAGTCTTGACTAAGAGAGGAGTGTGAGAGGTTCATATAAGGACCATAGTGTTTTAAAAAGTTAGTATCACCTTCATCACAATAGTAAAAACCTAATGGAATAATTATGATGCACATAAATATAGAAAATGGCTCAATCAAATGCAAAACTCAGTAAATTCCTAGAAATCATGTACCATCTACCTTCAAGAGGGTTGTCTAAGATTTTAATCCTTTTGAAGGGTCTAGGCATGTGATAAAGATATAAAATTTAGTTTAAGATGTCCTCACCACTTTTATAATACACTAAAACATCCATTTTGGTTTTGGGAAATAGGGGAGTTCCCTCTTTTTTGTCTCAAATGGAGGGCACTCCCTTTTAAGCACAAACCCTACATTTTGGAAGTTTAAAGATGAAGGATGAGTCAGAGAGATATTTTAACATGGAATAAAGATGTATAATGTTTAATTACACCTATAAAATCATGGAAAATACCTCACATGAGTGAGAAAACCAAACAAGTAATCCTGAACCCCTAGCTTTGTGAACAGACCTACTAGGTAAGGTCTAGGCCTAGTGGCCAAGGTAAGAGTTGATCACATTATGGCATGATGAGAACATTATAAATGAATTTGAGAATGTTCTTAAGAATCTATCAGGGGTTTTTGAACTTGTGAATCTTAAGGAATCTTAATTGGATGGTCCAAATCACAAAAAGGTTGCAGACAGTCTTAAGATGCAAAGATTAAACCAAGGCCAAATGAGGCCATTCACTATTATAGTATCAAATATACATTCCAACTCATTTGGAAGTGTTTATGAGGTCATATGGGAGATTTTATATCTTTCAACAGATAGGGGAACCCATAAAATCTCACTTTGAGCCTCAATAAACAACCCATATCCTATTAGGCATGGTGAAGCCTATACCCAAATGAGTAGTCATTTCAAATTTTAGCATAAATTAAGCATATAAATGACTTGAAACAAGTTGGTAGAGTCATATCAGATATTTTTGAGCTTTTAGAGGTGGAACAAACTTTAGGGAAGTCCAATTTTGGCTCAAAGATAGTGTTAGGCCTATTGGAATATAAGGAATAACTTGAATAGGCAACTTCAAATGCTCATATCTCCCTTTAAGGTTTGCATGGTGGACAAATAATTTTAGGGTGGTTATTAGGGTACCCTAAGAGCAATTTTGTGAATTTTTTCTACAATTTGGATGTGTAACTTTTATGAAAATCCTTATGACCTAAAACTGCTCTAAAACCCTTGTAAAACCTTTGCCAGGACCAGTTGGGAAGATTGAGTTATATAACTAATATAATGAGATATTTTGACCAATATTATTATTGGAACTCATATAGGACTCTCTCAGGCTACTCCAAATGCCATCTAGTTGTATGAAATTGTACATATGGGGATAAAAACATGCTATTTTTTACCATTTTTTATGTTTTTCATGATACAAGAGGATTTTAGAGATGAAATAAAAATTTTGAGGAATATTTATACCTATTATAACTACCTATGGTCACTATATTTCATGAAACAACTCCTAAGGGTTTGAACAATAGCCTTCAACTCAGCCAATCAAAGCTGGCATATTGAACAAGCTAGTGAAAGGTGTAAAAACTTCAAGTGGTTGTCCTTTTAAGGTGTCCCTGATGCTTCCAAGGTCATGTAGGGACTTAAAACTTGTCATGAACTAAATCCCATATATTTTCATGGATAACTAAAGGCATTTTTGAGGCTAAGTGTGTAGGATGCATGAAGGAGAATTTTTTTGGACATTAGATGATGATAGCTCGATTTAGTATGATTCCAAAGGAACAAGTATGAAAAAAATGAATGGATAGGAATTTATGAGATTATACCCTTAAATTATAATCATTATACCTATTCCTCATTATTTATGGGACGTTTAAATAGGCCCAATCATGAAGGCAATTTTTTTGTGCAAAAAGAGGAGTTTTGTGCCACTTTGCATAACTTTAATGACTTGAATTGACATTTGTACTTCATGACCTTACATGGTTTGACCCATAAATTATTTTCATGTATGTATAACTGGTTTTCTCAGCTTTAAAAGTTTCCTTGTGCCCCTTGGAATTCTCTTCTTCTCTCTCTCTCTCTCTCACACACACACACACACACACACACTCTATAAGAGTTAGCCATTTTGGCATTGTAGGGATGCTCCACTTGAGTATGGTGAAGCCCCACTCATTTTTATACCTTTTAATAAATTAAATTACTAATTATTACCTCTTCATGACTATTAATAAGTGTGTTCCACTTGAATTATGAATCTTTTTTAATGAAGACTATGGATTCCTAGCATGTGGTTTCATTATTTCACCTTGTTTGCAGTTGGAAATTTTTTCTTGCAAGGCATGTGAAGAGTTTTAGGAGATGTGGAATGTTGAGTGAGTTATTATTTTAGTTAGTGACATTAAAGGCCTCTTGTCTAGTCATCCTAGCTTTGCACATCCATCCATGGTTGCACAATATAACATTGATGTGAGGAGATGAGGATTGAAGGAGTGTATGTTTTAGTTTGTTTTTTGGTCTTAAGTGTAGAATGAAATTGGTTGGAAGTCATTAAATTAGTTTGGTATATCACCTCCTTAGTTTAGATTTGATTTCAATTATCTCTCTCCCTTTTCACCCCCTAAAAGTTTAGTTGTAGTTTGATTCATAGTGATACATCAAGGGAGCTAGCCCTATCTAGAGACTCACTTCATTCCTTAGGCTGCCCACAAGCCTAGAGGTGATTCCATTGTGCCACTTGGATGAGGAGAGATTTTCATCTCATCAAAGGGTGCATATCTAAGTGACAATAGATCCACCTTCCTATACTTTTGGCATGTTCTTACTAGGGGTATCTTGTTACATTAGACATGTTTTAACTTTCTATGATTATTTTCATTAATCATAGCACATTACTTTACATTGATTATACATGACTTACTTTGACTCATACTGCTCATATTTCTATTTCATTGGATATTTTATTTTATATATACGATGATGACACACAATAATTATGTATATTAGCTTCAAATTTTATATGCATGTTCAATGTTATTATTTATTCTTAGTTTGAATCTGATTATTGTGTGACATTTTCTTATATATTATGTGTGGTCCTAAGCCTTGTGTGGCATTTTATTTTCTACTGCATGCGGCCTTGAGCCTCATGTGACATTTGATTATCTAATATGTGTAGCCATGAGTTTTGTGTGACATTTGATTATATATTATGTGTGGCCTTGAGCCTTATGTTACATTGAGTGTTATTGTGTGCATCATATCCATTACATCATTTGTGATTCTTTGACTTTGTTTTCTATGTTAAAATACATCTAGGAATGTTTTTTTATCATACTTGTGCCATGATATATTGACACACTCTTATACTTATTTTTGTTCCATGATATATATCATACACTTTTTTACATAGTTATTGTGTAGTTCATGGATATTTGCTATGTTGTATATTCACTATGTTTCTCACTAATATATCTATCTCAACATGACACTTGTATCCTTAGGATACATATTTCATATATACTCAAATTATCTATTATTACTATGATGACACATTATCCAAATGTTATCACATGATTTACATGACATATTTTTCCTCTATATAACATGATGTGTTTAACTAATTATTTTGAGATGAGTTATTAGTAGGCTAAATTCCTCACCTCATAAGGGGGCATAGACAATGGAATGCATTAGATACTAGGGAGAATTATATTTGGTTTAAATTCCTTCTTATGCTTATTGGATATGTAGGTAGTGATCAATCATAAGGGGTGTCTAAAGCTAGCTCAACCCTTCACTTTCATGCTTTTATCCAATCATGATTCTCTAATTGTACAATATACATAGCTAGGTTTGAAGCAAAAGATAAGGTAAATTGATTTGTTCACACTCAATTTAAGGAATATTAATACATAATAACCCTCATCATACATATAAATATCTTCTATAATCATCACAAAACTATCATAGTGAGTAGAAGTAGTTCCATGCTTGGACATACCGATCTGCACTACATAGGTGTCTAGGGAAGTGCAGACTTGTCCAAACAAGTGAAACTCTTTTCTTTCTGAATCTGAGCATTCTCAAGTCCATTTTAGTTCATTCCATATAACTATATCATTATCATAGATATGTGTCAATTATAAACAAGCCAAGTGCATAATATTACTAATATTTTTTAGAAATAACAAGTCATTATATTTAGCCAATTACATTCAAATTTGTGTGATTATTGTATATCTTAAAAAAATATGAATATTTAATCAATTTTATGCTATTAGGGTTACACAAATCCTAAAAAAAGACAAAATAATACATTGATCATATATGTGTATATATTTATTTAATGTTTCACAGGTATGTACATGTAATCTTAGTGATAGTCTTGAGGTTTCTTATTCAATGATATTGAAACTTGTACTAGATCAAAATATCATGGGTTTTTCTCACAAATTACAATATGGTATCAAAGCTTTCCCAAGCTTCACTTTGTTGCATGGATGATTTTTTCTATAGAAATCATTCCCTCTTTAGTTTTATGGGGTTTATGTCAAAGTTGTATCAAAGGGACCTTAATAGTTTCACCACTTTTAGTTCACTTTATGGGGAGTTTTCAGCCATTCTATTGGATCCAAAATGTCAACAAAAGTCAATTTTGACTTTTTTATCTTAAAAATCAGATCTATGATACTCAATTAATGAAACTAAATTTAGCTTTCATTTGGATATTTTTTTCTGAGTTCAAAGTTGTTTAAGAAAAATAAAAAATAAATTATTATATTTTGGAAAATTAAAAAAATTAAAAAAAGGAAAATAAAAATCTTAAAAAAGCCAAGCAAAGTTTAAAATACTTTCCTATTTTTATAAAATATTATATAAAAAACAAGAAGCAAAATCATTTTTCTAGTTTTGTAATTGTTGGACAAATTTACATATATTTGGACACTTTTTAATAGTTTTGGACTATTTTTTGTGGATGACCCCTTAGGTTTTGCTCTATTTATTTCACCCTTGACTTCAATAGGGAATACTTCATCATAAGGTGATATTTTTAGGGAATTTTTTATACAATGCCTATTTTTTAAAGAGATTCACAATGTTATATATTATTTTTAGATATTTGGATATTGATCCTATTATTCATAGTCTTTTAGATGCCACTTGGTTGTTCATGATTCAATTTGTGATGATTTTTGCATATAAAATAATTTATTCATGAAAGTTTTCTTAAAACTGTATATTTTTTTGAGACAAAAGTAGTGGTACAATCAAAATTTTAATCTTATGTTAGCTATAGAATGTTTTACTCTTGTCTTATTTTGGATCTCTTATGATGCATTTGATCCATATGGTCACGATATGTTTCATAATCATTCTTTGAATGACACTCACATCTTAGTCTCTCTCACCAAAATCAACATTTTATAGGGGTGTATGTGGATATGTATGTGATTCTCCTACTTATAAGTTGTGATCTAGTGGTCATTTTCATGTCATTGTGCCTTTATGTTGTGATACAATGATAATATCTTTATAGTTAAGCATCTGAGTTGTGATTAGTGGTCATTTCCATGCTATTGTGCCTCTGAGTTGTGACACAATTGTAGATACTCATATTTATTTAGGAATAGTTGATAATGTCAATTTTGGCCCACATTTACCTTAATTGACTTGAGCACTTAAATTGGTCCTATTTTACCACCTCACTCTATCCTATGTTCTTGTTAGGATCTATCCATTTTAAGTTGTTTTTTACACTTATGGAAATATTATTAATTTTAAAATTCTTTGAAAATATGTATGGGCATTTCAAAATTTTAAAATCAAACATCACCCTCCCAAGTGAAAATCAACCCACATGGGTCGTGATCAACAATCATTCATGACTTAATTTTTCTAATTTAAACCCTCCCTTACAAGTTGGTGTGTATTTTTATGATATGTAGAATGTGGTTTCACCTTTTGGATTGCTATAAATGCACATCTAAGCTACATATTCTACAATTTGGAAAATTCACTATTCGGGCATAATTTACTACTATACACTTAACCAAGATTTCATACTCTTTCCAAATATGATTCTATTCACTTGAAGTAACCCTTAGCCAAGTCATGAGCCTATTCTATCTGAGTTAAGAATTTTTTTATCAAGTATTAAATCCATTCTATATGCATACATGTAACAAAGGATCACTATGGCATTGAGACTCTTGGTGGGATAACTATGTGGGATTGATTATATCATTGGAATACTTTGGATATGTAGGTAGCATCTAATCATCATTAGGGTGATTCATGTCATCTTAGTCCATTATACTCTTCAATTTAGTTTTTTAGGTTTTTAACTATCACAAACCCTAGTGGGGTTTTAATTTTGAAGAATTTATTTATATGTCATTCATACATAGCTACAGGTCAAAAAGCCACAAAAGCATATTTCAAACAAGTACATAATAGTGATAGTTACTATATTCTTATCAATCATGACTATTTCCAATTGATTTTGGCCCATAATAGTGATAGTTACTATTTCAATTACATGCACACAATCATATCTTAGTTGATTACTTCTAACCATATTTTAGCTATACATAGTTAACCTGCAGGCATAAATTAGTTGAGTCTTCTTTTCCTCTTTGAGATTTTCACAATTAGCTTCATTCATTGATTCAATCTTTATCTATTTTGGTATTTTACTTTCATTCTTTTAGTTCCAAATCATCTACAATATTTGATACCCTTCAATTTATTTTATCTTAATTAGAGTTAACATCCCAATAAATTTCAAAATTTTGATAAAACATATGGGTGAACTCGTACATTTTTTTCCCACAAAAAAAGTGTAACTTCATATTAAAAAATAAGAAATTACATTTTTCAGATGTAATAACATTCTAAAAGGAAAAAAGAGAAAAAAAGAGATGAAAATGCACTCTAATAGAGAAAACACAAAAGAGTAAAATTTGTAGTAGCACCAGACCCAAAAAAATAGGGAGAACAAAAGGATCAAACAAACAAAGAAAACCACCAAGTAAGGATTCCCCAAATTAATACCAGATAATAACCAAATGAGATGTAATGCACCTAGAACAAAAGATAAAAGTATTGGTCTTTCAGCACTAAGAGAGATGATATGTGAATGCATAAAATTTCTCTAAATTCTTCAATGATCTATATATCCACATCTAATTTCAAGCCTTCATTGTATTGTGAATCAACCTTGATGTTGATCTCCCAAAATATATGAGAAGAGTATATGGAATCAAAGGTGTACGATAGAGAATGAGTCAATGTGAAATGTGGGTGTAAGATCCAATTGTACATTTTTGAAACACGCTTCAACTAGATTATTACAAGTTGTGAGTCCCCATAAACCTGAATCTCACCAACCCTTCTATCAAGTGAAATCAGAAGAAGCTTCATAGCCATTAACCTTTTGAAATTGTTTAAACCTTGTCCCAAGTTGACACTAAAATAGATGAAGTGCTTTGAGTTTAAAATAGAATACCACCTAAACCACAAATGGCCGAATAACCTTGACAATCACCATAAAAATAACCCCAAGATTTAGTTTGATAAATGAGAGGAGGGACAATCAATCATTGTCTCAGAGACTTAGGGCTGATTTTGAAGTGCCTGAAGATAACCTAAACTTGAGAGATACATTAAAAAGTAGGGATAATTTTTCCTTGGAAGATATAGGTATTTTTTGTAAGCCAAATTACCTAGGACATAATCAAGGTAAGTGCATTGGATAATTTTAACTCTAACCTATGATACTAATTCTCAAGACACTCATCCATAATAATTTATCTCGAAGCTCCATAGAAGTTTCCAACTAATTCCAAGTCTTGTTGGCTTATGGAAAAGTGACAAGGAGGTGATTCATAGTTTCTAAGTCATGGAAACAAAGATTAAAAAATCCAAGGCCTTGTAAACTTATTTTATAAATAACCTCCTAGTTTAGGGCTTTGTTTCTCAAAGCCAACCATATAAAGAGTTCTATTTTTTTGGGAGATTTAGTCTTCAATATTTTTTACCACCGCCATCGTCTCTCTTTGGGTGCCTTATTGATTAAGGTAGACTAATAGCCAAGCCTCACACTATAATCCCTCAAATATGTGTTCATGGATAAGAACATGACATCATCCTCATCATGAAGATGAATGTGGCTCCAATTCAATCTAGTAACAAATGAATCCCACTAATGACCAACCTCCCTAACCTAACCAAACCAAACATAAGTAAAATTTTCCAACCCTATCGCCAAGGGTTAGTGAGATTATGAAAGGAGTTGTCCATGTTTGAAAAAGTATCAATCAAGTCATTAGGAAATTTATAATCATCACCATAGCTGACCCAAAGGTCAATCACAACTCTAATTTTGTTGCCAAACTCCACCTTCTAAATGATAAAATTTACATTAATAAGAAAAGATTGTATAAAGTATTTCCACATGTTTGAAGCATTATGGTACGTTTTGGTAGGGATTTTGATCCATTATTTGATGCCAAATGGTTTAATGTGTTTTTGAGTGATGATTTGACTCCATGGACTCATATTAGTGATAAGTCTCTAAAGGTCTTTTTCTACTAATGCCTCCCAAAATATATAAATGTATTTTAATACCCAACCATAAAAGTCTTTGGGTTAGTAAGGGACTACCATATAACCATGGGGATACCATCCTTCTCTTTTCTTTCGGTCCAAAGGAATTTGAAGATTTTTATATGGATATCCATCATAAGCATGGGCCTACTTCCTAAAGATATCCATATGTTACATCAATAACTAATTCTCTTATCCACCTTATCGATCAACTAGTTCTAATTATTTTTTAGATAATAACTTGGATTCAATAAAAAACCCAAATACTTGAATTCACCTAGGAGATCTATAAATTGGAAGGTGAAAATACCAAGTATCCAATTGATATGATGCTCTTCTAAAACATGAAAAGAGATGCTAGAATTATACACATTTATATCCATCCCAGTTGCAACAAAAAAAAGTTCCAGAGACTCCTTGATAAAAATCATATCTCGATGAGAGCCATCACTAAACAATTGAACATCATCCACAAAGAGGAGGTGTGAGGAATAAAGTTGTACCAACCTTCACCTCTTTGATAGAACTAGTTCTTTTAGCTGCAAGAACACTCTGACTAAGTTGTTCAATAAGCAAAAGAAAGAGCAGAGGTGAGAAAGGACAACCCTACCTTAGACCACAAGAGGAGTGAAAAAATTAGAGCCAAATCCATTAATAATAAAGTCTCGATAAATAAAATACAAACAACCCAAAATCTAGTTCACCATCTAAATTTGGAACCCTTTATGTATGAGAATAAGTCTTAGGTAGAACCAATTTGCTTTATTGAAGGCCTTAGAAAGGTCTAAGTTCAATACTAATGTTGAAAAATTCTTCATTTTTATAGTGTGAAGACTCTCCTTAGCCACACTGATTGAGTCATGTATTTATCTCCCATGCAAGAAACCAAATTTATCACTAGAAATAGAGTAAGAAAAAATGTTCTTATTCTTAATGGATACGGTTTTCACTATGAACTTGTAGATGCACTTACAAAGTGAAATGGGCTAGAAGTCATTGAAATAGGTTAGAAAGTCATTCTTAGCGATAAGGTAAATAAATGTGGACTTGAAGGATCCAAGTATTTTACCCAATATATAGTTTCTTCAACAACTCTAAGTAGGTCCCCAACCAATAGGTCAAAAAAACCATAAAATAATTAAACCCTCTAACCATCGAGTCCATGAATTTTATCCATCTAGAAATTAGCCAAATCAAACCATAATCATTTCAGAGTGACTTCCTCCTCTAGTCAATTATTTTTAGCCTCAATAACAAAGCTAGGAAAAAGTGGATATTTTTACAATCTCAACTACATTCACTTTTATAGGATCCTTATATAAACTATCAAAAATGGGAGACACCTAGAGCAATAATGTCATGAAAAGATAATGTAATATAACCATTAGCAATTTGCATTTCACAAATAATATTTTTAGTTTTTATCATGGTTGGAAAAAGTATGTAAATATTTGGTGTTCTCATCACCATTATCCAACCATAATGTTCTACTTTTATGTATTCATTTTGCTTCAGAGTCCATTAGAAGCTCCCACTTCTTCTAATCCAAAAATTTGAGCCTAGTTATAGTAGCCTCAACAAAGTCCTTATATAACATGAGTTCAAAGATGTCAGCTATCTATTGTTCCAATAATAGGATATATTTATCATTAATCTAATATTTTATAGCTGTTGTTAGTAGAGGTTCTTGGAAAACCCACTACAATATGCTAATAGGTATTTATGTGAGAAGTAGGATACAAGCTCAAAACATAGACATAGTTATAGAATAGGTCAGATATTTATTCAATTTGGAATTACATATTTATCCAGAGAAACACAAATTAAATTGTACAAAACCTTAACTATTATTAAATAATTAAACATATTTGAATAAATTAAAGTATACAATACACATAGAATAAGTACAAAAATATGTTCGAGAAAACCATAATTAGATCTATATATTAGTTTCTATCCTTCAGAACTCCTTTCCAATCACTATTTATAGACTTTATAGTGCATTGTCACATTGCATTCCATTCTTTTGGTTTAATCTCAAATGAGTCTTTTCACATTCTACAGACTTTTGGAATATATACAAACCAAATACATAAAAATGAAATATGTTATATAGATCGATATCTATCACACACTTATCATGCATCTACATTGTAATTTTATAATCTTATTTTACTACCAACACTTTCTTGGAATTAAACAATTTTCTCATCCCCAAAGAAAGTCAAAAAAAGTGTGCCAAATGTTGAAGTGATGGAATTGCCTGCTCATAAGAGTTGGTATAAAATATTACTTGTGATAATCACTCAAGACATTGTTTATCAATTTTCACCTTTTGTGCACTACTTATCCACCCTTATGGGTTTTCAACTAAGTGGTGTACCAATATACCACCCTTTTAGGTTTTCAATATATGGAAATATACAAGTGGTTTCCATTTACAAGATTTCAACTAATTTGGCCTTGATCTTAATGCTTAAAGAATTCCCTATTAGAGAAATTCTTAAAAAATTCAAAAACTGGAATATGTGCAGTACCTAGAGAGAAGGGGGAGGCATAGACTACGTTGTTGGAACTAAGGGAGACCACAAAGATGATGCTAATAGTTTTTTTCTAAAAAAATTATAGATTCATAATCAGGGTACTTGTGGTGTTTGCTATGTTTAGATGGTTGGTTGTGTAGCTGTGGTGGTTTTTCTCTACTAGAGCTCTTATTAGATTTAGTTTTGTGGGATGGATTAGGGCTCCTTGATAATTGTATGCAATTAAATTCAATCACTTCATTTAATATCACTAATATTCTAATTAGTCAACACTAATTCTATTTATCTAATTGATCTCATTAATCCCATCTTAATATCCCCCCTTCCTAGTCATTTATCTAATATCCCCATTTCTAATCATTCACTAGACTTATTCTATCCCACTTCATAATTAATTCCTTTAAAACATCTCTTAATCCTATCTAATCCACACTTATCTATTATTTGAGAATTGTAAATTCCTATGGCCCACCTCTAGGCTACTCTTAGGCTCTCCTACACCCTTAGTCCCTAATTACTCACCTAATCCCTAACTAATACCCTATTTAAGCCTAATTAATCCCTAAAAGGATTCTAGAATTCTCATTTTATAAAATCCTCTCTATTCTCACCCTATCTCTCTATAACCTCTAAATCTAGAGGCTTTCAAGGAATTTTAATTTCCTTGAATAATCCCCAACCCTTGATCTTCACAAGTCAACCTTGAATCTTAGCCATTGATCTTCATTTAAACAACCCCTTATCCATAACCAAAACCACAAGGAAGAAATATACCAAATCCATAACATCTCCACACCAATTTAAATCATCATCAAAATCCTTGATCAAGCAATCACCATGCCAATCAATCCAATCCTTTTGTTCTTGATCCATTTAATCATGGTTTGGAGCATTTAGCTTTAGGATTATAGTGCTGATTTGAATGGTTTATTCATCTAGTTGCATTTAGTCCTAATGGATCTAGACCATACTTAGGTAGTTTGATTTTTGGGTTTTAATTACATAGTTAATTCATATTGTGCTCAAATTTCCTACTACAATGATTTCTATGATAGAGCTATAAAAATGGGACAAATATTTATTAATCATTATCTAATCAATGAGAATTCCCCACACCATAGTGATCATAATGCATAATAGGACTTGGTACCCCATAAGATTTTGAATGTCATCATATTCTATTATCATGAGGATGACCTTAGCATGTGACATCTTTTGCTAAATTTCTTGTGTTAACTCATCTAGATTGTCTATGTTCATCTACATATGAATGACAACAAATGTATTGCACATATCATTTTTCCATGTTTTTAGCTTGTGCATCACATTATCTCTTGAATCAAGAGTTTGCTTCAATGTGTCATCCAACTTATCAACGATAGCTAATTGGTCCCCCATTACTAATTTCAAATTTTTAACCTTAGAAAACTTTGGGTTTGCTTCAATCTATGTGTTTTTTATCTATTGGTTCCAATTGAGAATGTTTCTACTTATGTGTTGAGCTTGGAGTGAACAATGTCAAAATTTGCTTGTATTCTTTGAGGAGATCAAAAATAGCCTATGTTTCTACCTTTAAATTCTAACCTTATATTAGAATCTATTACAGCTTCTACGCAACGAGCTTGTCTTTTATTAGCTAGAACAAAAGAATTGTGAATTATTTTTCCCTAAACATGAATTGGTCACCCAAGACTCGCATGACTAGTGCATGACATGTATCATCAATTATATTCTTAACCTTTGTGAGGCAGAGGTAAACTCTTAATTTTCCTCCTTAAGTTGTGATGTATCTTATTGTAGTTCAAAATAATTTTACGTAATTGGTTATTAGAACACCACAAATAATTTGGTCACATCAAGTGACACTTATTGTGATACTATGGCCAAATATAGTGTATAACATGTAGGAGTTATTGGGGTTGGTTATTGTCAAATATGTGATATAAGGAGTGTGAATGTTATCCTTCACACCAATGGTGTTGGGACATCCTGCAACCAACTTGTGGATATTATCATATGATATGATGAGTATTCTCTTGTGCCTCATTTTATGGATCTAGAACCTTGTGACATGTTAGATAATTGTTAAGCCTTGGTTTTCTACACCTACTTGGTATGCTTTATTTATTGCTTATTTGTGAATTCATCTTTGTTTGTGTGATATTATTATTATTTGGATGTGGTAGTTACCTCTACCTATGACTTATTTTCCTCTTCTTCTTTTTAAACAATGTCATTGGTATCCTACTCCTCAACCCTTTTTTTGGACTTCTTACTACTTTCACATGACTTCTTGATTTTTCTATTCTTCTACCTTAGATGTTGTGTTAACATTGACATTTTTCTTATGTACTTCCTTATATGCTTGTTCCTTGTTATTTTTTTATTCTATTCTTATTGATTTTTATTCTTTTACTCTTCTTTCTCATCTTATTTCTTCTATTCAACTTCGTGTACTTGTTTCTTTTGTGTCTCCTCAACATCCTTATTCTTCCTATTTTCTTCTTCTCTTTGGGCCTTTCACTCTACTTATTATTTGTTTTGATTTTTATTTCCTTATTTTATGTTTTCTTCTGCACCTTCTCTCATGGTATTTTGGCTTGCATATCTTCCTATTCTATTGAAATAACCTCCTTTGCCTTTGGCTCTTCCAACTATTATTGCTCACTTTCTTAAACTTATTGAACATGAGTGGGAGAATATAGGGATAGATATAGAGGGTTTGATGGGGATGAATGAATTGGGGAATCATGAGGGGAATAATGAGGGGAAGATATCACCACTTTATGCCTACTATCTGGTATCTTTGTTATTACAAGTGGAATGAGAACCTTCTTCTAGCATTTTAGTTTCTTTAGTTTGTAGGTCATCTCAGCAAGTTGTTCCTCCACAATTTATTATTATTTAGAATCAATATCCTCCACTGCTGTGGTGTGTTAAAAGAACCCATGTAATCTATAATTGAGGGAGAGGTCCTCGATGTTGTGTGTGATCTATGCCTAAGTGTGAGCTATTGTTGTGAGTTATCTTATTGTGTTACACATTGTTTTGGCCCTTATTGTTATGGAGATACCTGTGTATATAAAAATATTGTGCTAGATTCCCCTTAGAAGATGGATGTTTTCCTATGTTTCATCTATTCTTCCTCAAAAAATGGGTCAAATATAATTGAATAAGGTGGTTTGGGAATTTACACCATGATTTTATTAAGGGAGATTGTTACACACTTGACAAGTGCACACTACTTTCCTGAATAAAAAATATTTTGTTCCTCTTCCTCATAAAGTTTTGCACCAATGTCTTCCAACATAGACTTATATACTTCCTCCTCAATGATTCCAAATTATGTGATATTATATTCTATAGCAATCTTGGGCATATTTGTGTCACTAAACCAGGGATTGGTATTATGGGTCTTTTCTTTGGGTGGAGGATGTGGTGTTGTCCTATGCATCAGTGCATTTATTTTACCATTGGTAATCTATGATGGGGCCATAAATATTTTGGGAGTTTCTTGTGCTTCAGCTTACTACTATGTTGGTAATGGATATTACACTTCTAGAGGCATAGATCATAATGACTGTATAATTTTGGTAGCCAAATCTCTCTATCATAAGATTTATGCCTATGCATCTAGCATAATAATGAAAAATGGAAATGAAGTGACTTTTTCCTTAGGTAACTCATGAATTTTGATCTGAATGCCATCATGCAACTTTGTAATGGATATATTTTGCCCTAGATATTTTAGGACATCTTTGGGCACACGAGGGTGTGAAATGATGAGAGTTTGGACCTATACCCACCATGCATTTAACTAGACCAACTACACATAATAATACCCTTTCTTGGTCTAAGAAATGTTAGCAAAGTTGGTAGTAGGCTAAGAATCGACATCAGGTATGACAACACCACTGAGAGAGGTCCATTATGTGAAACATAGAATTAATACAAGGAACTAGTATTAGAACACCTATAATGGGTCATTGATGACCTTATCCATGTTTATATTTATTTTAAAGACTAAAGACTATGGCTATTTGAAGTCTTCATTCAGTTGGATCATTCGATATGCAATATCGATGACCCCTTTGGTAGCCTACCTTGCATTTTTGGTGGTCTACAAAAACTACTTTGTGATGTATTAAAAGAGAATGCACACTAAAAAATCCTCTAAAAATTCAATAGGGATCCCCTTGGATGCCATAATGTACTTATCCCTGGTATCTGAGTGAATGGGAGGGGCCTTGGTTTTGTATGGAAAAAGAGATTCACCTTGGGTTGGAAGTCTTGTTACTTGTACCATGGTCACTATTTGATGAATATTATGACATCTTTAGAGATATGTATCACATTTCATTGTATAAATTGAGAAGTATTATCATCATTTCATCTAATTGACCTAATTTAGGGAAGTTGATGTGTATCTCCACATTAAATCCTCAAAGGGGGTGTTGGAGAGATAAGACTCATGTTTGTGGTGTTCTAGCTTGGTTTGTGATAAAAGATTAGATTACACCATATCAACAAAATTAAATGGATCTAAATCATGGTACCATATTTGACTTAGTGTAAGGCCAATCCCCATATTTTATTTTTATGCATATGATAATGGAATCAAGATTTATAATTGACCCATAATTGTTAGTCGGTGGATGGATGTAAATTAGAGTCATGTTGAAAATTTTATGCTCAAATGAATGAATTAGATTTAAACATTAGATGAGTTTTGTTCGTAAATGTTTGTAATGTGTTTCACTCTATATATCATTAATTATATAGCTTTCTTTCCCTCTATCCATCTGACACTTTACATTGAATTATGTTGAGTTATATTCAGGTTTTTATAATCTTGGTTGTAATTTCATTAGTTATTACAATGTGATTAAGGAAAAATTTAAAGGTTATTTATAGCCAAAAGACTATAAGTAGGTTTTTTCAATATTGAAAATGGATAATTCTACAAAAATATACATAGGTCAAATAGCCTTAATTTTATACAATTTCATAGTTCAAGACACAGATTCATCTTATACATTATACTCAATCCTATTTTGAGATACAAATTTACTAGAGTTACTATACATGTATGGGTCTGATTTATTAGGAAATTATATGAGACATGTATAGGTTAGTCTAGAATCACTAGGTATATATGTGTGTGTGTAATAAGGACCACCTAGAACACAATAAGTTGAAGGTAATAATTATAATTTATTATGAAAAAAAATTAAATATTTTTTGGCACCACATGTTCTTCCTTATAAATGGTTTTAATAACTAAACAACTTAATAATAAATAATTTTCAAACCTAATGTTTATTTTATTTCTAGCATTGAATGCAGTGCAGATGGAATTAAAGTTATGAAGATTGAGGTTTAGATTTTGCCTCATTTTTAGTCAATTAGTGCTAGCATATTAAGGGGCCCCAAGGCAAAATTTAATGTTGGTCTAACACGTCGCCTATGAGATTAATGTAATTTTCTCAAATACATATGATTGTTTCTCAATTTTTATTATCATTTATGGAAGCTATTGACAAAAACAAAGCTCTGGTATTCAGAAGTGAAGCTATGATAGTCATAATATTGGGATGAGAGGTTGGAAATGAATTTTCAAACAATTTTTAAGTTGGTTTCCTTGTGATTGAAAGATATGGACTTGTATTTTTTTATTTTTCAAGACTGAGAGTAGTTGTTTGTATGCATATTTGTTTGTCCTGAAATGAATAAATATAATAATAAGTTCCCTGAAAAATATTTGTTTAAGAATATTTTCTCAAAACACTGTGCATGTTGGTTTTTTTGAAAATTTCATGTATATCTACAAATCTTTTCCTTAAACTCAAAATCTATGAAATGGGCATTTTTGGGTTAGTGAGAAATACGGTTGAAATGATCATGAAGCTCTGTTGCATTTATTAATTTTGTTTAAAAGAAGTATCTTGCATGCCATTATTTTTTAGAGTAAATAAGTTTCTTGTTTATTTAAAAGAAGTATGTGGTAATGACCAAACACATAATATAATTCATTTTGTTCTTTGTGCATTGTTTAAAAGAAGTATCTTGCATGCCATTATTTATGAGAGGAAATTGGTTTCTTATTTGTTTCAAAGAAGTGTAGTAAATACCAACCACATAATATAATTCATTTTTTTATTCCATATTTTTAAAAATAAATATATTGCATACCATCATTTCTCAGAGGAAATTAATTTCTTGTTTATTTACAGTTTAAAATGGTTAAACTAAAGACCAACCAAATAATTTATTAAAATTAGTAAAACATTGTGACAAAAAATTAGGGTATAGATTAAAAATAATAAACTGATTATGGGGCCATAGGGCAAGACAACTATGAAAAATGATGATGACATAACTAAAAACTATAATTATTACCTTAAGTTTATTGTATCATAAGTGGTCCTTATATATATAAGGAAGAGCATATTTATTTTACTTAGTTTTATAAATGGTGTCAAAGAATATTCAAAACATTTTCATAGTTTTAAAATTACAAAATATATAATAAGGTATGCCAAAATGTTTGAAGTGTGAGTTGTGGTGTGTACTCAATTTATACAAAGTACTGCACATGATCTTACCATATATACTACACAAAAAGAGTCCTAGAGCCTCATGATCATACTGTATTTTAGTTTTAAATGTTTAAGGTAATAATTATATTCTGGTTGGAATGGTTTGTTAGTTAAAATAAATATTTATATTTGAAAGGCCAATATGGATGTGGTTAGGACATTTTCACAGACCTTATCATATAGTTTATAATTTTAAAATTATGAAAATGTTTTGAATATTTTTCAGTTATGTCATCCTCACTTTTCATAGTTTTCACTTTTCAAAGAGTATAAATAATAAAACAACTATGCCAAAGAATATTCAAAATATTTTTATAGTTTTAAAACTATACACTATATGATAAGGTCTACCAAAATGTCTTAACCATATCTGTATTAACCTTTCAAATATATATTTTATTTCAATTTCAAAAACCTAAACCCTAAACCAAAATATAATTATTATCTTAAGTTTATTGTGTCATAAGTGGCCTTTATCACTCTCACACACACATGAAAATTGAACATCAAGAGTTTCATGTATCCGATTATGGCCTATTTACCATTTTTTTGAAAGTGGCACAAGGATTGTGAAAGAATAATTCATGGTTTTCTTAGGTTAGTAGTTATTATTTAAGTATGGTTGTAAAGAGGGTAGAATGATTAGTTTTTATATACAATGATGGTCATATAAGTATTATTTGCATTTTTTTTTAAATGAACAATTTGATGCATTAAATTTTTAGGATCATAAAAATTAGGAGGTATTTGAGCTCAGTTGTATAAAGTACTTATTTTAGCATACTTTTTTATATGTCAGGATAAAATCTAGGTTAATATGATTTAGGTAGAGATAATTGGGGTCATGATGATGATCAACATAGTGAGGCTACTCCTTCACAAGGTAGCTCTCAAGGCAACTAATTTTTTCATGGTCACAACGCTTCTAACACATTTGCTAGGCCATTTAACCAAGGAACCTATGTTTCCTTGCATTTTGATTCCAATGACCTTGCCTTTTGAAATATTCTCAAATCTTTATCTACTAAATATTTGAATTTATATGGAAATAGAGGATAGAGGGGATCATATCATAGGAATCATCCTCGCAGATGAGGCATTCCAAATAAGCCCCATCAACACATGCATGTTGTCATTCAGCCTAATGAGAAAATGTTCAATTATCCGAGCCACCTCAACCTAAAAAATATTCTTGAATTAACTGTAAAATTGCATCCTAATGAAATTATTCCACTTAACACTAATATTCCACCCTATGAGTGTAAATAACCTGATTCTTCTAGCAAAAAACATGCTAGCAACCTTACAACACAACCTATGTAGGTCAGAATGTTAAAAAAGGTTAAGTTGGAGGTAGATTATTTTGAAAGGGCCTCATCCCATTTGATGGAACTTTCTATTGCTTTCAAGGAGTATACTAAGTACTTGATTGATAAGGGCACCCATTTAATAGATTTATTTTATGATACAAACTCTAATTAAAAATTAAATTCTTGTGTTAAAATTTTGATTTATACTTGGTACTTATGAAAAACTATCATCATATTTTTAATTATGTTGATATTATTTTTGATGATTTTGATATATACATGGAAGTATTTTATTTCCTACAAAAAAATATGTTTGAATGGATTACTCTTTACTAAATAATTATGGAAACATACATGGATTTTAATTTTTTATAATAATTTATTTAAGTTGATTCTACATATTGATCATATTTTAGCCTTACAAAAATCAATAAGTAAATGTATGTCACATGATCAAGATTCAAGATAAGCTTGAGGGAGAGGTTGAAATCATTTTTTTATCCTTAATGTCCCAAAATTATGGTTCTCTAAGGCTCTTTTTGTATAGTACATATGGTAAGATCATGTGCGATACTTAGTATACATTGAGTACAAACCTCTATAAGTCTTTTAAAAGACTAATCTAAGACATAAAAGAGACATCAAGAGACTGACATATAAGAGACTAATATGTAAGTATACATTGAGTTTTTTGCTCTCTTGGTTACTTTTATTTCATTTTTTTCCCCTCTTTTTAACTATAAAGATATAAAATAGATATCAAGAGATTGATGAAACAATTTGATAGAATAAAAAATATTTCTTTCAAGTTATTGTCTCTTCTATAGGCTTTACGTTGTTGGATATGTTAGATTATATTATTTGAAATATGATTATATATACATATATTTTATAAGTAAGATATAAACTATAAAATAAAGTCTGCCAAAATCTCTTAACCATATCCATAATCAATACTGGCCTTTCAAATATATATATTATTTTAATTAATAAACCATTCCAACCAAAATATTATTATTACCTTATACCGGCTATGGGGCCATAGGGAAAGACAACTATGAAAAGTGAGGATGGAAAGCCAAAATTTAAAAAAAAAAAAATTTAGGGAACTTATCATTAGATTTATTCATTTCAAGACAGACGACTGTACATGCAAAAAAACTACTCTTAGTCCTCCGTTTGATTAAGAAAATATGTCTATAACAGTTATAAACTCTATTATAGAGATGCATATGTTAGGAAATGTTAGTCCTTACATTAATTTATGAATATTGTAATGTAAATGATAGTGTTTTAAGTTCAAATAATATTACATATAAAGGTTAGTTGTTATTTACCTATGAAAGATTATAGGTTTATGAGTATTCAAAGGGACATGAAGAGATATTTATGGAGATATCATTCACCCTATTTATAGGAAAGACATTCCTATATATTTGTAATGCTTGAATGAATATGTAATAAAAAATACATTTATGGTGTGATACTATAATATGTTTTTTAATTAGTTTCTATGCTCAGCTTCATTATTTTTGTGTTTAGTTTATGAATATTTGAACTAGACTCGTTATTTAGTATCAGAGTAGGGATGGGATTTTGAATGTTTATGAGGGGTAGAACCATAATTCTTGGTTTCCCCATTGATGGGAGAAAAGGTTTTTAGCATAGTGGTTTTTTTAGAATAAGAATTTAGCACATCCCATCATGTATTTGTTAGGAACTTGTGCTACCGTTTCTCTTTACTTTGTTAGTATAATAGTTGATATGGATGTATATGCTTTGTAAGTCTTCTTGTGAGCATTTTGTTTTATCCCACATTCATGGAAAGTGGTATTTGCTTAGATTAGACTTAGTATATAAGTAAATGTTGAGGCTAATGAAGGCATCCATGAATTTATTATATTGAGCTTACTCAAAGGAGGTATCCCCCTCGAAGAGGCTAGTGATTCTACAATTCAACCATTGTAATTTAGTTCTACTTATTTGAGTTAATGTATTGCTAATTTTCATAGTTTATTTCATGTATTTGTAATTATCTACTAACTTATCCAAGAAATATTCTCTCATCTGGTATCAGAACACTTTCCAAGGCCAATTTTTTTCTTGAAAGTGTTTTTTTGTTTTGATGCATAATTCATTTAAGTATTTTTTATATCACAATAATCTATTTCAGACCAGGTTTAAAAAAATTATGTATCACTTTAAGAAGTGCTTGGGTGAAAGCCTTAAAACTCATTTTGAGGAGTACCATAGGAACTCTAAAGTAGATGGCCCATTGAGAGGACCTACCATCGAAATGGATAATGGCTCCATCTTGATTGACTAGTTCCCATCCATGAGGAAAACCAAGAGCTATCATTTAGAAGTAAACCCATGGCCAATTTTTTTTTGAAAAATGGTACTCACTCAAAAAATATTAGTGGCTAAAGAGATATATTTAAACCTTTACGTAGCCATTGAAACTTGGAGCCCATTTCTATCAATTTTAGAATACTTCTAATAAACTATCAAAAAAATCAACCAATAATATAGTATTTGAAGACTGTCAGATAATTTGTAGCTAAACATTTGATATAAATTGGAAACCAAAAAATCTTCATCCTATCAGTTTCAAAAAAAATCCATAGAGTATTAGATAGATCTCAAAGGATTTGCAGCTAGACAAAAGATAGAAAACAAAATAAAAAAAACTCTTATTCAGGTCATGGTAGTAACCCAAATAGGAAAAAAAACATGGAGGATGAAATGGCTACCTTCAATACACACATCAAAGATATTGATGAAAAAATTCTTGGCCTCAGTCTTCAACATACCACCTTAAACAACAGACAACATCCAGAGTCCTCTTTCAACACTAGATTTTCTTCTTCCAATAATTTTTGTGGACTGAAGCTTGATTTTTATCAATTCTATGGAGCAGATCTGACTGGATGGATTTTTTGGGTAGAAAAATATTTTAGTCTACATAATAATTTTGATGCCAACAAGGTTCCACTTGCATCCTTTCGCTTAGAACTAGAAGCCCTTCAATGGTATCATTGGTATACCAAGGCTCATGATGAGCCAAGATGGACAAATTTTTTCTCCTTAATTTTACAATGGTTTGACCCTAGTGATTTTGATGACTTCATGGAAGCACTCACTAAACTTCACCAAAGAGGAACTGTGAGAGAATATCAAACAAAATTTGAAAAACTAGCCAATCACATAGAGGGATTGTGTGATGAATTCTTTAGGAGTTGCTTTATCAGTGGACTAAAGTATGCAATTTGATCTAAGGTCAAAATGTTCTGGCCCAACATGATGATGAAATCCCTAGGGTTGGCTAAGTTGGTAGAGGACAAGATCACAATTCAGTAGTGATTCAAATCCAATTTTAGTCCATTCAAAAATACAACTCCACAATGATCTCAAATAATGCCAACCCTAGAACTACTTCTATCAAACATTTGACTTAAGAAAAGACGTGAGCCCATAGAAAAAAAGACTGTTATAATTGTGATCAAAAAATCACTTGAGGACATTGATGTGTTGAGCAAAAGCTCTACCTATTAGATGTGGACTCTCAACCTAAAACTAAAGATTGGGAAGATGTTCAAGATACAATAGATGATCCAAAAGAAGCTCAACTAATTTTTTAACCTACTTCTTAGGAAGACCAACAAGAGATCTCTCTCCATGCCATAGCAGGAGTCACCACCCCATAAACCATGTAAGCCAAGGGTTACTTCAAGAATTTCCCTCTCATAATACTCATTGATTCTGGTAGCACTCATAACTTCATTGACCCTTAGATCACCAATTAGGTTAATTTTTTTGTCTATCCCTGCTTTAACTTTGAAGTCATGATTGTCAATGGGGGCACATTATCTTGCAAAGGGAAGTGTCACAATGTGCATATCTCTATTAGAAATTATAACTTGTTGTTTGACATGTTTGCCTTGCCTTAGGTGGATGTGATGTTGTTTTGAGAGCCCAATGGTTACACATACTTAGACCCATTTTATGGGATTTTAATGAACTTTGGATGTAATTTTTAGATAATGGATAAAAACACACATTGAAAGGCTTACAATTAGGGTCTCTCAACATCATCAGTTCACATTGCATGGAAAATCTTCTTAAGAAGAATTCACATGGCATCATTGCCCAACTCTTTTCCATTCAAATGCAACCACCAATAGTCTCTACTTCTCCTTCTGATCTACAAACTATTCTGACAAGTATACATGTATCTTTGCCAAACTAGTGAGATTTCCACCTTCATGGCCAAAGGACCACTGTATTTAGCTCCTTCTTGGAGGAATTCCTCCCAACATTAGGCCCTAATGCTACCTATTTCATCAAAAGATTGAGATTGAGATGCTCATTTAAGACTTATTAAAACAAGGCATTATTCTCCCCAGTACCATCCCATATTCTTCCCCAGTTCTCCTTGTTCAAAAAGGATAGGTCATGGTACCTCTGCATTAAATTCCATGCATTTAATCACATCACAATCAAGGATAAGTCCCAATCCCTGTTATTGATGAGCTTCTTGATGATCTTCATGGCACTCATTTTTTCTCCAAGTTGGATCTCCACTCTGGATATAACCATATCTGGCTTCATAAGGATGATATCTCTAAGATAGCTTTTTGCATGCATGATGGCCACTATGAGTTTTTGGTCATGCCCTTGGTCTCACTAATGCTCCTTCAACATTATAGGCATTGATGAATAAAATATTTTGGCCCTACCTACTAAAATTTATTTTGGTCTTCTTCGATGACATCCTCATCTATAGTAAAACATGGTCTGAGCATCTCCAACATCTAGAGCTCACACTACAACTTCTCTCTAACCATCAACTTTGTGCAAAATAATCCAAATGTATTTTTGGCTAGGATGAAGTGTAGTATCTCAAGCATATTTTTTTAGTCCAAGGGGTTTAGGTGGATCTTGAAAAAATAACTGCCATGACAAATTGGTCTCATCCTTAAACACTCAAGAGCCTCTGTGGTTTTTTGGGGATGATTGGATACTATTGAAAGTTTTTCAAGGATTACAAGAATATTTTAGCTCTATTAACAACTATGTTTAAAAAAGATGCTTTATATAGACATAAACTATTGAGTGTGTAGTTGAATAATTGAAACAAGTTATGTGTACTACACTTATTCTAGCTATGCCAAATTTGGTCAAGACATTCACTATCAAGAGTGATACTTGCGACAATGGACTTGGTATTTTTTTCCTCCAATAAGGATGTACCATTATGTTCACTAACAAAGCTCTTTCTGACAATAATTTATCTCTCTACTTATGAGAATAAAATGATGGTCATTTTACATGCAGTACAAAAGTGGCAACCATACCTAATGGGGAATCATTTTTGCATCAAAACTAATCATTAGATTACAAAATATTTTTTGGAACAATGGATCTCTACCCCATCACAATAGAAATGGGTCAACAAACTCATGGTTTATGACTATGAGATCACTTACTGTTAAGCATGGAATATACTGAGAGGGGGGGTGAATCAGTATATTATATATCTTATAAATCTTTCCTTTAACCAAATTCCACTTAATCAATCATTCAAGATATGCAATAAAACATAAACAATAAACATCACACAAGATAGAGAGAGACACCAGATATAACATAGAAACCCAATGTGGGAAAAACCATGGAAAATCAATCTCAAATATATTCATGAGAACAACCCCACAGGAGCACCATACCCCTTTGCCAAGTACAAAACTCAATTATAATTCATGAGCACCAACCCACAGGAGCTTCAAACCCCTTTGTCGAGCACCAACCCAGCACCTATTCATGAGCACCAACCCATAGGAGCACCAACCCCTTTACCGAGCACCAACCTAGCAATAATTCGTGAGCACCAACCCATAGGAGCACCAACCCCTTTGCCAAGCACCAACCCCTTTGTGTATACCACACACCTATATCTCAATGTTGCTATCTCAACAAATAATAGATCAATACAACATCTCCTTCCTCTCTCTCACTTTTGCTCTTTTAAGCTAGATATAACAAATACAAATAATCTCTCACAATTGCTCTTCTAAGCTAGATATTACAATACCAAATCAACCTCTTACTCTCACATTACAAATGGCTACTCAAGCCTTTATTTATAGCTTTCCAAATGACCTTTGGCCTTCCCCCTTTGTGACCTTTCAATCCTCATGGAAAATGGCACCAATCTTGGATGACCCTTCATATCCAAGCATTTGAAAAGTCATGTGGTGACCCTTCATGACCAAAAATGTCTTTCCCACTTTTGTCCTTATCTTTGGTGACTTTTCATATTCCTTTAAGT
The DNA here is from genome assembly GCA_037957365.1 of Torreya grandis. Taxonomy (NCBI): domain Eukaryota; kingdom Viridiplantae; phylum Streptophyta; class Pinopsida; order Cupressales; family Taxaceae; genus Torreya; species Torreya grandis. Next base: position 1,986,109 of record JARHVA010000324.1, read on the forward strand.
GTCCCTTCATGAGAAATTCGCCCTATACTCTTTTGTCTTCACTTGGTGACTATTGGTATTCCCCAAGATGACTCTTTATGGGAAAATGCATCCCATCCTTCTTTTGTCTTTATCCTGTGACTCTTCAACTTCTCCATGGGCCCTTATTTTCTCTCATATGCAACCAAAAATATATTCATTAATATTAAATAAATATTAACTCATATTAGCCAAGATAAATAACATTAAATGCAATGGGACCTTTATCACCAATAATACTAAACCTTTGACATCAATGACAATATTTCTAATAATCTCCCCCTTTGTTATTGATGGCAACCTCAATCCTGAAACTGCCACATCCTATCACCTGCACATACCGTCATCTAAAAACATATAGTAACTCCCCCTTACTGTAGCAACCTGTACCTATTCCCTATACCTGTTATTCTCCCCCTTTGACATCAATGGCAAAGGGCCTACCTGGAGCTAACACTTAGCTCCCCCTCACTTGATGTTGAACATCAAAGGTAGGAAGTAATAGAAATTACTCCCAAGTCCTCTTGCCGATCTTTGAGAAGATATCTAATTTTACCTATCGTTTGAGAATCTGCAATCAACTTATTTGAATATTTTCTTCTAATTTCACAACCTTCTGCATGAAACTTTAAGGTGTATCCTTGATCACATATTTGCCTTACACTCAATAGATTATGCTTATAAAACATTCTTAGTCTTGGTTCTACCATTATCCAAAATTAAAGTACCTTTTTCAGCTATCCTGGCAGTAGTTTTATCTCTGAATCTCACTGTACCACCATTGATCTTCTTTACTCTTATTTCTTGTCATATGTTTCAAACATCCACTAACAATGAACCATGGCTGATCTTTACCTCTCACATGCAAAGCTATCTGGACCATCATAGAATCTTTAGGTTGTTTCTTCTGCCATGAACATGTCTAAACCTTCTTCTTGATAAATGAAGCTTTGAAACTTTGATCCTTCTCGATTGAATCTGCATGAGTATCCTTTTCTTTCTCTTTGAAACTGTTATCTCTTTTTCAACATTCTAATTTCTTATGACCATAATCATTTGAAACATTTATTGTCATGCAAAATATCCAAGACCCAATAGCATCCACCATGCTTCAATTTTCTTAAAAGTGTCTCCTTGAAGCCTAGAAGAGACACCCCCACACAAAAGGGTTCTAGAAATAAATCTCAGGAGATTCTCACATCTCCTTTGTTTCTTCCTTTATCTTCTTGTGTTTTTCTTTTAGAATCCATTTAAGCATGTCTAACCTTTTTGAATTACTAACCTTATCATTTATGATGTTCTTCTTTTTCTCAACTTTTACAACTATCTTATCTTGACAAAGCTCATGCTTAAATGTAACAAGAGATTCTTTACAATTCTTCTTATCCGATTCTTTATCTACTATAGCAAGTAATTCATTTTCACTTTTAAAACCAACTTAATCAACCTTTACTATTTTAGGTCTCCAAACCTGAATTTGTCTTTTCTCATATCTTTTAGAGGCTCTGTAACCTTTGACATACTTTGAATATCTCTTTACTTTATTTTGGCATAATCTAGCAATATGTCCAACCTCATGACAACAAAAGCAAACAATATTTCTCATACCTTTTTCTTGAATGTGACTAAGATCTCCCTTTGACTCATTGCTTCTCCTCATACAATCTTTTGTCCTATGACCAACATGATGACAAACAAAACAACAGCCATGAAAAGAATTTGAAAACTTGAAATCATTAGGCTACCTGATTGGCTTCTTTGATTTGCTTGTCAAACCTACATCCTTCTTTCCTTGGACCAATATTTCATGATCTTTCTCAACCTTGATTATAAGCTTCTCATGATTATCCTTTAAAGAACCTAACTCATCCTTCAAATGATTACACTCTTCTTCTTTTGATGTTAAAATTGAAGTTGCAACCTCTAATTGATTCTTAAGATCCTGAATAAATATCTTATTTTCTTTTACTTCTATAGCCAACTTAGAATCCAATATACACACCTTTTCCTTAAGAGCCTTAACCATAGATTTTAACTCTTGATTCTCCTTCTTTAGCTGCTTGGCCATCTGTGCTTTTCCTTTGATCTACCTTCAAGCTGTTAAACCCTTTCTGAAGGAACCTGCTCTGATACCAATTTTTAAGCATGGAATATACTGAGAGGGGGGGTGAATCATTATATTATATATCTTATAAATCTTTCCTTTAACCAAATTCCACTTAATCAATCATTCAAGATATGCAATAAAACATAAACAATAAACATCACACAAGACAGAGAGACACACCAGATATAACATGGAAACTCAATGTGGGAAAAACCACAGAGAATCAATCTCAAATATATTCATGAGAACAACCCCACAAGAGCACCATACCCATTTTCCAAGTACAAACCTTAGCTATAATTTGTGAGCACCAACCTACAGGAGCTTCAAACCCCTTTGTCGAGCACCAACCTAGCACCTGTTCATGAGCACCAACCCACAGGAACACCAACCCCTTTGCCGAGCACCAACCCAACAATAATTCATGAGCACCAACCCACAATAGCACCAACCCCTTTGCCAAGCACCAACTCAGCAACAATTCATGAGCACCAATCCACAGGAGCACCAACCCATTTATGTATACCACACACCTATCTCTCAGTGTTGCTATCTCAACAAATGATAGATCAAAAAAACATCTCCTTCCTCTCTATCACTTTTGCTCTTCTAAGCTAGATATAAAAAATACAAATCATCTCTCACAATTGCTCTTCTAAGCTAGATATTACAATATCAAATCAACCTCTCACTCTCACATTACAAATGGCTACTCAAGCCTTTATTTATAGCTTTCCAAATGACCTTTGGCCTTCCCGCTTTGTGACCTTTCAATCCTCATGGAAAATGGCACCAATCTTGGATGACCCTTCATATCCAAGCATTTGAAAAGTCATGTGGTGACCTTTCATGACCAAAAATGTCTTTCTCACTTTTGTCCTTATCTTTGGTGACTTTTCATATTCCTTTAAGTGTCCCTTCATGAGAAATTCACCCTTTACTCTTTTGTCTTCACTTGGTGACTCTTGGTATTCCCCAAGATGACTCTTTATGGGAAAATTCATCCCATCCTTCTTTTGTCTTTATCCTATGACTCTTTGACTTCTCCATGGGCCCTTATTTTGTCTCATATGCAACCAAAAATATATTCGTTAATATTAAATAAATATTAACTCATATTAGCCAAGATAAATAACATTAAATGCAATGGGGCCTTTATCACCAATAATACTAAACCTTTGACATCAATGACAATATTTCCAACACTTACAAGAAGGGTAAGGACAATATTGTGGTTGATGCTCTATCTCACACATTTGCAGACCAAGCTTCCCTTTCATCTATTTTCATGCCTATTCCAAATTGGTTGGACATTGTACAATAGGGGTATGTCAATGACTCCTCATTATCTTAAATCATTCAAAAATTGGCCATTAACCCCTTTGTTATACTGTATTATTATTGGTATGGTGATTTTCTATGATATAAGGGTCATCTAGTGCTTCCCTAGAGCACAGATCTTTAGCATATTATATTCTATGAACTCCATGATTCATCATCTGTAGGGAACTCAGGGTTTCTCAAATCTTATAAATGGGCATGATGTAACTTCTTTTGTAAGGGAATGAAAAAAAATTCAATAGATGGTGGTTGAATGTGATACCTACCAACACAAGGGTGAAACCACACTCATCCCTAGGTTATTCGAACCCTTGCCCATACTTACCTAGATTGGATAGATATTTCTATGGATTTCATTGAGGGGATTCCTAAATCTAAAGGGAAAATAGTGATCTTGGTTGTGGTTGATCTCCTCTCCAAATATAGTCATTTTTGTGCCCTCAACCATCCCTATACGACCTCTCTAGTTGCACAAATTTTCTTGGACAAGATTTTTTGTCTTCATGTCATTCCTTCATCCATTGTCTCAGATCATGATGTAACCTTCACCAACCATTTTTGGATAGAATGATTTTGATGCACCGGTACCCAATTGAAGATGAGTTTAGGGTATCATCCATAAATAGATGGTCAGACTAAAATTGTCAATAAATGATTAAAAACTTTCCTTCATTACTTCACCTTAGAACAATAACATCAGTGGGAAAAGTGGCTACCCCTCACTATATGGTGGTACAATACATCCTACCACACTTCAACTAAAATGACTCCATATGAAGTAGTCTATGGTTAAGCACCACCAGTGCTCCTTTTGTACACCCTCAATAGTTGATTAGTTCAAGCAGTCAATTCAATTCTTTAAACCTAAGGTCAAATCCTTAGCACCTTGTGAGACAATCTTCCTCTGACTCAAGATCAAATGAAACAATAGGCTGATCAACATCATTCTTAGCACACTTTTTAAGTAGGTGATATGGTTTTTCTTTGCCTATATCCATACAAGTAATCCTCCCTAAAACTCAAATGGCATCATAATCTAGCTCCCAAATTTTATGGGCCCTATAAGGTTCTTCAAAATATTGGGTCAATTGCTTATAAGTTGGAACTCCCACCTTCTTGAGTTCACCTAGTATTTCATGTCTCTTGTCTGAAAAAAGTTCTTGGCACAAACATTTGAGTGTAGACTATTTTACCAGATATTGATAATGAAGGATCCATCCTTCTTGATTCAAAGGTAATCTTGGATAGACGCACATGCCAACTTCACTACTACTCCATCATAGATGTTTTAATTTAGTGGCACAGAATGTAGCCAAAGGATGCCATATGGGAACCACTATTTTAGATTCAACACCAATTCCTACATCTGAAGCTTTGAGGACAAAGTTTTTTATTAGAGGGAGGGGATGTTAGGAACCCGTACTACCCCTTCTCTTTGATTTATTAGTATAATAGTTGCTATGGACACATTTGCTTTGTAATTCATCTCATGATCATTTTTTTTTATCCCACATTCATGGGAAGTAGTAGTTGTTTATATTAGACTTAGTATATAATTAATTGTTGAGGCTAATGAAGGCATCCACAAATTTATTGTATTGAGCTTACTCAAAAGAGGTTTCCCCCTCAATGAGGCCAATGCTTTTATAATTTAGCCATTGTAATTCAGTTCTAATTGTTTGAGTTAATATATTGCTAAATTTCAAAGTTTATTTCATGCATTTTCAATTATCTGCTAACTTATTCAGGAAAGATCCTCTTACCATTATTCTATGCATAGTTTATTGTAGGCTTATTTGGTGAAGGGCCCAACCAACTAGAACTTAGATTGGATTTATTTTGAAACCAGTTATTATAGCTTGAATGCACATTTCCTCAAATTGGTATTGGTCTACTTGCATTCCCATTATTTATATCAAGTTTAGATCTAGTTTTGAGCATAAAAATAAAGAAAGGAAGGCAATTAAGACCAAAGATAAGAGCCTAGAATGTGAGCATAGTTCACTGCATTAACTTGATTAACATCTCCATTTGGATATTTTAATCCTTATCAAGACATCTTATATATCCAACGCAATTACCAGTTCAACCCTGGGATGTAGCTTGTAGCTTTGAATAAAGTGTTTAATATGAGCTTGTATTTATACAATTAAATTTGCATGATAAGTGCAGATCCATGTACATGATCTAGGAGATATATTTAGAAGAGAGTTCTTATTTAAATCTAAACCCATAATGAAATATAATTTTGAATGACATCATCAATTATATAGTACATCATATTTACATCCACATTTAGCTGACACAACATGGCTCTATTCATAGTTTTGATCACTTTTTCCAGTTAAATAAAGGTTTTATATTGGTCTATGCCTACATTAGATTGCATTAATAATCGCTGAACTCCCCACAAGCTGAGGTCCTAGAAGACTCTTCTCCTAAAAATGGCGTAGAGTTTAGGTTTGTTGTTTGGCATCAGACACTCACCCTTAGACTCATCACTCCTCGATAGCTATATCAATTTCAAGCTCCATTGATAGTGTTGAACAACTTGCATTATTGGTAGATTGTGGCATTGACATCATTGGCAAATTGAATTGGTGCATTTTAACCACACCTAAATCCTCTCATCTTATGCTTGCTTGAAGTCAATTCATGTACACTCCTTGAAAGTCAAATTTTGGTATAAATCTTTATCAACATCACATGTGCATTAGTCTATAATAAATATGATGTCTACATGGATTATCTTTGATCCCACATTGCTTGGCACCCTAGCTTAAATCATTCATATTATAGCCCACCCTTTGTTCATTTCTGTTCATTGTAGTCTATGCATTGCATGCAATATAAGGTCAAATCAAACATCTTTTAAAATACTTTTTTTGTTAATATTTTATATGCATTTCATTAATGTTTTGAGAGTATTTATATATTTAGTTTCATTAAGTCTTATATTAGGGTTAACAAGTTTGTTTATTATTCTCAAACATTTTAGGTTTGATAAACCCAAGTAAATGTGTTATATATTTGAATATTTAACATACATGTTTATAAAAGTCAAAAATTATCTTTTATCATAAATATTAATGAAGTGGTTACTTGTGTGTCCGTATCAAAAGTTCTTAAAAATGTCAAAAGAGTCATTTTTAAGTTTGTCATTTTTTAGTCATTGCAAAATGAGTCAAGAGTTAGAGTACTTATTTTATGTCATTTGGTCATCAATCCAAATACTTTATTTTAACGGATGCATTATCTCTTTACACGACATCCAAATTATGGAGGGGTCTTATCACAAAAATGACATGCAAAGAATGAGATTCAAGACTTCATTAACTGAGTGAGCAACTTCACTTGTTGGAGGTTATATTACATTGGAAGATGGAGGCTTCCTAAGTCTCTCATTAGCCACTAATGAAGGGGCACTTATACTATAGTAACACGTATATATATTTTATTTTTAGTACTTATTTGTATGTGTGACAAATAAGAGGTGTATTTTTTTTTTTTGACATAGTGTATTGCATAGAAAAAGTGTTTAGGAGATACAGGAGTAAAATTTGAACATACAATTCTTGCTTGTAAGTTTTCACATTGTATAGTTTGATGTGGTTCTTTTAGTGAATGGTTGATGGCAGATGGTTCTTGTTTGAAGTTCCCACACTAATTCGATTGATATGTTCTCGATAGTGAATGGTTGATGAGAGGTTGATGTGTTCCTTTTCTAATTTCATTAATTCATGTGAAACACAAATTACCATGTAAGGGTTATGGGGTGGAATGCTAAGAAATGTTAGTCCTCACATTAATTTGTGAATATTATAATGTGAATAATTACGAAAGTAATAATTCATTGTTAGATATATTTGGTTAGAATATATTTATTTGTTAAGACATTATTGTAAGTTGAAACAATATTAAGTATATAAATTGTTTGTTATTTACCTATGAGAGATTATAGGTTTATGAGTATTCATAGGGATATGAGGAGATATTTGTCGAGATATCATTCACCCTATTTATAGGAAAGACATTATTATATACTTTTAATGCCCAAATGAATATGTAATAAAAAATATATTTATAGTTTTAGAATATAATATGTTTTTTAAATATTCTTTATATTTAGCTTCATTATTTTTATGTTTTGTTTATGAAGATCTGAATTAGACTCATTATCATATGTATTTGAGCATAAGTAAGTTGCTGGAATACATATGTGATGGTTGATTGATTTTTCTAGTTATTGATGCAAGTTATTAGCATAAGAAAAGCTCTGGTAGTCGAAATATTGGGACAAGAGGTTGGAAAAGAAGGTGCATATAATTTCTAAGCTAGTTTTCTTATGATTACAAGGTATGGATTTGTGTTTCTTTTGATTTGAAGACTAAGAACAGTTGTTTGCATGCATAGTCATCTATCTTAAATAAAATAAATATAGTGATAGTGTCTTAACCATATCCATAATCAATAATGACATTTCATTTTTATTTTTTTCAATTAACAAACCATGCCAACCGAAATATTATTATTACCTTAAGATTATTATGTCTTAAATCACAAGTGGTCCTTAACACACTTATAAAATTGAGTAAAACAAACATGCTCTTTCTTATATATGGTTTTAATGACTAAAAACATTAATAATAAATAATTTTGAAACCTAATACTTATTTTATTTTTAGCATTGAATGTGGTGTAGGTGGAATTAAATATACAGGGATTGAGGCTTAGATTTTGCCCCATTTTTAGTGAATTGGCACTGGCATATTGAGGGGGCTTGAGGCAAAATTTATTGTTTCTCCAACACATCACCCATGGGATTAAGGGAAGTTGTTCAAATACATATGTGATGTTTTTATCAATTTATTTATTTATTTATGAAAGCTATTAGTGGAAGTGAAGTTGTTGGTTCAATATAGATATTTACAGTTTAATACACTATAGATATCTCAAATAGGTTTGGTATAAAATAACAAAGGAGCACCATAATATACTTATACATCTCTATAATAGAGTTACAACTACTATATACATGTTCTCTTAATCAAACAGAAACAAAAATACACAAATTACCTCTTAATCATTTATATACTTTGTATTACCTTCAACAAGCTTTCTCAAAACCGTGATAAAATAAATCTCAAAATTGATCACAAAATTTGTTGTCCTTCTTCAATCAACCTCAAATTTCATATGCTAAATTTTAAATTTCAACATGTCAATTTTCTTCATTTTATTCATGATAATTGGTATTTACATTCTCTTCAAAAGTTTTTAGACTCAGATCTAGTATTACAGAACTATAGTGTGTTTGAAGAATTATTAGTCAATCCTCTTCTTTCATATGTTGACTACCCAATTTTTAGATCTCTATCAAATGCAAAATTGAGGACATTGTATCTAGTTGTATAGAGCCTCAATCAAGTCTCTAAATTTTGTCAAGCTTATTTCTTAATTTGACTTTAAAAATGACCATGCACTAAAAAAAATCTCATCTTTCACTGAGCCCAAAATCATTGTTTGACATAAATTAGCAAGATTAAAATATTCTATGATACCATCACATAGTATCTAACTTAAACTTAAGGTAGTCCATAGTCTAGTGATTGATCAATCTTTGAACGCATGGTCCAGAACTTATTGTGAAAAATTGAATAAATCACTCCCTTAGCTTTGGCAAATTTAAAATGCCTTCAGTTTGTTCACCATTTAATTCTACACTCTTGTAGAAGTATTAGGCCAAGGTTTTGATTTTATTATGAAAATACGATGAGCTAACATTTTTCCAATATTGAGGGTAAATCACAACCATGGATTCTTATAGTTCATCCTGAGGAAAATGATATATAATATCTGAAGAGAAATATTTTGCAATTTATTTCAAGGTGTAACTTACAAAGGATACAACCTCAAAGAATCAATCCCTTGTAACATGAACTTCTTTGAGTCTATTAGATCGACCAAATGTGTTAAAAGTGTGAGTTATGGTTTGTAATCAATTTACACTAAGTACTGCACATGATCTTACCATATGTATTGCACAAAAAAAGTCTTGGGGCCTCATGATCATACTATATTTTATTTTTAAATGTTCAAGATAATAATTATATTTTAGTTGGCATGGTTTGTTAATTGAAACAAAAAAATAATTGAAAGGCCAATATGGATGTGATTAAGACATTTTGGTAGACCTTATTATATAGTTTATAATTTTAAAACTATAAAAGTGTTTTGAATATTTTTTCAGTTATGTCATCTTTGCTTTTCATAGTTGTCTTGCCCTATGGGCCCATAGTTAGTTTATACTCTGTACTCTAATTTTTTGTCACTATTTTTTCTATACTCAGTTCATTATATTATTTAGTTGGTCTTTACCTCAGACTTATTTTAAACAAACAAAAAATTGATTTTTTTTAGAAATAATAGCATGCATGATACTTATTTTAAATAATGCACAAAGAACAAATTGAATAAATGCAGCAGATCCTCATGATCATACTATTTTTTTTTTAATATTTAAGGTAATAAGTATATTCTGATTGGTATGGTTTGTTAATTAAAATAAAAAATATATTTAAAAGGTTATTATTGATTATGGATATGGTTAAGACATTTTGGTAGACCTTATCATTATTGACTATGGATATGGTTAAAACATTTGAAAGACAAAGTTTTGAGAAAATATCTTTAAATAAATGATTTTTAGGGAACTTATCATTATATATATTCATTTATTCATTATATTTTTGCTATACTCAGTTTATTATATTATTTGGTTGGTCTTTACCACACTTATTTTAAACAAACAGAAAATTGATTTCCTCTGAGAAATAATGACATGCTAGATACTTCTTTTAAACAATCTATAAAAAACAAGCTGAATAAACGTAATAGAGCCTCATGATCATACTGTGTTTTATTTTTAAATGTTTAAGTTAATAATTATATTCTAGTTGACATAGCTTGTTAATTGAAATAAAAAAATATTTGAAAGGCCAATATGGATGTGGTTAAGATATTTTGGCAGACCTTATTATATAGTTTATAATTTTAAAACTATGAAAATGTTTTGAATATTTTTTCTAGTTATGTCATCTTCACTTTTCATAGTTGTCTTTCCCTATGGCCCCATAGTTGGTTTATATTCTATACTCTGATTTTTTGTCACAATTTTTGCTACACTCAATTTATTATATTATCTTGTTGGTCTTTTGAAATAATTAAAAAGGTTTGTACTCAATTTATACTTAGTCATATAGACATCAAATTTAATCATTAAAAAGAAGGAACCATAAATTAGATCTCAACTTTAGACTTCTCATCCTCTAACCTCTTTCTCCATTAGTTTTGTAATTAACACAAATTACCTCCTATAAAATAAATCTATGTAAGTGTTTCAAATTGCTTAAAACCCTAGAACCATGAAACCCTAAAACTTAAATTCATATAACTTCATTTCTATTAAATTTTTATTCCTTTGTGGTCATGGTAATTACAAAGTGAGCAAAAATTACAAGAGAAGGCCAAGGAGGAGTCTAAGCAGCCAACAATTAAGTTTACTCCAAGTAAGAAATACAAGCCCTACATGTCATGAGAATCGTGAAGCAAGAAATAATTACAAGAGGAGGCCAAGGATGAGTCTAAATAGCCAATAATGAAGTACAATATAAGTAAGAAATACAATCCCTACATGTCATAGGAATCATGAAGTGAGCAAAAATTATAAGAAGAGGCCAAGGAGAAGTCTACATAGCCAATAATGATATACAATCCATGTAATAAATACAAATTGTACATATCTACAAATGTTTTCACACTTTAAATGAATTTTGACAGTCTTTTAAGGGATTTGAACTATTGCCATGTTATATTTTTCATCAGATCTTTGCTCACAGTTTGGAAATGCTTTTTTGTATTATATCAAAACCCTTAATATTAGACATAATTCGGTTATCACATAAGATTATTTTTTTAGTAATGAGATCAACAAGATCTTTACATTTGTTTGGGTTTTTTTGCTTAGTAATGAGATCAACAAGATCTTAAAAATATTTTGAATGTGTGTTTGGGCATTGATGTGGTGATGACCTTTTTTTAGAGTCGCACAAACTTGCTTAGGGTTTAGGTTTGGGATGGGTATGTAGCAATTCTTATTAATATTGTCTCTCATGTCTTCCTTGTTTGGATTTATTCATTCAAATAAGCATTTAAAATGGTTGGATTTCCCCCAATTTCATAGGGCAAATAAAAATAGCCATTCTAAAAACTTTAGGGTATCAATTGATCATAATCATTATTCCACCTCAAGCTATTTGCCCTGTGAATGTGTTTGGGGAAAGAGATTTAACTTAGATTTTTTGCCATTATTTCTTGATTTGAATATGATTCATGATTCACCAACTATTTATAAGTTTTTTTAAAAAGTTAATAAAAATCACTAGTCAATTTATATTAGCATGGTGATTTTTCTAAAGATTCACCAATAGAATTATATTTGAACTCTAGGATTCACCAATATTTTATAGTAAGCTTTTAGGGGTCCATTATTAAAATTATCCCCAGATGTGATGATGGTGTTTTGATAGGTAGGTTAAATGTTTTATCTTACAAAATTCTTTGATGTGACATGCCTTCTTTTCTTCTCTAATGAATTTCCTTTATTGTACATTACCTGATTCTGACACACTGATCTACTTTGGAAAAGATGAAATCTTAGGAGAGTTGTTAAATCAGCCAATTTTTGAGTGAAAATTTATTACCTGTCATAGGTACCATTTTTGTCAATTCCACCTTCCTAATCTTAATTTATTGACCTAGGTTGACCTTGTGCTAACTTTATTTTGCATTGTTTTTTCTTTGCTTTGGTGTTTTCCTTTGATATTATGTGATGTTGGCTTTTAAAATTATGTTATAATTTCATGAAATATAGATATTGAACTATAAAACTACACCACATACCTAATAATAATAATAAAATAATTCATTAAATAAAAATCATAATCTACATGGTGCTACTCAACATCCTCTCTAATTTTTGTACAAGATCTGATAGAGATTATTGACAATAAGGCTTAAGCCTACAACCATTTACACGTCCTAGAAGAATGTTTCCTTGAAGGTCCCTTAACATAATTTTTCTTTATTTTTAAACATCATAAATGATATAATGTCCTTTTAATTGGATGCATAACTCAAAATCTACTATCATTTAATAATAAGATTATTTGGATCACAAATTTTGATCATGAACACTTTTTGAATTTATTTGTTGACTTCTTGTGTCCATTATGATCTTTGCCTATTTTATTCCATCTAAGTTAAATCCATCAATCATTCCTAAATATAGTCCTGATATCTTAGTCGCATGATCATTGCAATTCACATATTGGGGACTATCTATTCCATTAACATGCCACTTATAATCCATAAACTAGTTTGTAATGATATTAATTCACCAAATAATCAGAATAACAATAAGATATCACAATGATATGAAAATATAACATAAAATATGAATAATATATAAGCCATTTTGAGGGGGGTACCTCCCAAATTCTTACAATAAGAAATGAATACTCTAATATCATGATAAACAACTACCCAAAACCTCTTATATATAGTCTACCTAGGCCATTGTTACTCCATAGGCCAACCTAATAACCCAATGAAAACATAGAGAAATGTGATATAACATCAAATATGGATAAGTAATCCACAAGTTAGCTATTACTATCTTGATAGGTTAGGGGTGTAGCATGCCCTTCCCCTTCAAACCAATGTTGTCCTCAATGTTTAATAACTTTGGATGTTGTCGCAAAAAATCTTCACCCTCCCAAGTTGCATCCTCACTACTCAGGTTCTTCCACTTGATTAGATATCCTTTAATCTCTCTAGTTCTCAACCTCTTAGTACATGTTTGTAGGATCTTCTCTAGTTTTAAAATAACTTGTTCTTCTTCATCTAGTTCTGATAACTCTATCTAGGCTAAAACTTTCTATCTAATGACCTTCTTCAAGAAGAAAACATGAAACACTAGGTGTATGCAAGATGAATGAGGTAACTCCAACTTGCAAGCCACACTTCCAATTTTTTGTAGAACCTTGTAAGGGATATAATACTTAGGAGCAAGTTTATTGTCCTTTTTTTGTTGTTTTAAGGACATCTGATTATAAGGCTACAACCATACAAAGATCTAGTCATCCACATCAAAATGTTGCTCACTACGGTGTTAATCTACTTATTGCTTCATCCTATTTTGTGTCAATACCAAATTCTCTCTCAAACCAACCAAAACCTTTTGTTTATGATGAATGTGCTCCTCCACATCTTGAACTTGGTTTGAACCCTTAAAGAAGAAGTGATGGAAGGTGGATGGTAACCATATAGTGCTATAAATGGGGACATTTTAGAAGAGGTATAGAAAGATGTGTTATACCACCATAATGCAAGTGGTAGCCATTTAACCCAACATTCTTGCTTATATGATACAAAACAATAAAGATACCCCTCTAAACATTTGTTTACCACTTTTGTTTTTCCATCAGATTGGAGGTGGTAAGATGAGCTATGAGCTAGCTGAGTAACCGAATAGGAAAATAGTTTAGACCAAAAATTACTAGTGAAAATAGGATCATGATCACTTATAATTATTTTTGGTGTTCCATGTAATTTTAGAACTACCTCTAAAAAAAAACCGCTATTGTACTTGTTGTAAATGGGTGTGAGAGGGCAAAAAAATAAGCATATTTTGTAAGCCTATCCACAATTAACAAAATAACATTCTTACTTTCAGAACAAGTCAACCTCATGATGAAATCCATGAAAACCTCTTCCCACATTTGACTAAGAATTGCTAAATGTTGTAACATACCTAGGGTCTTAACTGTATCACCTTTATTATGTTGACATATCAAGCATTCTACCACAAAATTTTGTACATCTCCCTTGAAACCTTCCCAAAATACTTCTCACTTGTTTATGTGATGAGTTTTTAAGAACCAAGAGTGTCCCTCAATTGGAGATGCATGCAACTCTAAAATAATATTATGCTTCAACTCTAAATCTTTGCACAAGTATAACATATCCTTATACCATAGGGCACTAACTTTCCATTCAAATTTGTTAGAGGCTATAGAACCTTTCTAGATAGTCTAAATCAGAACCTATGTATCCATATCCTTCCCCTACTCTAACCTAGTTACATCTACCTAATTTGCCTGCAACATGGACATTGCACAAAGTAATGCTTCTGTGGATGTATCCCACCTAGAAAGTGCATCTACTACTACATTATATTTACTCTTCTTGTATATGATTTAAAAATAATAACCTAAAAGTTTTGTTACCCACTTTTGTTGTTCCTTAGATGATAATCTTTGCTCCAAAAAGTATTTGAGACTATCATGATCTATTTTCACCTTAAAATGTCTACCCATCAGATAGGGCCTCCATTGTTTTATTGCATGAAGAATAGCCACATTTATTTCTCATAGATAGGTTTTTAGAGATTCTTACCTTTGAATTGATGAATCTAAAATGCAAGGGGTCTTCCTTCTTGCATTAGTACTACTCCCAACCTTGATCTGGAAGCATCACATTCAACAATGAATATCTTTGAGAAGTCTAGAGTAGCCAAAACTAGGGTGATGCATAAAGCTAGTTTTAGTTGCTCAATTATTTTAGTGGATGAATCATTCCAATGGAAGGATCCTTATTTAACAATGCAGTGAGTAGAGCTACTATGCTACCATAACCTTTCATAAATCTTTGGTAGTAACATGTTAGTCCTAGGAACCCTCAGAGGTTTTTGAGATTTTTAGGCATTGGCCAATCCACCATAGCTTTGATGTTATGAGGATCAATTTTAAAATCTTTATGGGATACAATGTGACCTAATTAATCTACCTCTTATACTCCAAAATCACATTTGGATGGATTTGTATAAAGCTGATGTTGTTCCAAAACTATCAACACCTGTTTCACATGTTGCAATTATTCTTCCCATGTATTATTGTAAATTAATATGTCATCAAAGAAAACTAGGACAAATTTCCTTAAAAAAGGTCTAAAAATAGTTTTCATCACACTCTAAAATGTAGATGGTGCATTCGTAAGACCAAACGACATTACCAAAAATTCATAATGGCCCTCATGAGTTCTAAAAGTAGTTTTATGAACATTTTCATCCATGATTCTAATTTGATGGTACCCTAAATGAAGATCCAATTTCATGAAATAAACAACACAATGAAACTCATCAAGTAAATAATCAATTGTTGGAATAAGAAACTTATCTTTGATGGTGTACTTGTTGATTTTCCTACAATCTGGGCACATCTACCATGTGCCATCTTTCTTAGACATCATGACCGATGGTGATGAAAGTGTAATCTATCTATGCTTGATGATCCTTGCCTCTAGTATCTCATGGAATATCTTTTCAATCTCACTCTTTTTTGCATATGGATATCTATATGGTTTGATATTCAATGGTTGAATCCCTAGAAGTAGTTGAATGGCATGATCATGTTCTCTTTTTGGTGGTAGTCCTTTTGGCATGGCCTCAAAAATATATGGGTGGTCATCAAGAATCATCTACATATCAAGATGTAGATATGATGTCATGGGTTGAACTTATATGGAACATAATCATGCTATAAATCCTTTTACCCCCCTTTTTATCATTTTTTTCATCTATTGTGAACTAACCAATTATGGAGATTTTGATCATAATATTCAAAGTTTAATTTGTTTACCTTTAGAATGAAATCACATGAATAATTATTGGAAGTTCATCTCAATTTTACCTAAGGTTATGAAATATTAGACTCCCAAAACAATGTTTGCACCACCCATGGGAATATTAAACATAAGATAATCTAGATTATATTCACCCATATCAAGCTTAATACTATGGCATTTCCTTGAATAATTGACTGTGCTACCATCTACAATAATGACTTAAAATTTTGGTGTTGGGTAAATGAAACAATTCAATCGAGTGTCCAACTCATGGTCGATGAAATTATGTGTGCTCCTTGAGTCAATCAAGACTATCACCTTATATTTCTTTAGGAAACCCACCACCTTAAGTGTTTGAGGAGTGATAATACCTAAAATTGCATGATAAGAGATTGTAGGTTTATAATCTTCAAGCACCTCTTATATCTCTTCCTCATCATCATTGGAGGCATCATCCTCTTCATCCTCATTGTTAAATACCTCAATATATAATAAATTCTTCTCAGCACATATATGTCCTTTATTCCACTTGTTATCACAACCAAAACATAATCCTTTTGCATGTTTCTCTTCGATTTGTTGAGGGGCCAATCTAGTAGGTGGAGGAAATGATGGTGTTAATATGCTACACTCTCTAAAGTGAGTGAATGGTTGCTTCTTGTTGGCTATGAATTTTTCCTCAGCCATGCATGCCATGATAATATAATCAGAAACCTTAATTGGATTAAACATGCATACTTTATGTTGAATGTGGTCCTTGAGGCCTCCCAAAAATAGGTCATTCAGCTTCTCATTAAAAATTATCTCCACACGTAAAGATAGGTTCTAAAAATTATGAACAAAATCCTTGACTAAACCAGTTTGTCACAATATTTCTAGTTGGCTGAAGTAATTCTCTATCACATTATTTCTGTAGTGTAATTACAACTCCTCTGTAAAAATTGACCACTATATTTTTTTAGTATTTCCAAAAATGTAAAAAAATATGAAAAATTCTTTGAATTACATACTATAGAGTGAATTTTTTAAAAACCCTAAAATGGAGATAAATTTTTAAAACCAAATCCAATTTAACTTAAATTTTAATGGAAGCTTCCTTGAATGATTATAAACCACCAATAAAAAAATTACATATAAATTCATAACCGTTTGTGAGATATATCCAAATTACAAGATCTAGGGTTTTTTACCTGATTATGGCCCAAATCGAAGCTCTAATACCACTTTTAATAATATTAATTCACCAAATAAGTAGAATAATAGAAATATATCATAATGATAAGGAAATATATCAAAAAATATGAATAATATGCCACTTTGAGGGGGAAACCTCCCAAATTCTTGTAATAAGAAATGAATACTCTGATATCATGATAAACAACTACCCAAAACCTCCTATATATAGTCTACCTAGGCCATGGTTACTCCATAGGCTGACCTACCAACCCAATGAAACCATAGATAAATGTGATATAACATCAAAGAGGGATAAGTAAGCTATAGGTCAGCTATTCCTATCTCGATAGGTTAGGGGCATAATAAAGTTGAAACAGAGTGAAACCTATTGAAAATTTGTATTTTGTCCTAAATGCCCAAAAGATCATAGAAATTTGATCTACCTAATCATTTCTTTACACATTGCATTATTTTATGAGCATCTTGCTAAGGACTTTGTTTGATTCCTCTACCTACCCATTGACTTGTGAGTGATATGTTATGATTTTATGGTGTGATATCATAAAATCTTATATCAAAGTCTTGATGGTACTATTGAGGAAATTCATTCCTCTATCACTAACCAACTTCAGGGGTCATCCAAATTTAGTTATAACATTCTCATATATAAATTTAGTTGTGTCCTTAATGTGGCAACAATTTCTACCCGTTTAGTGACGTAATCCATTACAGTAATTATGTACTTTGCATGACTGCATTTATGAGGTGGATTGATTGGTCTTACAAATTTAATTCCCCACTATTCAATAGATACTCAACTAACATGGGGTTTAACATATTTTCATCTCTATAATTGGGTGTTCCCATCGTTTTACATGTATCGTAGTGTTTTTCTACTCAATGTACATCATTAGTTAAAGTAGGCCACCACTGACCACTTTATAATATCTTACATGCAATGGATTCTCATGTAAAATGTCCCACCTTTAATTCCACGATGTGCCTCTTGAATAAGTTGTGGTTTATCAAGCTCCAAATATATTATGCATAGTATGTCATCTTTTACCATATTATAGAGAAAGTCATTAATTATGCTAAATGGAATGGCTCTTGTGAGAAACTACTTTTTATCCCTTTCCACATAGTGCATAGGAAAAATTATTTGTTCAAATCAATTGGATATGTCTTCCATGTTTTCTAGTATTATAGAGACTCTAAATAAATGGGCATATGATGATTCATCTTGGAGTTCTTTAGGTTACTCTCCATTACATATTTGGCTCAAATGGTATAGTCTTGCATGTTTTCTCCCAAGCTTCACATTGATTCTGAACTAAATTTTTTGAAACAAGATCAACCACCTAGATATCCTTCCTCATAACATGTAATTATTTACCATATATCATAGATCCTAGTGACCAATAAAAAATTCAAATGACATTTATAGAAGGTAGTGTCTAAACTTTTGGAGTGTGAACACCATTTCCAAATCTTCCAATTCTATAGTTGTGTGATTTTTCTCTACATCTGAGAGTTTTTGTCTTGCAAAATGAATGGGATGATCCAATCCTTCATCTCGTAGTTGTGATAGAACAAATCCTACCATAGTTCTATAAGTGTCTACATGAACATAAAATGGTTTGCTCCACTTGGGAAAGACCAAAATGAGATCTATTACTAGCATTTGCTTTAGATCTAAAAATGTTTTATAACACTCATTATTCCATTCAAAACTTGCTATCTTTGTGCATTAGCTTTTCTATGCGGGTAGATATAGTTGTGTAGCCTTTTACAAATTTCATGTAGTATCTATCCTGTATGATCCAAGAATGATAATACCTCTGTAGATCTTATAGGATGTGATATATCCATAATAACTACAATTTTGGCTTGGTTAACGAAAATCCCATCACTACTTACTATATGACCAAAAGAACACCAACCTGTGTAAATAACAATCACTTCTTCAGGTTAAATGTAACATGCATAGTTCAAAAACATTCCAAAATCAAGCACATCTTGGATAGGTGCTCCTTGAATAAAAATAACCCAATTACTTAAATAGACTTCCAAGAAATCATGGATGAAGTATTTAAGTGTGGTAACCACAACCATAGAGAACATAACAAGAACATTATTCAATCCAAAAAGAATAACCTTGTATGAAAAATATCCCCATTC
This sequence comes from Torreya grandis, assembly GCA_037957365.1. Lineage (NCBI taxonomy): Eukaryota > Viridiplantae > Streptophyta > Pinopsida > Cupressales > Taxaceae > Torreya > Torreya grandis. The sequence continues at coordinate 2,005,676 of JARHVA010000324.1, forward strand.
TATTTTAAATGTGATTTTAGCTTTATCTTATGATGTGATCACTATCTGATGGTAGCCACTGAACTCATCTATAAATGAATACACTTCATGTCCTAAAAATGAGTCCAAGAGTTCATCTATGAAAGGAATTGGGAATTGATCATTAATATAAACATCATTTAGTGTATGATAGTCCACACAAACTCTAATTTATTTAGGATTTTTAGGTTGCACCACCATTGGGCTAACCCAATCTACTTTTTACACTAGATACATAATGCCTACTTCTAAAACTTGTCTAATTCAAAATTTACCTTTAGTTTTATGTTAGGGTTATGGGCACTTTTTAACAACCTATGGACACTCCTTTAGATATATGTGCATCTCCTTAGTGAAGGGTCTACACCTAGCCTTAGATACAATCTAATAATGTTATAGTAGTTTTAATCCTTCTGAAATCTCATTTTACATCCATATATCACCTAAATTTACAAGTTTTATCGTAAACTCTATCCTAATATTACCTATAATTTATTTAATGGATCTTGGTATATTTTATTGGATCATCTTGGAATGGATTATTTCAATGTTATTTGTCCTTCTTACTATTGAATATTAAAATTTCACAATTTTTGATCTTTAGTTTAGTCTATGATCTTGGATCTAGGATCCTTCATTTATCACTCAGGCTAAAAAATCCTTTCAAATCCAAGTCATCATCACTATAATTAGACTCAACATGTTTCCTATTATCGATGATTATATTGAAAGGTTTTATAAAAAAAATTCTCTTTATGTTTACTCTACTTATAGTTTTGAATAGCTATTTTCAAGTCCTTAATTGCTTTCTCCTATGAAGTGCAGTCTTGTGTACTCTTGAGATATTCTACTAGGCCATGACATAAGAATATATTAAAAATTTGAAGAGCTTATTATGCTAGGGAATTCTCATCTTCAAAGACAAATGTTTGAATAAAGTCATGTTGGACTTGTAGCCAATTCTTAGGCTCCGTTATGTGCTCTTGATGCATGTACCATGCTGTTGGAAGTGATGCCATCATATACATGAATAGTGTACCCAATATTTAGGTTTTATATCCTTTGCAGACCATACACCTACACACCTATGGATATGTATTTATAGACACTACCCTTCTTAGAAAAAATTACCATTGTTCATTAATGGTAAGTGGTACTTTGAATCGTGCTCAAAAAAGTTTGCAAGCCTCATCCCATTGCAATTGGTTTGTCCTGTGAAGTGCCCAGCAAGTCGTTACAATTTAATTTAGTGCATAGTTTAGTGAACTCACCCTCTGGTCTATATTAGACACATGTATTTTAGTCTAAAAGTGAATTAATTCAAGTTATCTATTGTAAATATTGAGGTGGTTGGCATTCTATGGAAAAAACATTTGCATTAGATGCACTTCATGATATCCTCTTACCCAATTCAACATGTGGGTATATGAATCACCACTAATTGAAGATGCAGTTATTAAAGGTATAAGACTTTTTTTTTTGGTTGAATATAGTCCATGTTCATCACACCAAATTTTTAAAATAAATCCACTTTGGACCTTGTTGGTGATCGCATAAATGATGACTTACATTCTCCTATTGGGAACTATAAAACTTATGCCTTTGTTATTGTAGGTCTAGAAGAAAGTTGTTTAGTTTGTTGTAGTTGTTGGTGAGGATCCATTTTTGGATGGAAAAAGTGATACTCTACATCTCACAGTGCATTATTCTTAGATTTTGTACCCACCTTAAACCAACTATTATCTCCATATGTATAGGATGAATCTATATCTTTAGGTATGATGTATGGCTTGCTCTCAACTTTGTTTAGGGTTATACTAATAATTTTATCCCCTTGGTATGACCTTAACTAGTTTCATATTATATTAATGGTCATTTGACGATCATAATCCCACTTCTTACCAATCAACATAGGGTAGTGCATTTATTTATTATTCATGTCAATCACTTCAAAATCACCTCGTAAGCTTAGGTCAACAAATTTGATTTATACATCCTCTAGTTGACCAATAGATTCTAACCTCCCATAATCTATGACACTTAACATTACTGGACTATAATTGAGAGTGGATCATATAACAACTTCCCATGTGGACCAAGGAATCATATTTGTTATGCTTCCAAAATAAGATATAGCCTTTGGTACTTAATATCCTACCATTTTAATATCCATGCGAGAGTAAACATCCCAAGGCTTCTTAGTCTTCATAGACCATACTAACTTATCAATGTGTTTTTGACTTCTTTGTGCACACTCTAACAAGTTATACAAAATATTTGTGATATTCTTCTATATGTCTTCATTTCTTAGAGTGCTTATAATTATTATAAGATCAGTCAAGGTAGTAAATATTTCCACTTGTATCATGATACACATAATTTTTCCATATATCTATGCATCAATGGTTGTGGCATCGCCATTCGACGTAGTATACTATTATATGTTTTATAAAACTAAGTTGATTAATACATTTATCCCTTTTCTATCATAGGGTCATGATATTTATCCTACTAGAACTTTCTAATTCTCTGATCTTATGGCATTTATAAGGTAGGTAATCCTTATTTTGCATGTTGATGTCATGTAATTGATTATATGAATGCAAGATCTTAGGGGTGTAAATTTATTAGGTTCACATTTCATATTAGATTATTTTCTATTTATTTTTCTAGTGTTAGAAAGTCTTCAATGTGGTGTTGTCCCAAAAATTTATAATAAATGAGTTGCATTTGCCTATGTGGATTAGTTATAAAATTTCATGCAAAGTGGTTATATTCCTCACATAAGTACCATATAATTGGTTGATGCCCCTATCGATCATATTGTCTATGATTACCTCCTTGGTATATACCTTGATAGCCTCATATATATCCCCTTTATCTCTATTTAAAACCCTAACTTAGATGTGATTGACCTTCATATCCTCCTTGTCACTAAGGGGAACCCCTCCCTTGTTGTTGTTGGCTATCAAGATAGAGCCCATCCTAATTCTTATTGTTAGGGTGATGTAATGTTCCATGGCTATTGATACTAAGGAGATGAAGGATATCATGTCTAGTACTATAGATACTATAGTGTCCAACATGATAAGGTCTAGGGTTGATACTAAGGTGAGGTTGGAACCCATCTAGGAATACCCTACACTTACATTGTAGTTGTCATGTCTACATCTGGGCTTGGAATCCCTGAGTTTATAGAAGGAATCTATTGGGATACTACTATGAAGACATTATTGGTGATGTCTTACTTTAATTCTTAGAGTGATTATATTTTTTTATCATGATGATTATGTAACTTACAAAAGTTATAATACAAACTGTGAGGTTGTTGAGTGTACTATTATAAGAGAAGACATTTTATATCTATATGTCCTACTACACAACATATGTCATAGAGTTATATCTTAAATTTTGGGTAGTCATTCTTTTGGTACCCATATTTTACACACTCCATAAAATAGAGGCATAACATGGGCCTATTACCTTCATGTAGCTCATCTCTCTTTCACAAAACATCTTTGTATCAATTTTTACAGTAGGCCATAAGTTATCCCCATAATCCTCTATTTGATCCACACAGAGCATAGTTTACCTAGCATCTGTATTGTTAGTGAACTATGTTTTAACAATGGTAAACCTAATTCAAGGTTGCATGTCTTTTAAAAACCATGCAACCTTATATGTATCCTAAAATAGAAAGTATACTATATGCATTACATCGAAAAATCTACGATCATAATGACATATTAACTCACCTAATTTTTATCGAATCTCTTTCAAGTTTGGGATTATCTAACTCACACATTTATTCATTTTAAATGATCCTATTAGCTTATCTTTGACATCTTGAAAGATCATTTGGGTAGCATCCCTTTTTTAGATGAATTCTAGAGCTCATCTTGTTAAGGCTCCTATGAGCTCACAGTTCTTCACATCATCTATAGTTACATGTTTAACATGACATTTCATTTCATGGGTTAACAAATATTTCTTGGGGTTAATAAACCCATTAGATGGTGTCAAAGTGACAAAAAATCTTGCATTGAGATCCATTCTTCTTATGTTCACACTTGAAACTAGTGGTGGTTTTTACTAGACTTTATCAATTTATTGAGATTTGTTACGACCTAAAATATAACCTTAATAAATTTCTTCCTATCCAACACTTTCTTGGTGTATTCACTATATTTACCAAATTTATCTATAAAAGAATCAAACCATGTACTATGTTTACCATCTTCTACACTTTTTCTTCTTTTTTTTGATAAATTAGGCATAGGGGATGTGTACCCTTAAAATTAAAGATCCATGTCTATAAGTTATACTTCATTTGAACTTGCACTTGATCTAATCCTATGAATTAACATATTTTTTCAAAAAAAATTCCTTCTCTTCTCCAAATAATATCCTCCCTTTTAACTGCATTTTAAAACTACATTCTAATTGATCTACTTGCTCCTCTTCTCTCTTTCCACTTTCTTTCATATATTTAGCATCCCTTTTCTAATCTTTGTGCTCTCATTTGTACCTTATCTTATTTTAGGCCCTCTCATTTCTTCATCATCATCCTCTCCAAATTATTTGGCTCTCCCTTGGGCTCTCATTCCTTCTTTATCTTCTAAACTCTCTGCTCTAATCCTACTTGTAACTACATTAGGTTTTTTGGTTTATTCCATATTCTCTATTGTCATAGGTCTGATTTAGTCCTAAAATTCACTTTTCATTTTTTTTATCTATGTCCTCCATATTTTAGGTTCAAGTTCAAGTTTTCCTTCTTATATCTTTATAATTAACTTCATTATCATGCACATCCCCCTAATGCTCGAATAAACTAATCCATTTTGGTAGGAGTAAGCACCGTGGCCTTTTCTACAAAAAGCCATTTTAATGAGAGTATGTATTCTCTATAAAAACTTTCCTCTAATTCCCCTCATAAATAGATCATTTACAACATTGAATGTAATGTATCCATGTACATCAAATTCATTTCTATATCTATTGATGGTAGCTTTTATCCAATGATCTATTGCATGAGTCCAACCAGTATCTAGTATTCATAATTTTTCTTGTCTCTTTTCCATCCAAACCAAGAGTTCTATTTCTCTCAATTGAAAATAATGGTATTCAAGTCTTGATAATCATGCAGCTAATAATCTAAGAAACTACACCAATAAATTTCATGTATTTCACCATATATATGTTCAAGAATAGATTATTTCTCATAGCTTCCTATCCTCTTTGCCTCTCCTGTAAAAATTTTAATTATTTCATCTAATCATCATTCTAAGTCTCTCCATCTAGGTAATCATCTCAACATTTTTTAAAGTTCCACCCTCACCACACTATTTTTAGCATAGGTTCATAGAAACCCCATCAAAACATGCTAATAGTTATTTACATGCGAAGTAGGAGAAAAGCTCATAATGTAGACATAGTTATAGAACATGTCAAATCTTTATTTGGTTCAAACTTATGTATAGACATAGTTATAGAATAGGTCAAATCTTTATTTGGTTCAAACTTATGTATTTATCTATAGAAACACACTAAATTGTGCATAACCTTCATTATTATTAAAGGAATAAACAAATTTGAATAAAACAAACTATATATTACACATATAAAAAGTACAAAAAAACATTCAAGAAAAACATCATTATATCTTTATATTAATCTCTATATTTCAGAACTCCTTTCCATTTCAATTGATCACTATTTATAGAACTTTACAATGCATTATTGCTTCACATTCCATCCATTTGGTTCAAACTCAAATGAGTATTTTTGTATTCCAATTTTTTTTGGAATACATATAGGACAAATACATTTAAAAAATAAATAATTTATATATATATATACTACTATCCATCACACACTTGTCATGCATCTACACTCTATGATTTTATAATCATATTCTACTACCAATAGATGCCCAACTAACAACTAATTTCTTTACTCTTTTTAAGTTGTCAGAAAATTGAAGACTACCCAATGCCAAGGAAGTTGCATCAAATACTACCCACCCTTACTTAACCAACTTGATGAAATTCTCATCCTACAACCAAGAAATATTGAATTTAAAAGGGTTTGGATGTTTTTTATCCTATTTTTCAATCTAGAGAAAAATAGGAAGGTGATCAAAGTTACCACTTAAGGACACCTAGGATATGATTTTATTAGATCTATTCAATATGGGGTTAGTGATAAGGAATCTATCAAGTCTTTTGGCCACATAATTTGACCCAACTCTCATATTACTCCAAGTAAGAACCTACTTAATAGGTTCTAAATCCATAAAGCTAGCCTCCTAAAATTTGTGGGGGAAGTAATTATCCAAAAGGTTGACTCTTGTATAATATCCCCACCCTTTGGCACTCTTTGTGGTAAAGTTAAAGTCTCCCCATAGAATGAAGTTATAAACTCACAATATTTTTTGAGCAGGCAAGTCCTCCTAATAATCCATTCTCTCCTCATATGGTCCATAGATATTTGTCACAACAAATGTTTTACCAAATTCCATGGAATGAATTTCCACCAAAATTCTAGAGGAGAAGAGTGTAGAATTAACGAGTCTTAGAAAGGAGGTGTTTCATCCCAAGACTGAACCCTCAGAGCTACCAATGGATTCATTGGCCCACAAAGCTCAATATTTAAGGAATTTAGTTAATTCCATTATAACCTTTTTTCCTTCCCCCTTTATCTCTTGAATCAAAATCATGTTCAAAGGTAGGATTTACATAATCAGTAGTTTTTTGGAGGGGTTTTCCAACCCTCTGATATTAAGTGACATAACAAGCATAAATAAAAATTCACCAGGGCGTGCCCCACTCTATATTCCCCAAGAAGAGTTTATTTCCTACCCTATTACATTTCACAAAAAACTTTGAATTACGCATGAGATATTAAGGAAATCCTACCTCTCCCCAATAAGGAGTTCCTCATCCTACTTAGATTAACAATATCACCTTTAATACATCCATATTCTAGGTCTAGAACTACAAGTCATGATCTTAGAGGATATCTTAATTGTCCAGGTGTAGTTAATATACTATCTTATTTCACATCTAAAGAAATACCCTTGGGCTAGATCGAGTAACCTATATCAATTTCATGATTGGGCTTGTCAAACTGAATTAGATCCTTTGATAAAATAAGTGTGTTCACATGATCCTCCAATAGGTTTATAGATCCTTACTTCATTTGACCCAAGTCACTATTGAGTCCATCCAAATGTGATTTTAACATTGACCTCTTTATAGGGCGACAAGTTTAGAGGTTTCTTACTAATGTTGATATTACAAGAGGACCCTCTCTTTGGTCTAGAGGGAAGGATTACTTTAGAGTGATGGGATCCAATAACATCATGTCCTAATGGTCAGCTGACAAAGATCTCTTTAATGTATACCCAAACTGATTTATGAGAGAATAGAGCTTGAATTAATCCTCAGCCAATCCTAGAAAATGAAAACATTCCTTGGATGGCAATTGTTTCCTCAATGGTTCTAGGTCTACCCAATTTTGGGAGTTATTACTCCTATGGAAAGTCTCTTGTTGAAGGTTAGATAACTTGACATTGTTGAATGTTTTATCCTCATTAGATTGAGAAATATGGACTGGTTTATTCCTTCAGACTTGGTCGGTAAATAATTGGGTGCAATCATTGACCAGATGATTATAAGAATGAAATCTAACACACTTGAAAGGAATACCCACATAGTCAAGTGATTGGGTATGTTTTCAAGGTCCATATTTTAGGTCAATATCCTTCTTCAATCCTTCATTAAGGTCTATATCAATGAGGATTTTATCCACCATCCTAAAATATTCCTTAATATAGCTTTCATTTTCAACCATAAAGGTCCCTAAGTTGTCCCCCATAGCCTTAAAAATGGTCTTATTCCATCATTCCAATTGTAGATTCAAATTTTTGACCCAAATAGGGTATGCCTAAAGATTTTACACATAAGGTTTGAAACCTAACTTCCACTTCTGAAGGGTTAAAGGTGATGAACCCCAAACCATATATTTTCCAAGATTAAGTTCACACAATTAAAGGTCTTAAAGACAAAATTAAGCCAACCCCTAACCACAATGTGAGAAAGATGGGTGTACCTAAGGATCAGTTTCCAAAGATGATCCATCTAATAATCAAGGTTTATTCTAGAAATTATCCTTTAACTAAATTAACCTATCAAGGTTGTATTCACTATTTCCATCACATCATCTAACTTTACATTCTTATCAAGCACGAGTCTGACTCTATTTCCCTGAAGATTTATACACTTTTTGCCTTTTTTTCCTTTTTATACCTTGGTAAGTCTCAAACACTCCTCTACTACAAAGGAACATGGGTTGATCCTATCAATGGGCTTGTAAATAAATTATACCATCAGATATCTATTTGTGTCCTCCTAGGGAGCCATGAGATCAAAAGTCACCCCATCAGACTCAAAGGCATATGTTGTCTCTATTCTTCTAGGTAGATTATGTGCCAATGAGTTAGTGCCATTAAAGGGAGCCTTTGGGAGGCTAAGGGTTGTAGAGTCCACTAAATACTTAAATCATAGAATCAAAGAGTTGGTATGAGTGAGTAACTATACCTTATCCCTTATCTCTCAAAATATATATAACTTATATGATGCCTTGTTAGACTAACCACTGTTTCTAGTGCCATTTACTGCATGTAATAAAAGAGGGATGGATTTAAAGAAACATGAGTGTTCCCCATAGGACTATGATGTAGGAATAACAAGTACATCCCTTAGGATAAAAGGTTTACTAAAAACATCCTTCATAAAAAAAGTAGTGCCAAAAATAGGGTCTTTATTATAATCTACCAATTCTTCACCTATCTTGAGAGGGTCAAGATACACAAGACTATGTAACCTATCTACTAGAGCTTCCATTAGAAACATGTTATAGTGGAAAAATCCATGCAATTTCTTAGACACTTGTGAAATTAATGTTCATCCAAATGCTACCTTTTTCCTTCTATCCACTTAACAACAAAAAATGAATAGTAATGATGATCATGAAGTTATGGTACTAGAGGATATATTGAATTAAATATTGTTATGTTGTGGAACCTATTTCCACATTAAAATGTATTTCAAATATTGTACATTAAATCTTTATGTACACTCTTAATGTATTCTAGCCAGGGTTCAGGGGTGACAACACCCAAAAAACAATTTGGACCCCATTTTTTTGGGAGTATAAATACATGGTTTATCTATACTTGTATATGTATGATGTCATCACCCATGATTAATGGGGAACCATTATGGGTTGACTTGGCCCATGGTTTTGGTACCCATTATTTTGTAAAACATTTATGTCAGTTACCTATTGGTGTATTATATATGTACATATCATAAGTACTACATCAGAAGAACAAAGTTTGAGAAGGTGAATAGAGTGTGTGAATTCAGGTGTAAATTTGAGAGATTTTGTTGAGCACAACTCCAAACAATATTTGTGCATTGTAATTGTGAAAAGACTAATCTGAGAATTGATTGTAATCTTGTTGGCTTGTAATAAGATCTTATCAAGTGTATCTTAGTATATGTAGCCCACATTGGGTGAACCACGTTAAATCATGTCTTCTTATTATATATTTTTATTTCTATTCTTTATGTATTTTTATTTATAGTTTTTGTTATTATGATTCTGTGAAATTATTCCACAATAATTTATGATTTATTTTTAACAAATATCACATATATATTAATAATATAGGGTTAAAATTTTGAATCAAGTATTGATTCTTTAAGTTAGCCGTTAATTACATTACCTGTTCAATTTACTTTTTGCAGTCATGCCTCAACTTGCCATCCAAGCACGAACATTCTAATCTTGGGTTCTCTATATTTTTTTATTCATGAGGTATAAAAGCCTTATATTGAATGGCATCTATTGAAAATAGGCTTACAAATTTGAAGGACCAATCTCAGACATTATATTAATGATGATAACCTTAGTACATACTGTGAATGTGCTACATATGACTAAAAGCTTGTATATGTCTCTCAGGTATCTATCAAGCTATTTTGTAGACCCACAAACTGTTTATGACATGAGAAATTATAGAGACCTATTGGAGCATGGGTTGGAGTCTAAAAACTATTGGATCAAGGCTAGAATTCTAGAAAATGTGATAAGATTAACCAGATTTTGAGGTATGCCTAAGCAATCACTGGAGTTTGATAAAGAAAGGGGGAATTCAAAAACCTAATAGTGATTCACAAACACACCAATGGCTCACCAAAATTTGACAAATATATTTTTTCAAAGGTGATGTTCTTATAATACTTAAGCTTCTATTCAAACAAAAGTTAGATAAGATATAAAACATGTGCTGGAAATAATAATTTCTACCAAACTAACAAATATCAGAAACCAAGTACACTCCAAACCTATGCAAAAATACTAACCCTTATAGTTTTTAATGGATTATTTTACAAATGAAACACCAAAACCATCCACCATAATTATCAAACTTAGAATAATATGGGGAGATGTTCTCCTTATTGTTAATTCTTTGTCTATATTATGTTCAACACCACAACTCAAACTCAATGCATATCATGTTATTTCTACTAATGTCTCTAAGCTTGAAGTAGTCTCTTAGGTCTCTATCAAGCCATTGTATAAGTAAGTGGACTATTTGAGATAGGATAAAATACCAAGACCTACAGGAACAAGTGATGGAGAGCACAAAAATAACCATTATAAAAAAAATGAAATGGAACATCATATACTTACCTTGTGTCTTGACCTAGCTCTGATCTCGTCAATGTCAGTCCTATCTTGAACATCCTTGATCTCTCTCAACATTAATTGTACCTTGATAGGGCTAATTAAACTCACCATTGGGTTCTTTATTCTTTTCTTCACTGTCATCACACAAAAAAGATCAAAATAGACCTATTTCTCTCGTAGCCCTCCTAGAACACAAAGATTGTAGTATTGAATAATTTACTAGGAGTTAAGAATAACTAAGAACTATATTGACTACCCTTTATCCTCTTCTTGATTTCTATAAATTTTCATGATCAATCCTCAAGGGAAGATCACTTTCTTTCATGCCTCCCTGTTAATTAGGTTTTCTTTAGGCCTAATACACTCCTGGTTCATGGAAATTGTACCATATGGTCCTATATGGGTATGAAATATTAGTATTCCTCTAGATATTGATAAATAACATATGATTTTTGCTCTGTTATAACTTGAGTTGTTCAAGCTTCCATGTGTAAACCCTATATCAAGTTTGCATAAGATTATGCAAGGTCGAGAGGAGATAAAATGGATTATTTTGAATTCTCAGACTCTTTAAAATCTCCCAATACTTTAATAATGTTTTTTATACCTTCACACAACTTATATAATAGTTATATGTGCCCAATCAATCTTAAAAAATGGCTTTAACAAGTAATATTTTAGAATTCTAACTATAACAGGGGATTGTATGTAGGTTTGTGGTAATTTTGCCTTTCAAATGGATATCTAAGCTTTCAAAAGGATCAACAACATTAAAAAAAGACTCCTCTCTCTTATCAACAACCTATACAAACTCCAAAAATTTCTTAATTCTTTGCTAGTCCTATTCTTAGACCATGCACTTAGAATTGCTCTCTCTTGGGACTATATGTACAATAATGGAAGTTTGATTTATTCTTGAACCTAAAGTGAAATATAAGCAATGAAAAAGGTAACTTAAAAATATATATACTCCTTTTCATGATTTCACCTTACCAAATACTTGAATCACCTCCCAATATTCATGCCAACTCCCTCAAATAAACTGTGTAAAAACAAAGTTTCCTTTATCATGTCTAAACTATGATTTAAGGTCTCAACCTTGAGATTAGTACCAAGAATCCATCCAAAATTAAAGGACAAAAACAATAAAAGTTTTCATGCATACTAATAATCATGGGAAATTCACAGACTCTCTTAAACATGTTTTTATTAATGGATCTCCATAATTATATACAAAATTTTGTAAGGTAGATAGAGTCTCTTGAGATCTTGATCTTTTTTTGAGCTCTGAGAATCTATCCTCTACCTCCTATGAAGTTATTCTCCTCTTTCCACCTTTGTCTCTCTATAATGAGTCTCTCTTCAAACTCCTAATACTATTTCATTCACCTACAAACTCTCTAACAACTTAACTACTCCCTTCAAATGCGCATCCCATTCTTGAATTCAACTTGAGTTGTATTTAAACCAAACTCAAGGTATAGTTAAGAATTTTATAAGGGTTAGGAACATATTAAGATCATTTATAGACTTAAAATATCCCTTTCCATAAGTATTTTCATTATTAAACCTCACAAGAACATGACTTAGATGAAATAAACTATGCAAGAAATTTAAAATTCAAATTGGTAGTTTTGGCAAAAAACCACCAAAAGGGACCAAATTCAATTTTGGAGCTAATCTAAAACTTATATCTTATGAAAATCATTACTTTAGACCACATAAGACTCAAATTACTCAATTTAAATCCAAATTTGACAAAGTAGTGTTCTTAAGTGATTCTCTTGCATCAAACTACTAGCCTTAATTTCTTTCATGAGCTCCTACTCATGAATCATCCTTTATTGTAAATACTTTTAAAGATTTTCTCTTTCTCTTCTCTCTATGATTCCTAGATCCCATGGTATTCTCAAGAGTGATTGTATTATTTTAGTATGCTCCTCAAATGAATAAATTTCATCCTTCTTAATATCAATCTTTCATTTTGATTCTGATTCACTTATACCTTCACATATAGTAAACATATTAGAGAAAACAATCTCTCCTTCATACTCCTTATTCCATCCCTTTGCATTGCTTTGTTCTTTGGTCTTCTCCTAATTTTTACTATCATAATAGACTTAAATATGTCCATTCCCATTCTCTACTTGCCATATACTCTCTGTGTTCTTTATTGAATTCAAAGCATCATCATTGCCTTATTCATTATTCATACTATTACTCTCTTTAGTATTTTCCACATGCGTTAACAATTTTGTTTTCTTCAACTTATTCTGCTCCTATTTTGACTTTTGTCTTCTTTATCCATTTTGATATTCACCAATTATTCTCTTGGACCATTGATCAACAACCTCTAAAAATACTTTAATTTTATTCAATTTTAAATTCTCTTTACCATTTTGAGACCATATTTGAATGTATTATATATCTCTAACCTAATTATAAGACCAAGCAACATTCTCTAAGTTGATCTAAACTTCTTGTTCAATCATAAATCTTGATTTCTATCTTAGTATCTCAAAGACTACAAACTTTTCCCCCTGTGTCTATATCCTATTCCATATCCTTTGTTTTGGCCTTCATCTCTTTGTCATTTCTCATATATTCCTTCTTGTTGGTTATTGCTCTATTGTGGGTTCCTTGACCACCTTGAAACTCTCCAAGTATAGGCTCTCTCTTCAATGTTGTTATGTTCAGCTTGAATTCTTTCTTGTCATTTACTTGCATTAACTTGTTCTCTTTTCTTGCCTTAACAAATTGAAATCTGAGATCACTATCACAAATATGAGGTATTTCATTAATTGATCTCTTTACATACATCCATAGTTTACCCAATGCTTGCTCTGGGTTGGGTATCCTTGTGTTTGACCTTATCACCTCAATTGGTTAACATTGAGAAAGTGTCAAAAATGTTCCTTCTCCATTAGATGACTATTTATGACCTTTAAAGGTATGTACCTATAACCTCCTTTCCCAACATATGAAAGTGATCTCTAAGTCTTCTTGTTTGTTTGGATTCATCCTTTTACAAACTATTTTAAACAAATATTATTTTAAGGTTATTTTCACTTCATGAGCCACTTGTTTCTCCTAGTGATAAAATGAAACAATGTATGACAAGGTCTTACCATCAAATGGATGACTTATCCCAAGTGGTTGTGAGCTCCAATTCATCATGGTTTTCATGGAGTAAGGATGAACTAAACTTTGTTATTTTACCATCACCTTTGCTTTATTATCATAGCTCATGAGACCTTGAAAGTCTTCTTTGTTCCACACTTCCTCTAGTTTGAATTGAGATAAATCCTTCCTTACACTTATCTTATCCTCAATATGGTCTTATTGACTCTCAAATACTGCTCCTTTAGAATCATCTTGAAATGATATGCTAGAATGAAAACTTAATATGGTATAGCTCCTTCTAGAACCTTGTTTGAAAGTTCCAAGTCTTCTTCATCCTTGAATTTATATTATTCTCCTTCATGGTTCTTATGATATCCTTCATACTAACCTATAGTTATTTGAAATATCACCATACCACCATCTAGCTCAAAATCAGTTACTTGTTGCCTTGGTTCTAGAAACTCCACTTTTTCTTTGTCTTTCTCTTTAACATTTTGATTTGAATCCACTATGTATGCCTCCATATCCTTAATGGCATACTATTTATCTTATTCATTTTAGCTTATCATTTTCATTGACTTCCTTTCAGCTGCTAGGATGTCTTCTTCAACTCTTAGGAGGTCCAAATTATTTGTCTCCTACTTGGTCTATTGTATAAACATCTCCTTTTCTACTGTATACCCTGTTATATCTTCTTTTTCAACTTTACCTTCATCTTAAAAAGACTTTGTAACTATTATTTCAACATCTTCTTGAACTTCATATTCATTTAGTGTCAAATCATCCAACTGCATATCATATTCCTTAATAACTTTAAGTGATTCATCTTCACTTGTAATTTCTATGAATTTATCCATTAGCTCAATTATCTCCTTATTGTATCTTCATCAATTAGTAAATTAGTATATTCATTAAAAATGGTATTTATAATAATACCTTGAGGCCATTTGTTCTATTAAAAAAAATTGGCTCAAACATGTCTCTGCTATACCTTCAATGAGGCATTGTGCTTCTTTGACAAGAATTTCTCCACTCTCAGGATAACAAATCACTATATTCCCATATTTTGTTGTACAATCAACTTCTTCTTCATCATCATAAGCATGATGGTCATGCTTGTCTTTCTTCACACCTTCAAGGTTCATGCCCTCAATTTGGTCTTATCTTTCATTTTCCTCTATTTCAGTGTTCGCATATGACAAGACATAATCATATTGAAAACTTAGAGGCTTGCTTGCCTCTTTCTCATTTACCTTAGGTTGTTTTACCAATACCCTTAACTATTTTCTCAATTGGATAGCTTTTTGTTTTCTTTTTCTCTTTTCCATGAAATCTTTGAGAGCCCACTGAATTCTTTTCCTAATTCTTACCTCAAATCTTTGTCTTGACTCCTCCAAGACTTGTGTTATCCTATCCAAAATTACTCTCATCACAGTTGTTTCCTTCTCTACATCCATCTCCTTCATAAAATTTTCACCTAGTTTTTTGTGGCAAATTTAATTATCTAAGCCTTTCATCTCTCTCTATCTTTTCTCTTCACTCTTACCTTCTCTTTATGCTTTAGGCCTCACTTGGACCTACCTCTCCTTAACAAGTTTAACCTGTTTGCCTCTTAGGACCTTACTTGGGTATCTTCTCCTTCTAGTCTTTTGCTTGAGACTAGTAGTTTATTATCTAAGATCTCCTTGAGCTTACAAAAGTTCTCTTTCTATCTACAAAGCCTATATGGCTTTAGGGATTTATTGACACACCAATATTTTACTTTCTTTCCCTTAAGGTTTTGAAAACCTTTCATTTTTCCTCTCTTTCTCTTGAGATCACTATCTCACCTTGAAACTTCTCACTACAATCAATATAGCCTATTTTTGTTTTAACAAATCATAAGCCAACTCAAAACTTGGTCAGGGGATTTATCTATTCTTTGTCTAAATCCTTTCACTAGTTCCACCAATTATTTACCACAACTCTTTATTTTCCTTCTTCCTTGTAACTTGATTATTCAACATTTGAACAACATCAAAGCTTAACCTCAATCATCAATATTTATACCACTTGGTCATCTTACCAAGATATTTTCTTGATATGATACCAACTAGATGCAAACCAAAATAACCATCATTACAAAAAAAATGAAATGGAACAACATATACTTGCCTTTTGTTTTCATCTAGCTGTGATCTCTTCAATGTTAGCCTTATATTTAACATCCCTGAGCTCTCTCAATGTTCATTGTACCTTGATAGGGATAATTCAACTCACCATTAGGTTATTTATTCTTCTCTTCACTTTCATCACACCAAAAAGACCAAAACAAAACTTATTTCTCTTATAGCCCTCCTAAAACACAAAGGTTGTAGTATAGAACAATTTACTAGGAGATAAGACTAATTACACACTTTTTTGACTACCCTTTATCCTCTTATTACTTCACATAAAGTTGCATGCTCTAATATATAATCATACTTCTCATTACCCTACTCCTCCCTATGATTACATATTATCTCACATGCAGACTATTAACCCAAGTTATCCTATTTGAGACCATTTACATGCTTGGACACTTCCCTAGCCTATTTTTCACCCCTCTAGGTGTTCCCCATAGTATCTTAGAATTTTTTCTCACTGACAGACCCTTCAGATGCCTCTTAGATCCCTTCCAAAGCCTTGTTGATCATTTAGGATGGGCAGTTGACCCAAACCATGGCTTATGGGGCTAACCCCTAGCCTAGGCTGCATGATACCCCCTAAGCCATGGAATAGGCCATATCCCAGCCAAAATGCATGTTTTTGGGCCTCCAATGGCCATAAATGGGCAGATTTGGGTCTAGTTGGCTCTTGGGTTCCCTATATCACTCCATTTCATTCTTTTGGGTCAATCTTCTTCACTCTCTTTTCTCTCACACCTTATTGAATCCATATTGATTTAATCTTGGTGATCTTGAGCTTACATGGTGATAGAGGATCACCTAAACACTTGCATAGTGAATTGAAGACTCCATTATTTCTTCTAGTTGGTATTACTTCCTTGTGGCTTGCTCCTATCTTCTAAAATTGGCACTACACCTGATTTGTGCACTTGGCTTGGGATCTCACATTGTTACACACTCTTTCTTCACCTTCTCTTTGATTATGGCCATTGGTTTGGAAAAGGCACTCCAATGCAACGCAATCTTCCTCCATAGTTGAATCAAACTTAGACACCTAATTGGTAGAGCTAATGCATTATTATTTTGAGATTTATATGAGGGAACTTTTCTATGAAAAGTAAAACTTCATAATTATAGTGTAGTGTGTATTCTAGGGTTTAGTGTTTTTATGCTAAGTTTATCTTCATTTGAACATGTACTAGAGTAGATTTTGAAGTTTATGCATCCTCTCAACCTTGAAAACATCTTTCACCCTTTGAAAAGGTCTTTATTGCATAGGATTGATTAATTTTTGAATCATCTCATTGTTTTTTGAATGTTCTTGTGTTCAATTAACTTAGTTTACTTGCTTAAAAATGGCATTCCCTTTGTTAAGGTTAGCTATCACATATTAGAGATAGTTTTGTTTGAAAAAAGGCATTAGCTTAGGTTTTGAAAGTGCATGTTCTATCTCTCTCTCTTTCTTTATTACTTTTGAAAATGCCATTTCCCTTCCAAAATAATCTTTCAATTGGTAGAATTTCATGCTCTTAAAATGCATTTCTTGCTTGGTAAAGCTCTTTTTTTCAAGTAGTTTACGTTATTACTCTTTAATCATTGAATTATATCCCGTAGGTGCTTGTTTTACTATGTTTATACCTATTAGAGATATTTGCATATTTTGTGTACTTGATTATATTAGCTAACCTATTTTATGAGTCTGTCTATAGTTTGGTGCAAGCCAATAAACTGGATAGCCTCTATAAATCTCAAGTATCCCATAACTTCCTTGAGCCTATTATCCTTCTAGGTGTTTACTTAAGTACCCTATGCACCACATGCCAAACCTTAGTGGATCTTTTTAGATTATTGAAGCTACATTCTAGCATGACCTGTGGGACCTCACATATGGTCTCATGATAGTTCTAACCTATTTAGAGCTCTCTGAGCCAATTCCCATCTAATAAATACAAGGCTTTAATTTCAATTGTGTTTTGGATCTCACCCTAATTATTTTATCCTACGTTAGTTTTGTGTCTGTCTCCCTACTAGGTTCTTCACATTTTATCTCTTCTATTTTTTTCCTAGTTACTCTTGCTTCACCACCTCCATGGTCGACCTCTCATATCTAGGATGCTTTTCCCACTATGTTCAAGGTCTCAGCCCTGAGTTCACTCATGAATAGAATGCAATTTTAATGGAATGACATAGAACCCCTAGAGTCTTTGACATGACCTTGCCTTAGGACCAAGGCCTACCAATATCTTGAAAAGAACCAAATTAGTAAGTTTACAACCAATCGACTCGGTCGCCTTTCCACTAGTCTGATCTTTGATTATTTGAAAATGATTCCCCTCACCCTCAAACCACTTTTCATTCACCTATTCAAGGTGAAGATGACCCACTTTCATGACTGAGGCCTGACGATATATGTGTAATCATTGATGATTGACATAGGTGGTTTCATGTGAATGAATAACACCATTCTCCCCTAGGAGTATGTCGCATGCTTCCTCTAAAGATAGAGATCATACCCAGCCTAGTTCAAATGCGTTAACTAATTCTAACCCAAGTCCCATACCTCTTTCTTGATAAGGGACTATGCATCAAGAACCCCCTTATGTCTATGTTGAGAGATACAAACATTTTAACTCGATGAGGCATCCACCTCATGTGGATTCCTCCCATCTTCCTATCCCCTCCTTTAGAGTCTTAGATGAGTGTGTTGATTTTGACCACCACTTATAGATTAGAGACCATTGGGATGCTTATATTAAACATTAGTACCCTCATGTAGACCCTCATCTTGTGGCACATGGTTAGCATGATAGATACCTAGGTCACCATGATCATCTCTTTGGGAATGCCACATCATCTCATCATCCCCATAGGGAATGATACATATCTAGTGGTCATTCTATAGCCCTTGATTGGGAGGATATCCATTGTGAGCATCTCCCAAATCAAAAGCCACCTCAACATCATCTCCCTCACAACTATGGTTGTGATGAGTCTTCCTAGTGTAGGAAACATCATGACCTCCATGAGCCTCTTTAGGTTTCTCATCTTTAACCCGCTATCAATTGTGCCTATGACGATCTTTGTAGGAATTATATATCCCCTGAACTATATGTTATTACCCTTCCTAATCTTATCCCAAAATGACCTAAGTTCAATGGGACTTGATACATTAGTCCTAAAGAGAATATCATGGTATTTATGATGGTGTATATGGATTAGGAACAAGATGAAGGCATGATGTTGAAGATATTCACCCACTCCCTATGAGCTAAATCTTTAGCTTGGTTCCATAATTTACAACTAGATTCTCTTTCTAGCTTTTAGTTCCTTCTATATGACTTCCTCTAGTACATTGATATCTCCAAACCATTTAACCTCAACATCTGATTGCTTACCTCCATAGTGTAGGCCAAAGGTGAGTCAAACTTTGACTTCATATGTAGTTGGTATTTAATCATCCATATGTGTAGGATAAGGTTCTTAGATGATCAAATTTATAATACATTCACATGAATATTGAGGTAGGAGGTTCACCTTGAGGTCCTCAAGCATGAACCCACCTCTTATGATGATGTTTTTAATGAGTGTCTAAAAATTGATGTCTTCAAGGTTCATGTGGGCATTCATCCTGTGCCGACTGAAAAGTCATCCTCTTTATGCAATCACAACCGCAATGCATATTAGGAATACATATAGAAATTAATGCAAAGTAATTTTAAAAAATCTCAATAATATAGATATAAATAGAGATGCATAAAGAATATAAATAAACATGCACAACAAGAAGACCAAATTTAACATGCCTCACCCAATGTGGGATACATCCACCAAGAAATACTTGCTGAGATTTTATTATAAGCCACAAGAGTAAAATCCACTCTTATATCTATCTTCTCATAATTAAAATGCACAAATATTGTTTGGAGTTGTGCTTAACAAACCCTTATAAATTCACACTCTTTGTTCTTCCTTCTCAAACCCTTGTTCTCATGATGTATTACCTACCGAATATCTATCTATACATAATACCTAAACATAGTGGTTTTTTAAATAATGGTTACCAAAACCATGGGCCAAGTCAACCTAAAATGGTTCCCCATTAAGGGGGTCTCAAAATATTTTTAGGGGATACCACACTTGAACCCCCATTTGTTAGGGGTTGCTATCCCAAACCCCTGCCTGGGGCCCAACCTGACTCTAAACCCTAATGAGAATACATAAAGAGTGTAAAATACATTTTAAATGTACAATATTTTAAATACATTGTAATTTAGAAATAGGCTCCACAACACAACAATACAACCAGTGATGGTGTCACTAATTCTCCTATTGAAAATAAGGATAAAAAGGATAGCCATGAGTCAATTCTCTAAGCAAGAGGCCAACTAAAAATAAGGCCCCTAAAAATAACATTGTAAGACAGTAAATGATGTACCCTTACAACA
The DNA here is from genome assembly GCA_037957365.1 of Torreya grandis. Taxonomy (NCBI): domain Eukaryota; kingdom Viridiplantae; phylum Streptophyta; class Pinopsida; order Cupressales; family Taxaceae; genus Torreya; species Torreya grandis. The sequence continues at coordinate 2,026,170 of JARHVA010000324.1, forward strand.
TCACAAATTTATGTAACTTTCATTAGATAGAGGGTCATGATGATAAGAATTGTGTCACCCAAATGTCTGGTGCCAAAGTCTCGCTAGCCCCTCAGAACTCTCCACTTACAAAGCCCAACAACAAGTTGAATATGTTCAAGGAGCCTTTTCCTAACCATGAAAATTGAAAGAAGAAGAGGAATAATAAATTTAAGGCTAAGGCCCATTCCTCTCCTTCTTACATTTCTACCTCGTATGGTTCCTCTTCCCTAGCTAACCCAAAAGGGAAAGCCAAATGCAAGAGTAGAAAGGCCATTATTGATATCGACATAGCCTCTACTGGGTATGAGTACTTTATCAACATGCACTCAGTTAAAGCCACTGACCCCTTTGGATATGATAGTGGTACAAGGCCCTCAAGCCAGCCTATGGGGGACAGGGAATCCCAAATTTAGATTTAATCTTCAACATAACATCCCTCCCTAGGCTAGGCAACATTCGTACTCCTTCATGGAGGAGTTATAGGGCCTCTTGATCAGAATATCCATATGGGACCTACTTTATCTTTTCCCTAAGTAAAGTGGATTCATCTTTGACAAGCTTGGTCTCTCTCATGAAGGTCTATTATGGGATGATGTGTATGTTTTATTCAAATCTGACATCCCCAATCACCCTCATCCTCCCATGTTGTCTTTCAACCCTACCTCCTTGTCAGATGCTTCAGTTCTTACAAAGAGGTATAGGTTCCCACTCTACATTGAGACCTCAATCAATGTTTGACATATCAAGAGATGCATCATTAATAATGGATCCACATTAAACATAATACACCTGTGTGTATTCAATGAGCTTAAAATTAGTTGAAACAAACTCTCTAATTCTCGCCATAACTGTGTTGGTTTCAACAAAAACATAGTTACATTGGTGGGAAATATGAAGCTTTGTGTCAATTCTAGACATAAGATAGTTAGGATCAATTTTTGTGTGCTAGACCTAGATCTCTCATACATCATAATCTTTGGTTATCCCTGGATGGCTACCATGCAAGCCATCATGTTGGTAAAATTTCTTATGGTCTAGTTTGCGCATGAAGGTGAGGTTCATACCTTGAAGTCTGACATATATCCTTGGGCATTTTTTATGCTAAGACAAATCCCTCTACCAAGTCTTTGGATATCTCCTCATGGGGTCATATGGATTCACACAAGGTCCCCACCTCTGAATCTTACTTTCTCAAGGATGAATGTTTTCATTCGACTAAGTATTGATTAGTGTTCACTCCTTATATATCTTGTATACATTCTCCAATGCCCTCTCTCACCCCTTGATGTCAGGTTGGCTCTTCCCTTCTTAGACACCTATTTCAATATGTCTCCCTAAATGTCAAGCTTCCCCTCTCATCATGATTCTCCCATCAGAGTATCAACTCTCTCAATGCATCTCCCATAGAGATTGCTAGAGTTATTATATTTGATCTTGATTGTTATTTCATCCATGTTATGACACATAACCTATTCAAGGAGAGAATGACATACATCAAGCTCATGAAAGCTTATCATGAGAAATTCCACCCTCTTGATCATCTAGGTTTGGAAATTTCATTCTCTGATCACTCAATTCTTGGCATCCCTATAGTGTATGTGATGTTAGTTGAGCCTGAGGAGTTAGACTAATTATTCCCTCCTATTATTGAGTGCTTTGAGGAAGGCAATGCCATGGATATTTAAGTATCCATATATGTCAACCTCAGCACCCCTATAAGGCCAAATATCGTTAAGGTTAGCACTAACCTTACTAAAAAGGAATGGGATGTTTTGGTTGCCTTTTTACACAAATTTTGGATGTATTCACTTGGGAATACACTGATATACAGGGAATGGACCCTGATGTCATTCTCCATAACCTCATTATGGACAATGAGGCCCATCTCATTCTCCAAAAAAAATGACTAATGGTGGTCAAAGTCTCCCAATTAGTTAAGGCTAAAATCAAAAAGCTCATCTAAGTTAGTTTCATCACTGTCATTAACTACCCATGATGAGTTGCGAACATCATCCCTATTCTCAAAAATAATAGGGCCATTCACATTTGTATCAACTTTAAATATCTCAACTTGGATTTACCAAAGGAATAATTCCAATGTCTTTGATCAACCAAATTATGGATTCCATGGTTGGTTTTGAGATCATGTCCCTCATGGATGGTTTCTTAGGGTAAAACCAAATCTAGATTACACCTAAAGACCAACATTCAATGACATTCACTACCCCATGGGGTAATTTTTGTTATGCCATCATGCCTTTTATCCTAAATAAAGTTGGGGCCACATATCATCATGCCATGACCCACATTTTTGATGACCTCATCCATAAGATCATGGAGTAATATATTGATGACCTCCTTGATAAATCTTACAAGCAAGATGAGCATGTGTGAAACCTCATAATCATATTTGAGTGTCTCAGGGAGTATCACATCAGCCTCAACCCTGAGAAGTTTATTTTTGGCATCTTAGCTAAAAATTTCCTTGGCTTCCTCATTTCTCAATGAGACATCAAAGTAGATCCTGATAAGATCAAAGTGATTGTTGAGATGCCTCCCCCATAAAACCTCATCTATTTGTAGTCTTTCCTTGAAAGACTCTACTTAGACATTTCCTCAAGGAGTATGTGCACAAATCCATACCCATCATGTGTCTATTACGTAAGAATGCCCCATTATTTTGGTCCCATAATATCCAAGTGGATTTTGAGGATTTGAAGTGTATGCTTCACAACCCTCTTATCTTGATGGCACCTATCAAGGGTCACGAGTTCATCTTGCATAACTTTGTCACTAATCTTTCCATCAGGGGCATGTTATGTCAAAAGGATGATGCTTGTAGAGAGAGGGATGTTTACTACATCTATCATATACTAGTTGACCTTGAGCTTAACTACTCTAATGTTGAGAAGCAATGTCTCACCCTCATTTCTGACATGAAGAAGTTGCAACATTACATGTTGGGTCAAACCACCAATTTAATTATCCAGTCAAATTCACTCTACTATTTTATAGATAAGACACATCAGGTAGGTAGAAACATGAGGTGGATCATGTTTTTTCAATATTTAAACCTCTGCATCATTAACCAAAAGTATAAAAAGGGCTTAGTAGTAGCCAAACAACTTACTGAATTCCTACTACCTAAACCTAGTGAGGAGTTGGTTGATGATGCCTTCCCTGATGAGATGGTCTACTTAGTAGATCAGAGAGAGGTTTATGATTATGATTGGTATCAGGACATCATATGATACCTTGAAACCAAATCTTACCCTATTTATTCTCCTTTTTAGGAATGCTTTAGGATCTAAGAGCTTGCCATTTGCTATGTCATCATAAGTGGTGTCTTATTCAAGATAGCTCTTGATGGCATTTTGATGCAATGTCTTGCCCCTAAGGAAACCTATCTTACATTAGAGGAGTCTCATGAGAGTTTATATGGTGGCCACCCAAGAGGGCAAGCCACCACTCAATTTATTATCAATATGGGCTACTACTAGCCCACTCTTATTAAGGATGCCATTTGATATGCCAAGATGTGTAAGATCTACTAGTTCACTGGGGATGTTATTAGTGCCCCTGTGGGCCTCTTGCATTTTGTTTTAGACCCTTGGTTGTTCTCATTTTAGGCTCTCAACTTTGTTGGTGAGTTTAAACTTTCCTCCTCTAATGGACACTGTTGGTTCTTCACTGCCACTAATTACTTCATAAAGTGGGTTGAGGCCATACCCGTTAATGGCATGAGCAGGAATACCATCACCAATTTTATCCTGAACCAGCTCATTTGTAGGTTTAAGGTCCCCATCATGATCATGGTTTATATGGCCTAGCTCTAAATCCCTAAGATGTGAAAGCTCATTGAATGCTTTGATTTCTTACTCCTTTTCTCCTCCACCCATTACCCCAAGGGTAATGGGAAAATTGAATCTTCAAACAAGATGTTGAAGAAGATTTTCCTTGATACCATTGCCCAATCCAGGTGTGACTAACATCTCATGCTCTATATAAATGTCTATACCATTACCCAATCAAGTTTTTATATGTCCATCGGTTCAACCCTATATGCACTCATATACAGGTCTAAGGTTTCCCTACATCTAGAGGTCTTAATCTCTTCTCTATAGGTTAAGATATTTAGGTCACTATCTAATGAGTAAAAACATTCTCCTCACCTCCCTGAGCTTGAGTAGTTGGATGAGCACTGCATTGATGCTCCTGAACACATTCATGTTTATCAACATCACCAACATTACTAGTTTAATCCATTCAGAGTAGGTGACATGGTCCTTATTTTTGATTAAAATCACTAAAAGAAGGGTAAATTCACTCACAAGTGCTTTGTCCCTTTCATGATTACCACCTCTTTTAAAAATAATGCTATCATCTCTCCATGCTTGAGGAAAAAACCCTATAGCACCCAATCAATGGGTTATGCCTCAATATGCTCCATGTCTAGGGCACATGCGACCATCCTAAGAAACCTACCTATGATGGTATGATAGATCTTTCCCATCTCTCGTACCACTAACCTTCATTCCCCCTGTATATGTGTGTGCATGTGGGTTATTTATTAGTAATTATTACTATCTAATCACATGTATCTAGTAGTTTATCTTAGATGAAGCATACAAATCACACAAAAAATCATATGCATGTGTTAACAATGAGAAATGACTGTATATATATCACAAAAAATACATAAGTTTCTCTAGGTACTGTTGACTAATTTTTACCCCCAAGGTCAAAATTTAAACTCCTATAGGTGAAAAATTGAGTGTCATGTTTTGATAATATTGTTCATAGCTGTGTCATGCTTTAATAGCCTTCAAAGAGTCTTCATAAATCCTTATTAGCATTGTTTAAGGTTTATTTGTATAAATTAAGGTAAGGTCTTGTTATGGTTTGTAGTGGTATAGCCATGTCATGGAGTGATTAAACTTAGTAAATAAATGTCATAGGTTTTTAGGAGTTTCCCAAAGTCATTTAATGCCTTAATCATTTTATAATAATGTTTCATGGTGATTTGAAGACTGTAAGGCTCATTTATGAACTTTAAGGTAGTGTTTTATAAGGGAAAGATGATTTTTGATAAATTTCATGTATAACCAATATTTAAAATGCAAAAAATCCATACAACACTCTTTATAAAATCCTTGGAGTTGTTATACATCTTTCTTACATTTTAGGATGTCAGATGGAAGTTAGAATCTTGAATTTCAATGCTTTAGAGGGGAATTTTGGCACTTGTATGGACTTCTTGAACTCACTTTCAAGTGAAAATAGTTTATTAGTGTCATTTTAAATTTTATGGGTCAAAATAAGGCATGGGAAGAAGTTTCAAGTCTCAAAATTGTAAAAAACTCTTCCTCTCTCCTATCTCTCTCTTCACAAGCTCATAAAGGCCATTTTTAGATGAATGGTACAAGATGTACCAATAGAGTTGGAGGCTAATATTTTGACTAGATTTGGGGACCCCTATGGGATTCCAATTAGTGTAATTGGTCATTTGATTGATCTTTATACTTTATGAACAATTGATAAGGAGCTAAGGTGCTTTTTTGGGACTCAAATTCCCATAGGCTGAGTTTTGTGAAATTCCCATGCAAGTGTGAACTCATTGGCTACATGAAATGAATTGGAATGGATTATCATAGGTCTATAAGTTTATTTTAAACTTTCATCCACCAGGTTGGCACATACATTTGGCAAAGAAAGTTACTCTCTTGCACAGTCTGTAAGTTGATTATCATGGTCTCTATTTGCTCCATGATTTGTAAAATTTGAAGGGGTGAAATGAAGGTCTTTATTAATTTTTTATTATCCTAAATGAAATTATAAATTCATCAAACACCCTCCATGCTAACCCCAACATCATTCTCTCCAAGTAATTTGCAATGTTCTCTCATTTGATGACTGTGTGTACAAGATGTGTGCATAAGAATGATTTAAAGAGGTTATAATTGTGTCTTTTCAAAGGAGTTTGAAGGTTTTGACTCCTTAATAATTTTTTTGAGATAATTAAGGAATGTATAATGCTTAATAATTCATGATTGGCATCTTTACAAAGTCGAAAGCATAAATAATGTAGACTTATAGGTTTGAATACATACAAGTTTGCATACCTGTAGGTTTACATTATGTTCTCATATGAAATACATTAGAATGTGTCTCCAAATAATTTTTAAATAATAAGTAATGAAATAAATATGGTAGCCTTATGATTGGGTAAGCATTAAAGACTAGTGGAAAAAAGGTGGTCTTCAGACCCAAGGTTAGAAGAACACAAACTGACCTACAAATTTACTTTGACGAATACACTTAGTTTTCAACTTGAGAAGAAGAAAAATGCATAGCAGTTACTTTTTAATGTGTAAATTAGATAATAAAAAATCATAAATTTCATTTGGGGTTAATAGAGAGACTCTTTTGTAACATTTATAGAAGAAGAATGAAGACCTATAGGTGACAAAACTGTAGGTCCCCATTGTGAACCAAAAAGGGCTAATTTCCATCAAAACAAGAGTATAGTTAATGCATGAATCAATGTAGATGCAAATATGGGACAATTAAAAATATATGGAAGTACCTGGTGTTTGAAAACCAATGAGAGTTGATGACTGAGTCTACAAGCTTTAGTACTCATACACATGGTCTGTGTATGGAGACAAAGAAATAGACATTTGAGGATGCTAAAAAATGGATAGTAGCCAAAGATAGTGAGAATGAACTTATATGAAGTTTTAATCCTCCAAAAATGCCATTATTTATTTGAGAAGACTAAAACTCAAGTTCAACATTCCAAATATTCTCATTGACCACCTACATCCACATGTTTGGAAAGTGCAAAGAGCAGTTGTGACTTTGGAGGGAGGTAGTGTTTTGGGTAGGTTGAAAAAGGTTCCAAACTCACAAGAGTATAAAAAGACATGGAGATGTTCATTTGTTGATAATTTAAGTATTACAACCCAAGGATTCACTCAAACTACCCCAAAGACTACCTATAGATCTGCTAGAGAGATCAGTCTAGCTTCAAGTTGAAGAGCGAAGGAAGAGTTCATGAAAGAGCATTGGAGTCTAACTTAGATTATAAAATAGCTTAAATAATTCATTGAAAGTAAATTGAAATAAGGGAGAGTTCAAAGATAAAATAACTTAGCAATTTCACCAAAATCCTGCACACACAGTTCATGAGCACCTATAGGTTGCTAAAGTAAAAAGGCTAGTTATATGCTTGAGTAAAAAAGGTCACCTATAGTCAATGATATGGGAATTTGGGTGGAAGTAATAGATATTCCCTAAGAATAATTAAAATCCAAAGGGGCCTAAATAAGATTCACTAGAAATGATTGTCTACAAATCTCTCTAAAACCCTATCTACACAGTTAATACAAGCTACATGCATGCTTACCTAGTCATGAGAGATACTTGTCTATTCTAAAGGAAACAATGGTATAAGATGAGGTTAAATAATCTAAAAATGGTTTCATAGTGATAAAATAACTACATGGAACCCTCAGACTCATCAAAAGACAAATCTAATGATGATAAGCTCTGTTCTAGGCCAAACAAGCCTAACTACACACACAATCCTACAAGGGCAATCATGAGAAGGTATTTAGTTGGAGTTGAGATGATAACATTGAGTAATCTAAGGAGGTGATATTAATCTCAAATAAGAATTTAATGAAGTATTAAATCTTACAATAGATAAGAAAATTCTCGAACATAGTCATCTAGTGTCACTAGCATTGACTTGCTCAAGAACCCTAACATGAGTTGATGAAGGATATAGCAGGGTTGGGGAAGAAATGTGATAATATAATAATGTAATTATGTCATGGTGGATGTCTTAGACCTATTAAGGTCATTTTAAACTCAAAATTAGACTCAGAACACCACCTATAGTCTGCTAGTTTGAGGGTCTCCTAAACATGTTCATATCTCCCATGAAATAAAACATGGTGGATAAAGATAATGGGAATAAGAGAATACCCCTATACACTCATTATTCATGGCATTTGGATGTTCAGCCATAGCCCATCCTTTATGAATCATCCTTAAGAGTGTAAGGCACTCAAAAGCTACTAAAACAAACTAGTTTCAACTCGATGAGAGAGAATATGTTTTTTATGCATCCAAATGAATTTAAAAAGCCTTGAAACAACATGGATGATGTCTAAAACTCCCTAGATCACCTCCCCATGCCATTGGTTGGTACTTGAAAGGTATAGGTGTATGAAAAAGGACCAAAGAAGGTTGTTTCAAGTTATTTTAGAGGTTTATACAAGGTGTCAGGAGATCAAAATTGACATGGAGGATCATTAGGAGGTTATTAAATTGAAACACATGTTTAATTGAGGTTGAAAATGTGTGGGAATCCCATGGAGCCAAAATTCAGTCTCTAGGTAGGAAGGCCTAATTAAGACCTAGTTATGAGATAGAAAGGCACTTCCACTAAAATTTTGGACATGAAATTTGACATGAAGTTGTAAAGGGATATTGGGTCTTCAAATATGGGTTTATTTTCTCAAGAACCTCTATACATTATTATACACAAGGAAGTTTACACATTTTTAGGGCTATAAGGAATGAAGCCAAATGAGGCCTTTTAGTGCAAAAAAAATCCTTGAGGGTAGTTTGAGACCTCAAAATGAGTTTTTGAAAGTCTTATATGATGTGGATAGGCCATCCATGGAGAGAGAATGAGTTAGATAAGATGAATTAAAGTTTTGACACTTGTAAGCAAGATTGGCCTAGTGAGATGAAGAGACTTCTAAACACCTAGCAAGAGAAGGAGGTGATATGTCAAGAGGAAACTTTAGAGATCAGTTGAAAGGTGTAAAATCAAAGAAAATATGCAACTAAACATGACCAAATAATTAATAATGCCACTTGTCATTCCACAAGATAAGATAAAGGGCAGTTTTGAAGAGCTAAGTAAGGTGTCAAGCAAAGTTTGAAACTTCCACACATCTTGGAGTAGAAGAGCATCTTTAAAAGACTAAATTATATTTTAAGACCTAATAGGGCATTCATACCTTCTTATTGTAACTCCTTTTGGACAATTCTCTCTCTCTCTCTCTCTCTCTCTCTCTCTCTCTCTCTCTCTCTCTCTCTCTCTCTCTCTCTCTCTCTCTCTCTCTCTCTCTCTCTCTCTCTCTCTCTCTCTATGTTGAGCCTTAATTGGATAAGTTTATGTCCTCCACTTGGGTATGGTTCTTAATTGGATAAGTTTCTATCCTCCACTTGGGTATGGTGAATCCCTACCCATTTACATCCTTTAATTAATGAGAATAGTCTAGTTTTACCTTCTCCATTGACTGGTTTCAATATGCATGTTTGATCAGTTGATTTTGTTAAGTGATAGTCTTGATTCATTGGCATAGTTGTCCTTGTGTAGCAATCATGTTCAGTTTAGAACCCTTTATGTAGGTCTATTAAAGTTTCCAAATGGATTGTGTAGGGTTTTAGTGAGTATTCTTTTCATTAGTGCCATTTCATGACCTCTTGACTAGTCCTCCTAGATCAAGCTTGCTTCACAAACCTTCATGAGAAACATTGATGTAGAGAGGTAGATTCAGATTAGTGTCATGTGAAGGTTAGTCTATTATTTGAAGTTTATTTATAGTTGGTTGGTAGTGATCATGTATATTTGGTGAATAACCTCCATTAGAGTAGATTTTTATCCTTTTTCCTAGCAAGTAGTAGATTAGTGTTTGAGCATAAGTGATTCATCAAGGGGAGCTATCCCTTTAACCTAGATATTCACCTCTCCAATAGGGTACCCACAAACTTGAGGTGTTTCCATGTTACATAAAATTTATAAGGCATGAACTACCTTCCAAAGGGTGCAACTTTGATTGATAACATGCACATCACATGGCTTCCTCTGAGCTTGGAATCATAGTCCCCAAAATTTCCACAAGTGTGGTTATATATATGATACTCCTAGTCACCCTATGACTAGGCTCTCTATCTAAAGTAGTCATACTCAGGTTGTATATCTCAGTCTCTACCTCTCAACTATTTAATCCAAGGTCTCCTCTAAGGCATTCAACTAGTCTACCCTATCCCCAGGTGCCTCTAATCCTCTGGCCTACTCCTGGGCTATCTCAGCCCATAATCAATCATTCTTAGCCTTTGTTCAAGCTAGTTGTACCTCGACCTATGTCATAGTTTCCTCATGTCATGTTGCCTTTACCTCTAGCTATCACATATGGTGCCATAATCTTGTTAGCTTAATTGATGCTCACACACCTACCCTTTAATAACAAGTGTGTGGCTCTACCCCTATCAGTACATGTGGCACCTTATAAGTGTTTGGTGTTGCTACCCCATCAAGGAATAACTCCCTTAATAGTAGATCCACTGGGACCCAATCCAACTGGGTTAGTTTCCTACACACACAAAATAAATATGTTAGTCACATGTTAGCTCTCACTAAAGGATAAGAATTGTAAATTCAAGTGTTATCTCAAAAATACACTTTTATTATAAGGTCATGACCCCAATATTTGAGGTCCTCCTACTATTCATACTCCTCTTGGTAGTGGTGGTGGACCCAATTATGTTTACCTCTCCCCATTATGGGTTCCCTATCCATACCTTGGTCACACTCCCTACCTGGCTCTAATTGGCTTAGGTTGTGCCCATCACTCTTGTACCACCATAGCCTGTCACCCTAGATGCTAGTATGGTCCTTGTAGGCCTTAGAACTTGTCCTGACCTATGTAGGCCTCCACTCTAGCATACTTTAACTACACTGCTAACCTGTATGGATCCTATATGTAGTAGTCTACTACATATCAATCTATGGTGGCTCACATATGGCCCATCTTGTCCATGAACCATGTGGCCCATGTTTCATCCTCTACTAGCACATAATACACCTCACCACCCCATGGTATCCTCAATCAGGTCAATGGGAATATCTCATACACTCATGACAATAATGGGCTCAACTAGGTCATCCCCCTACCCTTTTGTGGTGGATGTGATCCAACTATTATTATAGTCCTCCCAAGATGTATTGGTGGCATGCATACGTCTACCCACCCTCTACTCTCTAGGCAATGTTTGTCCATGATAGTGGTATCCTCCTTATGCTTTGGCCAGCATAGACATGATGCTCATTATCACCATCCATAATTATGGGATCTTATGAGGTCTCTAAGTGATATGCACCCTATGTTTATTTTTCTCCCTATGAGGTCCCACCAAATAGAGCTCTAATACTATGGTATCCTATACCTATGGTAGCTCTATCTCTTTCCATGTAGACTCTACTTCATAAATATGGTAAATGTCCCCTATGATTAGGACAACCTCCAGCTTCAGTACTAGTTAAAACACATGCCTCTTAGGTACCCCTATAGTCACCAATACATTCACTAGGTCTCTATAATAATACATGGATGATACCTATGTCAGCCATCATATTCCTACACTTCACAAGTGATATTGGTCCTCTTTAATAAGAGAGTCAGCCTCCTCAGCCAACCATACTGATACTCTCTCATGGTTAGTCACCTCATAGGGTCTCTCTCCTAATGGAAGTCACTCACCTACCTATGAAGACTCTCCCTCCTTCAACACACTAACTCCTCCTCATGTCTATAAAACCAAGCAACATGAAAATAGATCATTCATGCAAGTAGTGAAATAAGAAAAACATGTTAAGACAAGATCACAGACATTTTTTCTTGCTTCCTCTCTCTTGAGCCTCTCTAGGCCTCTTTTGGCCCCTTTCTAGCCAAAGCCATAGCTTTTTGGGCTAAACTATGACCTGGCAGTGGGCCACACCACAGGTTTACCTAGGCAGGTCATGGCCTAGGCCATGGCATTTGAGAAAGCCCCAAGGCTTCCCAAAACTCCTTCCCTAGGCCACTATTTAGATTTTAACTTAGATTGAAGAGTTACCATCTTCCTCCTAGTCATTTTGGCTAGTTGTTCTACTCGATTCATCTATTAAATTGATCAAAATTGGTTAAAATGCATGTAGGGCTTCCCAAATCCCAAAAATGACAAATTTTTGTGTGAAGGACCTACTCGGACCATCATGCACACATATAGTGTGTTCCTTGCATCCTCATAGGCTCTAGTTGGGTTTGGTATCATTTTGGATTTCCTTAGAGGTATGTAGACTAAAAATGAGTGTGAAAATGACTTTTTCACCTCTTTTCCTCTTTTCACCTTTATTTCTTGATTTTTGTGGGCCCCTTTTCAAGTCTTTTTGCCCTCTATTACATTTTAGATCATAAAACATCCATCTCAAGAGTTTCAACCCATTCTAAGCACTCCATTTATCTCTTAAAGCCTTTCTTAGGCCCATGTTTACCCATTTTTGGTCCTCAAGACCCCTTTTAGGTCCCCATTGGCATCCTAGGCATATTGTCCATGTCATGTGCCCCTAGGGATAGAAGTTGTTTGTTGTGCTTATTTTTGTTAGTCATTTTTCTATAATTATTCATTCAATTCATTTTAACTCTCATCTTTCTCTTTCACCATGGTTATTTCAGGTGGTGTTAGTTATTGGTTGTGATGGTTTGGGACTTGCACTGATCTCTACTGACTGATCTTCATCTTCTATAAACTTCCTACCACCTTCCCCCATCACCTCTTTCCTTAATTAGCATCAGTCAAACTACCTTGATTGTGACTTGATTTCATTCTCCACCTCCCTTATGTAGTTCACTTGACTTACCTTACCTTGAGATAGCCCTTCTGTAGCTTCTAGTCTTGAATCCTTGACCCTCATCATGGTGTACCACTCAGTGGTGATTCACATAGATGGTGACATTCAGGGCAACCAAAGACCTATCATTATGACTTGGGTCATCGATGATCCATGGGGCCATGAGCTTACTACAGCTAGTTTCTTTGTTACTAGTGAGATGAGTAACATCATTGAGTATCATGTGATTATTAGTGCCTTAATTGACATTCGTACATTGGGTATTTACTATGTGTAGTTATTCTCTAACTAGATCTCAGTTGTGTCTCAACTCACTAGTGTCTAGAGCATACTTTACTTTGAGTTTATCCCCCTTTTCAAGGTAGTGTATGATTTACTTTCCTCCTTTGAGGATGTACAAGTCAACCATATCCCTCACAAGGAAAACACTAGAGTTGACACTCTAGTTAATTTCATTCTAGATTTTACAATTTAATTTAATATCACTTGTGTCATTTCTATGTAGGGGCTAGAGTTGGATTTGGATTTGGATTATACAACATTTGTACTTCCACTCATGGATCACACCATCAACTTCTTCTACTACCATCCTTATCTGGTAAGTATAGGTAATGATCTCTTTTATCATTTTAGTTCTTGTCATTCTTTATTTTTATGTGGCTTAAAGGTACTACACATAACTCCTTGTTCATTTTAACATTGATTGCTTGTACCTCAAGGGCATATGTAATCTTACTTCTCATGACCCTACTCCTCTCTATGATTCATATCAGCTCAGATGTAGACTATTGACCTAGTTTATCTTATTTGAGATAATTTACATCCTTAGACACTTTTATAGCCTATTATGCACCCCTCTAAATAATACCCATACTCTCTTAGCCTTTTCATTCATTGGTAGACCTTTTTAACACCTCCCAGAGCCTTTCTATAGCTCTGTTAACCATACAATATGGGCAGTTGATCGAGGCCATAACTCATGGGGCTAACCCACAACTTAAACCACATGATACCCCCTAAGCTACAACCTAGGTTGCAGCCTAGCCAAAATGCATGTTTGGGTCTAGTTGGATCTTAGGTTCCCTATATCATTCCATTTCATCCTTTTGCTCATTATTCTTCACTCTCTTGGCTCTCACACCTTATTGAATCCCTCTTGATTCATTCTTGGTGCTCTTGAGCTTACATCATGATAGAGTATCCCCTACACACTTGCATATTGATTTGGAGACTCCATTACTGCTTCTAATTGATCTTGATTCCTTGTGGCTTTCTCTTAGATTATAAAATTCACATTGAACCTAATTTTTGTGTTTGGCTTGGGCTCTCACATTGATACACAATCTTGCTTCACCTTTTCCCTACTTGTGGAAAATTGGTTTGGACAAGGCTTTCCACTAAATCCTAGGCTTCTTCCATAGCTAAATCAAACTTGGACACCTAATTGGTAGAACATCTACATTATTATTTTGAGATTTATCTAAGGGAACTTTGCAATGCAAAGTGAAACTCCATTGTTGTAGTGTAGTGTGTATGTTAGGGTTTAGTGTTTTTGTACTAAGTTTAACTTCATTTGAACATGTATTAGAGTAGATTTTGAAATTTATGTATCCTATCAATATTAAAAACATATTTCCCCCTTTAAAAATGTCTTTAATTGTATAAGATTTCTTGATTTTGAATCACCTCATTTCTTTGTGAATGCTCTTATGTTCAATCAACGTAGTTTGCTTGATTAAAAATGGCATTCCCTTTGTTAAGGTTAGGTATCACATGCTAGAGATAGTTTTATTTGAAGAAATGCATTAGTTTTGGTTCTAAAAATGCATGATCTCTATCTCTTTCTCCTTATTGATTTTTAAAATGTCATTTCCCTTCCAGAATCATCTTTTAAGTGGTAGAATTGCATGCTCTTAAAATGCATTTCTTACTTGATAATGCTCTTTTGTTCAAGTAGTTTGCTTTCTCACTCTTCAATCATTGAATTATCTCCCTTAAATTATCACTTTACTATGGTTATACCCATTAGAGATACATTCATCCTTTGTGCACTTGATTGTGTTATCCCTAACCTACTTTATGATTTTGTCTATAGTTTGGTGCAAACTGGCAAACTAGATAGCCTCTATAGATCTCAAGTAGCCCATATCATCCTTGATCCTATTAACCTTTTAGGTGTTTACTTAAGTACCTTGTGTATCCCCTACCAAATCTTAGTGGATTTGTTTAGATTCTTGGAGCTTCACAATCCTCAAAGGAAGTTCACTTTTTTACCATGACTCCCTATCAATTAGGTCTTTTTTAAGACTAATACACTCATAGTTCATGGAAATTCTATCGTACAATCATGTATGGGTTTGAAACCTTAATATTCCTCTATATACTTTTAAATAACATATGATTCTAAATTTTTATGATTTTTGGTATGTTATAACTCAAGTCATTCAATATTCCATGTTTAAACCCTAAGTAAGGGTTACACAAGCCTGTGCAAGGCTGAGAGGAGATAAAATGGACTCTTTCAAATTTGTGGACACTTTAAACTCTCTTAAGACTTTAATAATGTTTTTTTATCTTCCCAAAACTTATCAAATAGCTATATGTGCCTGATCAAACTCAAATATGGCTTTAACAAGTAATATTTTAGAATTTTGACTGTAACAGGGGATTGTGTGTAGGTTTTATGGTAGTTTTGCCTTTCAAATGGATCTCTGAGCTTTCCAAAGGATAAAAAACATTTAGAATAGATTCCTCTCTCTTATAATCAACCTATACAAACTCTAACAATGGCTTAATTATCTTCTTAACTCCTTGTTAGTCCTATTCTTGGACTGTGCACTCAAAATTGATCTCTCTTAGGACTATATGTGCAATAATGGAAGTTTGGTTTATTCTTGAACCTAAAGTGAAATCTAAGAAATGAAAAAAGTCACTTACACATATATAGACTCCATAATATGATTTTACCTTACCAAATACTTGAATCACTTCCCAAGATTCATACCAACTCCCTCAAATGGACTTTATCTTGTCTAAATTGTGCTTTGAGGTCTCAACATAGAGATTAGTACTAAGAATCCATCCAAAATTAAAGGAATAAAATAATCCAAGGTTTCATACATACTAATAATCATAGGAAACTCATAAATACTCTCTTAAACATGCTTTTATTAATGGATTTCCACAATTATATACAAAATTTTGTAAGGTAGACAAAGTCTCTTGAGATCTTGATCTTTTTTTGAGATATTAGACTCTATCATCTACCTCCTATAAAGTTATTATCCTCTTTCCACCTCTATCTCTGTACAATGAGACTCTCTTCAAATTCTTAGGACTATTTCATTCACCTAAAAACTCTCTAACAACCTAACTACTCCCTCCAAATGTACATCCTTTTTTTAAATTCAACTTGAGTTGTATTTGAACCAAAATCAAGGTATAGTTAAGATTTATATAAGGGTTAGGAACATCTTAAGAGCATTTATATACTTCAAATATCCATTTACATAAGTATTTTCATCATTATCAACTCACAAGAACATGACTTAGACCAAAGAAACTATGCGAGAAATTTACAAATTCAAATTGATAGTTATAGTGGGAAACCACCAAAACAAACCAAATTAAAATTTAAATCTAATCTAACACTTATATCCTATGAAAATAATTACTATAGACCACCTAAGACTCAAAGGACTCAATTGTAAGCCAAAAATTGATAAACTAGTGTTCTTAAGTGATGATCTTTCATCAACAAGGGTTAAAGTCTAACAACTATCAGAGTAGGGTTAGGAGTCTGAAGATTGATAAAAACTCTACTAGAGTTCATGGAATGCCTAAGAATTCATCAAATTCCAAAAAAAATAGGATTAAAAATTCAAAATTTTAGTTTGAATCCTACACAGGGTAGTATTTTTTGACTCCCATTGATTGTGATCTCTATATTAAGAAGCTCATCAAGCTTATCAACATCTGATGGGAGCTAAAACCTCCATCTCTAAGTTGTATCCCTGAGTTATACCCTAGAATTTTTCACTCATTTATCTGATGTAAGGAGAGTCTTGTGTAACCATGGAGGATCTAGTTATCAACTTATTTAATGATAACTTCTTATTATGTAGTGTCTTATCCTATTTTCATTGCCCCACTTCAACATACATTAGTTTCTTTTGTAGTGAGATTTTTTTCGACAAAGCATTGCGTAAATATTTTTATCTTAGGGGTTAGATAAATTCCTTAGCATATAAAATTAAAACAAATTTCATTTGTCTTTGGATTTAATAGTTGACACTAAAATAATTTTCTTTCAACCTTGGATTGTATAAATGACATTGAAAGCACTTTTTTTTACCTCATATTTGATATCTAACATTGAAAGATTTTTATTTTGACCTTAGATTTTAGGGGAATTTATTCATTTCCATAGAATAACTATTTTCCTTTTTCTAAGACCTAAATTCCAACTTTATGTTGTTTGCTTCTAAAATTACAAAGAGATATGGCTATAAGGGATGAGCACACTATTTATTTTTTGCTTCAAGATTTCTTAGTTTTCATTACATGTTGTCTTCCCCTAACAGTAAATATTATTAACAAACACGTAATAAAACAAATCCAATTTATTAAGGATCAAACAACTAATGAACAATCTCAATTCTTACTCAATTATTATTGTTTCAACATTCAATTAGATCTTTTACCAGTTATTATTAAATGACAAAGGGCATGTATGACTCCTTTCCTTGTTAATCCTCCTAGACATCAAGGTAGTAATAGCTACCATTATGCTCCCATTATTCACCCACAACTTATGCAAGATTTTATTGTCTATGTTATTAACACCCAAAGAAGTAGGTCACCATATTAGGGAGGAAGTCAACATGTTCTTCAACCCCCTCTACCTCCCACAAGGCATTAAAATAAACCTAAAGGGTATGATATCATATATTAATTAAAAAAACCCATGTTGGAATTAATATTTAGAGTTACTAAATAGTTCATTTGTCAATAAGGATACTTTATGTGCTATATAGCAAGATAATTCTATTCCTACTAATACACAACCTAGCAATTTTGCTTCCACAATGAACGCCATTAAGGATAATGAAAATATTATCACTTTTTAGGAAGAATAATTGTAATCACACAAAATGTTCCACTATTTATTCAAGTTGAAGTATACAATAAAGTAATTAAATAAGTATTGATGATCTTGGTTTTGGAGTGAACATTTATAGTTGTCTTTCTTACAATAATTGGGTATTAACATTGAAAGTATCCAAAAAACAAATCAAACTATCAAAGGGTTCAATGAATCTTAATGACAAGTACATGGAACGATATATTTAGATATAAAAGTGGGACCTAAAATAATGTCTACTTTATTTCATGTTATGCCTCATCATCTACATTACAATTTACTATTGGGGTGACCTTGAATAGATATGATGGTAGCAATACCATCTACATTATACAATTGTCTTAAATTCATGCATGAAGGGTACTCATATCAATGTCTTATGGATGATAACCCTTTCTAATATTGTAAAATCAAGGCATATCAATCAAAGTGATATGATCCATCTGTCATCCCTCTTTCCCAAGTCATACCCTAAGACCAAAAATATGCATATGATATTGGAGAGTATAATAGTGAGAATGAGTAAATATAAAAACAAACATAAAGAATGAACAAACAAGAGTTACTCAAGCACAAAAGGAACTTGGGAAATTGAAAATAGCACAAGAAAAGACACAAATAGAACTCTAACAGATACAATAAGAACAAGATTGATTGCATAAAGAATAATTACAAAAGAATTAGTTAGTAAGTCAATATTTACAAATGAAACATCTTGAACATGATAGTTTACAAAAGGAATAAAAAAGGTTCAAATTGGAATGAGAAAAGTTACATAAGGAAAAAAATAGACAAAAATTATACAAAAAGAACATAAATATAATTTGGCTCAACCAAATCATATTTTTAATCTCCCTTAAGTGTTCAATTCATAAGTATAAGATGAAAATATTTCAAATTATTATGATAGTTATGATGACAAACCCAACATGGTTAATATGACAGATGATAAACTATTCAACCTAAACTTCAACTCCACAGATGAGAATTTACCTCATACTTTATTCACACCTATTGGTCTAGAGGTATATCATGATGATTCAAAATTAATAACTAAAGAGTAACAAAATACAAAGAACAAATTTGTTTTAGGTATACCTAAGATGATAATGTGAACAATTTTTGAAATAGTAGATCCTCAAATTCAGTAAATAATGTGGAAATATCTAGTACAAAGGTCTTACCACTATTACGAATAATGTAACATCAAGATATATCAAGAATACTCTTACAAATGTTATTAGATAACAAACTCATCACAGTACCTACTACTAGACACCACTCAACAACATGCATTTTGCATAAAGCAAGAAAACTATATTGTGATTATCATCAAATTACATGACATGATACAAAACATTGTGAAACACTACAAATGAAAATTCATAAATACAAGCATGAGGGAATCATTGAATTAATATAGATTAAAAAAATATCACTTAATGCAAGGGTTCAAAAGACATCTTCTACAAATACTACATGCATAAAATGTCCTTGACAAGAGGATTTAACTATTACATTATAGATGAAAGGGGATTATTACAAACACAATTACATAGATACTAATAAATGGGAAACTATTTGTAGTATTAGAGGATCACAAAATATGCAACATAATATCAATGAATTACATCATAGTGCATATTGGGAAGAATTTATTGGATATATCATATACCCCATATCATGTGGACCAAAAGTTGTCAATACACATGTATGGATTATGCCTCATGCACATCAAGTACACTTTACATTAGGATGATCATAGGTATAAAAAATGCAAGCTACAATGGATTATAATAAATAACGAATCACTTTTTTACATGAAATAATAATTCGCATACCACATGATGGTAACAATGAGCACGATAATGAAATCTCTTCAAAATTAATATATAGAACAAAATATGAACATTCAAAAAGTGAAGAGAAACATGCCATATCTTTGTATAACTCTTATGGTTTCAATCCTGAAGAGGATGACTTATTGGATGATCATTGATTAAAACAAATATTATAAAAATTTTAAAAATATCTAAATAATTGAACTAGCAAAAATTTACTATACATAGTTTTTTTGATCAAATATTATCAAAAATTCAAAAATATCTAAATGATAAAAAAAATTAAAAATTTATTGTACATAGTTTTTTTATTGATTCATCATGCTATTCTTCCACTTTTTCTACACGTGATCAATTCAATTAATCTTATAGCTCTTGGCTCTATGTATTTTTTACCTCTTGGCTCTTCTTTTTCAATTTCCCATTTTGAATAGTCCAAAATAGTGATCTAATAATATCACATATTTCCATTTAACATGTATTTTTTACAAATCTGAACCAAGCAAACTATATTTTTTTATCTCAAATAGTATTGACCATAAATAGTCAAGACCAGTCGTCATTACTATCATCAACCAACTGATACTGACCTATAGCTTTTTACATAGTCAAATCAAATTATGAGCAAATAAATCCTTAATACATCAAAAAAAATTGATACTATAATCAATTTTGTTTAGACAACATTATTATTCATGTAAAATCTTTCTTTTATATACTCTATCACTTATACATGCATGTTACATGCCTTTAAAAGTGTATATTTGATGAGATGAGGATGTACAATCATTCCTCTACTTCCATATTTTATACCCCACATGCCCTTCATCCAAAATTTACATATATATTGAGGGCATCTTGCTCATACATAACCATGCCATCATATTCAATGCTTACTTTACCTCAACACATATTGTAGATTGTTAAGATTCATCCCCTTCCTTTTACTTTCGAACACATGTTTTATCTCATAGTATCTGTTATTTTTGTTTTCAAAATTTTAAAAATACATTTTTTTAAAAAATATGACAAAAATATTAAAAAACATTAAAAATACTTTTAAAAACTAAAATCGAGACCTAAGCATGATTAGACATCTATTTTACATTATCTTCATATGTTATTTATCTCATGATTGGTAGATAACATAATATTTTTATATCACATATGCATTTCACTGATATTTATGAGTGTTTATGCAGAACATAAAAAGGTTAAGAAGACTTAGATGTCGGCCTTCCTCTACACAACAACCATGACTATGTTGCAAACATCTTATATAAAGTTTACAATATTTAAAAGTGTTACCAATCTATAACCTTTATACTATTTTAAACTATATACTCTTTAAAAATGTCTTGCTAACATATCTATCTTACATTGTGTATATGGATATGTTATTCTTTAAGATATGATCACATTATATATACATGGTGTAGACTATATTTTTATTTCTATGCTCCTTTGATGTTGTTTTATTTCTTGCATAATAGGCTTACTATTATTTGTTATTGTGTGTGGCCCTTAGCCCTTGTGTAAAAAATTGGTTGAACATCTCTATGAGATCATTGTTTGGTATGTACGACATTTGAACATGTCCATTGCTTGTGAACCTTGGCCTTGTGTGTGCAATATTTGTTTATTCATTATTTGAACATGTCCCTTATATATTTCCTTTGGCCTTATTTTTTTATAATGTGCTATTTGTGTTTATATGCTTGTTGTTCTTATTTAAGTTAATGAGTTCCATGATTCATATCATGCACTAATTGTTGCATATGATTATTCTATTACAATTACTACTATGAGGTTCATTGATAAATTGTTAAGTTGTGGAGCTAAAAGCTTCAACCAGTGATGCAGATGAGGAGGTTGCTGGACTCAACCAGTAACCGACATCGACAGTATCACCAACATCAGTCAAGCGTGGTCTAGGGTCGACTGACATTGGTCAAATATAGACTGACAGCAACCAACGTCAGTCACCTGTGTGTGCATGCGTTTGCATGCATTTCTAGAATTAGACTTGGTCTAATTTAAGGAGGTCTGAGTGTTTGCATGTAAAGATTAATTTAAGTCTTGGGTCTCTATTTCTAATTATTGTAATTATGAAGTCTAATTATTGTATGCCTTAGATCCTATTTAAGAGACCCATGGGGCATGTATTGTAATTAAGTCACAAGTAAGACCAAGTAGATCTGCAAGGTGTAAGATCAAGAAGGTCTGTGGAGAAGTTGTAAGTAAGATCAATTAGATCTGCAAAGTGTAAGATCAGAAGGTCTTCTGAATTGGTTGAGAGAGAACTCTTGAGAGAAATACTATACACCCAAGAGGTGTGGGAAGAGTGTGATTTCTTCATTGTATTCTAGAAGAGTGTTAATACAAGTTTTTTGGGTTGTTTCTTGTATCTCATATTCTTTGTTGTTTTTGATTTCTAGTTACTTATTACTTTTGGTTCAATTTCGTGTTTAGTTGCTTATATACAAAAATAATCAATTGTACTCCAAGTTCCTAACAAGTGGTATCAGAGCTTTGGGTTCACTAACAGGTTGTATCATATCGGGTTAGTGGTTGTTGATTACAGGTTTACTCACAGGGGTTTTTGATTGAGTGGGAGCAAAGCAATGGCAGAAGAAAGTAAGCTAAGAATGGAGAAATTCAATGGCAAGAATGATCAATTATAAAGGATGCAGATAGAGGATTATCTGTATCAGAAAGATCTATTTTTACCATTGGGTGGGGTTTCTAGCAAGCCCACATATATGCAAGATGAAGAATGGAATGTTCTTGATAAAAAGGCTCTTGGATCTATAAGGTTGAGCCTGGCATCTTCTATGATTTCTAACTTATCATAGGCAAAGACAATGGTAGAGTTAATCGATACTCTGGCAAACTTATATGAAAAACCCTCAGCTTCGAATAAGGTATATCTTATGAAGCAATTATTTAGTTTGCAAATGCAGGAAGGTGGATCTGTATATAGTCATCTTAATGATTTCCATGAAATTATAAATCAGTTAAATTCAGTCAAAATAATTTTTGATGATGAAGTTAAAGCTCTCTTGATCTTATGTTCTTTCCCTGAAAGCTGGCACAGCTTGGTAATGGTAGTTAGCAATACTGCATCTGCTTCAAATATCTTGAAAGTTGAAGATGTTGTTAGTGTAATCTTGAATGAAGAAATTCGTAAGAAAAGCATAGGTGAAACATTAGGTAATGCTTTAAGTATTGAAAGCAGGGAAAGGCAAAGAGAGAAGGGCAAGCATGGGAAATCAAAGTCAAAGATGGGCAGGAGATCCAAATCCAGAACTAGCAGAATAACCTGTTGGAATTGTGGAAAGAAAGGACATGCAAAAAAAGATTGCTGGTTAAAGGATAGTAAATAAAATCATCATGAAGGTAATAAAGAAGCAAACATTGCAGGTATTGTTGCATAGGATGCTTTTATATTTTCTTTGGATAGTCAAGTAGAATCATGGGTTTTAGATTCTTGTGCTTCTTTCCATGCAACCCCAAATAAAAAAAATTTCAATGATTATGTCCATGGAGACTTTGAAAAAGTTTATTTAAGGGATGGTGAGCATTGTCAAATTGTTGGCAAAGGAAAAGTGTAGCTAAAATTGCAGAATGGCAACACATGGGTGTTGAAAGATGTCATGCATGTACCCATCTTGAAGAGAAATCTAATTTCTTTAGGAAATTTGGGTGATGAGGGTTGCACAGTAACTCTCACAGCTAAATCTTGGAAAGTTTCCAAGGGTGCACTTGTATTATCAAGAGGTAAGAGAGAAAAATGTGAATTAATTGGAGCTCCTTTTCCTATCGGTCCGAACGGAACGCTAGGTACACTTTATCTATTTACTTGTGTTACTGATTATTCTCCTTCTATTCTATCTACTTCAGATGTAGATACAAAGATGTGGCACTATAGGCTTGGTCACATGAGTGAGAAGAGAATGAATGTTCTTAAGTCAAAAGGTAATCTTTCAAATTTGAAAAGCATAGATCTAGATTTTTGTGAGCACTGTATTTTTGAGAAACAAAAGAAAGTGAGGTTTCTGAAAATTGGGTCAACAAAGAAGAAGCACAAGTTGGAGCTTATTCACACAAACGTGTGGGGACCAGCTCAGGTAGCTTCTATTGGAGGATCACAGTACTATGTTTCTTTCATTGATGATGCTACAAGAAAGGTATGGGTTTATTGCATAAAAAAGAAATCTGATGTTTTTGACACTTTTAAAAAATGGAAAGCTTTGGTTGAGAATGAAACAGGTTTGAGATTGAAGTGCCTTAGATCTGACAATGGTGGTGAGTACTACAATAATAAATTCAATAGTTACTGTTCTATAAGTGGAATACGCAAGGAAAAGATGGTTCCAAGGACACCTCAGCAAAATGGAGTTGCTAAAAGGATGAATAGAACAATAATGGAGTGTGCACAAAGTATGACGTTGCATGTTGGTTTGCCCTTAAAGTTTTGGGTAGAAGCTATGGATACTGCAGTTTACCTGATTAACAGAGGACCTTCTATAGCTCTGGATGGTGGAATACCAGAAGAGGCTTGGACAGGTAAAAAGGTAGATCTTTCAATTCTTAGAGTTTTTGGTTCTGAAGCTTTTGTGCATGTTGATAAAGAAAATAGAAAGAAGCTGGATGCTAAATCCATGCGGTGCACTTTCATCAGTTATGGTTCTGGAGATTTTAGATTCTGGTTGTGGAATTTAGAGACTAACAAAATTATAAGAAGCTGTGATGTAGTTTTCAATGAGAAGGTGATGTACAGTGATTAGCTCAAGAGGCTGAATAATTCTAAGCAAGGCAATCTTGATTTGGATGAGGTAATGATCCAAAATGAGCTCGCGGGTAAAAACCATCACTCACAGGGAAACACAGACACCGATGTTGGTCAGGAGACTGTCGTCGGCCAGACAGGAATCGGCATCAGTCAAACAGTAACCAACATCGGTCAAGCAGTAACCGACATCGATCAGGTGGAACTGACATCGGTCAGGTGCAGATAGAGAGATGACTGAGATCGGTCACTAATAGAACAAAATTTGGGCCGATAACAAGCTGTGAATGAGTCTCAAATGCCCATAAGGAGAACTGTAAGGGTAAGTAAACCTCCAATTCATTATTCCCCTTCTTTATACTACGTGTTGCTAACAGATGGTGGAGAACTAGAAAGTTTTGATGAGGCAATACAGGTAGAATTCAGAAAATAGTGGGAGCATGGCATGAATGAGGAAATTGATTCCTTGGAAGAGAACCAAATGTGGGATTTGGTTGAGTTGCCAGCCGGAAAGAAAGCACTGAAAAACAAATGGGTTTACAGGTTAAAGGAAGGAGAGAATGGACAAATGAGACATAAGGCCAGGTTGGTAGTAAAAGGATTTGCATAGAAACAAGGTATTGACATTGGTGAAATCTTTTCTCCTGTAGTAAAGATGACTTCTATTCGGACTGTATTGTCTTTAGTTGTTATTGAGGATTTTCACCTTGAGCAGCTTGATGCTAAGACAACATTTCTTCATGGATATTTGGATGAAGAGATATATATGGAACAACTAGAAGGTTTTGAGGTCAAAGGTAAGGAGAAACTTGTGTGCAGGTTGAAGAAAAGCTTATATGGTCTTAAGCAAGCTCCAAGACAATGGTATTTAAGGTTTGACAGGTTTATGACAGAGCGTGGCTTTAGTAAATGTCAATCTGACCATTTTGTTTATTTTACCAGATTGGATAATGGTCACTATATTATCCTATTACTGTATGTGGATGATATGCTTGTTGCAGGTTCACACATGCAAGAAATTATTGAGCTAAAGGTAAAATTAGCTCACACATTTGCCATGAAGGATTTAGGAGCAGCAAAGAAAATCTTTGGCATGAGTATTACGAGAGACATGAAAAATCACAGGCTGATTTTGTCTCAAGAGGATTATGTGAATAAGGTTTTGGAGAGGTTCTACATGCAGGATGCAAAACCGATAAGCACACCTATGGCTGGACAGTTCAAATTGAGCAAAGAACAGTGTCCTAAATCACATGATGAGGTTGAGTACATGAGAAAAGTTTCATATGCTTCAGTAGTTCGGAGCTTGATGTATGCTATGGTATGTACCAGACTTGATATTGCCCAAGCAGTGGGAGTTGTCATCAAGTTTATGGCCAATCCAGGAAAGGAACATTGAAAAGCAGTTCAATGGATTCTCAGATATCTGAGAGGGACCAGTAGTAGGCATTTATGTTATGGAGAGTCAAACACTTCTCTACATGGGTATGTAGATTCAGATATGGCAGGTGACTTGGATGGCAGGAGAAGCACCACAGGATATGTTTTCACTATTGGTG
Organism: Torreya grandis; assembly: GCA_037957365.1. NCBI lineage: Eukaryota > Viridiplantae > Streptophyta > Pinopsida > Cupressales > Taxaceae > Torreya > Torreya grandis. The sequence continues at coordinate 2,052,220 of JARHVA010000324.1, forward strand.
TAATGGCGGTTATCTAGATTCCAAAGTTGCAGAAGGTTGTTGCCCTGTCTACTACAGAGGCAGAATACAATGCAGTCACAGAGGCTAGCAAGGAAATGATATGGATGACTCGGTTCATGGAAGAGTTGGGAAAGGAGCAAGAGAGTTGCAGATTATACAGTGATAGTCAAAGTGCAATTCATTTAGCAAAGAATTTAGCCTTTCATTCAAGAACCAAACATATACAACTTAGGTACCACTTCATTAGATAGGTATTGGAGGATGGACAATTGAAGCTGGAAAATATCCATAAGAATAAGAACCCTACATATATGTTAACAAAGCTGGTAACAAAGAAAAAGTTGAATCTTCATTCAACTTTTGTTGGTATTCAAGATTGATCTTGAAGATGGAGATGCAAACAAGACAGAGGATGTTGTTGTACAGGTACAGGTGCAGTTGTTTATCTCCAAGTGGGAAATTGTTAAGTTGTGGAGCTAAAAGATTCACCAGTGATGCAAATGAGGAGGTTGTTGGACTCAACCAGTAATCGACATCGGTAGTATCACCGACATCAGTCAGGCGTGGTCTAAGGTCAACCGACATCAGTCAGATACAGACTAACAGCAACCAACGTCAGTCGCCTGTGTGTGCATGCGTTTACATGCATTTCCAGAATTAGACTTGGTTTAATTTAAGGAGGTCTGAGTGTTTGCATGTAAAGATTAATTTAAGTCTTGGGTCTGTGTTTCTAATTATTGTAATTAGGAAGTCTAATTATTGTATGCCTTGGATCCTATTTAAGAGACCCATGGGGCATGTATTGTAATTAAGTCACAAGCAAGACCAAGTAGATCTGCAAGGTGTAAGATCAAGAAGGTCTGTGGAGAAGTTGTAAGTAAGATCAATTAGATCTGCAAGGTGCAAGATTAGAAGGTCTACTGAATTAGTTGAGAGAGAACTCTTGAGAGAAATACTGTACACCTAAGAGGTGTGGGAAGAGTGTGATTTCTTCATTGTATTCTGGAAGAGTGTTAATACGAGTTTTTTGGGTTGTTTCTTGTATCTCATATTCTTTGTTGTTTTTGATTTCTAGTTACTTATTACTTCTGGTTCAATTCCATGTTTAGTTGCTTATATACAAAAGTAATCAATTGTACTCCAAATTCCTAACATAAATTAATCTAGATTCCACACTTTAGGCCTTGCCTATATGTTACATACATGCTTTGAATGATACATATCTTCTTATGATGACATACATTTTCACATGTGTTATGATATTCAATGATTACACCTTTATATGCATGATATAATTATTATTTTTTTTGAGATGAGTGACTTTAGGACACATCTCTCACTTCAAAAGGGAGGCATTTTAGTAGGCTTTTCATATAGAGATAAGCATATATAAACAAAAAACTAGTTTTGGGTACATAATATAGTTCTAAAGAATTTGGAATGGTTTAAAATTTAGTTATTAATATATATTATGGGATTATATGCCATGCATATGCATTCACATTATAAGAACATATTAACGATTCATATATTTTAGGTGCATATGTATGGACATATGCACACATGGTTCAAACAATAATTACAAAATTTACATCTAAATACAATTATAGATTTTACATTTATCACATGGGAACATGAAACATATTCATGCACACTATAATATTTTTCAAATTCATGGGGCATCATACTAATTAATGAACACATTTCTTAAGTACTAAAAGTCATGATAGAGGCAAGGATACCCTTACATATTCTATTATCTCTTGCAATTTTAAATTTCTATTACAAGTATCATAAGAACTAAAGAAAAAAGTGACAATTGAATCAATATACCATATGCAATGGTTGATTAAGTTAAAGATCATAATGCATATTGGAAATTTAGTGCCTTCCAACATTATAGCCTGTGAATCCATTATGGATTCCAACCCATTTTTGTCTTTTGGGTTACAAATATCAACAACATAAATTGAGATTTTTGCATCCCTCAATGGGTTCTATTTTATATACATGTTCACTTCAACTTGGGGATTGATCACCCTAAATTCATCATGGTTCAAAAAAGGAACACATCCCTCCAAGTGCTTCATGGGAAGCACCAATTATTTGTTGCTTTAAGGAAACATAATCTTCAAACAAAGTTACAAGAGCAACATTAGTTTCACACATATAGGTGTACTCCTTATTCTTTAAAATATTTTAAAATTCAAGTTCCATTTCAATTTTTAAATTTTACATATGGACAGTAACTAATTTTACATCATTTTAAGATTTACTATGGAATAACTTGTATGATTGGAGATTCCTCCCAAAAGCAAAGTGTGTTGTACACACTGGTATATTTTTCATTTTACTCTAGTAATTTCATTTGTATATTAAGGGGGGAGGGGAGGAATATAGATACTCAAATTTGGTCATCAATACTTGATAATGTTAGTTTTGGTTTATATTTATCTTAATTGACTTGAGCACTTAAATTGGTTCTATTTTACATCTCACTTTATCCTAAGTACTTATGGGACCATCCCTTCTAATTTCTTGTTTTACACTTGCATAAATATTCTTAATTTATAAAACCTATATATATATATATATATATATATATACAAACATTTCAATTTTTTAAAGTCAAATGCCACCCTCCCCAAGTCAGAATCGACCTGCATAGGTTGCGATCTACAGTTGGACTTAACCTTATGGGTTGATCTTTCCCTTTATCCAACAAAAACTATTTTTAAAATTTAAACTCTTTATTACATGTTGGTTAGTATTTTTAGGATAGGTAGCATGAAGTTTCACCATTTTATATTTATATGAATGCACACTAAGCCACTTATTCTACCACTTGGTAATTTCACTATACAGACACACACTATTACACACTCAACAAATATTTCCATTCTTTCCAAATTTGAATCTATTAACTTGAAGCAACACTTAGCCAAGTCATGATTCTATTCTATCAGATTCATGCAAAACATTACCAAGTATTCAAGCCATTTTTAGATGCATACATGTAAAAAAGAAGCTTTATTGCACTAAGAATTCTAGGTGGGAGAACTACATAAGCTTTATTCCCTCTTCAAAATACTTTGGATACGTAGGTAGTGTTCAATCATCACATAGATAATTGGGGTCATCTCAACCCATTACACTCTACCCTTTCATTTTGTATGTTTTTATCTATCATAAATTGTAGTGTTTCAACCTTAAAGAGCTCATTTGTAGGTCATCCACACATAGTCAAAATTTTAAATTCCACATATAGTCATATTTCAAGGAGGCATAGGTGATTGTACTTGTAGTTACATGTTTTCCTATTAAGTTGAAGATTGACCCATATAGGAAAAATAATGACGGTTGATCATGATTGCTTCCAATCGATTCTGACCTAGATCAATGATAATTACTATTTCAATTGTAAGCGCATAATGAGGGCTTAGTTGATTGTTTCTAAAAATCTTTCAGTTGTACATAGTCAACCTATAGATATAAATCAACTAAGTCTTATTTTCCTCTTTGTACTTTTCATAATTAGTTTATTTCATTCATTCTTTCTTTATCCATTTTAGTATTTTAATTTCATTATGGTAGTTACAAGTCATCTACAACATGTGGTACCTTGCAATTAATTTAATCTTAATTAGTGTTAATATCCCAATTAATTCCAAAATTCTAATAAAATAGCAATGATCATTTATGTGCATTTATCCTTTGAGTTGTGATACAATCATCATTTACATTTAGTTATGCCTCTGAATTGTGATCCACCATGTTGTTATGCCTCTAAGTTGAAATCTAGTGATTGTTTCCATGCACTTATGCCTCTAAGATATCATTTTATTGTGTAATTATGCATTAATTCTAGTCATCATTTCAATGCATTATATGTCTTTTGAACTACCTCTAAGTTTTGATTCTATTGTGAAGTTATGTAGTGCTTTTATTCCTCTTTTCTATGTAGTTTTACATTGTACTTATTTTACATGGGTAGCTAATATGGCCTTGTTTTTGGGACCAATATATAAGGTTTTGCCTCACTTCCTTACTTTCTCTAAGTTGCTCTTAAGGTGGGGGTGGCGTTGGTACACACATTACCTTTCTTATTTTAAGGTTACATAGGCTAGTGTGTCTTACTTTGTCCCCTCTTTTAAAAACTATATCTTAAGGGAGAACTTTAGTGTATATTAGGCACACATTTTTGTATTGTGCAAGATGCACTTGTATTAGTACACTTTATAGATAAACACACATGCATGTGCACATTATCATCCATAACTTATTTATCATAACTTATTTATAGGATATTATTAAATAATATTATCTTTAGTGGTTATCCTCAAGATAGGGTTTGTTTATTTTGATCTAATAACCCTATAGATAGAGATTCCTTCCTATCATAAATCTCCTTATTTTTTTAGAAGTTAGAAGGCATGAATGAAGGTAATATCTTCAGACTTATTTTGTATTGTATGTGACCCTCATGCATCTTTGAGTTTAATATATTGGTAGTCATTGTACCTTGATCATATATATGTTTATATTGTTTTAATGTTTTGTAGTTATGCACATGCATTCATCGGTGATAGTCTTGAAGTTGTTTATGCAATGATCTTGGAACCTAGACTAGATCAACATATCATGGGCCCTTCCCACGAATTCTAATACTATAAAAGTTAGATGTACATTTTAGACAAGTCCTATGATAGTGATAAGTTTTTAGGGTTCTCATTTTATTTTGAAAAAACCCCAATTTCCACTATTAGACTTTGACAATTGTTGCCTAATCTCTTAATATTCAGGATACATTGTTAAACCCTCCTTCTGTCTTAGTTTATTTTTTTAAAATGAGTTAGGTTTGATTTACTATTATATATGTATTTTAGATGTAGTTAAATTTATATGGATATTGTAGACACATAAATTAACATTTAATTTAAAAATTGTACTTGTGACTACCCTTTTATGCACTTAACCTATGCCTCATTCCATGGTCTTTCGACCACTTTTCCTTCACTTTATATGTGGATGACCCATTCCTAAAAGAATATAATGATCTCAAAAATGTCCATATTCTTCATTCAAAAAAACTAAAGCTTATCCCTTAATTGATCCATATTCCCAACTCAACTATCTTTTCTCTTAAGACAACAATGTATCATTTGGACTATCCCACTCCCTAGTCCTGTTTAGTTCCATCAGCCACATCCTCCCGCTCAATAATGACTAGTTTCTCATTTTGAAATTCATGTAACAGACCAGCCCACATGTTTAGTAAGCCTTGTCTAAAATAATTCTCTACTTTATCCCTATAAAATTATATTTTTAAGTCATTTTGCACACAAAAGGATTCTATATTGAAAAACATCATAATTAATTGCATAGTTAGAGAAAATTCCCTCTTTCTCCTAATTTTGAATACACACAACCCTAATAAATCTGAGCTAAAGTTTGAGTGTGCCTCCAATTTCAAAAGTCACTATTGAAGCACTTAATCACATCAAAATTGTACAAACATCTAACATTACACTAGTCAGCCACACAAACTACCATAGCATGGGAGAACTACATGGATTTGGACCCATATTCAGAGTATTGGTATGTAGGCAAAATTCAATACAAGTGGTGTTGAAGTCTAGCACAACTTGAACCACTCAACCCTTTTTCTATTTTATTCCATTTATTCATCAAAGTTTATCAAGCTAGGGTTTACAAGCGAAGAAGAAGGCATACAATGACTTTCAAATAAAATCATATACACATAGTCAATGAGTAAAGGTACATAGGTTAATACTTTAAAATAGTGCTAAAACTTTGTAGGATGCAAGCACACCCTAAGAACAACATCACTCCATGACCCTATCTGATTCTAACGAATTTGTGTAGAAAGTGATCAAAGTCTTGTTCCTTATTCATAACATCACCAAAAATCCTCTCAGTCAGTTTTCCAAATTCTATCTATCATGTATTGTGAAATTTCTAGCTAACTATTTTTTCTTTGTTACTTTCCATTTTATTATCTTTCCAAAATCAGTAAATTAGAAATCAATGAATGCTTAATTTATGCATATATTTTATATCTTAATTTACTCAGTTAATTTAAGCTAATTAGGATTTAGTCATCTCATATTTTTCCAATTTTTGATAAAACATATTGGTGAACTCATCTACTGATTTAATGTTTCAAAACCCTACCATAGATGTTTCTAGGATTTCTATCATTCTTTTTTATATTTCCAATTATTGTCCTAGTGTTTTTTTAGATCTTATAAATTCTTTAATAACAATAATCTTTCAAGTTTTCATTTCATATTTTATGCACTCTAAAAAAACTATTTGTACCCTTCTTAGAAGAAGCGAGAGATTATGTTGTATTCCAATTTAGCATACTCATATTCCTTTTGATAAAGTACATAACATGGATAAAAATAAGGGTATATCAAAACCTTCAAATGTTAATGAACAAGAGAATGTAGAGGTCCCTAACACTAATTCAAAGCATGAGTAGTATGATCAAGATAACCTTGGTCCTCAAGCTGAACACTAAGATATACTCCCACGTATAGGTAATGAACAAACAAATCTTAACAACATGGAAGTTATTAATAGTTTTCAATAAACAATCCATGATCAACCTCTTGATTATCTTACAGTTATACAAACTCTTTTGGACATAAAAAGTGAAAACATGGCACATGGATAAAAAAATTGTACCACCATTTACAATGGGGAAACCCAAGGGCTTCAATAGATGAATATTTCAGTTCATACTTAGCCATTGGGAACACCACCTTTGGTTAGCACACATTCTTCCTCTCCCAATGTACAATCACTTATGCATGAGATTCAATCTCTACAAACTAAGGTGTTACATTCAGAGCAAGGTGCTTCAAAATATAATCAGGCACTTGATTCTCACACTTTATTTCACACTTCATTGGCACAACATATAGCAATATATCCTCTACTTAAAATCTTTGTGGCACCTAAGCTTACACTATATGATGGAAAGGGTGGTCCCAAATAACATTTGAGAGCATTCTACACAACATGTTTGGAATATGTGTCTAATGATATCTTTTTGACCTAGTTATTTCCAAAAAGCTAAAATAATATGATTTACAATGGTTATATTACGTTCAATCAGTCCATGCATTTAATCCTTTGGCTAATATGTTTTTAACACATTTATCAATCAATATCAGTAAGAATATTTATTATGCACAAATTTCTCAACTCAAACATAAATATAATGAGCCTATCGCAAAATATGTCTTAAGATACAAAAGAATGCTATATAAAATGACAAGTCTTATGGAAGACAAATAATTACAAAACATCTTCAAGCAGAGATTGATTCCACCCCTAAACAAGTCCATCATGTTTAAAAATTTTATATCATTCATAGATTTGTGTCAAACAATTTAAGAAAGGAAAGTCAAAATATTAGTGATGAAAAGGCTTAAGTATGCAACCAATGAAAATTCCAATACAAATAATTCAATCAAACCATCATACAAGGTGAGGTCAACTGATAATAAAAATGATCAAAATACAATAGTACATGTACTTTCAGAACCAACTCCATGCATTTTATTATAAGATCCTCAAAGGAGACAGTTCACTAATCTACCAGAAGCTCCATATAAGGTCCTCAAAACTCTCTTGGAATGTAATCTCATATCTCATGCTCTTATTAAAGAGGTTGATGTGAATAATACTCTTCCATAGGGATTTGACTAGCATGCATTTTATGATTATTATTGGGCACCAGGGCACACTACTAATAAGTGCATCAATCTAAGGCACAAGTTGTAGGATTTGATTGATGAAAACATCATTGATGTGGGTATACCTACACTTATTTGAAAGGCACATCCGAGTGAAATTAAAGCAATGAAAAAATTCATTGATCTTTTTCCTAAGGATATAGCTAATGAGACATGATATACATCGAGAGTGCATTATACATATAATGCACACCCTCCACAAATTTATAATCATTATTATATAGAGACACAACGTCAATTGAATGGCATCATTGGTATATTTATAGAAGATTTTTTTTCATGCTTATCTTAATTATTGGTTTAGTTTATACCTACCATAATTCAATTCCATATAGGCCTCTCATCACTTTTGTAGAGCATGAAATAATAGATGATGATTTGAATTTGAAATATTTGTTCATTCGAGCACACACTGATCACCAACCAATTCAAAGTATCATGATTGATAATGGTTCAAGTGTGAATATGTACACAATCACACTTCTTAATCATCTTGGATACATAGATCAAGATTTGCTTCCCACAACCATGGTGATAAATTAATCCAATAGTCACATTCAAAGCTCCATAGGTGAGATTATATTAACATTACAAGTTGATCCAACACATATGGACACTAGATTTATAGTAGTACCTACTGTAGGGGTCTTCAATATACTATTGGGTTGCCCTTAGATTTAGCAGATTCACACAATTTCTTCTAAAGTTCAAAAGTGTTTAAAGTATATTTATGTTAATGAGGTCATCACAATTTAGGGTATCCCATATGAATACCCCATACCATAGATAGATATGGTTCTTATAAAACAAATTTTAGTTGATTCACCCAAAAGGTTTCAGCCTACTCAAAAAGTGCAAAATTAAGTGTTTACTCTTCCACGAAGGCCTATCCTTGAAAGGTTGATTCAACAGAGATTTGTCACATATTTTAAAGAGATTCTTTCTACTCCTGTATGTCTAAGATTGATATTATAGGGCATTAAGGGTGTTTCACGTAAGAAATTAACATAATATTCATACACTCCATGATGAGTTCCTAAGATCCCTAGAGCTCATCATGCTCAACAACATGCATAATATGCTAGAGATCATCATGTTGAAAGTGACACCTATGGTATAGAGGGAAATTAGTATTCAGATATCAAATTAATCTCAAATCAATCACATTAGTATGTCACTTTCCATTTATGAAAGTTCACCATTCCTATCCTAGACACATGACCTATTGATTGTGAGTCACTTGGACTCATCAGTTGGTATCTTCTTCTCTATTTTTTTCAATTCATATATGCAAAAATACAAACAAATTAAAATTCTAGAAAATTCAAAAATTAGGACATATGCATGATTTTTGTATTTTATTTGCATCATTTAATTTGTGCTCAGTATACTCATTATTTATCTATATATCTAGTTTTTTATAAAAATTGTTTCACAAATCGTACTTGAGTGAATGCAAAATATACAAGTTTTCATTTATAGATACAATTGTAGTTTATTTCACTGTCTTAGAACAAGAAATTTTAAACAAACAAAAATGTTCCACCAAGACAATAGTGCACTGCATTGTTGTTTGATTTTGTCGGTATTATCCTAGTGAACACATGCTAACAATTCTTAGATTCAAACAAGGCATATGCCTCCTAAAACGTGTTCATAATTCTATAAGTTCATTGGGGGCATCTCTTACACATGTTCTACCATTATTTAACTACCCCTTATTATTCATACCTAGTTCTTTATATTGCACAAAATTTATTGATATTGTTCACTTATGCTCATATTAATATCTTCTTGGATACCTGAGCTACTAAATATACTGATGTTACCAATTACGAATGTGGATCAATTACGTATATGTATGCATGATTTTAATGTTTGCTTTCATGTTTCATGTCTTATGTGTATTCTCTATTTTGGCTTGTGAACATTTGAACATGTTCTTGAATATGGCTCTAATTCTATTGTATATTTCTATGTTTGTGTGAGTGACATTTGAATATGTCCCTTATATGTGGTCCCTTAGATTTCTATTGCATGCTTTGTATGTTTTGCATATACTCTTTGTGTGTGTGTGTGCATCATAACTATGAAACTTATTTGTTTTTGCTTTCTTAATTTTTTATGCCTTGATGGACATCATGCATCTTCCCCATTTTTTGATGCCATGATCAATATCATGTATCCTTCCCCAAGTAGTTCTATTAAGATATTAGTACTAAGTTTTTATCACTTATCTACATGCTTCATTGTTAACATCTATTATGACAATATCATTATGTATGCTTGTTTTTACATGCATATTATATTACAAATTTTATCTTAGTTTATATATGATAATGTCATGCTTTACCATGTTATCATTACTAGTCGTATTTACAACTTTCCTTAACATCTCTCACATAAATTTTTCTTTTGAGTTAAGTTATTTGCAAACTCTAAAACTCACCTCAAAAGAGGGGGTATACACAGTGTCTTGTCTTTAGAATAAGCTCCTACAATACAATACACAACTAAAATTTTGTAGATTTTACACAGTTGATCAAAATTCGTACCTAGAAAGCAATTTTAGACAAAAATGCTTTATTTGGACAAGGGTGCATGTCAGCAATGTGCAAAATAACATGTTGTTATCCAAGTAGGTTGAAATAAGCTACTTTTAAAATTGTAAGAATCACAGACAATACATGGTAGTTTGCAATAGGCACCTAGTCATAGTTTTTAGAAAATTACTCAAGTTTGTCTCAAATTTGCTTAGTTTGGGGGCATCCTTTATAGCACGTGTGTGTTCCAAGTTATCACCAATGTTTTACTCAAAAAATCACATGATATTACTTAGTTACAGAATCCATATACACTGAGATATCATATTTATGGCATGTGTGCGACACATGGATACCTCTTTGTTCAATTTTCATTAGTTTCATAGATGAAGGGATAATTCATGTCAATCACCACAATGTATACACCAATGTTATATCATATTTGTGCCAAGTATGTAATGATGGAGTCAAGGAAACCTTGAGTTTTAAATCACATTAATCTATCGATGAAGATTGGGGCATGCATACCTCAATCCAAGATTTTCAACAAAAAAGAAATTTCCAAGGATCCTACCATCTCCACTCACTAGTTTTTTGTATTAGAAAACATAATGGATCACGTACCCAACCAAGCATATTAATTCCTTGTTATTAAATCTATAGATTATTTTGTCTTTTCTTCTTGATTTATATCTTAAATAAGCACTGATTCTATACATGTTTCATTGTAGTTTTTTATGTGAAGCACATCAATAGTGTAGCCTACATTCAAGATTGTTCTTCATAGTGGAGTTCATGTATGAATTTTCCTTTTACTCTAGTAATTTTACTTTGCTACATTACTATATTAAAGGGGGGGGAATGTAGACACATAAATTAACATTTAATCTGAAACAATATACTTGTGACCAAACTTTTACACGCTTAGCTCATGCCTCATTCCATGATATTTCAACCTATTTTATTTCACCTTCTATGCGGATGACCCATTCCTACAAGAAACTAATGATCTTAAATTTTGTCCATATTCCTCATTCAAAATAACTCAAACTTATCTACTAACTAATCAATACTCCTAACTCAACTATCTTTGTTTTTAGGATAACAACATGCCATTTGGACTATCCCACTCCTCGGTCATGTACAGTTCTACCAGTTGCATCCTCCTATGAAATAACAACTAGTTGTTCATTTCCAAATTTATGTAATGGGTCATCCCACATGTTTAGTAAGCCTGATCTAAAGGAATTCCCTATTAATCACTATAAAGTCACAATTTCAAGTAATTTTGCACACAAAAGGCTCCCATATAAAAAAATACCATAATTTTAATTACACATTGAGAGTATATTCCTATTTTTCCAAATTATGAATATATAAAACCTTAATATCCCTAAGCTAAAGTCTTAGTAAACCTTCAAGGTCACAAGTCATAATTGAAGCACTTAATTATACTAGAATTACACAAGCATCTAGCATCACACCAATTTTTCACACACACTATTGTAGCATGGGAGAACTACATAGGGTTTGATCTCTTTTTGAAGTATTGGTATGTAGGCAATGCTCAACATAAGGGCTGTTGAGGTCTAGTACAACTTTAATCGCTAACCCCTTTTTTTGTTTTATTCTATTCATTCATCATTTCCTATCAAAATAAGGTTTACAAGTGAATAAAAAGGTATACAAAGGCTTCCAAATTAAATCACATAGATCTGATCACATACAAAAAGTTGGCATGTAAAGGCTCACTGGTAAAAACATTCACAGATTGCCAAAACCCTATAGGACATTGTTGTGCCATAAGGATAACAACACTTCATGCCCCTATCTGATTCCAACTATCTTGTACAAAGAGCAATCGAAGCCTTGTCCCTGATTCACAACATCACCATAGAGCCTCTCAGTCAGTTTTCCAACTTCTCTATGTCCTGTATTGTCAAATTTCCTGTGAAGTACTTTGTCTTTGTTATTTATCCTTTTAACATCTTTCCAAACTTAGTAAATTACAAATCAATGAATGCTTAATTTATGCATATATTTTACATCATGTTTTAGTTTAGCTTATTTTATCTAATTAGGATTTTGCATCTCCTATTTCCCAATTTTTCATAAAATAAATACTTACATTACAATTTGATTAAAATCTATTTATTCATTATATAATAAATAAATGGATAGATGACAAAATCTTATCATAGGATTACAACACTACAAGCAAGGGTAGTGAAATAGAATCACTACAAGCCCTTGAGGTCTAAAAAAAACTTTATTACAAAAAATACAATACACTCACATATTACAAAAATGAAAATCAGATGGATACAATAAAAATAATGCAATTATTTTTTTATTTTTATTTTTTATAAGGGTTAAAAGGAGGGTTTTGACAAGGCCCTAGAACCTAAAAGAGAGGCTTTTATAGAGACCAAAGGTTCGAACTAGTGTTGGGGCACAACAAGGGGCCTAGTCTTTGATGAGGCAACACACCATAAAAATCACTCAAAAATTAGAGCTAACAAACAGACAAATAAAAGAGATGAAAAGAGAAGAACACCTAAAAAAATGACAAAAAAAAGACCAGTCAGTGAAAACATTGAGAAATTTGAAACCAAACAGCAAAAGGTCAATGATTAAATAGTGAAACTTGGTAATCATACCAATAAATATAAAATGGATGACACCATCCAACAAAGGCCAAAGAATGAAACCCCAAAAAAGGGAGAGGGCTCATCTACAAGAAGCGATAAACATTCCCCTAGGAAGGATTTTCTCAATTGACCTTTGGGAGCCATCTCTAATCATTTCTTCAGCTTCTAATATCAACCTTTCTTTATTTGATCTACAACCTCTACATTTAGTAGAGATGCCAAGATAAATCTTATATTTCCCACCTTTGGAGCTAGAAGGTAGTGGAATGTGAAAGCATAAAGAAGCAAGTTGATTCCATGATAATGTGCAGTCCAACATTCTATTTTTAATACCACCTACATTTGAAAGAAGGGAATCTGACACCCCCTCATGCCCAGAGCTCTCCACTTCCACCACCTTCTTGAGAGAAGTACCAAGTGGGTCAGGAGAGAGAGGGGAGAGGAAAAAAATCTCGGCAAAGAAAAACCTATGATTGTGCCAAATAAAATCATCATCAGATGGACCCCACTCTTCTCCCAGGTTCGCTGATGATCAGAAGAAGTTGGAGAAGAATAAAAAGTTACATTATGCCCAAGACAGTTGCAACGAAAACCCCTGAAAGAAAAGCTTTCATATTTGAAAATTTGATTCTAAGATCCCCGAAAATAAACCACCTTAATAGAGTGAAAGAGAGGCTTGGAAAATTAATGATAGCATAAACCCTCACAATTCTACTTCCCTATAACTTTCATCCATTTTGATGAAGGAACCCATCATATTACTCAGTAGTTTGATATGATCTTTGCATAAAAATGGTGAGATATTATATAATGTAAGTAAGATTGGAGTAGTAAAGAACTACTTTTTATCCATCAAAAAAGTGAGACCACATGCAAGAGATAAAACTGTGGTTGCCAAAGAACTAGGGACCAAATGCTTTGACATAGTCATAATCAACATAACACTTGAAAGTACCCTGAAAGAAGCCTCTGCCAAGCAGAGAAAAACATGAGGTAGCTATGGAATTTCACTTGAAGGAGGCTCAGCTAGAAAGATCATAGAATGAAAGAAAGAGACCCACACATTTACCAATAAGGCTCTATTTTTGATGTCTAATGCCACATCACAAATTGAAGACTCAAAAAGAGAGATAACACAGGGTACTCAGTGAGATAAGAAGATAGGCATATCACCTACCAAGAAAGTGGTTTGCCTAGATTGGGATTGTGGCTGGTGAGTAATAGCATCAGGACTAGCCGATACAACAAGGACATGGGAAGAACCCACCTTGATTACTAGGAACACGAGCGAAGTAAGGAGCATTATGCACTGAGGCAGTGAACAAAGAAAAAAATTCCAAACAGTGATGAAAAGGATTAGTGACATTTTTGCAATTAGGGTATATCAAACACTCCCTAGTTTATACACCATCAAGGAGATCCCTCTGAGGAAGGTTATCTGTTGCTACTTAAGAGCCAAAAATATGACTAAAGCAACCATCTGAATGAGATGCTATAAACAAATCAGCAAAAAGGGCTCCCCTAGACACAAGAACATATCAAACACTCACTAGTTTCTACACCATCAAGGAGATCCCTCTGAGGAAGGTTATATGTTGCTGCTTAAGAGCCAAAAATATGACCGAAGCAACCATCTGAATGAGATTCTATAAACAAATCAGCAAAAAGGGCTCCCCTAGACACAAGAACATAATGCTCAAGGATTTAGTCTTCAAAGGGTTTTAAAAACCCCTGCATATGCCTTTTTCTCGGCTAGCTGATAAGGACATCCTTGGACTCAAGTAGACTTTGACTGCTCTAAGGGCCTGGTCCCATGGTACTGCAACTACATAAATATTTAGTGGGTACTGTAGAGATTATTTAGGAGAAATTATGCAATAAAGTAATCCCATGGATTTTTAAAACTGCAAAGATTATCCAAGCACATGAAATTTAGGAGGTTTGAATTAAAAAATTATAGCATAAATTTTTATTAAATGTAAAGTGCTTTTTTTGTGCCTAAATTTTCTATGCAGGTGATGCAAATTCTTGCCCCCAACCTCTACCCATCTCTAAAAATTTCTTTCATTTGCAGTTGTTGCTCCTATTTTTGAGAAAAATATTAATTTTTTTTACAGTTGAAGAAATTTAAAACTGCATGGAACCACCTGCAACTTCAAAATAATTGCAGTTGCCCCTCCATGGGACCACCCTCTAAAATCTGGAAAGATAAAATAAAATTAAAAAATCATAAATTTTAAAAGTAAAATAAAATTTTATGAGTTCTATGTTGAATGATAACCTATGACATACTATAAAAATAATTATTTTTAAAAGTAAAATAAATTTTTACACGTTCTATGTTGAATGGATAATAATCTCATTAAAAATGTATGTTAGTATGTTTGTAAAAATAATTATTTTCAAATTAAATTTTTATATGAAATGAAGAAAATGTTTTTTCATTATTTATGAAACATGTTTAGAGGTGCACAATTTTTATTTCCTATCATTAAAAATAATTTTACATTATTATTAAAATTATATTTTTTATTTGAATATTTAAAATGGTATAATTAAATGGTTTAAATATTAAAAATTAAAAAATAATATTAAACTTTTTGAATAATTAGTAATTCTTAAAATCTCATTCCTATGGTTATTAGTCATACTGTTGAGATATTATCATCTTTAATTGCAGTTATAACTATATATTTTTTAAATTTCCAACCAAACAAAATAACAAAGTTCTAGTTAAATATAGCATGTAAAATGCCTTCATTCAACTTTATATTAATTATGTTGCAATACAACTGAAATACATATCAAATATTTTTATTAAACTTAAAATGTCAATTAAAACATATTTTTATTTTTATTAAAAATGCAAAGGATGAGGAAGAAAACAAAATGGACAAATCTATCTTTATTTAGATTGATTCTAATGAATATAAAGATGGATCGCTCAAGTAGAAAATATAAATGAAAGAGGATAATTTGTATTTATAAGTGTTCAAATTCATATTGGTGATTGTGAAATTAAATTATTTTTAGTACATTTATTACTAATAAATTAATTGATTGTTCTAAAATTAAATATTATGATTACATACATTAACTAAGGTAGTTATCCCATATATTCTAAAAGGCTATTAATCTCTAACCAAAAAATATATATCTTATAATTTTTAAATTACACTTTTAACATGTTTGAACTCTTTAAACCTTTTTGTGTAGACTATCAAAGGCCATTAAGACCTTGTACCTCTTATATAATGTATACATGCCTTCACTATGAGGCATATATCCATTAAGTTATTTTTATTAATCTACTTTGTAAGATTTTTTAAACTTATATTGTAAGATATGATACATTGACATTTCAAATTAAATTTATAATTTATTTATATTGTAAATATTATATTATTTTGTAATGCATTTCAAAGAAAAATTATAACTTTTATTTAGTGGAAATAAGTCACATCTTGTATATGCACAAGGCATTGGAAAAAATAGATCCCAAAGACAACCTTTGAGGGTCTAAAATACAAACCATAAAAAACCACAATCCTTTCTAAATAAACCATGAAGTCGGGAGATTACAACAAAAGATCCACAAAAAGGATAAAAGAGAAACCAAAAAAAAAAGTTGCAACCCAAAACCAAACGATACAAAACTATGGATTGTAAATATTGGAAGAGATAAGTCATTATGAAATTATGTCCTTAGTCTCCATCTTCATCCACTATCCTAGCACTAACAATAAACCATCTTTAGAAAATGAGTTTTACAATATATTTAGTTCATGAAACACATTTCTACAAAACAATGGTGAAAACACTAGCCAACTAATTCACCTGGTCAAAAAAATGGAGTAAAACGAAGAGTCTCCATTCTATAACTATTCCACATCCAATTAATAATAACATGAGAGTCTCCCATCACTTGCAACCTGTTAACATTATTATCCAAAGAATCATGAGGAGCAACTTGAGTGCAAGTAATTCAACTTAATTATTTGACCTTAGACCTAGTGTAACTTTGAAATGAAAAAGATGTTTTTCATTAATATATATAACACCTCCACCACCATGACAAACTGAAGAACTTTGGCTAACCACATCAAAATACTCCTTAGGTATAGAATTATCAAACACCACCTCATTAATCTATGTTTGAGCCTTCAATTTTGTATACTTGTTCAACCCCTAAAAAATTGTTTTGATCAACATTTATGGCCAACCATACATCCATGCTAAAAAAAATGGCAAATCTATGAAACACTAATTCTTTGATATCAAACCAATTCTTCATATAGTCAACAAGTGTATTTCCATGTCAAGAACCTGGTGGTCGAATCAAACCATTCATTTCATCCCAAACCGCTCGAGTGTAGGGACAATTAATAAGTAAATGATTGATAGTTTCTAAAGCAACTCTGCAAATGTACATCTTCTTGGCTCTTGCCAACCTATTTTCAACAACATATCCCATGTTAACACCTTATTATTAAGTGTCAACCACATAAAAGTTCTAGTTTTTAAAGGAGTATTAACCTTCCAAATAAATTTTCACCACCAAAACTGATTACCAAGACCTTCAAAAGAGAACATGGCTTTCTATCCAAGTTTTGTTTTTTACTCCCCCTTAGTCAAGTTTTCAGTCCACACCAATTCATCCTCAACCCCTTATTTGATCTTCACGTGACTTTTGATCATGTTTCCCATGTATTCATTCCATAATTCACTATCTATGCCTTCTAAACCAAAATGATGTGCCCTCAATCAACCTTGATGCCAAATGGAAGTAGTAGTAGGGTCAATAATTTGAGACAACGTTGCAACACCAAAATATTGATGCTGAAAAATTAGATTATTGGATAGCTCGTAATCATTTCCACCCCCGCACATGGTCAACCCCAATTGCAACATTACCACTATTTCTAATTTTCAAGACAACTAGTTACGAATAAGAGGTAATGCCTAGACCAAATCCTTCCAAATAAAAGACACATTAATGATAGTTTTAGTTGGCTTTCGTACCCCACTCAACCAAATTAAGAGGCTTAATGTATTTTTGCATAATAGCATTCTTCCACAGGTTCTATAAAAAAGTCTCCATAAACATATAGTTGCCAAGGCTTTGGCAAAAAAATGATTTTTTTAAAATCCTAGCCCCCTTCTTCCTTTGGTTTTACAATAGTCTCCATTTAGATAAAGCGAGACCTTTTTATTTTTTACCTATTCAAAAAAACTTTAAACATCTCTTCCTTATCTTCTCCAAAACCCCCACAAGAATATGAGCTAAACCATGCCAATAAACAAGATAGCTTCTAAGGTTGACTTAACAAGAGTCAATAATTTTCCCTGTAACTTTAGTCTCCTCAATCACCATAAGAAAGTCCTCCTCAACCAAAGCATTAAAGCCTAAAAATAAATCCATGGTTCACCTATCCAGACTCGAACTCTTGTTAATTTGTAAAGATGAGAGAATTAATTTGATTTCTTCTATAGAAACCTCTACTAGTAGAATCTCGTTATTGTTATCATTATTAAAACTAGGGAATAAATTAGTAAGCTTTAGGATCTCTGATAGATTTTCCATTTCTAACTCCTTGAACAAAATATTAAAATGGCTAACCCCCAAATTAGATAGATCATTGAAGGACCTAGCTTAGAGCCATCCTCTTTGGGCATCTCCCAGGTAGTATTTATATTTTTCCTATGACTGGCATAATTATGGAATAATTTTGTCTTTTCATCACTAACTTCCAACCAAATAACCATTTTTTTCATTCTTTATTCTGCTTCACAAGCTAACATAATTTCAACTTTATTTTTATCCAGTTCTCTAATCTTTACTTTAGCCTCCTCATTATAAACACAAACAACCAAATCATCATAGAATTCAACTGTCTATCTCTCAATTTATATGACAACTTTGTCCTATAGTCAAGATTTATTATAAGACCATGCAGAGACAACAACATTCACCTTAATTTTTTTTGCAAAATGAAAACATGTTGAACTCCCGAAATTCCTATCATACCTTTTCTAATTCATTTTGACCAAGGAATGAAATTGCACCTCAAACCAAAATGGTTTACACTTGAAAGGAAATTGTGGTTTACTTACCTTAGTACCAAGTTGAATCAGAATGGGAAAGTGATTAGAATCACTACCTGTTTCAACCGATGATAAGATCCTTCTTGAAAAATATTATAATTAAATTAAAAATATGTGAAATTAAATCAAGAAATAAATATAAATTGATTGAATATATGAAAATAAATAAAAATTACATTATGATTATCATTAGCCTCTTAGAGGGGGGAATCCTCCTTTGAGCAAGCTCAATTCAATACAAATTGTGGATGACTTTTAACTAGTCTAGACTCCTATTTATAATAACCAACTAAAAATTACTCCCCATGAGTGTGGGATGCCCACTGACCCCCACTATGTAATGTTGAGTGGCCACTAACCCCCACTAGATGGTTAGGATGAATGGTTCTAATGTGGCCTCCCCTTTAAAAAAATTTCCCTCAACATTGTAGGTGAGGAAAAAGCTGCTAGATTTAAAGAAGAGGTTCCCAAGTAGCATCTTCTTGTTGCATCCAGTGTCATTATACTAGAACTTTGGTGATGACCTAATTATGAAGCTAAAGAGTGGACATGTCGAGTATAGCTTTAGGTTCTAAAGGGAGATATCCTTCTACATCAAGCTCTGAAAGCATTGTCTAGGTGGTAACATTCTAGCCAAGGACCTTATTTAAGTAAGAGACATAAAAAACAAGATGCATGCACGATGAAGGTGGAAGTTCCAACTTGTAGGCAACATGGCCAATCTATTGCAAATTATTTTATGGAACATAGAATTTAGGAGCTAGTTTTTGGTAGCCTTTCAACTTCAAAGAGGATTGCTTATAAGGTTTCAGGCGAAGGAAACCCATATCTCTAGGCTAAAAGGATCATTCAGAGCAGTGTTGGTTTGTCTACTGCTTCATGTGATTTTGTGCTAGGTGGAGGTTATCCTTGAGGATGTGAAATATATTATCACATGCACTGAGGGTAGTATCAATAGCTTGCACCTGAGAGGTCCCTGGTATATATGAGAGAGGAGAAGGTAGATTTTGACCATAGACAACTTCATATGGGGTCAATTTGGTGGTCGTGTGGTAGGAGGTGTTGTACCACCATTCAAAAAGAGGTAACCACTTTACCCATTAATGTTGTTGCTTCATGAAAAAACAAAGGAGATAGGTATCTCAACATTTATTGACAATTTCTATCTAGGAATCAGTCTTTGGATGATATCCTGAACTCATTTTCAGATATGTAATGGGGCATTTGAAGAGTTCCTTTTAGAAATGACTCATGAAGGTTGAGTCATGATCTGATACAATGGAGGCATGGATATCATGAAGCCTAAAATTTTGATCAAGAAATGTTTAGGCTATGGTGGAGGAACTATAAGGGTGGGCTAGAGCACATAAATGAGCATATTTAGAAAGGCAATCCACCACCATGAGAATGATTGATTTTCTTTTGGATTTGGGGAGGCCTTATATCAAATCCATTAATATGTTAGTCCAAAGATGTTGTGGAATGGGTAGTGGCTAGGGTGAACTAGGTGGTGTGGTTGTTTCCCCTTTGTGGTGTTGGAAAGTATCACATTTTACAATAAATATCTTAATATCATGTTTAATTCTTGAGCCAAAAGAAATTACAATGAACTCATTCATATGTTTACAGAAAACCTAGATGACTTGTAAAAGGGGAGACATGCAACTCTTGAAAAATAGTCTATTTAAACTTAGATCTTGTGATTAATACAAGGCAACCTTTGTATTGTAATGTTTGGCCATCCCAAGTATAATGATGCTTAGTATAATAATCAACAAATAATTGGAGAATGAGTTTTTGGGTGGGTTTTTAATTATTCCACTCACGTTGAATGTCATGTAGCTATGTGGAAATGGGAACATATATAGCATATAGTCATGCATATTTTTCAAACGGGTGAGAGAGGGCATCAGCCACCAGGTTTTCCTTTTCTTTTTTGTATGTGATTTCATAGTCATACCTGATTACTTTAGAAATCCCTTTTTACTAATCTAATTAAAAGAACCATTGCTCAAGAAAAAATTGAGGCTTTGGTGGTTAGTTTTGATGCAAAAGTGTCACCCACCAAGCATAGGTGCCATTTTTTGACTGCATGGAGGATAGTCATCATCTCTTTGTCATATGTAAAACATGTCAAATTACATCTAGTGAGGACATTTTTGGTGAAGGCAATGGGATGTTCGTCATGAATGAGCACAACACCACGGCCCATGTCACAAGCATCACATTCAATAACAAATGCCTTGGATAAATCAGACATGGTCAATACAAGTGTGGTGCACATTATTTGTTTAAGGTGATCAATTACTTTTTTAGATGCAGGAGATCATACAAAAGAATATTTATTGAGCATAGTCATTAATGGGGATGCAATTTAGCTGTAATATTTGACAAATTTCTAGTAGTGCCATTTCAGGCCAAGAAATAAACATAGACTTTTGAGTGTCCTAGGTTTCAACCAATTTTTCATAGCCTAAATTTCATTGTGGTCAACATGAACACCATCAAATCAAACAATATCTCTTAGGTACTCAAACTCTGGTTTCCCAAAAGAGCATTTATAACATTTGGCACATAAATGGTTCTCAACAAGAAGTCACAAGTTATTGTCAAGGTAGTTGGGGTGATCCTCCCGAGTTCAGTTGTCGATGTGGGTGTCATCAAAGAAGACCAAGAATAACTTTTGTAAGAAGTGGCATAATATTTTTTTCATTAAGCCTTGAATGTGTAAGGTGAATTGGTAAGCCCAAATGGCGTGACAAGGAACTCATAGTAACCATCATGTGTGTGAAAGGCCATTTTTAGAATGTCGACTTCATGAATGCAAATTTGGTGATATCCAGAGTGCAGATCTAACTTGGATAAAAATTTAGCACCATGGAGTTCATCTAGGAGCTCATCTATTACGAGAATGTGAAATTTGTCCTTAATGGTGAGCTTGATCATTTCTCAAGGATAAATTTAGAGCTACTAGGAACCATATTTTAATGAACACATAAGACTGGGGAAGATTATCGGCTAGTGTTAGGTCAAATGACTCTTGCTTATAGGAGGTATTGAACCATATTCTTGACCTTTTGAAGAAAGGGGCAATGGTATGGCTAAATGTTAGGGGGTGCACTATTTGGACAAATTTGATTGTGATGGTCTTTACGGAGGTGAGGTGGAAATTTTGTTAGTTTCTTAAAAATTGTTGCATGCTTGATCAAATATTTTGTAAGCCCGATGGTTGGTTAGAATTAGTTGGGGAACTAGTGTGAAGAGAAAAGGGTTGGGAAACTATTCTTTGGGATCCCTTTTTGAGAATTTTTTCCATGCGATGAGAGTTGATGAAACTAATGGATTCAGGAAGAAGGCCTTTTAGTGTATATTGATGTGGACATTCTTAGAGAACTGCATCCATAGCTTGAAAATCCCCAAAGAATAATTCCAAGAGATCTTAGCCATTGTGCTCTTAGAACAACATCACATCCACGTAAGTGCAAATAAAACATGTCAGTCCTAAGGTTATAATCTCCTACCAAAATGTAAATATTGTGACACTTGCCCTTGTAGGGCAATGTTCCAACATTAGCAATCATCACCTCAAAATTAGAACAAGAGTGCACAAAGTAATCTACATGCTTAACCACCTGAGGTTCAATTAAGTTATGAGTGCTTTCTGAATCAATAAGAATGGTAAGGTGTTGTTTCTTGAAAAACACTTTTGCACACATTATTTGTGGAGTGGTTGCCCCTGTCAAGGCATGCATGGAAATTTTTGGTTGTGAATATGTGGACCTTGAATATTTAGTTTCTTGCTCTGACTCATCCAAATGGGAATATGTGGCATCCTCCCATTCTTTTGGATCATGATGGGAACCAACATCGAGTAGATAAAATTTGTGTTCGATGCATTTGTGGCCCCTAACCCATTTATCATCACAATTATAACATAACCCATTATCATGATGTGCACGCATTTCTACCTTAGTGAGATGTTTGATGGGCATTTCCTTAAGTGGGAGGTCACTAAAAGGAATATGGCTTAGAGGGTGTCCAATTGGAGTTATGATGTTGCGATGTGATTTTATCTTCTGTAAGCTTAGCTAAGCCTAAGGGTTCCATCATGGTTTGAGATTTGAACATTTTAACCTCGGTTCAAATTACATCTTTGAGTCCATTGATGAAGCATATTTTGAATAAATCATCAGATAGACCTTCAATCTGATTGGCTAGTTTTCAAACTTTGTTTGATATCCCAAACTATACCAGTTTGACAAAGTTTAGTCAAGGCACCTGAGAAAATGCACTAGCGAGAGTTTGAAAAAACCAATGCAATATGGTTCGAGATTTGACTTGTTGTACCAATGGTTACCACTAGACAACTTCTTTCTCTAAGTCAAATGAATAAATAGGTACATTTTCTTCTCCCTTAGTGTGATGTAGGCTGAAATGTTGTTCTACATGGTAAATCCAACTAGTGGGTTCGGTACCATCAAATTTGAAAAAATTCAATTTAGGGTCATGCAATGGTGCTCTGGAGTAAAATTACCATCTGATTGATGATCCCTATTAGTTTGAAATGCTCAATTTTCAACATGAAGGTCAAAGATGTGATCATTCAGCTCAGACAGTTAGGATTCAAATTCTAATTGAAGTTCAACAATGCCATGTGCCATGGTGTGGGTCCCTATACAAGTACTAACCATTTACCATAAGGTCTGGGGGTGCCAAAAAAGATTGAGTGAAGTTATATGTTAAATTTATCGGCTTGACAAGATGATCACAATGGTGTAATTTTCACATAGGTCGAAAAAAATCAAAAAATTGCTTTTAGACTGTAGACGAAAATATTTATTTGTATGGAAATTTTTGTTTAGAATTGATTGAGATTTATCTCAATAAGATTTTGGTATGTCACAAATACATTGATTTATTCGTATGAAAGTATTACATTTATAGTGAATATATTTCATACAAACAAAAAGATTTTCATTATCTTAGTCTCTAATAAATCTCCCTAAACATCTCAACCCATCCCTTAAGTCTCTCGCATCCTCTCTTCTATAATTTCTCTTCTAATATCTCTCAAAAATCCTATAAACTTTTATTCTAATGTGATTATTACTCACGTAATAATCACTTACATTATTTACTCCACTTATTATTTATACACACACAAATTAACCAATATTATAATATCACTTACATTATTTACTCCACTTATTATTTATACACACACAAATTAACTAATATTATAATATGAAACACTTAAGTCTTAAATACTCATGTGAGAATTAATTCTAGCATTCTCTGGTTAGTGTTCATATGCGAAGAAAAAACACATGAACTAAATATCTATATATTCCCCCCAATAAAACATCAGATTCGCCCAATATTACCTCTAATTTTATAGAAAAAGAATGTACGTACTTTATTGATAATTGTCTTTGATCATAAACTTATTTAATATGTATTTACTTGACACCAATATTACCACAAAGCACAAACTATGAATTTGTAAGAAGTGATTAGAGACGAATGAAAGCCCACATACCTTTTTTTTTCCTTTATTCACAGACCTTTATGAATGTCTGGGAAGAAAAAAAAAGCATGGCCCATTTGGAGTCGAGTTGGGGACAAGTGAGGTTGATTTGAAGCGATGAGTGGGAAGATCCATTGGAGGATTCACATTCGCCATTCTGCAGCTTCTATCGTAACAGGCAAGGATGAGCAAGCGATAGAGGTCGTTTCAAGAACCATGCAAATTACTGTTGGGTTCATGATAACCCTAGCGACCATGTTCTCATTCAAGATCCCCCTCATCAGCCCACGTAGCACCATATGAATCATTGAAGTCGAAAACATGAGGCTTATTGGAAGCCATCGTAGTTTTCAGAGTCAAAATACGAAAAAAAAGGAAATCTGTTTTGTTGATATATACTCCCTTTAATATCTATTATCCATTTTCCTCCCTGGAAAGCCCAAAATCTTAATCCAACGCATGCCAATGGTCGGAACCCTCTGTGATCTTTCTGGGCTCAATTGGATTTGAGAGATCACAAAAAAATTCAGAGTAATCTCTCACATTCCAAGGCATCTCAGATTTCTGTAAATTTTGGAGCTTATACAAAAACAATTACAATTATAATGAGATCGATTAGTCATAAGGCCAAAACTGGATAAGAATTTGGAACTTATACAAAATGATTATAATTACAATGATATCACTTGGCCATATGACCAAAACTAAATCAAAATTTAGAGCTTATACCAAAAAAAACTTACATCATTTTTTTGTTTTATTTATTTTTATCTTGTACCAATTACGATTAAAATTCCTTATTGGAGCTTGACATTGGCGACACAGTACACAACAGATGGCACAAATACTTGTTACAAATGTTGCAACATGAATAGATGATGCATACATGATGAGCAAAGGAGCCTATGCTTTAAAAATGTCAATGCACATGTACATGTTTTAAAACTTGACTTGTAGCAATGATAACATTTTCAAAAAAAACCTATGATCTTGTCATAGGTAATTTTTTTAAAATTCAACTTGTAGTGATGATTAAAATCAAAACTCGACTCATAGCGATGATTTTCTAAGATAAAAGCTTAATGTCACCACTATGTTGCCACTATCTGATCACCAAGATCTCATTAGGACAAGGTGAGAACATACAATGGGCATAAGTAAATAGTCCTAATTTATTCAGATCGCTGCAAAAATCGACCCTAGAAAACTCTCTAATATCAGATGATAAGATCCTTCTTGAAACAAATTAGAACTAAATTGCAAATATGCAAAATTAAATCAAGAAATAAACATAAATTGACTAATTGTATTGAAAGAAAGTAGAATTATCTTACAATTACTGTTGGTCTCTTTGAAGGGGCAACTTCTTTTGAGCAAACTCAATTCAATACAATTTGTAGATGACTTCCCTTGGTCTAGACTCTTATTTATACTAACTAACTATTACTCCCTATGAATGTGGGACTATTACAATGGCCACCAACCACCACTATGTAATGTTGAGTGGCCACCAACCCCCACTAAATGGTTAGGACAAAGGGTCCTAACAACCCAAGACCCGATCCTTTCACCCTCAACCATGATATCCTCATAAATTAGAAACCTCTCAAGTTTCTTTGCTATAAAGTCATATCCAGTCCTATTATTCCTCTAAGTAGGAACAATTTTATAGGCTCAACATCTGCGAACCTAACCTCCTATAATTTATGTAAAAAATAACCAACTACATTGTTCATTTTTGCTATTCCCCAAACCTCAGATATGTTCAACCTGAAATTTAAATCTCCTCCCAAGATTAGCCTCTCTTCCTTTATGATATCCATGTCCGTTAGTGTATCCTAAAACTATAATTTATTCTCATATGGCCCATAGATGTTAACCACAACAAAAGAAACCCCCTTCGCCATAGAGTGACATTGAGCTCCTAAACCAGGAACAAGAAAAATAGAGTTAAGACTTCTTGTAGGACCTCTTACCAACCCCTAAGCAGCCAACATAATCCAAATAAATGAATTCCTATTCCTTCACAAAGGTTTGTAATACACCCTCTGCTTTCTTACCCTCTATCATGGTTTCTTGAAGCATCAATATGTTTGAATTATGAAGCAACACTAACCGTCTAAGTGTAGACTTTTTAGAGTCACTACCTAGTCCACACGTATTAAAAGAGATAATTAACATTGGATAACCTTCTCAGGGATTTGACTTACTCTAAGTGCCCCATCAATAGTGTTTTGTTTCCCACTTTGTATCTCCCTTAATGTTTTATCTTTTGCTTATGAAAAGTAGGACTTCCTTACTAGGGTAGGGTTGTTTTTCTCCCTCTCTATAACAAAACTAAGACCACCCACAACTATTGTCTCTTTGGAAATAACAACCAACTTTTTGGATCTGACACTGTATCTACTAAAATTAATAATGGATTCCCCTTCCTTCGAGTATGAGGAGGATTGTTCTAAGGACCTATCTTGCATATTATTTTTGATAGGAAAATGAGTGGACCCATATGTGTGTAAAATATTAGCCCTAGGGATGAAATCCTTATTTTGACAATCCTTCTTGTTTGACCTCTCTGAAGACCCTTCACCTTTACCCCTTGACTTAATTGAGATGAAGGATGGATCCCCTAAGGTCGGCCATTGGTCGTGGGGTAGATTTAATGGACCATGGAAATTGGAAAAAGGGTGTGTGGGTGTGGACATGAACATCTTATCCAAATTGTAGTGATCTATCTGATGATCAATGGGTATAATGAGGGGGCTTAAGTGATTACAAGAGGGGAAAAGATAGTGTGGTTCTTATTATCCTAAGAAACTGGTGTTGATAGAAGTTGGCTTGATTTCCTCATCTCCACTCTCTATCCTTCCTTCCTTACAAGCAAATCTTCCTTCAAAACCCTAACTTTTTCATCCCTCATCACTTCATTTCCCTCATTACCAATCTTTCCATTAGTGATTGCTTATTGTAACAATTTTAGCCCAAGATGTAAAGCCTCCTCCTCCTTCTCATTAGTTTTATCGCCTTCACCAACATTGCACTTACCCTTTTCAACCATAACCATAGGGACCATCTCTATCCCTCTTTAAAAATATGGATCCAAAACCTTAGGACTCCAACCCTATCTTGTAAATTTCATAGATCAAGCATCAACTAAATGACCATAAGCATGACATAATACACAATGGAAGGGCACCTTAAAATACTAGAGAATATGAACATATTTCTAGTTGCCTATGTCAATCTCAATAACCTCAAGAAGTCCCTTGTGATGGTCCATGTCCACCAAAATCCTAGCCATAAAGTGAGAATTATTCTTTTGAACTCCCTCATCCCAATCCACAAAAGCACCCAAAGAATTCCCAATTTCCTAAAGGATTCTAGAGGACCACAACTCCAAAGGCAACCCTGGGAATTTTACCTAGATAGGTTGAACAAATTTGGATTCCCTTATCAAGGTAAAACGTAAAGACCATCTCTTCAAGGCCAAGGAATAAGATCCCCAATACCATTTGTTTTGCAAAATCCTCTTTGTATCCTCTATTGCCCTTAAAGAAAAATCTAACCAGCATCGTGCCAATGAGTAAAAAACAAGTGCATACCCCTAATAAAAGACTCCAAATTGTAACTAACCAATCCCTCACTAATTTTTTGAAGCAAAATCTCTCATAAAACCTCCCAATTAAAGTTTTTCCTTCCATTTTAAAAACTGGACTCAATTAAAATATCCTCACCCAAAATCAAACTAACTTACCCTGTTCTTAGCTTTACACATCTTTTCTTCTTCTTCTCCACTTAACCAATCCCTCCTTGCGACGGAAAATAAACAAACCCAGGACCTAAAAAGTCGCCTCTTAAGACATCCCCCCACAAAACCTTCCTCAAAATTCTCACCCAAAACACATAAAAGATCCAAGTTATTGGTCATTTCATGTGATCTAATCCTCAGAAACCCTGGGTCTCCCTCTAATGGGCTCAGTCCTTGAACAACATGAAGAATTTGTTCTGTTAATGTAATATCAACCTCCCCATCCAGATTTCTAGAGTTTTGTCCAACTATATCGTAACCTGCTGTGTTTGCCACCTATTAATCAAATCTGAATCTATAGGGAAAATCCGCTCACCTCCCTAAGGGTCCTGGGAATAATCTATGAAATCATCCTCAAACTCCACATCGCTACCCCAGTCCATCTAAACAGAAAAACTAATAACTGATCGCTATATCAGAGAACTAAAAGATTTATAAAATCGTTGCCATTACATGCTCGAATGCTCAAGCCTTATCAGCTTTCGATATAGATGACACGTAACGCGCCAGGTAGGGGTCGAACCTACGACCTTCTGCTTAGGAAACAGACGCTCTATCCACTGAGCTACAGGCGCTAGATGTTAACAAACGTCCAGTATTATTAATCCTATTATTAATTTAATGCTAGAAAATGCGACATGTTAATGCTATTATTAATTTAATAATAGCACACTTATCAATAATTAAGAGTGCTAAAATTTAATTAAACATAATTTCCAGCTGTTTTAGCCTTCGTGAACACCATTAAAATACTATAAAAATTAAACCAGGTTTTATTTTGTGATATTAAAGTTTTTAATGAATATTTAGTTATTTATTTTTTCCATCTTTCAAAATATGGTATTATAGGGATTATTTGAACAAATAATTTTACTCTTAAATCAATGAGAGCATTTGATAAGACATATTATTATAACAATTTTAAAATTTAGCATCAAGAAATTAAAAAATATTGTCTTATATATTATTGTAGAGTATTTTTATTTATATCAATATAATAATTACAATCATTATTTTTTTAACTTTTTTTTGATAAGTCTAAAAAAGGTAAAACTCGTCTATTTAAAATATTTTAACAAAAACTCTGGGAGAATCAAGTAGGCACAGTCAGAGTATCGAAGTTAAAACAGAGCAAGAAGCTCAGAGCTACAAAGAAACAAAAACTATTCTTCATCAGAGATAACAATATCAACATTGTTACCAGCATCAAAAAAGTTGTTCTTCCAGGGTGATAGCAGCCAAGGAGCTTGCCGGGCTAATTTCCCCAGTGTCATGTCTAATGCCTAGCATCTCACAGATTGCCTTTAACTTCATATGCTGCAGGATGCTATCTTCAACCATTAACTTAAGCAGAGTCCAAATTTGATCAAGCCTAGTGTCCATCAGATGACTGAAATGATCCACATCTTCATGAACTGCAAGAGAATTACTAACATTGAAGAGAACAATCTGAATTCTAATTAGTTGAGCAACTTTGAGGGTGTCCAAACAAGCATTAGTAGCTTTGATCATTGCCTCCACAGAAGCTATTGAGGAGCCTCCTCCTAGACAAGCAACAAGCTGGGCATGAAGCAGATTTGTAGCCATCCATTTCAACAATTTTTCATCCTTCACACCTTCAAGTAGGTTTTTTTGCCAAAAATCTAGCCTCCTAGGTTGTAAAGCGAGTCTTTTTATCCAAGAGGGAGCCCAAGTCTAACAGATGGTAGAGCTTTAGATCATCCACCAGGGCCAAAAAGGAGGAATGGACATCTTCCAAAGAATAGTTATGCAGCATACTGTTATTCATAACATTAACTGAATTAACAACATAAGCCTTACCTTTGCCCTGCCTAGGCCGCTTGCTGCCAGAACCTCCCGAGTCCATTTCACCAACGATGAAATTTTTGTAGAGGTAGGAGCGAGAAGCAGAGAAGGGTGTAGAATTGCCCAAATTAGAGAGTGGAAGGAGGTAAATAGCATGTTGCGAGACATGTGCGGTGCTTGCGCCTCCCAAAAATCATCATTCTCCATTGTCCATAATTAATACCAATGCTCCAAATATCTACCAAATCACACCTCGACCGATTAATGATGATCCTTGTTAATATGGTGGTTAGATAAATCATTTTCTGCAATCCTCCATGCCTTAGAACCTTTGGGGAAAGTGTTGGTCATATGGAGGCTTTCTTCCGAGTGGTTAAGGGTGACACCCTCATTAGCCATATGATCAACTAACTTATTGCTTTCACGAAAGATTTGCAAGGGGGAGTAACTCCTCAAATTTTTGCACAGAGATTTGCAATCTTCCATAATATTCTTCAAGATCCATTGTGTTAGATCTATTCAAGAGGGCTTCAATGATGATTTTCGAGTCCCCTTTTGTATCCAAATCAAGCCAATTATTTTGTTTTACTAAAGAAAGGCCACGCCACAGAGCTTTGGCTTCAGTGACATTGTTGGAGCAGAGGCCAAGCGCTTCACTAAATCCGAGCAATAATTTACCTCTAAAATCTCTTAAAGTCCCCCCGACACCCACCATACCTAGATTGCCTTTGGCTGCACCATCAAAGTTAAGCTTAATCCTAAGGCTAGACAAAGGAGACCAAATGTCTCTCCTGCTTTTTTATTTATTTTTACTGATCATGTTATCAGGGAATCATTATTATATTATTATAATAATAATTCATTAATTTATCTATCTATTAATTAGTTAATGATAATTTAATAATAACTTTTCTTATTATTTTTTATAATATTCATTATTTTTAATTTTTAGCATGTAACAACTTATTGTATATTATTAGTTATCATATCATTTATACTAGTCGACATATCATGACAAGCTCATTAACATCAAAGTTGTTAATAATGTTAGAATAATTGACACATATTAGAGCAACCTACAATGAAGTGATCACAATATATCATTTAATACATATGGTATTATACAAGTGTCGCTGTCAAAACTCATTTGATTAAAAAACTCCAAGTTGTCTTGTCTCATTAATTCCAATTTTTTATGTGGTGCCATTTTCAACATAGTCATCCCATTCAAAATTTGCTTTGTTGAATTTATGTATTATCCATATTGATCACACATTTTCCATGATTTTTAAGGTTTTAGTGAAAAGGCACCTTCAAAATCAACCTATAAACCATCTGAATTAAGTATTTATAATATTTAAAAGATATTCTATGTTTTATAATATTGGACAACTTAACCACACAATCTAGCAAAGACAACTACCACAGAGTCATAGAAAGGACACGTACCTTATCAAGTGCATATCTATAAACTAGATTTAATTACATAACTTCTTTACAAATTAATATAAAATATTTAGTTATAGGAGCTTTTTTGCAATGTTACTATACCGCATATTTATTTTATACCAATTTGTTGTATTAAATTTAGATAACAAATTTACAGATGAACTCACCCATAAACAAATTTCAATACAAGGGTACATATTAGCCACTACGTGGCCCTTGTTTAATTGATGAAGTTGATGATGTCATATAGATAAATAGATTTCAATCACATTTTAAGATATATATATTTATAAACATTTAACTAGGTTTAAAATAATATAAAATAATAAAATTAAGTTAAAGTTAAGCTTTCTTGATATTTTTTTAAGGCCCTTAATGATGTATAATATCTAAAATAATAACACACCAATACATATAAAAAAAGTTCACCTAGGTGGACCCATGTAATGCAATGTGTCATTACAATGAGTTTCAACATTAGAATGAATGATTTATAAATGTTTGCTTGATTTTTCTTGAATGTTTATAAGTGTTTAATAAACTAATTTTTACAATAAATGGCAAATTCTCTTTTAGATGATCTCTAGATGTCTTAATGCACAAAGATCCTTGTGTATTTATAAATTTATTGAATTCAAATTAGGATCCTATTGGAACACAAAATAATATTAAATGGTTGAAAAAATAAAGAAGATGGCACCATAAAGCATGTGGCACCCTTGACAAACCCACCACACCTAAGACCCCATCAATGTACTCAATACGTTTCTAGGAGGGACCACAACAAAAAGAAGAGAGAGAAAAAGGGAGAGATGATAAAAACAAACCAAACACATCAATAACACCTAATTTAGAACAATAACTAAAAAATATACAAGTACCTTAATATGATGCAATTTTACAACTAATAAAAGTCTAGGAGTCAATTTTATATATCTATATAATGCCCCATTGTGATGTGTGCGTACACGTACATACATATCAAAGTAAAACATGCACAGCATGGGATACAAAATTTTGGGACCTTAAAGCAAACTCCAATGTACTTATGAATTATGCAAGAACATTTACACATAGATAAGTGCCTATAATAATAAACTGTTGAAATCTAGAAAAAAAAAGTGAAAACAATACACTTGGTTTAAATGAAGACATAATGATGTTCCTATAAGATCATTGTCCTTTGAATTTATGATAAATCCCGCTTACATTTCTAGGTACAATTTTCAATGACCGAAAATCAAGCTAAAGTAATCATTTGAGTACTATGAAAAAGAATCTTAAACGATATCCTAAATATATCTTGTGGTGGGAATATATGTCAGGTCCTTGGTATGTCTAGGAGCAAGTAAAAATTGAAACCCCATTCTATAGGAGAGAACATTATGTGGAATGCATGGACTCTAGATAAAATGAGTGGAATGTATGCCACTCTTATGAGATGTGGGATGAATATGTGGAGCACATATCTCAAACGAAAGGAATTACATGCACCATGTGTAAGATTAGATATAAAACCAAATATATCTAACATAGAAAGATAACATATTGGAAGCAAATATGTTATAAATAAGTTTTCTCACATGGGTCTATCATGTAATAAATATAAGTATATGAGTAATTTGCCCCACATGAGAAAAATATAATCAATACAACACAAAGGTAGAATGCCCCATATGAATGCAATATAAAATTAGCATAAGATTAATAAGAGATGCCTCATACTAATATAATATATAATAAATGTAGTACTAATAACATAATATGTGTTGACCATTTTTTGGTCATTTAGAGTAGAAAATGGGCACCCCCTCTTTTGTGCATAAGTCTTCAACCCATGTTTTGGCTAAAATCATTCATCGAGGTTCCCTGTCAGACCTGTTCCATGAAAAAACCAAGTGTTTACCTCATTTTGTTTAACCAAGTGTATTTCGGGTTTGTCAAGAGACCTTACTTAAGGAACTTTATGAGTAAGTTCTTTCCAAGGACCCGATTTAGTTTAAGCGGCTCGCAAAGGCAAGGAATTTCCTCAGAGGGCACTTCGACTACGTTTAGGGCAATTGCAAAAGTTTCGAAGGGTAAGTGTCTTTATGGAGGGAACTTGGTCAAGAAAGTGGACCATTTCTATTTTTCTGAAGGGTACTTTTGAGCTCAAATGGCCCTTGCAGAGGGTACTTTGAGAAAAACAAGGACCATTTTCATAAACCTGAAGGGTATTTTTGGATGGGAAAAGCCTTTGTAGAGGGCACTTTAAGAAAGCAAGGGATGAAGACAAAAGCCCGAAGGGCACTTTCCCTTCAGGAAAAGCTAGCGCCAAAAGAAAGAATTCCATCAAATATTTTATTTGAATGAGAGTTTGGGAAAAAAGGGGTGAAATAAAAGAGAGATCAACGGTGAATTCCTTTAGACATTTTATCTGAAAGAATTTAGAAACAAAATCCCAAAAGCCCAAAGAAAAATGAATGAGCAAGCAAGAAAAGAAACCTAGCAGAAAAGAAAAGCCAAACTAGAAGGAAAATTACCCGAGCAAAGACAAAGCAGAAAAGACAAAACTCATAACTGTTCCAGCTGTTGACAAAGACAAAGGGCATGATTAAGGACCAATCAAAATAAGACAAGTGGCATGAACAACTCAACAAAGGGATTTAATACATTTGGGTGAAAAATGTCTATCAAAAACTAATAAATACATTTGTTTTTGAACTATAGAGGAGAGCAGCTCATCTTTTCATGCTTCACCATTAATGCACAACCAATTGCGCCTAGAATTGAAGAGAGCATGGTCTAGCCACAACAACTTAGGGATGGTTTTGTCAGTTGTTAGAAGGAGTATCCCATGCTTTTGTAGGCCCAAGATAGCAAGGGCGATGGCTTGGGCATCTATAGCATGGCTCTCCCATACGTAGTTTGAAGAATACGACAACAACATGGTTTCTTATCTCAAAAGTGTTTGACTCTAGCATGGGTCTCCTTTCCTTGTGATGTTAGCATCTTGCTCTATATAATTGTAACTTCTCATTTTGAGAGGATATCTCTCAGCTTGTATGGCGAAGCCCTGAAGAAATTTACCTTAAATCAAATAAAGCATTTTTACCTCCATTTGAGAGTGCACTTTTGTATATGTCTATGGTTTTATCTTGTGTTAAGTCATTTTCTTTTCATGCTTTCATAAGTTTATTCCAACGTATCTAGTACATAGTGATTTTCTCTTTTTTGCAGGTCAAAGGAAGTATCTAGAGTGAGTATAGGCAAGTGAATGGGTTGCCCAATAGTGTGTTTAAAACACCTCTTGTGCTAGTTTCTTCCTCCCTATATCTTCATAGGACCCCCTACTGAAATACTGATGCAAGGAAGTTTTTCTCACTCAAATGAATTGTATGCTTGATGTCCATGGTTCAAAGTGTATGCCAAAGCTAAGTAGACCAATTATTTTGGTGCATCACCTCTTAGCTTAGGTCCCATTTTCAGTATTTTCTCTCCCTTTTCATACCCCTCATAATTAGCAGTAGGAGATCCAGGGCCTCAAGGTGCATCAAAGGGAGCTAGCCCCTAATCTAGAGATTCATCCCTCACGTTTGCCAGCCACAACAAGAGGGATGTCTCCATTGCCTCGCATGGATGAAGAGAGCTGAGCCTCCCTTCAGAGAGTGCAATCCACCACGTCAACAATATGTAACAATGTAAAGCACATGTATGAGCTATTTCTTAAAATATATGCATGATATGGATCACATGGCAATGTAGGAAACAACATGAAAACATTTGCACAATATGGATCATAGAAATTAAACAAACTCTAAGACACATGACAAGAAAAAGATCAAATTAAGAAAAACTTAAAGCATAAAGAATCAAATGTAAAAGGAAAATCAATCTATAAGATCAATTTCCTTTGAATTTGTGATAAATCTCACTTACATTTCTAGGTACAATTTTTAGTGACCAAAAATCAAGCTAAAGTAATCATTTGAGTACTATAAAAATAATATTAAATGATAGATTGAATTTATCTTGTGGTGGGAATATATGTCACACCCTTGGTATGTCTAGGAGTAGGTAAAAATTGAAACCCCATTCTATAGAAAACAAACATTGTGTTGAATGCATGGACTCTGGATAAAATGAGTGGAATGTATGCCACTATTTTGAGATGTCCAGGATGAATATGTGGAACACATATCTCAAATGAAAGGAATTGCATGCACCATGTGTAATATAGGATATAAACCAAAGATATCTAACATAGAAACATAACATACTGAAAGCATATATGTTATAAATAAGTTTTCCCACATGTGTCTATCATCTGACAAATATAAATATATGAGTAATGTGCCCCACATGAGAAAAATTTAAGCAATACAACACAAAGGGCAGTACGTCCCATATGAATTCAATATAAAATTAGCATAAGATCAATAAGAGATGCCCTATGCCAATATAATAAATAATAAATGTAGTACCAATAACATAATATGTAACAATGCAAAGCATAAGTATGGGTTATTTCTTAAAATATATGCATGATATGGATCACATGGCAATATAGGAAACAACATGAAAACATTTGCATGATATGGATCATAGAAAATAAACAAACTCTGAGACATATGACAAAAAAAATATCAAATTGAGAAAAACTTAAATAACAAAGAATCAAATGTAAAGGGAAAATCAATCATGAAATAAGTGTTGAGACAAATAAGCAATAAATTTCCTAGAACACATTAAAAAATAGGTGATAAATGACTGAGAATAAAAAAGCAACAACCAAATCCAAATGGAAAAAATAAAACATGCAAATAATTGAAAACATTTGAAGCAAAGAAATAACCAATCATAATATAAAAAGGACAACCATAAATATAATCAATTATATTAACATGATAAGAGATAACGCTCAAATATATAACTGTCACAAGTGCATATTATTAATTAGATTCTTCAAGATTTTCCTTTTAATGTAGTGAGGCAATATGCCCTTGATCAAAAGTTTTCTATGATTACAAATGGTCCAAGTCAATTAGGCTTGAATTTACCTTTTTTTTAAATCTCCATTAGTATTTTTTTTATTTTATTTCAACATTTTATCAACCACATTAAGTTTTCTTGATCTAATCTTCTTGTTGTAACTTAATTTATTAATACATTATTGATAAATTATCAAGTGATTAATATCATTAATTCCATTTTCATCTAACATTTATAACTAATATAATCTCTTTTCTTTGTAGCTATTATTATTAATAATTAATTTCAATGATTTTCCTAAAGATGGAGTCTCAAACTTAAAGTGTAGTAATTCTTCTACCCCATTACTAATGAATAAGGGGGTGTCCATGTGCATGTTCTAATACTTGTTCAATATTCCCATAAATCCATATGTATCTGATTATGCCAATCAATATCATTTTTATTTATTGTGTTTGATAAAATGTTGATATAATTTTTATTAGAATATTCAACTTGACTATTTTCATGTGAGTAGTAAGGGATAGACAATGTATGTTTGATCTTGTATTTATCACAGTATTCTTGAAATATGAACCATTATCAATAATAATCAAAGATTGTATGCCGGATCTTGAAATACTATATGTCATAAGGAACTTACAAATGTCTTCACATATAATAATTTCTAATGGAATTGATTCAACCCACTTTATAAAGTATTTAGTTGTTATGATAATGAACATATGACCATCTGAAAGGAGGGTTAATCTTTCCAACTAAATCAAATCCCCATATGGATAATGGTTATGATGACACCATAGGTTGTAGCTCTTGAGATGGAGGTAACCATCTCTTTAACATTTTTCATATATCTTAACATATTCATGAAAATCATGTTCCAATAATAATCTGTGACATTGCATTTCCATTAAATTATTGACCACATTCACTATCATGAACCTATTATAATATGATTTTGGTTTTTTCACATCCCATATATATAATTAATTTCCCACTAAAGAATTTTATAAAAAACATGCCTCTAATAATGGCACATTTGAGTGCATCTCTTCATGTTTTATTTCTATTATTCCTTAAAAAATATGTGAAGGAATTATTTTTCCTCATAAAAATAAAACACATTTTCATACCATTATGAAATTTTTGTACCACTTCTTAGTGTCAACACCTCTAAAGATTCCAATGAGGAAAAAATAAAACACATTTTCATACCATTATGAAATTTTTGTACCACTTCTTAGTGTCAACACCTCGAAAGATTCCAAATTTTATAGTTCAATGGAAGATGGTGTGAATATATTAATAGTCAATAAATAAAGATCATTATTAATAGGAATATTATCAATTTAAAACTCATCAAATTTGGAAACATAACTCTATACCAAATCTTTATATGGAATATGGTTATCTTATTTTGTTTGATAAGTGCTTGTTACTTGACTAAAGTTGAGAATCTCCGTAGACTTTAATAGATTTAACTTATATTGCATATTCCACATGGAATCCTTAAATAAGTACCTCATATTCCACAATATCATTTGTACATGAAAAACCTAATTTATATGTGAATGGCATAGTCTCTTCTCCTACAGTAATAAGTATAATTGGGGCTCCCTCACCTAAAACACATTTAAAACCTTAAAAATTCATAATCCATGTCTAATTCTCGTCAATATTCATTACAAACTCACGAAGATAATTATAATCTAATTGAATGTGATTTAATAAGAGAACCTCCACTAAATGATATTTATTAACTTGACCTTTTATTTATTTATTTAATACAAGTTTGAGATAAAATATTATTAACATGACTCACTTTATTGTTATTCCTGATGGATATGGCTTAGATATCATGTATTTCAATTGATCAAGTTTAACAATCATATATATTTCATTGTTAAGCATATAATGTATAAGTTTTTGAGTTGCAAAAATAAAAAACAACCATAGTTATTCCATCGAGTTATAATAATTTTCTTAATCCATCAAATGTTGATTGATGTAATAATTTTGATTTCCTTGTTATCATCATCATTTTTCCCAAAACAATTCCCCAAAATATGTTATGTTGTGAAAATATAGAACAAAAATAGCCTATATTAGATAAGAGGAATCATTATAATAATATTGGATGGATATTATTTAATTGTTTATAAATAATTTTGGAATTTATCATCCCATTCTAATTTGATATCTTTCCTTAATAGTCTAGTTAAAGGCTAGTTTTATTAGCAAGCCAAGCACCAAATATTTCAATAGATGGAGTTTTTTTCTTGTAAACTCCTTAATTGATTAAGATTATTAGGATGTGCATATCAATAATAACTTGGAGTTTCTTTAGATAAAATTATATGCCTTATATAGAGATAATGAAATCTAAAAAATTACAATAGATCACACCCAAAACACGTTGTTTTGGATTTAATCACACTTTGTATTATCTTAGTCTTTTAAATATTTTCCTCAACTCATGCACATGATTTTAGCTTTTTTTTTTTCAATTTCCCCAAGATATCATAAACATGTTACTATAATATTTCATGCACATAATCATGAATTATATGTATTAATATAGTTAATATAATAAGATCATTGTCAATAGGAATAGGAATTAAATAAGCAACATTATAAGCCATGCCATTTGTATTTTGATTGTTCTTTCTAGTAATATTATCAATCTAAAAATCGTCAAATTTAGAAACATAACTCTATACCAAATCTCTATATGGAATATGTTTATCTTATTTTGTTTGATAAGTGCTCATTACTTGGTTAAAGTTGAGAATCTTTGTATATTTTAATAGATTTAACTTATATTGCATATTCCACATGGTATCCTAAAATAAGTTCCTCATATTCCACAATATTAATTATACATGAAAAACCTAATCTATATGCAAATGGCAGTCTCTCCTCCTACAGTAATAAGTATAACTTGGGCTCTTGCACCTGACGCACATTTAAAACCATAAAAATTTATAATCCATGTCTAATTCTCATTAATATTCATTACAAACTCACCAAGATAATTATAATCTAATGGAATGTGATCTAATGAAATAACCTCCACTAATTGATATTTATTAACTTGGTCTTTTTATTTATTTATCTAATACAAATTTGAGATAAAATATTATTAACATCACTCACTTGATTGTTATGTCTGATGGATATGGCTTAGACAACATGTATTTCAAAGGATCAAGTTTAGAAATCATACATGTTTCATTGTTAAGCATATAATGTATAAGTTTTTTAGTTGTAACCATATAAACCAACCATAGTTATTCCATTGAGTTATAATAATTTTCATAACCCATCAAATGTTGATTGATGTAATAATTTTGATTTCCTTGTTATCATCGTCATTTTTCCCAAAACAATTCCCCAAAGTATGTTTTGTTGTGAAAATATAGAACAAAAATAGCCTATATTGGATAAGAAGAATCATTATAATAAGATTGAATGGATATTATTTAATTTCTTCCAAATAAATTTGGAATTTATCATGCCATTCTAATTTGATATCTTTCCTTAATAGTCTAGTGAAAGGTTGGTTCTATTAGCAAGCCAAGCACCAAATATTCCAATAGATGGAATTTTTTCTTGTAAACTCCTTAGTTACTTAAGATTCGTAGGAGGTGCATATCAATAATAAATTAGAGTTTCTTTAGATAAAATTATATGCCTTGTATAGAGGTAATGAAATCTAAAAAAGTACAAGAAATCACATCCAAAACATGTTTTTGGGATTTAATTACACTTTGTATTGTCTTAGTCTTTTAAATATTTCCCTCAACTCGTGCACATGATTTTATCTTTTTTTAATTTCCCCAAGATATCGTATACATAATATTCTAATATTTCATTCACATAATCATGAAATATATGTTGAGTTGTGGAGCTAAAAGCTTCACTGAATGTGTTAATGTGGAGGTTGTTGGGTTACACAATAACCGACATCGGTCAGAGCCAATCGACATCAGTTAGGGGTCGATCGACATCAGTTATCTCTAGCTACACAGTAACCGGCATCGATTAGGGTCAACCGGCATCGGTCACCTTCAGACCGACATTAGTCATCTGTGCATTTCCAGAACTGTTCTAATTTTAAAACAGTTAGTTTGCATGTAAAGACTAATTTTAGTCTTGAGTCTATGTTTCTAATTATTGTTTGCTTTGGGTTCTATTTAAGGGACCCATGGGGCTGTATTATAATCAAGGAGACAACAACAATTGGGTTGATTGTCACAAGGAGGGAATAACAACTCGGTTATGAGTTGGTTGTAATTGATTGAAAGAGCGAGAGAAATCTTGAAGGAGAATTACTGTACATCCAAGAGGTGTGAGGAGAAAGAGGTTTCTTCATTGTATTTCCTTCTGGAGGAGTTTAATATAGATTGTATTGTTTCTCGTATCTCTTATTCTTTGTTGTTTCTAATTTCTAGTTTTTTATTACTTCTGGTTTAATTCTGTGTTTAGTTGCTTATACAAAAGTAATCAATTGAGATTTAAGGTACTAACAATTGGTATCAGAGCTACATGATCCTAACAAGTGGTATCAGAGCAGGTTAGTGTTTGTTGATTATAAGATTCAATCACAGGGGTTTTTGATTGAGTGGGAGCAAAGCAATGGTAGAAGAAAGAAAAC
Organism: Torreya grandis; assembly: GCA_037957365.1. Taxonomy (NCBI): domain Eukaryota; kingdom Viridiplantae; phylum Streptophyta; class Pinopsida; order Cupressales; family Taxaceae; genus Torreya; species Torreya grandis. Next base: position 2,093,524 of record JARHVA010000324.1, read on the forward strand.
TAAGAATGGAAAAATTCAGCGGCAAAAATTATCAATTATGGAGGACGCAGATAGAAGATTATCTGTATCAGAAAGATCTGTACTTATCGTTGGGTGGGGTTTCAAGAAAGCCCACAGATATGCAAGATGAAGAATGGAATGTTCTTGATAGAAAGGCTCTTGAATCTATAAAGTTGAGCCTGGCATCGTTTGTGATTTTCAATTTATCACAGGCAAAGACAACGGTAGAGTTAATGGATACTTTGGCAAATTTATATGAAAAACCTTCAGCTTCGAATAAGGTATATCTTATGAAGCATTTATTTAATTTGCAAATGCAAGAAGGTGGATCTGTATATAGTCGTCTTAGTGATTTCCATGGATTAGTAAATCATTTAAATTCAATCAAAATAGTTTTTTATGATAAAATTAAGGCTCTTTTAATCTTATGCTCTTTCCCTAAAAGTTGGGATAGCTTGGTAATGGAAGTTAGTAATACTGCGTCTGCTTCAAATATCTTGAAAGTTGATGATGTTGTTAGTGTAATCTTGAATGAAAAAATTCGTGGGAAAAGCACAGGGAAAACATCAAGTAATGCTTTAAGTGTTGAAAGCAGGGGAAAGCAAAGAGAGAAGGGCAAACAAGAAAAATCAAGGTCAAAGATGGGAAGTAGATCCAAATCCAGAAATGGAAGTATAACCTGCTAGAACTGTGGAAAGAAAAGACATGCAAAGAAAGATTGTTGATTGAAAGAAAATAAGCATGAAGGTAATAAAGAAGCAAAAGATGCAGGTATTGTTGCACAGAATGCTCTTATATTTTCTTTGGATAGTCAGGTAGAATCATGGGTTTTAGATTCTGGTGCTTCTTTTCATGCAACCCCAAATAGAGAATTTTTTAATGATTATGTCCATGGAGACTTTGAAAAAGTTTATTTAGGGGATGATGATCCTTGTCAAAATGTTGGCAAAAGAAAAGTACAGCTAAAATTGTAAAACGACAACACATGAATGTTGAAAGATGTCATGCATGTACCCATCTTGAAAAGGAATCTGATTTCTACAAAAAAGTTGGGTGATGAGGGTTGCACAGTAACTCTCACAGCTAAATTTTGGAAAGTTTTCAAGGGTGTACTTGTATTAGCTAGAGGTAAGAAAGTAAGTACACTTTACCTATCTACTTGTATTACTGATTATTCTGCTTCTATTTTATCTACTTCAGATGTAGATGCAAAGTTGTGGCACTATAGGCTTGGTCATATGAGTTAGAAGGCAATGAATGTAATTAAGTCAAAAAGTAAGCTTTCAGATTTGAAAATCATAGATCTAGATTTTTGTGAGCATTATATTTTTGGAAAACAGAAAAAAGTGAAGTTTCTCAAAACTAGGTCAACAAAGAAGAAGCACAAGTTGGAGCTTGTTCACACAGACGTGTGGGGACCAGCTCAGATAGCTTCTATTAGAAGATCACAGTATTATGTTTCTTTCATTGATGATGCTACAAGAAATGTATAGGTTTATTGCATAAAGAGAAAATCTGATGTTTTTGACACATTTAAGAAATAGAAAGCCTTGATTTTCAATGAGAAGGTGATGTACAGTGATCAGCTCAAGAGGCTGAATAATTTTGAGCAGGGCAATCTTGATTTGAATGAAATTATGATCCAAAATGAGCTCGTGGATAAAAATCATCACTCACAGGAAAACACAAAAATCGACGTCAGTCAGGCAGGAACCGACGTCGATCAAGTGAAGATTAAAGTCGATGATGTCAATCAGGTAAAAACTGATGTCGATCAAATGGCAACCGACGTCAGTCATGTCAGTCAGATGGAAACAACATCGGTCGGGTGCAGACTGAGAGATGACCGAAATCGGTCACTGTCAAAAAATTTGGGTGGACAACAAGCTGTCAATGAGTCTCAAACGCCCATAAGGAGGTCCAAAAGGGTAAGTAAACCTCTAATTCATTATTCCCCTTCTTTATACTACTTGTTGCTCACTAATAGTAGAGAACCAGAAAGTTTTGATGAGGCAATGCAGGTAGAATCCAAAAAATAGTGGGAGCATCGCATGAATGAAGAAATTGATTCCTTGAAAGAGAACCAAATATGGGATTTGGTTGAGTTGCCAGCCGAAAAGAAAGCACTAAAAAATAAATGGGTTTATAGATTAAATGAAGGAGAGAATGGACAAGTGAGACATAAGGCCAGGTTATATGGTCTTAAGCAAGCTCTAAGACAATAATATTTGAGGTTTGACAAGTTTATGACAAAGCATGGCTTTAGTAAATATCAATCTGACCATTGTATTTATTTTACTATATTGGATAATAGTAGCTATATTATCATGTTACTGTATGTAGATAATATACTTGTTGTAGGTTCACACATACAGAAAATTACTGAGCTAAAGGTAAAATTAGCTCAGACATTTGCCTTAAAAGATTTAGGAGCAACAAAGAAAATCTTTGGCATGAGTATTAAGAGAGACAGAAAAATCACAGTTTGATTTTGTCTCAAGAGGATTATGTGAATAAGGTGTTGGAGAGGTTCAATTTGTAAGATGCAAAACTGATAAGCACACCTATGGTTGGACACTTTAAGTTGAGCAAAGAACAATGTCCTAAATCACATGATGAGGTTGAGTACATGAGTAGAGTTCCATATGTTTTAACAGTTGGGAGCTTGATGTATGCTATGGTATGTACTAGACCTGATATTGCCTAAGCAGTGGGAGTTGTCAGCAAGTTTATAGCCAATCTAGGAAAGGAACACTGAAAAATAGTTTAGTGGATTCTCAGATATCTAAGAGGGACCAACAGTAGGCATTTATGCTATGGAGAGTCAAACACTTCTCTACATGGGTATGTAGATTCAGATATGACAGGTGACTTGGATGGCAAGAGAAGCACCACAGGATATGTGTTCACTGTTGGTGAAATGGTGGTTAGCTGGATTTCAAAGTTGTAGAAGGTTGTTTTCCTATCTACTATAGAGGCAGAATACATTGCAGTCATAGAGGCTAGCAAGGAAATGATTTGGATGACTCAGTTCATGGAAGAGTTGGAAAAAGAGCAAGAGAGTTGCAGATTGTATAGTGATAGTCAAAGTGTAATTCATTTAGCTAAGAATTCAGATTTTCATTCAAGAACCAAATATATACAGCTTAGGTACCACTTCATTAGACAAGTATTGGAAGATGGACAGTTGAAGCTGGAAAAGATCTATATGGATAAGAACCCTGCTGATATGCTAACAAAGCCGATAACAAAGGAGAAGTTGAATCTTCATTCAACTTTTGTTGGTCTTCAAGATTGAACTTGAAGATGGAGAAATAAGCCAAAAACAAATTAGAAGATGTTGTTGTACAGGTACAAATGCAGCTGTTTATCTCCAAGTGGGAGATTGTTGAGTTGTGGAGCTAAAAGCTTCATTGAATGTGCTAATGTAGAGGTTGTTGGGTTACACAATAACTGACATCAATCAGAGCCAACTGACATCAGTTAGAAGTTGATCGACATCAGTTATCTTCAGTTACACAGTAACTGGCATTAGTTAGGGTCGATCGGCATCGGTCACCTTTAGACCGACATCGATCATCTGTGCGTTTCCAGAACTATTCTAATTTTAAGAGAATAGTTAGTTTGCATGTAAAGACTAATTTTAGTCTTGAGTCTGTGTTTCTAATTATTGTTTGCTTTAGGTTCTATTTAAGATACCCATGGGACTGTATTGTAATCATGGAAGCAACAACAATTGAGTTGATTGTCACAAGGAGGGAATAACAACTCGGTTATTGAGTTGGTTGTATTTGATTGAGAGAGAGAGAACTCTTGAGGGAGAATTACTATACATCCAAGAGGTGTGAGGAGAAAGAGGTTTCTTCATTGTATTTCTTTTTGGAAGACTTTAATACAGATTGTATTGTTTCTCGTATCTCCTATTCTATGTTGTTTCTAATTTCTAGTTACTTATTACTTCTGGTTTAGTTTCGTGTTTAGTTGCTTATACAAAAGTAATCAATTGAGCTCTAAGGTACTAAAAATTGGTATCAGAGCTACAGGATCCTAACAAGTGGTATCAGAGCAGGTTAGTGTTTGTTGATTACAGAATTCACTCACAAAAATTTTTGATTGAGTGGGAGCAAAGCAATGGCAGAAGAAAGTAAACTAAGAATGGAGAAATTCAATGACAAGAATTATCAATTATGGAGGATGCAAATAGAAGATTATCTGTATCAAAAAAAATTATACTTATCGTTGGGTGGAGTTTCAAAAAAGCCTACAAATATGCAAGATGAAGAATGGAATGTTCTTGATAGAAAGGCTCTTGGATCTATAAAGTTGAGCCTGGCATCGTCTGTGATTTCCAACTTATCACAGGCAAAGACAATGGTAGAGCTAATGGATACTTTGAAAAATTTATATGAAAAACCCTCAGCTTCAAATAAGGTATATCTTATGAAGTAATTATTTAATTTGCAAATGCAGAAAGGTGGATCTGTATATAGTCATCTTAATGATTTCCATGGATTAGTAAATCAGTTAAATTAAGTCAAAATAGTTTTTGATGATAATATTAAGGCTCTCTTAATCTTATGCTCTTTACCTGAAAGTTGGGATAGCGTGGTAATGGTAGTTAGTAATACTGCGTCTGCTTCAAATATCTTGAAAGTTGATGATGTTGTTAGTGTAATCTTGAATGAAAAAATTTACAGAAAAAGCACAGGGAAAACATCAGATAATGCTTTAAGTGTTGAAAGCAGGGGAAAGCAAAGAGAGAAGGGCAAACAAGAGAAATCAAGGTCAAAGATGGAAAGTAGATCCAAATCCAGAAATGGAAGTATAACTTGTTAAAATTGTGAAAAGAAAGGACATGCAAAGAAAGATTGTTGGTTGAAAGAAAATCAACATGAAGGTAATAAAGAAGCAAAATATGGAGGTATTGTTGCACAAGATGCTCTTATATTTTCTTTAGATAGTCAGGTAGAATCATGGGTTTTAGATTCTGGTGCTTCTTTCCATGCAACCCCAAATAGAGAATTTTTCAATGATTATGTCCATGGAGACTTTGAAAAAGTTTATTTAGGGGATGATGAGCCTTATCAAATTGTTGGCAAAGAAAAAGTGCAGCTGAAATTGCAGAATAACAACACATGGGTGTTGAAAGATGTCATGCATGTACCCATCCTGAAGAAGAATCTGATTTCTGTAAGAAAATTGGTTGATGAGAGTTACACAATAACTCTCACAGCTGAATCTTAGAAAGTTTCCAAGGGTGCACTTGTATTAGCTAGAGGTAAGAAAGTAGGTACACTTTATCTATCTACTTGTATTACTAATTATTCTCCTTTTGTTTTATCTACTTCAGATGTAGATGTAAAGTTGTGGCACTTTAGGCTTGGTCACAAGAGTGAGAAGGAAATGAATGTTCTTAAGTCAAAAAGTAAGCTTTCAGATTTAAAAAGCATAGATCTAGATTTTTGTGAGCATTGTATTTTTGAAAATCAAAAAAAAGTGAAGTTTCTCAAAACTGGGTCAACAAAGAAGAAGTACAAGTTGGAACTTATTCACACAGATGTGTGGGGACTAGCTCAAGTAGCTTCTATTAGAGGATCACATTATTATGTTTCTTTCATTGATGATGCTATAAGAAAGGTATGGATTTATTGCATAAAGAAAAAATTTGATGTTTTTGACACATTTAAGAAATAGAAAGCCTTGGTTTTTAATGAAAAAGTGATGTACAGTGATCAGCTCAAGAGGCTGAATAATTTTGAGTAAGGCAATCTTGATTTGGATGAGGTTATGATCCAAAATGAGCTTGCAGGTAAAAATCATCACTCACAAGAAAACATAAAAATTGACATCGATCAGGTAGAGACTGACGTCAGTCAGGCAGAGACTGATGTCAGTCAGGTGAAGACTGAGTCGATGATGTCGATCAGGTGGAAACTGACGTTGATCAGATGGAAATCGACGTCGGTCATGTCAGTCAGATGGAACTGACATTGGTTGGGTGCAGACTGAGAGATGACCAGGATCAGTCACTATCAAAAAATTTGGGCAGACAACAAGCTGTCAATGAGTCTCAAACGCCCATAAGGAGGTCTGAAAGGGTAAGTAAACCTCCAATTCATTATTTCCCTTCTTTATACTACTTGTTGCTCACTGATGGTGGAGAATTAGAAATTTTTGATGAGGCAATGCAGGTAGAATTCAAGAAATAATGAGAGCATGGCATGAATGAAGAAATTGATTCCTTGAAAGAGAACCAAACATGGGATTTGGTTGAGTTGCCAGTTGGAAAAAAATAACTAAAAAACAAATGGATTTACAAGTTAAAGGAAGGAGAAAATGGACAAGTGAGACATAAGCCCAGGTTATATGGTCTTAAGCAAGCTCCAAGATAATGATATTTGAGGTTTGACAGGTTTATGACAAAGCATGGCTTTAGTAAATATCAATCTGACCATTGTGTTTATTTTATCAGATTGGATAATAGTAGCTTCATTATCCTGTTACTGTATGTAGATGATATGCTTGTTTCAGGTTCACACATGCAAGAAATTATTGAGCTAAAGGTAAAATTAGCTCAGACATTTGCCATGAAGGATTTAAGAGCAACAAAGAAAATCTTTGGCATGAGTAGTAAGAGAGATAAGAAAAATCACAGTTGGATTTTGTCTCAAGAGGATTATGTGAATAACGTGTTGGAGAGGTTCAATTTGTAGGATGCAAAACCGGTAAGCACACCTATGGCTAGACACTTCAAGTTGAGCAAAGAATAGTGTCCTAAATCACATGATGACGTTGAGTACATGAGTAGAGTTCCATATGCTTCAACAGTTGGGAGCTTGATATATGCTATGGTATGTACTAGACCTGATATTTCCTAAATAGTGGGAGTTGTTAGCAAGTTTATGGCCAATCTAGGAAAAGAACACTGAAAAGCATTTCAGTGAATTCTCAAATATCTAAGAGAGACCAACAATAGGCATTTATGCTATGGAGGGTCAAACACTTCTCTACATGGGTATGTAGATTCGGACATGGCAGGCAACTTGGATGGCAGGAGAAGCACCATAGAATATGTATTCATTGTTGGTGGAACAGCGGTTAGCTAGATTTCAAAGTTGCAGAAGATTGTTGCCCTGTCTACTACAGAGGCAGAATACATTGCAGTCACAGAGGCTAGCAAAAAAATGATTTGGATGACTCGGTTCATGGAAGAATTGGGAAAAGAGCAAGAGAGTTGTAAATTATACAGTGATAGTCAAAGTGCAATTCATTTGGCAAATAATTCAGCCTTTCATTGAAGAACCAAACATATACAGCTTAGGTACCATTTCATTAGACAGGTATTGGAAGATAGACAGTTGAAGCTGGAAAAGATCCATACGGATAAGAACCCTACTGATATGCTAACAAAGCCAGTAACAAAGGAGAAGTTGAATCTTCATTCAACTTTTATTGGTGTTCAAGATTGAACTTGAAGATGGAGAAACAAACCAAAAACAAATTAAAGGATGTTGTTGTACAGGTACAGATGCAGTTGTTTATCTCCAAGTAGGAGATTGTTGAGTTGTGGAGCTAAAAGCTTCACTGAATGTGCTAAAGTGGAGGTTGTTGGGTTACACAGTAACCGACATCGATCAGAGCCAATCGACATCAGTTAGGGGTCAACCGACATCGGTTATCTCCAGCTACATAGTAACTGGCATCAGTTAGGGTCGATCGACATCGATTACCTTCAGAACGACATCGGTCATCTGTGCATTTTCAGAACTGCTCTAATTTTAGGAGAATAGTTAGTTTGCATGTAAAGACTAATTTTATTCTTGAGTTTGCATTTCTAATTATTGTTTGCTTTGGGTTCTATTTAAGAGACCCATGGGGCTGTATTGTAATCAAGGAGGCAACAACAATTGGGTTGATTGTCACAAGGAGGGAATAACAACTTGGTTATTGAGTTGGTTGTAATTGATTGAGAGAGAGAGAACTCTTGAGGGAGAATTACTGTATATCCAAGAGTTTTGAGGAGAAAGAGGTTTCTTCATTGTATTTTTTTTGGAAGAGTTTAATACAGATTGTATTGTTTCTCATATCTCCTATTCTTTGTTGTTTCTGATTTTTAGTTACTTATTACTTCTGATTTAATTTCGTGTTTAGTTGCTTATACAAAAGTAATCAATTGAGCTCTAAGGTACTAACAATTGGTATTAGAGCTACAGGATCCTAACAATATATGTATCATAACCCTTTGATAAATAGTGTTTATTTTCTTAAGGCCAAATGGCATAATTACATGGAAAACTATACCCTAAAGTGTTGTAAAATCAATTTGATGTTGACCACTAGGATTAATATTGCTTTGATTATAACTCATAAAAATATTAATAAATAAATTTATTTCATGTAGAACAATATGTTTAACAATCATATCAATATTAGGTAATGGAAAATTATTTTTAGAATATGCTTTGTTTATATCTCAAAAATATGTACATCTACTAATGTCCCATGTTGGTTTAATGACTGACACGACATTATAAATGCACTCAAATTAATCATTACGTCTATTAAAACTAAAATCAATCAATTTTTAGATTTCTTCCTTAAGACAATTTAGAATACACACTTCTAATCTCTTACTTTACATGTTTGACATTTGGATTTACAACAAGGTTATATATTGAAATAGAAGTAGACACACCAAGCATATCAACATCAGGCCATACAAAAATATCTTTATATTATATTAGAAATTATATATATGATTTTTGTTCTTTAGGAGTCAAAGAGACACCCAACTTCATATTTATATATGTGTTGTTAGTGCCAATATTGATATCAATTGTATCTTCATTCAATAAATTAGATCTATTTTCCACATAAGGTATTGTGAGTAAAGATTCAAAACTATCCAAATTAATTTGCTCATCATTATGTAAGGGATATATTTTCCCAAACTAAAAATACTAACTCAAAGTAAAATGAAATATATTCTTATGATAATATATAGGAAAATCCAATTTAATTTATAAATATTATGCTATTACGTTGTCATTAGAAAAAGTATCAGAAAATGGTATCTCATGTAGTGTGGTATGATAAATTAATTAGGAGATTAAACTTTCTTTACTTCCTTGAAATATTAGAAACACATGATCACTAATATCCATAATATTTTTCATCTCTTTAGAATGATTCTCTATGGATTTATTTATTGATCAGGAAGAGGATTTGGCATTTCCTTAATAAAATTTTCATGATTCCTAGGTCCTAAATATATTTTATCCACATCAAGAGGTATTGATTGAATCATATCATCTTATTGATATTGACCATTCTTATTATATCTAATTCCTTGTTTAATTGGATTTGTGGTTTGGAAGAATAGATTCTATTATACCTTGTTTACTTTTTCCTAAACCTTGACCATTATAGCCCACATTTTGTGCATAATTGAGTCCAAATCCATATTTCTGAAGGCAATTTGGATAAGACTAAGTTTTTTAATTTGCTTATTTATTTTACATTAATTATCTAGCATATGCCTTTTTCCCATCATCTTCCTATATGTATAAATAAGTCCTTCATGTATGTACTTCAAAAACATATGTCAAGTGGATGGAATAACTTACATTTCATGGATTTGTAATTTTGATTCCTCTTACCCTACTCCTCCCTATGATTATACATCTACTTGTCATTTTTACCACTTAGTCACTGAGAGACTATTTTGATCTAAAATCAACCTTTGGAGAGAATTTGTCCTTCCCCCATTGTATTGAGCCCTTCTAGGTCTTCTCACACCTTTGTGTGGCCCTTTATAGCTCTTGTTTGGACCTTGTAGGCACATTTGAGGCTTAGATCATTAGATATTAGTAGAACCAGTGGCCTGCATTTGATTCAAGCCTCTTTTTTTTCTACTAGGCCATGACCTAGGTAACAACTTTCCCATAAATACCTATTTTTGCTCTTGTTCATTGCATAACAAAAAAAAATGACTAGTTTTGGCTTTACTCGCCCATTTAAAACCCTCTATTAGGTCCAAAAATGCCTCTCAACCTCTATTTTGGATTCGCTACTTGGTTCTCTTGACTTCTTGATATCTTCTCATATATATTGAGCTCTTCTTGATATCTTGGCCATATCTTGGCATCTCTGCTTCAGTTGGATAGCTCTCCATCTCTCTTGATTTTCTTACTCTAATTTATCCTCCTTTTTGGAGAGAAATTCATAAATTCACTTGCTAGTTGGATTAGATTCACTATTGTGCTCCATAATTGTTCCTTCTTACACTGATTGATTTCTCTCTTACTCCATTAGTTGGTATTGTACCTGATTTATGCACTTGGATTACCTTTCACACCTCTTGCTTGCTCTTACCTGTTGACCATTTTTTCCCAATAGGGCAAAAATCAGTCCCCTTCTTCCCCTGTTGTTCGAGGCCAATTCATTTTTTGATTTTTGCACAAGTCTTGGAATTTCTATAGACTCTGCAGGTTTCTACGGACCTCAACATGTTTTTTTTAGGAGCAGCAAAACGCGCCATGTGTCCCCTGTAGGGCTCAATGGAAGCTGACAGGTGGCAACATATGTGGGTTTCTCCTATTGGCTTCAAGGAAGACTATGGTGGGCCTGAATGAGTTGCTAAGAGCTATGTGGAGTGTGCCAAGTGTCAGCATCCACTAAGAACCAAAAAAGGGCCCAAAATTTTCTCTAAGGTAGCTAAAGGCTCTGTGGAAGCGACCATGTGTCAACTTCTGCCTAACCCTTAAAAGGCCATCTAATGTAAGCAGATGCTACCACGTCCTATTATTAGCTCGATGGAAGCCGTCATGTGTCAACATCCACATTTTAAAGTATCTTCTAGGTGCCCAAGCAGTGAATTACAACACGTGTCAAAGGTAGATGCACTCTCAGTGAAAGGGGAAAGGCAGGAAGTCGAAGGAAAGTCCAAGGGTGACGGGCCCGAGGACATCAAATCTAAGCCAGCAAAAACACTGTTGTTTTTTAATTGTCCAAGCGCCAACCATGAAAAATCCCAAGGAATGCAGCGACCCACCCAGAGATAGCCCGAGGGCTGAAAGAGCCAAAAGTGCCAAGTGTAGGAGCAGGCAGATAGTCTAAGTGGCAAAGGGAGGCACCGATTCAAGAAATTACTCAAGTGAAATAGTGTTTGTGAATTGACCATTAGAAGGTGTGAACGGGTAATCGTGTGACCCATTTTCTTCATTTCACATTTATGAGCAGACAAATTGTGTAGGTGCATTCAAGGAGCAATCTCGGTTAATGGGGAAATGGCATGGCCTGTGTCAAAAAAATGCTTGAAGTCAGAGCCAGGGCTGACACAACATTTATGTTTAAGCGGCCTACTTTTCCCAATGCTCGTAAGGCACATGGGTCACTTGTAAAAAGGGTGCCAAAAGGCCTCCTTTCTTCTTCTTTACATTGGAGACTTGTCATTTGAAAAAGGATTTTCCACATTTGTAAGGCATAGCCCTGGCAAATTTTCACCTAAATCAATAAATGCATTTTTGCCTCTACCTGGTTAGATATCTCTATGTATATCTGAGTGTTAGTTTGTGTTTAGTCATTGCTTCTTGATGCTTCCACAGGTTCAACACCAACATACCTGGTGTCTATAAGGTGCCATTTCTGCAGCTGACAAGGAAAGCTGTATTTAGAAGTGCAAAAATAGGAGAAATTACTATACAGTGTGCCTTTCCACAGCACCTTTGGTGAATCTCTATTTTCTGTATTTTTCATTAAAATCCACCTTGCCAAGTTCCTTGCAGCCTAGTCCTTCTGCCAGTTTGAAGTGTATGTATGTGTTTGTCTCATTTTAAGTGTGAGTGTGAGAAGGTCAGATCATTTTGGTGCATCACCCTTTTTAGAGTAGATTTGTTTTCCTGCAATCTTTCTCCCTTTTCATTCCCCACCATTATATATGTATATATATGTTAGCACTTACTGGAACAAATCAGATGCATCAAAGGGAGCTAGCCCTTACTTAGATACTCTCCCCTCCAGCTTCGCTGGTCCCACAGGCGAGAGGGGAGTTTCCATTGTTGCATGTGGAAGGTAGGAGCTCAACCTCCTTGCCCTGGGTGCAATCCACTATGTCAACAATTTTTGGCATGCTCAGTGGGACCTAGTTTTACAACTCAGTAAGGTTTCAGGATTGATGCTGGTCTTGTTACAATAAATCAGTTATTTTTAGCATCTGGTAACTCCACTAGTAAGAGCTTCAATTTTCCAATCAATGACCAGTTTTAACTTCCTATGCCTAAAGTCACCACACGGTTTGCTTCTAAGGGTGTCCCGTTCGATTTTATTGAGTTGCCTTTGAACTCAACAAAAAGATTGAGGTTTGAGAAGACACGTCCTTATTCAACAAACCACCCTCTTAAACCTGTTGTAAGGGACGCATCCACAACAAAGCCACAGTTACATCCCATCCGAGCTATGGCATTGCCCTTTGCGGCTTTTCGTGGTCAGAGCCCCTTGAATCTCCCACGTTATGACCCAATCCCAGGAGAAGCCCTCAAAAATGTGCCTTCTTTCGATGGAGAGAGGCCCATTATAGTCATCGAGCACATTAGAAATATTGCTAACCTCTGCAATATTCATAATGTCATGGAGGAAAATGTCGCAATCAGATTGTTGGCATTGTCTCTCAAGGGCAAAGCTCTTGACTGGTACGAGACTTTGCCTGTAAATTCAATCCATTCTTGGAATAAATTGGGTACTCAATTGACAAACTATTTTGGGGAAAAGAGCGATGACCTTTCACTTGTTGAGCAGCTGACGACCATAAAAAGAGCCCCACACGAGTATATGCAAGATTTCAACACGCAATTTCAGAAGACTTGGGATAGAATCCCCATTCTGGTAAGACCAACTGCTAGCTATGCTTTCTTATATTATTTGAAGGCATTAAACAGTGATATTACAGTGATGATACAATCCATGGGAGGGCATGTGCTACCTGCTGCCTATGACATAGCCATAGCAGTTAAAAATTGCTTAATACAAGCTGAGAAAATATCCCCTAGACCCCACATGCCACTTTTCCCAGAAATGCTACCTCCAATTCAGGCCATTGCTCCCACATTAGCTCCTCTACCTAGCATAGAGAAACTAGCTGCTGCTCCATCCTATGAGTTTCATAAAGTTAAGAGTCTATTGCAGAGTATGTCAAATGAACTTGTAGCTCTTAAAAGGCAACAAGCTCAAAGCAACAGACCGAATCAGGGATACCAGCATTATGGTCAAGCCCCTAAACCCCCTTTCTAAAACTACAATCAAGGACAGGGTCAGCTTACTCAGACCAGACTGTTTCAAGGCTACAACCCAGGCCCCCCAGGCCCCCTTCATCATCTAAGGTCATGGTGCATGTTCAGAATAACCTGGTGCAAGAACAACCAAGTTGTTCAACCATGGGATATGGTCAGGAGAAAGCCATTTATGCAAATGAGATGATGGGTTATTACCAAAATGTAGATAATCAAGCAGCCACTCACCCCCAGGTCTTTGAGGCTCTAATGCAACCCAGCACAAGCAATAGTCAGAGTCAGCCTGACTCTACTCTTATGAACCACTTGGAAGGTGAGTTCTATGCAATCAATTATGTTGGTGCTGCAGACAATCAGGCTGACTGTGTTGTAGCCAACACAAGATTCAAGAGGAGAGCAATGGGAGAAGCCCAGGTTACTACCCAATCAACAATTGCACCTTCTTCATCACACTCAAATCAAAAGGCCCCAAACTTCAGACTGTCGTTTGTACCTTCAGCCCCTTAGCCTGCACCTCAGGTTGGAATTAGCCCCAAAGAAAGCTTAAAGGGAGGCAGTCCTCAAGTCAATATAGTGGACCAAATGAAGAAGTTGAATATGAACATCTCTTTATGGGATTCATTGTCTCTACTAGGACAAAAGGACATGCTACAAAGGGAATTGTATGAGCTGGACCGACAAGCTATCCCAGCAAGGACCGATAATGTCTTGATGATGAATGGACAACCTTCCACCTCGGGTTAGGTAAAGAAGGAAGAGAAAATTCCCCCTTTCTATGTGTCCTTAGTCATATGAGATTTCTTGGTGCACAACTGCATCATTGACAGTGGGGCTAGTACCTCAGTGATGCCCACGTGCATAGCTGACAAGAAGGGACTGAAATATGAAGAGATGAATAAGGGAGTCCTGCATCTAGATGGGACACCTACAAAAATAGTTGGGATAATGAAGGGTTTAAGCTTGACATTACATGTTTTCCCAACCTTCTCAATTCCCCATGATATAGTAGTGGCAGATGTTCCTCCTTATTTCATAATTTGCTTATCCAGGGACTTCACATCAAAGATAGGTGGCTATCTAGCAGCAAATTGGTCCTATCTAGTTTTTAGAACCAAGTATGGGACTAAGGTAAAGATCAAATCTGAGCCACTCTACAAGGACCATCTTAAACCATATTCACTCAAGGCAGCGAACGTCAACTACACCATTATTGACCCAAAAGAGTCACAGACAAACTAATCTCCATCTTCTGCTCTTGAAAGAGTTGCAGACCTACTCTTGGATAAGTGGGGAAGTGATAACTTCAAGCATGACCCTTACAAGTTCATAGAGGAGGTAGGCCTTGGAGTCTACTGCATGCATGAAGAGGGTACTTTCATACAAAATGTAATGAAGGCAAGCCAAGAAGACCTAGGTCTATGGCAGCTATACTTTGACGGTTCCAGAAGTAGGTTGGGAGCTGGTGGTGGAGCGATGTTAGTCTCCCCTTCAAAGGACAGATACTTTTTAGCTTTTTGTTTCTAATTTTCTTGCACAAGCAATGTTTCAAAATATGAGTCCCTTATCCATGGTCTTGAATGGGCAAGGAAAAGAGGGATTAAGGAGTTGCAATTTTTGGGAGACAGTGAGTTGATTCTAAATCAAGTAAAAGGCCAAAATTTGACCAAAAATTCCTTGCTGAAGTCCTACAAGCATAGAGTCTAGGACTTGGTGGAATATTTCCTCGCTTTCAATATCGCCTCCATTCCCAGAGAGTAGAACAAACAAACAGATAGGCTAGCAGCAATTGGTGCTCAGTTTGATGTTTCCAGGGAGATAAGCCGAGACTGTGGTTCATGCTACTTGAAGGTGGTAGTCTGGCCCTCTATCCTTGACAACATTACAAACTAGTAGGTTTTCAAAAATGACCAACAGATAGCTTTCTTCCTACAAGAAGAAGCTGAGTTCACAATAAAGAACCAGGCAAAGTTGTAACAGCAATATGGCAACTAGATTGTTCAATTGAAGAACAATAAGCTCCCTAAAGGTTTGGTCACTCTTGAGAGCATCTTCAATGGAGATGACCAATTGAGAAGCGACAAGGCATGCATCACAATGAAGGAGGATAATTATTTAAAGGTTGAGATCTTCAAGGATAAGCTGCTTGCACTTGGAAAAATTTGCACATTTCAAGAAAGGTGGACTTTCATTTTGTTGTGTCAGGAGTTTGTTGATGTTTTCTTGTGGGATTACAGTGATTTGAAGGGTTTCAACCCAAGGCTCACCCAACACACCATCAAATTAGAAGAAAGTGCCAGGCCAGTCACGCAGAAGCAGAGACCTGTCAACCCGACTATTGAGCCTCTCATGCAAAAAGAATTGGCTAAATTGATTAAGTCCAAGATTATATTTCCAATCAAACATTCCTTCTGGTTGGTCAATCTTGTTCCTGTTTGAAATAAGAATGAGGAGATCAGGCTATGTGTTGATTTCAAAGACCTTAATAAAGTCTCTTTAAAAGACCATTATCCCCTGCTGAGCATGGAGTGGATCCTTTAAAAAGTAACAGGCAACGAGTGTTTCTCCCTCCTAGATGGATATTCAGGGTATAATCAGATTTTAGTGCAAGACTGTGACCAACACAAAACAGGCTTCACTACTAAATGGATAATGTTCGCCTACAAGAAGATGCCATTCGGGCTAGCTAACACTGGTGCTACCTTTCAACGAGCCATGGACATGGCTTTTTGAGGCTTGATAAACAACAATGTGTTGGTATACCTTGATGATGTGACGGTATTCTCCAAGGAAGCGAGCCAACACATGAAACACCTCAGGCAGATTTTTGAAAGGTGTAGGGAGTTTGGCATCTCTCTTAATTCGAAGAAATGCGTGTTTGTTGTTCACGAGGGGAAACTCCTTGGCCACATCGTGTCTAAGGAGGGCTTATCCATTGACCCCGAGAGAGTTTGTTCTATCCTGGAGATGTCCCTACCTAAGCACAAGAAAGGCCTGCAGAGATTCTTTGGCAAGATAAATTTCATTCAGAGATTCATTTCAAATTTCACAGAGATATTCAAGCCACTGACCTCTATGCTAAGGAAGGGTGAGGAGTTCAAGTAGACAACACAAAGGAAGGACAACTTTAAAGCCATCAAGCAGGCCATAACCCAGGCTCCTACTTTGATTAGCCCTGACTTCAATAAAGACTTCAACCTCTACACTTTTGGCAATGAAAAGGTAATCTCTGCCATGCTTACCCAAGCAAATGGTGATGACCTTGAGCAACCACTTGCTTTTTTTAGCCAGGGGTTAAAGGATTTTGATGTCAGATACACATATGTAGAGAAGCAAGTCCTGGCAGTAGTACAGAGCCTAAAGAAATTTAGGCATATGTTGTCCAACAGTAGGATTCACCTCATGGTTCCACATTCTGGCATCAAGGATTCCTAATCAATTGAGACCTAAATGAGAAAAGAGTGGGGTGGATCACTAGGGTAATGGAGTATGATGTAGACATCAAGATCACCAAGCTGGTGAGGGGAAGAGGCCTATGCGAACACCTTGCTACAGACTTCGAGTAGAAAAGAGAAGATAACTTACTAATTCATGATGCAGTTATAGCAGAGGAACCAGTTGTCATAAAAGATTGGACATCAGCCCTGAAGCATTTCCTTCTCACTGGTGAGTGCCCACAGGGTCTTGATAAGACCAAAAGAAGGTATTTCAGGCTCTAGTCTCTCCCTTATGTTCTAGTTGATGGAGTATTGTTTAGGAAGGATCTCTCAAGGGTCCTTCTAAGATGCATGGACTCAAATCAGGCTGACAAGGTGATGTCTGAGTTCCATGACGGGCCAACGGGTGGTCATTTCACTCATAAGGCTACTACAGCAAGGATAATGAGAGATGGCTATTTTTGGCCTACTCTTTTTAGGGACACCCATGCCTGGGTAAGAAAGTGCTAGAAGTGCACCCTTTTTAAGGGGAAGCAATGGTTGGTTACCATGCCTCTACAGCCTATTCAGGTGGAGCAGCCATTCATGCAATGGGGCCTGGACTTCATAGGGATGATTAATCCTCCCTCTAGTGCTGGACACAAGTGGGTCCTGACTGCCACAGACTATTTCACAAGGTGGGTGGAGGCTGTCGCTCTAAAGGAGGCAAATGAAAGTGCGGTCCTGGAGTTTTATAAGGACCTAGTGGCGAGGTTCGAGGTTCTAGCAACCATAATCTCAAATAATGTGTTGGCTTTTTTGGGAACCAAAACAAGTGAATGGGCACTAAAATATGGTATATATCTCAACACTTCATCCAATTATTACCCACAGGGGAATGGGCTGGCTGATTCCACCACAAGAACTTGATCAGGATCATCAAGATGACCATGGAAGAAAATCAGAGGACTTGGCATGCCAAGCTAAAAATAGCCCTGTGCGTAGATAGGGTCACCCCGAAGAGGACAATTAACAACCCACCATACACACTCATCTATGGAAGGCAAGCTAAGCTCCCCATTTCACTCGAGTTGCCAGCCTTGGATCTCATTCACCAGCCACAATTAGAGGAAGGAACCAGCATGGAGGTTAGATTATACGAGCTAATGGAACTCTAAGAGGCAAGGGATCAGGCTATGGCTTCCATGACTAGCCGCCAACAGCAAGTGAAGAGACACTTTGACAAGAAATATTCATCAAAAGGTTTCTCTGAAGGAGATATTGTCTTGAAATGGGATGAAGATCGAGCTAAGCCTGGAAAGCATGCAAATTTTGATGCCCTATGGAGTGGCCCATACATAATCACTCAGTGCAAGTAGCATAATGCATTTCAACTCTCCAGATTGGATGGTGAAGAACTGTATATCCCAGTTAATGGGATACATCTGAAGCACTGCCATTGTGTCTCTTTTCATCTGTGTATATTTTTCCTTATGTTTTCTCCTACTTTACCTAAGTGCTTTTTGCACATGTTAGTAGTTATCTTAGCCTTGTGTGTGTTTTTTCTTTTCCCTTTGAGGTGAATCTGCGTGATTGGTTCTAGATTTATCAGAGCTATTGCTGATCTTCAAGTTACAATCTGACCCCGTGCCTAATGGATTTTTAAGGCAACTAGCTTCTAAGCATAACAGGTATGCTTCCCCTGGGAGTCACCAATTTGTTGACCATTTTTTCCCAACAGGGCAAAAATCGATCCCCTTCTTCCCTTGTTGTTCGAGGCCAATTCATTTTTGATTTTTGCACAAGTCCAAGAATTTCTACGGACTCTGCAGAGCTTGGTTTTCTATGGATTTTGCAAGTTTCTACAGACTCTGCAGGGTTCTATGGACTTCAACATGCTTTTTTTTAGGAGCAGCAGAATGTGCCATGTGTCTCTTGCAGGGCTCAACGGAAGCTGACAGGTGGCAACATTTGTGGGTTTCTCCTATTGGCTTCAAGGAAGACTGTGGTGGGCTTGAATGAGTTGCTAGGAGCTATGCAGAGTGTGCCAAGTGTCAGCATCTGCTAAGAACCAAAAAAGGGCCCAAATTTTTCTCTAAGGCAGTTAAAGGCTCTGCGAAAGTGACCATGTGTCAACTTCCACTTGACCCTTAAAAAGGCCATCTAATGTAAGTGAATGCTGCCACGTCCCATTATCAGCTCAATGGAAGCTTCCTTGTGTCAACATCCACATTTCAAAGTGTCTTCTAGGTGCCCAAGCAGTAGATTATGACACGTGTCAAAGGTAGATGCACTCTAAGCAAAAGGGGCAAGGCAGGAAGCTGAAGGAAAGTCCAGGGGTGACGGGCCTGAGGATGTCAAATCTAAGCCAGTAAAAAGGCCATTGTTTTTTAAATTTCCAAGCGCCAACCATGAAAAAGCCCAAGGAATGTAGCGACCCACCCAAAGATAGCCTGAGGGCCGAAAGAGCCAAAAGTGCCAAGTGTAGGAGCAGGCAGATAGTCTAAGTGGCAAAGGGAGGCGTTGATTCAATAAATTACTCCAGCAGATGAAATAGTGTTTGTGAATTGACCATTAGAAGGCACAAACGATCAACCATGTGACCCATTTTCTTCATTTCACATTAATGAGTAGACAAATTGTGTAGGTGCATTCAAGGAGCAATCTCGGTTAATGGGGAAACGGTGCGGGTTGTGTCAAAAAAATGCCTAAAGTCAGAGCCAGGGCCGACATAGCATTTATGTTTAAGTGGCCTACTTTTCCCAATGCTCGTAAGGCACATGGGCCAATTGTAAAAAGGGTGCCAAAAAGCCTCCTTTCTTCTTCTATATATTGGAGACTTGTCATTTGAAAAAGGATCTTCCACATTTGTAAGGCGTAGCCCTGGCAAATTTTCACTTGAATCAATAAATGCATTTTTGCCTCTATCCTGGTTAGATATCTCTATGTATGTCTGAGTGTTAGTTTGTGTTTAGTCATTTCTTCTTGATGCTTCCACAGGTTCAACACCAACATACCTGGTGTCTATAAGGTGCCATTTCTGCAGCTGACAAGGAGAGTTGTATTTGGAAGTGCAAAAACAGGAGAAATTACTATACAGTGTGCCTTTCCACAGGACCTTTGGTGAATCTCTATTTTTTGTATTTTTCATTAAAAGCCTCCCTGCCAAGTTCCTTGCAGCTTGGCCTTTCTGCCAGTTTGAAGTGTATGTATGTGTTTGTCTGATTTTAAGTGTGAGTGTGACAAGGTCGGATCATTTTGGTGCATCACCCCTTTTAGAGTAGATTTGTTTTCCTATAATCTTTCTCACTTTTCATTCCCCACCATTTTATATATATATATATATATATGTTAGCACTTACTGGAACAAATCAGATGCATCAAAGGGAGCTAGCCCTTACCTAGAGACTCTCTCCTCCAGCTTCATCGATCCCACAGGGGAGTTTCCATTGTTGCGTGTGGAAGGCAGGAGCTCAACCTCCTTGCCCCGGGTGCAATCCATTGCGTCAACACTACCTCACTATGTCTCCTAGATCGATAACATTGGATTAGACAAAGCTCTAAATTATAGCGTAGTCTTCATTTAATCAAAATCAAACTTAGACTCTATGTTGGTAGTTTCTTATACTATTGTTGAGCATAATATGAGATCACCTTGCTTGCAATGTGAAATAATTCTTTTAACTTAGTGTAGTATTATTTCTAGGGTTAGATATTAGATGTTAGGGTTAGCTTAATTTTGAATGAGCATTTAGCATAGGTTCTGAAACACATTCACATTTCCATTTGAGAACATATTTCTTACTGAAATCATATTTCATTTCCTATGTTTGAATGTTTTTGAATCATCATTTCATTCTGAAATTGATTACTTATTCAAATAGTTTAGCTTTCCATTTTGAATCACATTATTTCTTTCCTTCATTTACTTACATTATTGTGGTTAGACCAATTAGAGATACCTACTTTTTTGTGAGCTTGATCATGTTATCCCTAAATTGGTTATGTAAGTTCATCTTTATCCTAGTGCAAGCTGGCATATCAGATAGAAACTATAGACCTCTAGTGGCTTCATGTGTCTTTCATCCCATTATGTGTTAGCTTATTCCCCCTCTTCCAAACTCTAGTGGCTCATTTTGATTCCTAGATCTATATTATGGCATACCCAGTGGGACCTTCTATAAGGTTTCATTATAGAACATATCATAATGTTTCTTTAATTCATTGTTCAAATAGTTTACCTTTCCATTTTTGAATCATATTATTCATGGCCAAAAACTTAACCTCTCTTTTCTTTTACTATGTGACATAAATCTGTGAATGATGAAAACTTCTTAAAACATATTGTATTCATGTAGAGGTGGAAGATTTTTTTTTTGAATATGTATTACAAATCCGTATTTTCCATAGGATTCATCATTTTTTATAACATGATATTATAATTTAAGACATATTATGTGACATGATTGATGGATTCTTGTTTAAGCTGAGCATTCTGAGCATATGGGATATTTTCACTAATGTTGATTGAGAAATGTACAATGAAAAAATATGTCAAAGAATTGAATGCATGAACTGTCTGATGTGGTAAATCATAAAACCATATATGTGTGTATTATTTTAAAATTATAGGTAATAACTTGATGAACAACCTATCATTGGATGCATAGTCCAAACATGTTGTGTGAAATTCTCTCAAATGTTGCTCGAGGTCACCTTTGCCATCATACAATGTAAGCTTAGGTGCCACAAAACTAGTTGGTAAAAGATACACATAAATATGATGAGCCAATGGAGTATGCAATAAATTATGTGAATTAAGTACTCGATTAGTTTTCAAAGCACTTTGTTCGATTTGTAACACCTTAGTTTGTAGAGCTAGAATGGTTTGCATAAGATATTTTGCATCAAGAATAGAATATGTGTTAACCAATGGTGGTGTCTCAAATGACTGAGTAGGAATTGACATATTGAACTGATAATACCCTTGGGTTTCCCCCATAGTAAATATTGGTATAAAAATTGTACCAAATGATGTAGAGAATGGTAAGGAACACATAGTAGTGGAAGTTTCAGAGGATTGGCCTTCAAATGATTTATTCATTTCCACTCTAACAATTTTTATAAACACATATTTCATAATTTTGTTCTTTGTGAGGTACCCCTTTAATTGTCTTTTATATGTGTCATTAAATCTATTAATTGATTATGTCATTATGGTGTTATAAAAAAAATTTAAAATGCTCAACTTGAATACGAGTTAATATAATACTTCCAAGATAGGTAGATACAACTTTTTTAGATTGCACAAAATATGAAATAGAAACTTGAAAGATTGTTGTTATCAAATAATTTACCAAATCCAAAAAATAATAATACAAAAATTGGAAACAACAAAAAGAATGAGAGAAACCCTAGCAAGATGAGTGGTTAGGGTTTTCTAATATTCAATCAATAGATAGGTTTACCAATATGTTGTATCAAATTTGTGATTAATAAATTTTTAATCCTAATTAGACAATTTGTTGAATAAAACCAGAGTGTACAAGATATGCAATAAATCACAAAAACTGATTTTAGCTTACTATATTTATAAATATGCTATAAAGGGAAAGTACCAAAGAGGAACAACTTAGTTCGAAATATGACATGTAGGACTATGATTATGACTATGAAACTTAATGTGGGGTTGTGAAAGGTCAATATGAATTAGGAATAGAACTTCAATCTACCTAAGACAAGGATGGGATATTCAGATGAGATCAACCTACGTTGGTGTCTATAAGGCACGCTAACATCCAATAGGGTTTTAGATTTCTATGTAAAAATAGATCAACGTGCCTTCATCTGTAAGTCCTATGTGTATGATCATATATGTGTGATTCACTGTGGAAGACATTGTATTCCTTCTTCTTCACTTGGAACCTTAGCTAAATAGGTCATGAGGAATAAATAGATTAAATAGAGAAAAAAAAATTAGTGGTTGACATTTTGCTTGAGCTCAACACCCCCTTGTGTTAAGCAATGCCTACATACCAATACTATGAAGAGGGATCAAACTTCATGTAGCTTTCCCATGCTATGATGGTGTATGTATAAAACTAGTTTAATATTATATTATGTGGCAATCATGGTGTGATTAAATAAATCAACAATGACTTGTGACTTTAAAGGTATATTCAAACTTAGCTCAGGGATACTTTGGTTATGTGCACTTTGAATTGGGAAGAATAGGTGCATTCCTCTCAATGTGCAGTTAGATATTATGGTGCTTTTCAATCATATGAGCATCTAGTGAACAAATGATTAGAAAATGTGGCTTTATAGTTATCATTTTGTAACTCCTAAAGGGACTCGTGAAAGGTTAGGATGGCCTGTTGGGTGAATTTTAATTTGAGCAACTAGCTATTGGTGAGAGGGCACAACCGATGAATTTAGACACTATTGGCAAGAGGGATTATCCTAAAGGAACAACCTTATCTGAAGAGAAAATACAACTAAGGTGGAAGTGGGGACCAGTCCAGGGATGAGCTTAGGTTGTTTGGAATGAGGAATATTAACATTTAATGATCATTATTTTTTTGGAGGAGTAGGTCATCCACATAGAAGTGAAGGAATGGTGGTTAAGGACCATGGAATAGAGTATGAGCTAAGTGTGTATAAGGGGTGGTCACAAGTGCATTTTTTTAGAAATAAATGTTAATTTATGTGTCTATAAATACATATTGCTACCTTGAGCATTTATCTACATATGTGACATCATTTTGTTGCCATCCATTGAGCTACATTGGAGCATGTCATTGTACCACACACTAACATCTTCATCAAAATATGCATCCACCTTTAGAATTTACCACGTGGTTATTTAAATGAAATAATTATCACATGAACATTAGTTCATCTCTCATACTATACATACTATGGGCATGTTGATTCCCCTCCATCTCATCATCCTCATTAAGGATGCATCACATATATTGAGCCATACATGAGGACACTTGTATATGACATTTATACTCACTAATGTAGTATATTGTGCATTGAGCCTTAATTGATGTTATCATTCCTATGTGATATAGCATTTGATACTTGCTAGAGTAGTATGTTGACATTGAACTATACATGATTTTATCTACTTTATGCGACATTACAGTTAGGGCATAATAGTTTCCTACATCTAACCTACTATGGGGATTTGCATGTAATATTTTACACTAGTTACATGTGTTTTATGCAAAATTAAAAATGGTGTTGGCTATATAAAATATTATTAGATGTGGTGATTAATAATCTATTTATTTTGAGAGAGTGATTGTAGGCACAAGGTATTCAATCCTTCACCTAAAGGTTGATCACAACTCAAATTTGTTATTCAATCTTATAAAACACCATGGTACCACCAGAAAAAACACAACCTTTATATGCACTAAATTATGATCGTCGGTATTAGTCTTAATCTCGCCACTTAATTATGTATTAACATTATCTTTTTTTTAATTAATCCCATGAAATACCCTACTTTCCTTCCAAAATCTTAATCTACCCCACAATCCCACTTTCTACAATCTTCAATTTTTAATTCTTTAAAATTGTAACCTACCCCACTTTCCACCTAAATTATTAATTTCACAATTATTTTTAAGAAGCTCCAGAGGCTTCCCACGTCTAGAACCATCTCTTCTTCAAAATTTAAAATTTGAGAGGGAAAATATCCCTCTCAAATCCCTTCTAGTCCCTTCCAAAGACCTCTTTAAAAATAGAGGCATGCCCCCAAGAATAACAACAGGAAGAAAGAGAAGGAAAAATCTCGTTTTTATGTTGTCCATAGTGCTCTAGTGTACATAATCCATATTGCCTTCCTCACTCTAGCATTCATAGACATCTTGTGTCCATCATCTTCATCCCTTGAGCTATTAGTCTTTGAGTCGTTGAGCAAGCAATCCAAGCATCCAAACTCGAGTTGCATTACATAATCCGTTGGAACATCTTGGAGGGACGCTGAAAGAGGAATAGAAGAATTGTAAGATCATTCTGATTTCTGATTGTTCCCTCTCAAATTCTCTTTTATTGAAGGTCTTTGTAGAGATCTTGGGTAGATTTAAAGGTTGTTTGCTTTAAATTTGTTTATCTCAAATTTTTACACTTATTCATTTGGCAACCACAATGGAACGGGGCCCCTCCTTTGAAAAAACTGATGATCTGTTATCTTGAATATGTGTTTGCTTGAGATTGTAGGATAAATCAAAAGCAGGTGGCTCCAAGTTTCGTATTTGTCACAAGGCTATATTTTTCTTTTTGTTAATGATAGCTGGTGCTTCTTGTTCTATTTATATAGTTATTTGCTAATACTATGTTTATCACATAAATAATAAAAATAAAAATAACAAAAAGAAAGTAGAAGTTTGTTGGTCCATTATTACAAATTTGTATGTGCTCGGTGTCAGTAGTCCACGAACCCTGTTCTGGGCACTTAATGGTAGTATCCTGCATATACTTTTATCTTGAATTATTTGCGTTGGGTATTTAATTACTGTGCGTGTTAACAATGCTGGTGAAGTTTATCTTAGATATTTAGCAATAGGGAGCTATAATTACTATTGGTCATTTAGAGTTTAAGTGTGAAAAGTTTGTGTAATGCATCAAATTTTTAAAAACAAAATACATTAGTTACGTTTTGCTAATCCAAGCTCGTATTGATAATCTGGCTGGGGAGGACAGTCGCTTTAATTTGATCTACTACCCTTGCCAACTGGATTTGTTGTGACGTCGTGGCCTCCCTTGTTGAAATCCTGCCACTATCTGATCCTTGGTCTCATTCCACCCACATCTTATGCCACAGATCGGATCCCAGCTCATTCGGCATCCACCTATCTAACGTGTCCCGAGTCTAGTCATACACTCAGCAGGCGTCAGAAATTGTAGCTCGATCTCATACAACTTGCCAAATTGTTTCACGGCACAGTCCCTCCTCGGTCCTGATCTGGTTGAGAAGATGTTGTGTGTAGATTCTGATCACGCTACCTTCCTCTACGGAGGCCTTACAAAGCTGTTATGCCAAACCCCTGCTATGTGTTTATAAGCTGTGCGTAATATAAATGCTTAACGGTTATTCTGTAATAACGTACTGTGTTCCAAAGCTCTTAGTTTGGTGCAGGCTGGGAGACTTGCTGACATTTATTTTGGCTTTTTCTGATTCTTCGTGGAGTCGTTCTCTGAAACTATTGGATCTAGCCGCCCTTTTGCCACTTCGGTTTTGGCTTGTGTTGGTGGTTCCTGGGGTGGACCTTCCGAATCCCTGTCGGAGTTGCCATCTCAGTCTTCTGCTTGGTTGCATGGCAGCGATTTCCCAATCTCTCTTCCATCTATTTTGTTGTTGCTGCTCGACTATAGTGTAACTCAACAGCATTTTTCGTCGATGGTTGAGGATACACATTACAATCTACGAAAGGATCGATAGAAGATAACAGGGCATACCCTGACAATAGCACACAATAAAAGGGCTACGTGTCCTTAGACTGATAGCCTGCTCGCCAAAAGCCTTGGTTTCAAAATACGCTTTAGACGTGTCAAGACAAAAGCAAATCATAACGTCTTTGAAAATCTTTCAATCGCCCCATTTTGCTTAATCATTGCAGTTTGATTAAATGACCAGGGCTTCATTTTAATTGTCTTCCAATACCTATGTCATCAAGTTTAGATATTGAGGTCAATCTTAAGTCTTGAAGTCTAGCTTTATATCAGGGAAGTTAATATATTCGCGATTATTTTAAGTTATTGATCATGTCGAAAACTTTGCTTAAAATGGTCTTGAAGAATATAATCTAAGATTTTATCGAGTTATCCTTTGTTTAGTTGTCTTTTTTAAACACTTTATTAAGGTTTGGGAAATTTAACCTTTAGTTCCACATGATGATAAGCCACGTATTGTAAGTTATAACCTTTTAATTGATAGGTGCAAGTTTTGTATTTTAATTGTCATTTTAAAGATTTAATAGAGTCAAATTATATATTTTGAGTATCATGTTAATCATTTTTAGATATTTTCAAGATATCAAAAGAATTTGATTTGGTCAAATTATTAATACGATTTTTATTTTTGTAGATTTTTGTGGAATAATTAATCGAAGATTTCAAGTTGCTAATCATTTATTTTGCAAGTTGATCGATTTTAAATTTGGATAAAAATATCATTTTTTAATTACTCGTCTGATTTTGCTCAACTCGACATGTGCTTGCAGGATTAATCGTTAACAGCTAATACTACCAACCGTGGGCTTGCAGGGCACTGGTCAAAGAATCTATTTCACACTTTAAAAATCCATTTTTGATTATCTATTTTGTCTTGTATATATCATCTTGTTGTGAAAAATCATTATATGTATATATTTGTGTATAGTTGCTTACGTGTGTGTGTGTTAACTTCTAAATAATTATCATATCGTGCCCCTCACATGTAGATAATTAATCGATCAATTGATCGTATCATGTGTTTTCTTGTCTGTTAATCCCCCCTCTAGGATAGCACGTGACGTGGATTTCATCCCACACATGAGGCTTCGTCACTAGGGGTTCGTGTCGTGCACTTCATCACCGTGTGTTAACCAAACTCCATATTTCGACAGAGTATAACAATCAGGGACAATTGTCATTAGGCTAAGCGGTTGACCCCATACAAGTCATCCATGAAGGGGAAGAGTATTCTCTAAACCAAACATTAGATAGCACCCTACGCAGACTTGGGCCCCAAGGTACCATTACATATATTAGGGACTCCCCTAGATCCCTTTGTATACCTTAGAATAGGGGACTTCGGCCATAACAGGTATTCCACTACAAGCATCAGTATCAGTGTCGAAATAGCCATCAAGTACAAGCAAGGTCAAGAGGGTTTGGTTGATTCGTAATGGGTCACCGACTTACAGCCTCACTTGTGTAGCCATTGGATGGTGTGGGCATCGGGTTACACACCAATAAAGTTTACTAATTAGGATTGTTCTTGTGCATGACTGTTTGTGTGTTGTGATGAGACCCGTTTTGTTTTCTAGTCGAGTCAACCACACATATATTTTGTGTGATACCTTAGACATCCCCTAAGGTTAATATCACCATCCTGTCATCTTAACATCATCATTTATCATCCTTAATCTTCATATTGTTCATCTATATATTAGTCATTCATCTCCCATTAGTTGTCTTACTACCACATCCCCATATCCATATAATATTTATTCCCATACCCATCATACATTCTCACCTATAGTTATCCATCGTTTATGTTTTATCTTATATCCTCCATCCCCCTCTTCATCTCATATTCCTCTATCATTTTTAAATACTCTATTTAGCCTAGAAATCAATTTTAGTGGTCACCTATCCTTATAAATCTTCATCGTCATCCTTGGACTATATATTATTAAAATCTAGAGTCTTGTTAAGTTCCTAATCTAGCACCCATCACTTATCCTCGTCTTTATCAGGTACCTTTTTCATCTAGCATCCATCACAATTATCTCTCTGCTAGTGAGCAAGGTACTTGATCCCATCACATCTCTTTGTCCTTGCTAGATTGGTATCTCACAAGGCTTCATCTCTTAGTAAATATTAGTCATCTCATCCTGATCATCACATCATCCCTTTTGTGACCACTAATTTGACCTCGACATTAAGTTGGTATTCAAAATCTACACATCTTATATCCTATGTCATTACATCTCTTCCCCCCATCCACCATGGTGACTCACACCCATGCCCAACATATGATCGAACAAGATTCTAACCAAGATGTTGACCCATTGGAGAATGCAGTGAGCCCAACTCAAGAGCATGATGATACTCATAGCGATGTGCATGCCCTCAGAGGGGAGGATGAATGATTCAATCCTCTCCATAATGATCAGGTTAGGAATTTAATCAACCGATACATATTTGAAAACTGTGATCATGTCTTAACCCAAACCCTTGAAGTAGGGGGCACATCCCATCAAAATGTCAATACCAATTAATTACCACATGAAGTGAAAGGTGTGGACCATGAATTTGCAGAAGAAGAATGCCCACCACCACTCCATAACAACCACATTGAGGATGATAGGAGACAATCTATCATAAAAGACTGTTTAGACCTATTAATACAACAAATTAACCTCTTACTTCACAACCAACATCCACCATCCCCTAGATGAAATAATACTTATAGTAATATAAAAAATGATACCAATAACACCCATAGTACCTATATCCCCCAAAATGACCAAAATCAAACCACAAATCCATTTGGAGATCCCATATTCACACAAGAGTGGAGAGCAATGAATGAGACCCTCTAGCAAATAGACCCACGTTTACAAGCCCAAAAATATAAATATGAAGACTTTTGCTTGTCACCATTGGACATGAGCATTTTGCAAATTCCTTTTCCCTCACACTTTGAAACACCCAAATTTGAAAAATATAGGGGAAAGGGAGATCCTAGAGACTAAGTCCAAGAATTCTATGTGGCTTGTCATGAAGTGGCCTATGAAAATGCTTATTTATTACAACTTTCTCCTAAGAGTCTTATCGTGCCAACCTTGAAAAGGTTCATCCACTTGCCAAAAGGGTCAATTTCTAGCTTTGGAGAACTGACAGAGTAATTTGTTTGACATTTCTCATATAATATAGAACATGACATCTCCATTATTGACCTTTATAATACTAAGCAACGAAGTGGTGAGAGCTTGGTATACTTCATATAGAGATGGTGTAGCTTGGCAAGTCGGTTAAGATGCACAGTTCCTGAAAAAGAATTAGTAAAATTTTTTATAGATAACCTTAATACAAAATTGAAATATCAGCTAAAATTATAGTGTGCCAAATCCTTCGATGAAATCATAAAAAAAGGGAGGCAAATAGAAAAAGCTCTCATAGAAAAGGAAAACATAAAACTTTATTCTCGAAATGAGCACACTTCGAATCAAGAGAGCTCTTTTTTAGGAAAACCCAAGGTCTTCAATAAAAATAAAAATGTTGTGGGTGACGGAGTAACCGATTCTAAGACACAAAATGTATAAACAATCCAAAGGAAGGGTACCACACAACATCCTCATGTCTCTACTATCAAAGTTATACAAGGTAAGCCTACATCTCGCATAGGCAAAAGGCAATTTACAAGCTTGAAAGTCTCACCTAAAATAGTCTTGGATCAATTAATCACTGCCAAAATGATAACTCTCCCTGAGGTTTGACCAGTGGATAATCGTCAACCAAAACGTGATTAGTACCATGAAGATGAGTTTTACAAATATCACCGAGTAAAAGGACATGCTACTGAGCAGTGTATGAAATTCAAGCACTATATCCAAGACCTAATAGAAAGAGGTGATATCGATATTGAAGGAGAAATGCCATCGAATCAATCAACTAATCAACACCTTAGCATTTATAAAGATCCTCTCCCAAAGCATGACCAAAGGAACCAGAGACCCCAACAAGACCAGGGTCAGGCATCATCTTCTAATCACATCAATTATCATAATGTTCCCTATCATTACATTAATACCATCAAAATTTATAAAATCCATGAACCCACTCCACCTCCATCTCCCATCCTAAAAATTAATCAGGCCACATCTGATTGTTTTGTCACCACTCGATGCAATAATATTGTAATTCCCATGGCCCCCCTCAAGATCCTTCCACTTCATCTGCTGCCCATAAAGGGGACATCTCTAAGAAAGCCTCAAGCAGTTCAGACAAATCCTACGACATCATTCATTAATTAGAGAAGACTCCTACTCAGATATCTTTAATGGAACTTCTA
Organism: Torreya grandis; assembly: GCA_037957365.1. Classification (NCBI taxonomy): domain Eukaryota; kingdom Viridiplantae; phylum Streptophyta; class Pinopsida; order Cupressales; family Taxaceae; genus Torreya; species Torreya grandis. The sequence goes on from JARHVA010000324.1 coordinate 2,124,021, forward strand.
AAAAAATCTACTTTACATAGAGAGATATTGAATCAAGTGTTGAATGATTTAAAAGTACCTAGTGACCTAGATACCAATCAATTTCAGGCACTAGTGGCACATTTATCCCCATCATAGCAAGTCACTTTTAGTACCAAGGATCTACCCCCTATTGGCCCATATCATAATTATCCATTATACATTGAAGTTACCATATCCCATCACCAAGTTTCTCATGTCCTCAGAGATAGAGGATCTGCACTTAACTTATGTAATCTGGACTTTTTAAAGAAATTAGGATATTAAGAGACATCACTCAAACCTAGTGTATTAATGATCAAAGCTTATGATAATAATGAGAGGCCATCAGTCGGGACTATCTATCTTCCTATTGTCATGGGACCGGTTTTCCATCAAACTTTGGTTCATGTCATGGATGTGGACGTACCATATAACATGTTTCTCAGTAGATCATGGATTTATGAAATGTAAGTTGTGCCATCCACTCTACATCAGTGCTTAAAATTCTCCCATTCAAGAATGGACGTCACCAATCCTGGAGTTATAGATCATCTCCATAGCTATTAAATGGATAAGTCTCCATCACCTTACCTTGACATTGACAACACCATCCTAAGTCCCATAGCTGCTAAGTATATCTCTCCAAATCAATTAGAATCCACATCCCAATCAGAGCTTGATGCCACATGATTAAATATCACATCTATAGGGTGTGGAGAGTATGAGTACAAAACATTATGAATTGGCAACCTACCCCTTTCTCCATGAAGTTATGGGTCCTTAGCTATAAGGAAGAGTAATCTTGTTAAGTATCAATTTGGACCAACTAATTTTTCAAGTGTTGGATTTTTGGGTGATGAATGCATTGAAGATGGAAACACTTCTTGGCTCATTCCTAATGATGAAGCCCTCATTTCTCCCAAACAGAGTTATCCTAGAATCCAGAGAATGATGGATAATATACAATACAAAGGAAAGGGATCAGGTAAAGAAGAGCAACGTCGATTGGAACCTATAATTGTTCAAGAACATCCACAAAATTTTGGCTTCAGGTACAAACTATATGATGATGACCCAACCCGCATCGTTGTGGATTCTCTTTTGACCAATGAGTCATCTCTCCTTGATGAAGACATTGAAACATGATCTATTTATAGTCACTTCGAGGAGCTTGCTAACACCAACCTTTTCCTTGATACCACTATTTCCATTATCAATGTCTCCCTCCATTATCCTTCCCTCATGGACTGGGAATCAAAGTATGATCCCACCTTTGAAATGTTTCAAAATGATGAGGCCATTTTAGAATTCATGGGAGCCAGAGACTTCATGCCATCTAGAGATCATAAAAAGGGATTTTCCATCAATCTTTGTCAATCAACATATTTTGGAAAACAACAAACATCCCATGGTCAAAGTAAGGATGAATATTCTGAAGAGGAAGGAGAGCCTTCCAAAGAACCAGATGAACTCCCATACAACTCATCCACTCTAGCATATTATTTTGAAATTGATACTAAACTTCCAGGTTGCTTCATTTTTGATGATCTAAAAATCTCCTTACCCCCTTGTTTACAAGATCAGTCACCCTCTCTTATTGAGGAGGTGATCAAAGTTAATATCAGAGTAGATGCACATCCCTTGATAGTGAAACTCAGGGCATCTCTTATGATAGAGGAACATGAAGTCCTTATCAAGTTGCTAAATGAATTTATTGATACGTTTGCATGGAGCTATACTGACATGCCAGGATTAAACCCCTCCTTAGTGATACACCACCTAGTTGTACATCCAAATGCAAAACCTGTCAAACAAAAACTAAGAAAGATGCATCTAAAGGTGGTGTTACTAGTTAAAGAGAAATTACAAAAATTCTTGGAAGCTAGATTCATCTGCCCCATTGATTATTCAGAATAAATCTCCAATATTGTCCCCATGACAAAACCACAAGGTAGAATTCATATATGTACTGACTTTTGGGATATAAAAAAGGCATGTCCTAAGGATGACTTCCCTCTCCCTAACGTCAATATGATTTTAGATTCAATATCTAGGTAAGATATACTTTCCCTCATGGATGGCTTCTTGGGATACAATCAAATTAAAATAGACCCTGAAGATCAACATAAAATAACATTTATCACTCTGTGGGGGACATTTTGCTATCAAGTCATGTTGTTCAACCTCAAGAATGTAGGAGGCACTTATCAAAGGGCAATGATTGTTATCTTTCATGATATGATGCATGACATCATAGAAGATTATGTTCATGATATTCTAGGAAAGTCTCATCTACAATCAGAGCACCATGTGATCCTCTAGAGAATCTTTGAAATATTGTGAGAATACAAAGTAAGGTTGAACCCTAAAAAGTGTGTCTTTGGTGTAACATCAAGAAAATTGCTAGGGTTCATTGTTTCAAGAAGGAATATTGAAGTATATCCCGCTAAAGTCAAAGCGATAACTAAAATGCCACCCCCTTGTAATCTCAAGTAACTCCATAGTCTCCAGGGCAAACTTCAGGCCATCAAGCAATTTATCTCTCAATTGGCTGATAAATGCCACCCCTTTACTCACTTTCTAAAGAAAGGGGTTGCCTTCCATTAGAACGAAGAATGTCAACTAGCTTTCAAAAGTCTAAAATAATACATGGCAAATCCACCTGTTTTGTCCCCACTAGTTCTGAGAAGGCCTTTGCTCTTATATATCTCAGCTACATCATGTGCTATTAGTGCTCTCTTAGCCCAACATAACGATCAAAGAAAGGAACATGCCATTTATTATCTCAGTAAAACACTAATATCATATGAATTAAATTATGCACCTGTTGAAGAAGCATGTCTAGTCATGGTCTTTGCATCATCGAAACTCTGATATTATATGCTCAACAACCAAGTTCAACTGATCGCTAAAATTTAACCTTTAAAGTACCTACTATCCAAATCAGTATTAATTGGGAGAGTAGTAAAATGGATCATGTTACTCAGTAAATTTTATATATAATATATCAATCAAAAAGTCGTTAAAGGACACATCATAGTAGATCAAATGGCTGAAGTACCATTAGAATCAGTTGAGCCAATTGTCACTACATTCTTGGATGAGTCCATCATGAATACTTCACAAATAAAAAGCTAGAAGTTATATTTTGATGGATCATTTACTATCCATGGATCTGGGGCAGGTCTCCTCTTGGTCACCCCTCAAGGTGATCTCATTACAAAAGCATTTCATCTTGCCTTCCCATGTACTAACAATATTTCAGAGTATGAAGCTTTAATAGCTAAACTTCAGCTAGCTATCCATTGAAATATCCAGCAGTTACAAGTATTTGGGGACTCATAATTAATTATCAAATAGGTCAATGATGACTTCCAAATGAAGGATGAAAAGTTACTTCCTTACAAATAATTAGTGGACCAATTAGAGACCAAATTTCAGTTCATCACCTTCTAACAGGTTCCATGGGGAAGTAATAAGGCAGCTAATTTGATGGCCACTATTGGCTCACTTATTGATGTCCCTGGAGATGTCCTAGAAGGAAATTACTTGATCGACCATCTAATCATCCTGGCCTATTAGTCGTTGGCTCCACTTCAAATCTATGCTATTAACAATCCCAGTCTACCCTGGTACCATGATATTTATAGGTACCTTCATGACAATATCCTTCCCCCTAACCTTACCCACCATCAACACAAAGTTTTCATCCATCGCACCACCCACTACACAATCCTTGGTAGTTACCTCTATCGACATGGCTACCATGGTACCTTATTGAGGTGTCTAACATCGAAGGAGTTGACCCATGCAATCAAAGAAGTCCATGATGGTATCTATGGTGGGTGGATCAGTGGAATGGCCTTATCTAAAAAGATCCTCCAAATTGGTTACTATTAGTCGATAATAAACCATGATTCTTGCTAGTATGTGCATAAATGTGTAGCCTGTCAATAACATGGGAACCTCATCCATGCTCCTATGCAAGAGATACAATTTATTATGAGTTTGTGGCCTTTCTCCATATGGGGCCTAGATTTAATTGGTAAGATAAATCCCACTTTGTTAGATGGCCATAAATTCATCATCACAGCTACGGAGTATTTTATTAAATTCCACTCATCTATACAACAGGCCTTCAAATTTCTAAGTTCATTCTCAATTAGATTATTTGTCATTTTGGTATACCTACTAATATAATTTCAGACAAAGACAAAGCATTCAAGAACCAAGAAGTAGAGGCTTATGTCAGAAATATCATATCACTCAATATTTCTCCTCTCCATATTATCCCTAAGGTAATGGACAAGCAGAAGTGACTAATAAGACTCTCATCAAAATTTTGAAAAAGACTGTCAATCAAGCTGGTAAAAACTAGCACCTCCAATTATATCCATCTCTATGGTCTTACCGAACAAGTGTCTGTATGCCTACCATGGTAACTCCATACACATTTGTCTATGGGACATAATCCATATTGCCAATCAAAGTAGAACTCCCCTCTTTCCATCTCTCACTCAGAGGTAGCATTATAGATCATAATCTCATACAAGAGTGCCTAGAGGTATTATAACTCCTTGATGAAAAGTGACAAAAGGCCTTGGATCACCTCTGAGCATACCAAAACAAATTGAAGGGATAATATCGCAAAAAGATTTAGGCTAGGGAGTTTGAGATTGGGGATTTAGTCTTAAAAGAAAATTAAAAAATACCAATATAGATCATGATAAGAAGGGAAAGTTTGAAGCCAACTGGTTAGGCCCTTATGTCATTATTGCCAAATTTGGATTAGGAGTATATAAGTTGGCCACACTTGAGGGCGAAGAGTTGGATGATCCCATGAATATTATTCACCTCAAGCACTTCTATACATAATCTAGATATCATCATCCTCTGTCTATGGGACACCTTGAATTCCCCCCATCCATTTATTACCCCTCATCAATCCAAAAAAAAATCCATCTAATGGTGAAAACCAGTCTTCTGGCACCTTAGACAAGTACCATGATGAAAACTGATTCCCAACATCATGGTAAAATAACCCTGACCCTAGTCTTAATAGTGGGGATCTGTCATAGGTCTTTCTATAGCAACAAGAAATAGGAGTTTTCACTCACATAAAGAGTCATGGCTTGTTGAATAGCTAGGCTATTTGTTGAGGAAATCCTCTGGAATATCTCATCCATAGTGATTGCCTAATTATTTTTAAGTCCTATCACTTTTTTGACCAAACACAGTCATATCACCCCATCATGTTTTCTTTGATAGGTGTGTTTCCTTTTAGCCTCAAGATCGACTTCCATCTTCATTTGTCTGTTGCTATCTCTACAACTATGGTTTACACTTTCCCTCTAACATTGTCATTATGGAAGGGTCATACATTGGTCTCCTACTCTGAGGATTTTGCATGCATTATGCTCCTAACTCTTGAGCAGTCACACTAACTCCACATGCGATTCTTTTGGACTTGGTTAGACCCGTGTCCTGTAGTATGCTAGTATTGGGCACTCTACATCCTATGTACATATCCCCTAATCTAGGCCTATTGTCTATAATCACCTTATCATCACATCATTATCCACCTATTTTGATAATATCCTCATTATCAATTTATATTATCACATGATTGTCTTATGTGATTGTGTGTGTTTTCTTGGGCATGTTTATTATTCAAATTTTGTACATCTTGCATTGCTTCCTTTATTTAATAAGTCTAGTTCACATTAGATTTGTTCTTGGAAATGAGGATGGTATCGATGGTTTTTTCATGTTTACTTAGATAAAGCCACCTTTCAACGGAGTTCCCACACACTGTGCATTCAATGTATCCTTGACTCTTATCATGTCATTGGTAAAAACATGCATACAAGTGCAATAACAAAAATGGATTACAAGCGATATATGGATCAAAATAACTTCACTCCATTACTACTACCATTACCCCTCAGGAAGGAGGATTACATCAAAGCATACCATCATAAACCAGACACCTCTCTTACATTCCCCTGATTACACAACCACACATCATTTCAAACACCTCTAACAATATCACAACACTCACATTATAAATCTCTAGTTATTTTAAAACAACCAGTACACAATTGACTCAAGCTTATACCCACCTTGATCATGGTTGTGGAGGTACTCCATTCAATCCTGAGTCTCCCCCAACCAACCACCCTATCGAGTCTCCATACCACCAACATTTTCCATCTCCATCTAAAGACAATATTGGTTCGAATGACAACTTATCTACAATAATCACATATGACATATGGGTCTGATTCATGAACCGCCTCCCTCATTTCACTAATCACCTCATCTGGGGTCCCTCGTGTGTGATTAACTCCATCTCAATTTCCTTGCACATCTCCCCTTTGGCACAACGAGATGCCTCCTAATTCTTCCATATCTTGAGTGCATCTCCTTGCCCGACATCTTGTGCAAGAAAATCACCACACTCTACATAGAGGTTGGAGTCTCAGTTCCTCTGGTTTCTACTATCGTAATATCACCTCTAACATATCCATCACCCAATGTAGTGTCTAGAATATTTGAACATTTACCTTGTAGATCAGCTCTGATGGTGGTATTGGTCTACCCTATGACATCCTTAGGGACCTTGCCTACTTACACCTATACTTCCTATGCAAATGGTTGAAGAAGTGATGTGAATCCCTTACCTCTTCGTGTGTTATATAACACCTACCTACTCGTAATCATTGGCACAACTTTCTCGCACCTACTGACCAAATGAATCCTAATGTCGGTCATCACTCCCATCCAATAAAACTTCATCAAGTTCTCTTATCCTCATAAATGTGTAGTTCCCAATTGAATTCTTGAGTTCCAAGATCCCTCAAATGCTTGAATTCCAAAAACTCCTGAATTATTGAGTTTATCTTGAAATATCTCAATGTCCTAAAAAAAGTGGGCTTATTAAACTATGAATCTTTCAAATATGTACTCATAGTAAAGGTTTATTTTTGCACGCTACACAACAAAATATGAAAATGAAAGCTACCACCACCATAGCATAGTGTGGCCTTCTTGTTAGTAATTGGCAAGAGGTCATTATTAGGTCTCCTATCTCTATTACATATGTCCTTCGTTTGGATGTTGCTCATTCAACGGATTTGATTATGAAGCTCATTGACATGTCGTTGAGCATTGATACTATAATAATTGATTTTATTTGCTCTTTCTCATAGTCTTGAATGATTCCAATAGAGTCTTGTGTGGTTCTTAAAATTTAAAATGGTGACTTGTATCACTTGCTCATCCACTGCATGCTTTTCAAGAATTAGAAATATCACTTGCTCATCCACTTCCTATGTCACTTCTATCACATATTGAGGCCTCCAATTCTCTTAGGCAGAAAATGGCTATGGACAATAGATACATAATGGATAAATGATGGACATCAGATACATGATGATGGACACAACCAATCAGTGATGCAACCATAACTATTAGGGATGCTTTGTTGCACTCATAATAACATAATAGAAAGGGATACTTATAAATTCCTCTATGGTGATTCTATGGAATGACGTCTCTTTTCTCATCGATTTGTGAATGGTTAGATGGAAAACCTCTATCCTATCTTACTCCACTTGAAAAAATTCTAAAACTAACCTCAGATTCTTTTGTCAACTAATAAAGTCCATAAATTGGGCAACCATGAAAGATATGGATTTGTCCCTTATTGCAGTAAGAGAAAAACCATTGTAGGCTGTCACATACTTAATACCGTTAGGATATCATTTTATTAATATTTCAATAATGATAATCACATAGTAATAATTCACTTATTTATTATTATATTCAATAAAACACATTACAATTTATAAGCAATGTGATTTCTATAGACAAGGAGTATGCATGATCAAACTATAACTATAAATCCCTAAGATTTACCACATTCCTATTCTATATCTTATTAAATCTCTCTCAATATTTTTATTTATATAAATTCTTCTAATAAATCATTCATACTCAAAATAATATTATTTCACAAATATATTTTTTCACACACATGTAAAAACTAATTCCTAACATACCACTTGTGCCCTCTAGTCTCTTAACTGCCTCGAATTTCAAATAACTATAAATTTTACATACACATTTTTTTCAATGTAGTTTTTTTTAAGTGCATAATTTTTCATGATCTTTGATGCATTTGTGCTAACAATAGTAACAAAATAAGTCCTTCCCACTAAGTCTTCAGTGACAACCTATAATTCTCGATCCCCTGACCACCTTGGGCCCTTCAAATTTCAAACAAACATTTCTTCTGCACCATTTCTATATAATTTTATATATCTTCACCATAAACATGCCAAAATATGAATTTTGTCTCTCAACTCCACACAATTTTCACACATGGAAGGAGTTCATGATAGAACAACTCAGAGGCAAAGGTCTATAGCAAGAAACTATAGGGAAAGAAACAAAACCATTAGAAGAGGTTGATAAGTTAAAATTATTTAGTTGTTGTGATGAAGGTCTTGGACTAATAAACATCTCCCTTTCTCTGTAACTCAAGTTTCACATTCGTGACATAGAGGCTCCTAATGTATCTTGGAGTAAACTTAAGTAGTAGTTCAAGAAGACATATCTCATATGAGGATTCAAGTTGGAGAATGCTCTCATTACCTTGAATCCTAAAGATTTCACCACCAATGGAGTTTTCATATCTCAATTCAAGCTAATTTGGCTTCAATAGAAGGATTGCAAATTTGAGGAAAATGATGATCAACTCATCATGGCGGTTCTTTCTAAGCTGGGAGAACTATATTCAAATTTTATATTCACTTTCTACAATAATATAGACTATTGGGGTGACATGCTCACAATGCCCACCTTTGAAGTTATCATGAGTGATTGATATGTAACTAGGAAAAATTCATATAGACAAGCATATTATCTTCTCATAGTTCTAGAAACCATGCACTTATAGTACAAAAATAAATTTTGATGTAGACCAAGACACCATATACGAATTCACAATCATCTAAGGATGGTCCATCTAAAGGTGTTCAATCAGATTCATCTTTATCCTTAAAGCATTAAAAAAAGATATTCACTTTCTACAGTAATATAGACTATTGGGGTGACATGTTCACAATGCCCACCTTTGAAGTTATCGTGAGTGATTGATATGTAACTAGGAAAAATTCATATGGACAAGCATATTATCTTCTCATAGTTCTAGAAACCATGCACTTATAGTACAAAAATAAATTTTGATGTAGACCAAGACACCATATACGAATTCACAATCATCTAAGGATGGTCCATCTAAAGGTGTTCAATCAGATTCATCTTTATCCTTAAAGCATTAAAAAAAGAAGGATCCCCCAACATGCACATATTATACTCATTGAAGTCGTAAAAAATGCTTCAAGAAGAAAATGGAAAAAATAGAAACTACATTGTAAAAGCACCACATGTAGTGGGATGAAGACTATACTCTATCATCTTTGTTTTCTTCAAGTGATAAAAGTTCAATTACTTATGTTGCTACAAGTTTCCATTCTAGTTTTGTTCTATCTGCTACAGCTAAATTTCCTACCTCACAAGATTGGATTATTGACTCAAGTACCACACATCAAATGTCCAAGTCAAAATTATATTTTTATACCCTCAATCATTGTAACACTGATAAAATATTTGTTAGTGATAATTATTTGTTATAAGTTTTAGGGATTGATAATGTTGTGATAGATAAGAGACAATTTCCAAAGGTATTTTATGTTCCTAAACTTTCGCAAATCCTTTCATCTATTTATCTGATTATCCACTCAAGTATTCATTGATCGTGTTGCTCAAAATCTACTAACTTGCACAGTTAGTGATCCATCACATAAAATCACAAACATGCATGCCTCATTGGCATCTCATTCTAGAGTTGTTGATCCATGATAAAAACAATATTGGTCAACACAAATGGGTTCACACACCAAAGTTTCTTGCCACAAGACACTTTTGTAACCATTCATCGTGTCATGTTGTAGTTGTTTTCTCTTTACCCTTCATTGATGTTGGGTTAAAGGAAACAATCCTCATGGGGGGAAATTACAATTATTCCTCCTTTTCTACATCTCAAATCTCTTGTTAGGTTGTAAGACGAAGTCCTCAAAGAGGTATGTTATAGTGATTCCTCCTTCCTCCCCTTTATCAAATCATATTTTAAGGGGGAATGTTAGTGTACTATATAACACACACACTAATTTGAGGTTTAAGATGCACTCTTATAAGTTAATTGTAAATATGAAAATGAACAAATTATGTGCACATTTATTGATATCTTATTATTATATAAATTTCAATTAAGTAATTGACTTAATTGACTTATGCTAACAATAATAAAGTCTTATTTTAAGAAGACTTGTTGCGCATGTGATTACTCTCCAAAATCCTAACCAGAACCTTCTCTCTTATCTAAGGATTTATAAGACTAGTATGCAAGGTTGATCAATGGATGAGAGAATTCATTCTATGATATTAACATATTGCCAGAGGTTTTAATATAAAGAGGTAGACCATTTAACATGGATAAAACGCATGTCCCTTATTTTTGATTGCTTTCATTGATTCAACTATTGCATACATTTGAGTGATATTCTTGAGGTTGATTTAGTTATCCTAGACCCATTCAAGAATTCTATAAAGTTATTGAAATTATCATCATCATCAATATCATCTGTAAATGACAATAGAAGTAACAACTACTCTAATTATATAGTTAATAAATTAAAAAAATTATATATGTATATGTATAATTTTGATACAAAGTACGATAATAATCAACATTAAGTTTATTTTTATTTTTAAATTTTTTTAAATGTAATTTGCATCTGACCACAAATGCAAACAATTTTAAATTTGAATATTTTATGTAAATTTATAGCTTACAATTTTTGTGCGCATTTATTCTTTTCAAAAATCCTACTCAAAATTTTGAATTTTTCAACTTACAAATTAAAAAATAAAAATAAAAAAATGATGAAGACCCCTGGTGCAATGTTTTATGGCAAAGCACATCAAATGTTAAAAATGGCGTTTCTGCTGAAATTTTATCCCTTTTTACGACACAAAAATGATGTTTATCCCCAAAAACTCTGATGTAAAATGAAACCAAAAGATCTGCATTAGACCCATAATTTTTATTTTCCAAGCCATTTTTGCCCAAATATGATTGCAACATTAGAACAACTCGGGGGATCAGCCTTGGACATTATGAGGCTTCTGGTGAGCTAGGTCATTAGAACCGTGGCCTCGCTATTATACGTTTGTCATTTTTATGTAGGAGTCATTTCCAGTGAGAGGCCAAGAGGGAATATTAGTCTCACGGTTTTGTAGATGCCAATTAGGATAGTTAATAGTTTTCAGAGGGGCAGTTTCCAGAAAAAGGAGTTTTTTTGGAGTTGATCATTGATTTTGTAGCGTTCAGACGGACAAAAACATTCATCAGATACAAAAGGGACCAAGTGTTATGATATTGTTGTGCGACGGGAGAGATATTTCCAAGCCGCCCCCACAGTTGATCACATTGATGCATACTGCATCTCTTCATTGCAGGGCTTGGAATTTCCTAGACTATTTTTGGGTGCGGATTCACCCAGTAGGCATCCTCCCAATGTGGTTTCAAAACTTATGGGCCTAAATGACATGCTCAAGTTGCTCTTACCACCTCCAACACCCACCCGTAAATCGATAGAAATTCCCATGCCCAGTTCAAGAAGAGCCATCACGCCACTCGAAATATCCAATCCAAGAGCCCTCATAGGAAAAATGTTGTTGGATATCATTCAAAAACCTGTTTTTGTTTCTCAAACCAAGCTCAAAGCTTTAGGCTAATATCAATCACTTTGGCCAGCCAAAAGACTCTCATTCTAAGAGCAGAGATTCTGCAAGGGGATCAAAAAGCAATATCATTTCATGAAGATGAGAATATAGAGGTAGAAAAGGAAGTGAAAGTTGCGAGGCTTCAAGAATCTCTTCACACTCCTCTAAAATGTTCGGATATAAAGCTTTTTATTGTGATGATGAAGCATACTTCTTTTGATCATGTAACAAGTGAGGGTGACGCTTTTTCTTCTAGAAGTTCTTCCTCGATGTAGAATAACTCCATGCATAAGAATCGCCTTGTCGAAGATCGAACGCCTAGCAATAGTATAAAAAGAAAAAATGCTACTTAAACCCTTAATTTCGATGATGATTTGTGGCATAGAAGATCAACAGTAAAACCAATAGAAGAAAAATTGAATGCCGCATCTTTGCATAAGCCAACTTTGACTAAGTATAAATCCAAGATTTTACCAAAGGGTGATGTTGATGCTAAAGAGCAAAGAAAAAGAAAAGAGATGGAAATCAGATTAGAAAAGACAAACAACATAACTAGAGTCGAAGAATCCCTTTGGAAGTTGTAGCGGTTAGAAAGGGTATATATGGGGATTAGAGAGGGAGGTGGAAACACGTGCACGCCATGCAGGTGGGGTATTTGGAGGAACAACACGTAAGGGAGTCTTGTTTAGGAAGTTGTAGTGGTTAGAAAGGGTGTATATAGGGATGAGAGAGGGAGGTGGAAACACATGCACGCCATGTAAGTGGGGTATTTGGAGGAGCAACATATAAAGGAGTCTTGTTTAGTGTGGGTTTGTTGGAACAATGACCTTTAAATAAAAAGTTATACATTATAATATTCCATTTGGATATGTCATTTTTATAATGATTTCAATACATAAAATAATTTTACAAACTTATATTTTATCAATAGTATTTTTTAATATTAAAAATTCCTTTCATGAAGTAAATTTTAAGGTGAATGAAAATTTTGTTTTTATTGACAAGGTGTGTGATAAGTGTTAAAGAAACTAAATAATATGTTATTAGGAGTTGCCCCAAAGGTAAAATTTGCACTAGAAGGGATGTAATTTTATGTTTAGGTAAAATGAGGTTTTGTAACGTGAAAGAGTGTCAATCGATAGTCATACCTTACTTGAAACCTATGATCACTGACCTCGTTTCATGTTTTGTGCATGAAGAACTAAGCAACAATAATATGATATTTTTGGTGGACATTCACGGTGAAAAATGGTATTATGTGTTCATATGGAAATGTGTTGTGTTGGGAGGAGATGTTTCATTTCAGAATGAGTTTGAGCAATGAAAATTGGTGGGGAAGGACAAGTCCATATAAAGCATACAAGAAGTGAAATATTTCAAGATGATTTGGGTGGTGATGGCAAGTGGAAATGATAGGGTATTTTAGGTGACGGATTTGAAGAAGCACAAGTAAATACACATGTAAAGTTCAATGACATGTCACATCTTTCAATACAATATGTAACTTCTGCCAAATTATTTCAATTACCCAATACATGATTGAAATGGGTGTCATATCAATGAAAATAGGTGTCAAATATCGAATGGCTCCTCTTAGAATGCAAATAATGCACTGTGTATCCATTTAGATCAGTGTATAACTAATTTTCTTAAAAAAAACATTACTTTTACATTTAATGTGATTGAATGACTCTAAAAATAATTAGATGAAAAATGGAAAAGGTTTATTCAATAAAATATGCCTCGCTTACAACTGTTTAACCCTTAATTTGGATGCGGATTTTCTTGGATAGATAGGTTTAAGGATATAAAAATGATACTACACAAGGGTGAATATCAAACATATAGCAGGCCAATTAAATGCTAAACTCATATTTACCATACACTGAATTTATCAAACTGAGATAGTCTATTAATAGAAATTTTTAACTATGATAGATATAAAAATGACATAAAATAAGGTACTTAGTTGGCTCTGATGCTAACATAGTGTTGGATCTGAAATATGTAAAAAGTAAATAAGAAGACAGTTTTAGAACAGTTGTTATATTCTTGATCTAGTGCCTCTAACTCTCTGACAAGTTGTGTCAGTGCTGGACGGTTGTGTCGATGCTATTGTTTGAATTTGATGCTAGTGTCATGTATGAAATATTTGTTAAAACATGATGTGACCACTTGGATGTTTTTGGGTTTTTCTTTGCTTTTGCTCTAGTGCATTCAAATCTGGGTCATGGACTGTCGCTCCTACTGAAATGAAAAAACCCTAACTTTCCATCTTCAAAGTAACCTTGGAGAAAATATGTTAGTGGGCACATAATGTCGAGCTAACTCTCAATGACCCCACTATCAAAGGGCACTACTTACATAGCCAATACTCCAAAATAAGGCCTCAGACTCATGTAGTTCTCCCCTACGTGTTATCTTATGTGTGAATCATACAATGTGTGGAAAGAAAGTATAACAATAACCTAGCTTATAATTTGGCAAAACAAAAGAGGGAGGATGAAACTAGTTGTATATTTAATATGGCTCCCAAGAATAGGCCCTGTTTTCACTTAAGATATGAAGAGGCATCACTAATTGACTTCCAGTTTGCAAGAATATGAAAGAAGCAAATCCATTTATCATTACAACGTATTTGGAAAGGCTAATAAAGAAGGTTCCCTTCCAAAGCCAAATTTAACCAACTCTAAATACTCCACTAACAAATCTAGCCCTAATTCACTACAAAACCATAAGCAATGACTCCTAAGAGATAAATGTATGTCACCACTACCTCTTGGGTGAGGGATAGGAGATCAAGGGAACAAATTCCAGCTACAGCTGAAGGCTATCCCCAAAAATGCAACTATAGTGGCTGTGCATCTAAGAAGATATATGTCTCACAAAATGTAAAATAATAGATTTCTAAGATATTACAATGGTAATGAAGTAGTACAAAGTTATTATGTATATATGATCAACAAATAAGCTAAACAAACATGCCAAAAAAAAACAAACTAGACATACACGATAATGGATGAATTATTGATTTTCTCAGTAGTAGAGAAATGAAATACAAGAAATATAAAATATATAGCAGAGAATAGGAGATAACATATTTGTTTCCAGATGGATGTATCAAAACTTACAATTTTGCTTCAAAAAAAAGTCTAGTTGTCAAGGAGCAAGACCTACAAGGAAGAGATACAGAGCTCCGCTCTACACCGCACTAGACTTCTATTCTCTGTTGTTCTAAGACTTGTAAGCTGATGTTTCCCACATTTTGGCCTCTTGTTTTGTTCCTTGAATACTGACCTCATTTAAGGGAAAACCAACAGTCCATCTCCTTTCCATTTACTAGACCTAAAACTCATTTGATTGGCTAGTCTAAATAATTTCCTTGATCTAAACACTACCAAAAGTATAGTTCAGTTTTAGCAAACCACAAAATTCTTCCAAAAAAAGTTTATAAAATCTATAACCTGACATAATACCTTCCCAGTTATAATTTAAGGCAGTCCAATTATAAACACACCAACAAAAATAAATTTACACTCAGGTAAATGTCACAATAATGGTGGTTCAAAACTTGTTGGGTATGCTCTTTTTACCTGCTAACTCGCAAGATGAAATATCTGTGTAAATTTCCACAAGCGAGCAATTGAATGATAAATTTAGTTTATCCTAAAATAATTAACCTTGTACGCTCCAAATCTACCTATGCACGATAAACAAGATTAAGGTAAGCACAGATCCTTGTAAATTATGTATGTGAAGTTTAAACATAGCCTCTTCAAATTTATTCCTGTTAGGGCTTGATTGGTATCAAATTATCAAAAACTTATTGGAAAGTATTGATAAAAAATCACCTCAAAATTGTTAAAATATACCTGAACTCTCAAATCACTACAGACTACCAGCCCTAAAGAAGTAAATATAGGAAAGAATAATAAAACATTGAATAATGAAACAAATTAGAAACACGGGTTTAAAAAAGATCGAAAAATTTCATGGCCGCAGGTAATACCTAGTGTTTAAATGAAGTAAAGGGAGGAAAGGATTAAATCTAATAAAATTTGAATCCAAAAAAAAAATGTTGTCAAAAAGGTTTTAAATGAATTGCAAATTTATTTCAATGCCAAGAGTATTTTAGATAGCTATGACAATCAGGCTGCAGAGCATCTTAAGGAGGGAAAAAAGTTTAGCATCAGGCCCCATTCTTCTGAATTTAGAGCCACAAATTGATATCAATTTCCTTGGCTACCATTCAATTCATTCTACTATCTTTTACACACAAAATTACAGAGTCCGCAAACACTGTGACTGAATTAACTATACCAAAATTAAAAGTGAACATGAATATTTTCATCTCCAATCGAATTTCTGACCAAAATTGCCAATTCAAAATGCATCAATGTGAACATTATGAGTTGAAAAAAAACAAAGAATCTACCGCAAAAAGTTTTTCGAAGAAAGATTTGCTAATCCGAATATTTTAGGTAGAAAGTTTGACATTTTTTAACGCTTTTGGCAGAGTGAATTTTAAGCGTATATTCATTACATATTGAAAGATAAGTTTGCACATAAATTAACTAACACATACTATTTATTTTTTTAAACCGAAACATTTACGAACTATTAAAGGTCTCTGCCCCTTGAAAAAATTCCCTCGTCTAACATTAGCAATCAATAATCTATGCATAACCACCACAACAGAGATTGTAAAACCAAAATTCTCTCACCTCGGGAGAAAATATTTGACAAAAAAATCTGCCTTTGAGTCCTTAAAAGGATTAAAAAACCGCGAGGACAAAGAAACGCAAACAAATTGAAGAAAAAGGAAACGACAGGATCGAAATCGGTACCTATTGTGGGGGTCAAATCATCAAAGGAATTATAAGTGAAGCATAAAAGAAGACTGCTCTTGCCCACTCCTGAATCTCCAATCAGTAACAATTTAAACAAGTGATCAAAATCCCCACCTTGGCTTGTCGGGGACGCCATGGAATTCTACTCAATTGTTGCCTCTATAATGCTCAGCTTCAAACAAAAACCATTACATCTAATGAGGCGATTTGGGAAAACTGTCTCAGTGTGATCATAATATTTATAGCATGCAACAAACTTCCTATTTGTTATGCCATACTACTGCAACACCCTCCTTTTACTACTAAAATATCAATATTATGGTCTTGTTTTGCAACTAATTTTGCCAAAAGAAAATGACAATTCTATATTAAGTTTCATTGTTCACAAAGTAGCAAGCCAAAGATGAGGGAGAAAAAATGCATTGAAAAAAATAAATTATGAATGTGAAGCCGCTAGGCATATTGCTTGCCTCAAACATCTCCATCACAGTGACACATCAAATTCCAACTTAGTGGAGGGGACCCCTTTCATTTTAATATAATATTTTATGTGCATTTCAATAATTTTTAGGAGACAAAGTTTAGTGGTGAAGGTATCAAGTCATATTAATAAGTTAAATTAAAGGGACATGAGGTTAATGTCCATCATGTAATATTATTTTTCTGATTGCATTTAATTCAACGCAGTGTTCATGGCATGAGCACTCTCTCCCTTAATAACATGTCAACAATTTCACCAATAAAAATATAGATAAATGCACAAATTGACTATCATAAAATTGTAAATATTACAATTCATCAACAATAATAAATTTTGATCAATTAAAAAAAAAAATTAATTACAAATTCAAACAAATTAATCTCTTTAATTAATCTAGCAAACTAATAATATCAAACATATGAAAATCATTTACAATTAATATTAACATATAGAAAGCATATACAATTAATATTAACATTTGGTTGACATTTAAAGTAAAGTTGGCATTTGACGTGATAGCATGTCAAACGTATAATATGTTTGGCAGTACAACCGGGCTGATTTGCTTAACCGCTCAGAGGTTTTTCTTCGAAATGCAGTAATGTATTTATTTTTATCTTTGTTTTGTGTCCGGAGACTCTGAGATCGTGCAAGCGCAAGAAAATCCTTCCACTCTGCTTTGAAAGCCTTAAAAACACTCTTTGGTGTGCAGGAATGGAGGAGGGAGACGTCAATGGAGGGCAGGGCATTTGTGCAACAAAGGGATCAGACAGATGGTGTTCAAATACTTTCCTGGGAAACGAGACCGTCTGGGTGGAAGGGAGCGCTGGATCGAGGACCGTTGGCTATGATTCGGCCTTCCTTTCTTTTAACATTTAAAATTAGTTTTTAATAAAAATCCTCTTTCTATTGTGCTTTGTTGGATGTCCCTTTCAAACCTCCTAAGCTGGCACAGGTTGGGAATATGCTGGCATAGGTAAAGTGATCTGGTTGGACACCTATTCGTTGCATTAGATTGAATATGCCGAATGTAAATTTGTTCTCTAAATTTTAATGGAAAATCAACCTTTCTCTGTACAAAAAATGGGAAAAAAGAAATTGATTGTCAGGGGAAACCACACAAGCAAAGGGTTAAATGAACTAACCAGTCCCTTGATATAAATTACGCCCCATGGAGTAGGTTATGCTTTCATCTCAATCCTCTATGAGAGTAAACCTGAAATAGGGTACAGATTGGGTATATTTATATCATGAAATTTTGTTACATTATTGGCTCTGCGTTCACAAACCTGCCTTCATCAAGTCGGTTGTCATTTCTACACTCATAAGGAGTACTGAATATTGGGTATTTTCATTATGTCATTATTTCCATTATGTTTTTTAATCAGAACAATAAGGCATTGTCTGAAATACTAGGTCCACCCTTGTCACTATAAATACTTGTTTCCATGTATGGTGGCATCTGTGCGGCAACTAGTGGCACAGGGAATGAAAACTTATTTTTAAGAATTTTTGTTTTGATCTTGAAGGGATATTATTTATTTTTTCAGAGAATTATTTCTACTAATGTCATATATAGTTGGTGTTTCTATATGTTGGGAATTATTTTTACTAATGCCACATTAAGTTTATATGCTTAAAACAAAAGGCTGTCCATTATCAAATCTACATCGCATGGCTTCTTATTTATTATTTCTATTATTAGAGATTTCTATTAACATTTGCACTCTTTGCAAGGATGTTTTGAAGTCTGTATATGTATGGGAAAAAGGTTTTACATTAATTACGAAATCAAGTCTTTTGTTTTCAAGGCAGCCACAACACTTTGCATACTTTTCAAACAATACTTATATATTTATTTATGCAAAATTGAATTTTGTAAATATTTATAATAGTCGTTTAAATTTTAAGTAGTTTAATTTATTTATATATTCTTTCCATGGTCAGCCTTGGAAAAATGGAGGGTAGCTTACAATATATGAGACTACCTCATATTCCAAATATTTAGAAGGTACTTAAAATTGTATATGAGACCACCTCGTACTCCCAATATACAGAGGGCACCTAACACTACTTCAAATACAAACATATGTACCCTACCCCCTTAGTATGTGAACTTGTGACCTCGCATCCAGGGACACAAGTCCTTCATAGATAAGCCAACTTAGGAAGAAACAAACATCATGCAAAGAGGAGGGGTGATCTTGGAGAGAGCCAAAATTGAAGCAGGAATGATCCACACTCCGTCTCCGCATATAAATCCTGATGCCACTGCTGGTATGAAGATCTTTGCCTTGTTTGGATTAGACCTCTCCCATGCATATACTACTAGACCTCCAATAAACATATCAATAGCCAAGTATGCTCCTAAGTAGAAGGGGATGGCCATAGCCATGGGAATCGGTAACATTCTTGCTATTCTCTTGGGAAGGATGTCACGAGCAAAGCTCAAGAGAATGGAGATTGCAAAGAAAGCACAACTGAGTGAGACACAGTATTTGGGCAATGAAGAAACACCCTCCACCCCAGTGATGGCCATCTCTCTATAAATCACAGCAAATGGTGCCTTGTAGAGCCCATTGGGATCACCAATATTATATGCCTTCCAAAGTAGCCAAAAAGTGAGAGGCCCTATTATGCAACCCATTGCAGCCCCTGCCAACTGGGCTACAAACATTGATCTTGGAGATGAGAGTGTCAGGTAACCTGTTCTGAAATCTTGCATCAAATCAGAGGCACTTCCAACTATGTTGAGCATCACCCCACAGGCTGCCAATCCTGCAATCACTCCCCCTTCCTCTTTTCCTACCCAAGCTGCAAAAATAAACAAGCCGAAATTCCCATATGCTGTTGCCCAGTTCCAATCCGTTACCCCTGCACCATATGCATTGCAGAAGGCAAGAATTGGGCCTCCTACAAAGCACGCCATTATATGGTACCATGATAGGGAGGGGAAGATGATGGGTATTACTATCATTGCCATAATAGATAAACTCAAATAGCCACTTGCAGCCACCCAGAGAGGGATTCTGTCCTTCAAAAATACATGATTTCTTTTCATCACCTCAGGTGAAAGGTCTTCTTTATCAACACGCCTATCTGCATTCACCATTGTGGACCCAAATGGAAATAAGAAGAGGCTTGGTGATTAATTTATTCCCTCTCTTATATTGACAGAAAGTCAGAAGTATGCCATTTGATGAAATGCAAACAGTACAGTACATAGCAATAATTAAACGAATAAATAAGATGTTAACAAATTGAGGTTTACGCAGTCTATAACATTAGAGAAAGTTTTTGGATAAAAACTGCGTAGAATATTTAAACGTAGATGTTTCAGATCAACTCATGTGAACAATCATCAGAGAGAAAATATATGATGGATCACATGAGTTGATCGCAAATGTAGATGCTTAAAAATTCTACAGTTTTTATCCAAAAGCTTTCTCTGAATAAGATGTTATCCAATCTCAACCTTGGAACAAAAGATCAGCCTGCACCTTCTTACCGCTATTACCACCAGTTCGATTTTTTCGTAATCTATATATAGATTGAATAGTAAGAATCCAAATCTTCACAAAGTTGTAAAGGCCATCCCCAAGAATCATGGCAACTGAAAAGAAAACCTGCAGAGAGTCGGAGCATTGATTGGTAGAAATAAGTGCCTGAAATTTACAGTGAAGGAAAGAGTACCTTGAAGTTTACATCTCTAAAATGGAGGCAACTCTGATATGGTATCCACACGGTAGAACAATTTTATACTATATTTGACAATGTTGGTGGAAAAACCAGAATGCTTACATCCAAAATTACCCACAAACTGGAAGATACAATTTCCAAATATTTTATTGTCTTTTGATGAATTTATCGAAAAACTAAATTTATGATAAATAGTTTGAAAATATTAAAGACCAAACTGGTTTTTGGCACCATGTGCCGGAAAGTGTGACCATGTGAAAGAATGGAAAATAATTTATAACTGCTGGAAAAATAAAACACAACTGTTACTAAATTAAATAGTATGTGGAGCCCTGCTGAGCATCTTGATTAGTGAGATCTGGATTCAGATGAAACAATCATTGAGTCGGATATCCTTCAAAGAGCGGGTTCTGATCATTGGCCAATTGCCTTGTCAAATATAAAGGAAGAGAGACCAAAGAGATGCCCCTTTAAATTTAAATTGATGTGGATAAAGAGGAATTGCAGAACACAAAAATCAAATGAACTAAGATGTTTGTTTGTACACATCATTTTCATTTTAGTGACACTTTTTCTTGTTCAGGGCTTGTTAGCGTATTAATCTCCCTGACTGTGTGTTTATGCATACACCGGGATTGTGGTTGGCCAGCTTGTAACACTTATTCAAGATGTGTCATGGATTATCCTTCTTACTACCACCTTCATATCAACTTCAAACCTCTTGTGATGTCTCCCAAAAATCCAGAAATTCGGCTAAGTCTGAAATTTGAAGGAATCCTCGAAAAACTATAATCTTTGTTATAACTCCTAGAGGCCTGAAATTACTCTCAAACATCTTGAAAGTATATTTATAAAATATAACTTAAAAGTATAAGAATATATAATGTCATATAAATATATTGGCTGGTATAGTCTTCCCTGACCCTCTTCTAAATTTGCATGCTCTCAGCCTACATCATTGGCCTAACTGATGATGTTTCTTTAGCACCCTTGTTTTGGCCTAAGTCAATGGTCGGGCCGATGAATGGCTAAAACTAAGTTTTGACTTTTAGGTATATGATCTGTATTTATAAGGTTCCCTTTTGTCATTTTTCAAATAGACATGAACAATCCACTCTACTTGCGCACACACATCTACCTTAGGAAGAAGAAAATGATATACAACTAAGTGAAGCTTACACCAAGGAAGACAAGTTAGTATAAAGGCCTTTAAGATGTCAAGAATAGGAGTTGCACTTGCGAGGTTTACCAAGTCTTTGGAGTCCCCAACTTTGGTCTACCTAGGTTACATCTATCCATCTTGACTTCACCTACAGCTGTCTCTCACAAAGTGCTACAAGCAAAGGAGGAGATTAATGCGTCAACAAGTCAACCAAAGGTACATATCCCTAACACTCATCTCTCTTTGTTTCATACTTTGGTCAATATTGCGGATGTTTGTGTCTCATGTATTAGATGGTATGGTTTAGTACATGCTTGTTATTGTATTGCCAACTTTTACATTGTAACTTATAGCTCTTGCTTATTGCCTAATGGCATCTTTGCCTTTTCATAGCACTTGCTTATCGCCGAATGGCTTCTTTGCCTTTTCATAGCACTTGCTTACCACCTAATGGCATTTTAGTCCATATAGCTCTTGATTTATTTTGTTTAGTTTATATAACTCTTGGTTTTGCGTCTAATGACACTCTGGATCTAGTAAGGTCCTTCACACTCTCTCTTTGGAAATCGCATATGTAGGTTACCCTTATAGACCCATTACAACCTGCTTTGCACATATCTATTGTCTATAGCTTTGGACTGCTTTGTGGACCACCATCTTGTATGTTTTGGATTTAAAATGGTCTTCTACCTTTTACCTATTTAGAGGATTATTGTACTGTAGAAACCCCATTGTATGCCCAATACAGTTTGTGGTAGCTCTAAAGCCAAGATTGATAAAGGCCAAACTCAAGGGATGGAATACACTCAAGTTCAAGAATATCAAGGATGTGAAGGGAGACTTCTAGGCGAAGATTGAAGAAGTGCAGGGCCTCATCCAAAATCAGCGACTGAAACAAGATATAAAGAACAGAACAACGAGTAAAAACTGAATGAAGAGTTAAATAGGGTTTTGCTGCAAGAGGAAATTCATTTGAAGCATAAGTCAAGAACCAGATGGCTAAAGGATTGGGAGGTCAGCCATCATTAGAAGAAATTACTATAAGATCACCAAGATAGTTACTCCAAAAGGGGTTGTGACCAAAAATTCAGAAAAAATAAGGCAAGCTGAGGTTTTACTTTAAGAGGCTTCTAACTAAAGACCAAAGAAGCAGGGAAATGGCAAAATGGGAAATTCTAAGCATCATTCCAAGCATCATCACTGAAGAAGATGACAAATTACTCATCTCACAAGCATCATAAAAGGACGTATATAGGGCAATTCACTTTTTTCAAATAGACAAATTCCTAGGTTTGGATGGTTTTTTGGATAGTCTTTTCAGATTTTTGGGATATTTTGGAAAAGACATGGTTGAGGTTGTTCAAGAGTCAAGTAGGAATAGAACTATTATGAGGGAGTTGAACAATAATTTCATGGCTTTAATTCCTAAAATGAAAAATTGCCCAATTATTTGATGCGTTCAATTCTATATCACTATGAAACATCTACAAGATTATCTCAAAGTTGGTTTCCAATAGACTGAAGCAAATTTTACCAAAAATAATATCAAAAGAACAAGAGGGTTTGTTAAAAAAAGACATTTTGGATGGGATTATAATACCCCATGAGATTAAAAGCTCTGTCAAGTCCCAAGAGGAGAGGAGTATGCTAATCAAGCTAGATTGTTAATAATTCGTGTGACTGAATTAATTGATCCTTCCTAGATGATATGGTGCCAAAATATTGCTTCAATATTGAATGGAGGCAGTGGGTTAATAGCTACATCTTGACCCCAATTTTTTTTTGTTTTGGTAAACAATGAACCCGTTGTTTTCTTTAGTGTTTCTCGAGGTCAGAGACATGGGATTCCTTTATCCCCCTATCTATTCATCATTGTGGCTGAAGCTTTGGGAAGGTCGTTGAGCCACCTAAAATCTCCTGGAAGGTTGCAGGGGGTGGCTATCACAAATGAGATTCAGCGAATCTATCACCTTTAGTCTGTAGATCACACTTGTTTGGCAGGGCTGGCATCTGTCTTTGAGGCACATCAGTTAAAAGATGCTTTGGACCTCTATGAAAATCCTTTGGTTAGTTGATAAATACGGGAAAATAAAAAGGATTCTTCTTTAATATGGTAGGAACCTCCAAAGTGCAATATATAGGACATTAGATATAAACCCATGGTCTCTCCCTTGCACATGCTTGGTTGTCCCTCTTTTAAAGTAGGAATTTTGCATCCCTTTGGAAGGGCATCATAGATAGGATGTTGAGTAAGTTGACAAGATAGAAAGGGAATTGGATGTCTCTAGCAAGAAGAATGGAATTTATAAAAGCAACGTTGTAGGGCATGCCCATCTATATAATGTCAATTCTTCCAATGTCTGTTAAAGTGGAATCCTCAATCAAAATTATCACAAGTAACTTTTTAAGGAATGGAAGTGAAAATAA
Organism: Torreya grandis; assembly: GCA_037957365.1. NCBI lineage: Eukaryota > Viridiplantae > Streptophyta > Pinopsida > Cupressales > Taxaceae > Torreya > Torreya grandis. The sequence goes on from JARHVA010000324.1 coordinate 2,148,493, forward strand.
GAAGAGAATGTGATGCAGGAGCATCCAAGTGTTCGTGCAATCTTGCATCAACCAAAAACAAAGTGGTGGATGTTAGTTTAGGCTTTTGTTTTGTGTTGTGTTCGTGGCCTTGTTGGAGTGAGCTTGTGAACCTCTAAGAATGATGATTGCAAAAGCATTTCTTTGTTGCGGAACAGTGCAAAGATCTTTTGTCTACTTCTATCAGTCTGTGTGAACTGTTTCGTCATAGACATTTGGCAACATGGTTCTTCAACGTAGTAGAGAATTGGATGGCCAAATTTGGTGAAGTCATAGTACCTGGCAAGTACAAGCTATGCGTTAAATTTCAGCTAATTTGGAGTTACAAGATTATTGTACTGTCTACTTTTGTTAGATCAATTGGAGTAATAGTGATAAAGTTATGATAGTTTTGGCAATTGTCGTTCGGCCTGAAAATGTCACTTGAATACCCGGGAATTGGTAGTTTGGTTCTTTAACGTAGTAGCACTTAGGTAGCTAAGATTTTTGGAGGTGCTTGGTGTTTTACTATTCATCCTACGTGCCAAGTCTCTCATTGTGAAACGATATTGCAGTAATGTTTGACAGTTACGTGCGATTGTCTCTACTTTGTGACACATGGAAGGAGTCGTTACTGACAGTTTGATGTTTAATCCTAAAAATTGAATGCTGCAAAACTTTTGTACGATATGTTGAGGTCAAGGAAGTTGAAGAGACACCCCATGAAACTTGGGGTGTCAAGGGGATACTGGATTTAGAGAAAGGAAGTCAGTTTTGAGAAATGGACGAGTTGTGAAGGAGCAGAATTCTCCAAGAGTGACAAAATTATTTCAGTTTAGGATGGATTGTATGAGAGGTTAGAACTCTTTTATGTAATGTAATAAGCCTATCAAGGCATGTGTGAGAGCAAGTGTATGTGTATTCCACTGTAATGTTTTAAATATGAATACAATTAAGATGTGTTAAGTGTGTCAAGTCTGAGTATGTGTTGAAAGTGTGTCCATGAATGAGTGTTCAGCTCAAACAACATAGAGATAAAGGCAATCCTTAAGTGGATCCCCTCTCTTGTGCTTGCATCATTTGGTATCAGCATGAGGTGTTTTCCTTGTGGGCTGAGTGCATGAGGCTCTTGTATGAGTCAATTGCAGGATGTGAAAAAGAAGTCTGCTTTAGTGAGCTGCAAGTTGTGAAAAAGAAGCTTGCATAGTAGTGAGAATAAGTTTGTTTCAGATGTGAGAGAAGTCCTGCAAGTGTTCAGAAAAGTGTGAGAAGCTCTTTTTTTTTAGTCTATACAGGTTGTGAAAGGGAACCTTGTTGGTTGCAAAAATATGACACACAAAGGAGGAAGAGTACGAGGAGTAGAAGACTTAACCAAAATAGTGAAGGAATTCCAAGAAGATTGAAAATGATGGAGATTATTGCACAAAGTGAAGATGTTATAACTACAAGTGAAGATGATGAAGAAGAGACGATGATGTGGTTGTTGTCCCTACTAGCAAGGTTATATGTTTTGGAGAAAGGCCCAGCTGGAAAAGAAAAGAGATCAACAGAGGTTAAGGTGAAGGAAAGAGGTAAGTCTATTTGCGATATTGATTTTTTATGTGGCAAAGAGAGCCCTAATAAGTTCATGAAATGGATAGTGGAGCTAGAAGTTTATTTTGAAGATGAGAATATTGAGGACCTCATGAGGGTAAAGATTGCATGCAAAAAGTTGTGTGGGCATGCAGTTGTATATTGGAAATATCTCCAAGAGAGGAGACAAAGAAAGGAAAGAAGAAGGTAAAGAGTTGGGAATATATGGTTTCCAAATTGATGGGTCGTGTTGTGCACCCAAAATTGTGGAATGATTGGTAGAAGAAGCTTCATGTCTTGAGGCTTGAGAGAGAAGAAAAGAAGAAAAAGATTGCCAAGAAAGCAATCTGAGAGGGAAGTTGCCATGCAAGCAGCTCAAGTCTACTTTGAGAAGTACCAAGGAGAAGGATATGATGTGTGAGGATAAGAAGTTTGTCTTGAAAGACAACAAGAGAGTGTGGTTTCCATGTGAGAAGCCCAAGTTTGTTTTGGAAAACAACAAAGAGGAGGAGAGCTGATTGCAGCCTTTAGAGGAAGAAATCCTCATGCTACAGGATATGGAGGTGATAGTTGTTGAACCAGAAGGAGGAGATCCATTACTTGATGATGGGGTGGAGTTTTTGGTATCCCATAAATGGAAAGATTCTGAATCATCTTTGGTGAATGAAGGCAATGCATTTTTCTCTTTTGGTGGGTAGAAGGGTTGGGGACAACCAAAGAAAGTTACAGGTTTCCATAAATGAAACAATAGAGGTGAATGAAGACAGCCGCGAGGAATTGTAGGTTTCCATGAAGGCAACAACAAAGGTGGATGAAGTGCAAATGAATGCACATGAGCAAAGTACGGTTGAAGACCAGCGATGTGAAGGAGAAGAAAACAAAAAGAAGAATGTGGAGAGGACAGCCATAGAGGTTGTTGAAAATGAGCCTATGGTAGTCCATCACGAGAGTGAAAGTTGTGAGAAGACCGTGAGCAACAAAAAAGAGTTGGACATGTCCTTGAAGCATGATGAAGAGGTTGAAGAAGTGATTGTGGAAACTCTTGATTCCCTTAATGTGTTTGTTCAATGTGTAGGTCCAAATAGAGATGGTGGACATGTTTCTACCAAGAGGACTGAATGATGAAAGTGGCATTGCATATGTGAGAGCAACAAATGTTGGAGGAGAGACTCTTATGAGTCAAGGTAAAGGTGGATGAAGTGCAAATGAATGCACATGAGCAAAGTACGGTTGAAGACCAGCGATGTGAAGGAGAAGAAAACAAAAAGAAGAATGTGGAGAGGACAGCCATAGAGGTTGTTGAAAATGAGCCTATGGTAGTCCATCACGAGAGTGAAAGTTGTGAGAAGACCGTGAGCAACAAAAAAGAGTTGGACATGTCCTTGAAGCATGATGAAGAGGTTGAAGAAGTGATTGTGGAAACTCTTGATTCCCTTAATGTGTTTGTTAAATGTGTAGGTCCAAATAGAGATGGTAGACATGTTTCTACCAAGAGGACTGAATGATGAAAGTGGCATTGCATATGTGAGAGCAACAAATGTTGGAGGAGAGACTCTTATGAGTCAAAGTATGCATTGTCCTCATATGGACAAAGAGAGTGCAAGGTTCTTTGCACAAGACATGGAGGACATGAAAGGAGATAGAAATCGGCCTAGAGCTGATATAAAGAGGCTGAGAAGTGAAGAGGAGCTGTCATAAGAACAACTGAGTACTATTTTGAGGAGAAAGCAGAGTGATAGAGGTTTTGAGAAGCCCAAGTTTGATGAAAATCAAGCCAATAGTGTGATTATGGAGGAAGCACCCATGGGGACTAGAAAGTATCATGTTTATAAACTGATTTGTGACTATAGCTAGTGTGTAGGTGCAAAATTAGAGCAAAAGGAGGCATTCAAAGAGGCCTGCCAAGGTGAAGAGGTGAAGCTAGAAGTGCAAAATTATGCACTCAAGAAAAAAACAAAGAGGAGAAGTTGATTTGTATGGCAACAACAACATGTGAAGAAGTGAAGGAAGAAGAAGAGTCTTTCAATGTTCTTAATAATGAAGAAGCCACAAGCAAGATGATGGTGGCAAGAGACAAGATGGCAACCATGAGAAAAGAGGAGCTGCAAACAACAAAGGGTGACATAAGGGAGGATCCAACAATAGGTTGGATAGTGAGTAGACAAAACTAAGAAGGCTTTAGGGGAAGGTAATGGCGGGTTTAAGCCCACGAGGGAGAGTAAGATGCAAGAACAAACATCTTGGTGGAGATGGTCGGACGAAGGTGGGTTTCAACCCACAAGAAGATGGAGAGAGGAAAAGATGAGCCTTTGCGGAGGAGGACGGACTATGGTGGGTCTAATCCCACAAAGGAAGGAGGTCATGGTGGGTCTAATCTCATAAGAGAAGGAGACTATGGTGCGTCTAATCCCACAAAAGATGTGGGCAAAGGTGAAGAAAAGAGGACAGTGAATTGAAACCAACAAGAGGGAGCTGAAAAGGGAAGAGAAAAATGAAAAACAACTGAAGTACTTGGTGTGTTGGAAGGGGACGCCATGGCCATTATACTTTATGGTCAACATAGTGCTTTTTCCACTTATTCCATCTATGTGAGCAGGAGCTCACATTTTCAAACCTCAAGTGTCTAATGCAAGAGTATTTGAGGGTTCATGCAATCTTGCATCAACCAGGAACAACATGGTGTGTGTTAGTTTAAGCTTTTGTTTTGTGATGTGTTTGTGGCCTTGTTGGAGTGAGCTTGTGAACCTTTAAGAATGATGATTTAAAAGTATTCATTTGTTGTGGAACAGTGTAGAGATCTTTTGTCTACTTCTGTCTATCTGCATGGACTGTTTGGTCACAGACATTTGCCAACATGGTTCTTCAACGCATTAGAGAATTGGATGGCCAAATTTTGTGAGGTCATAATACATGACAAGTACAAGCTATGTGTTAAATTTCAGCTAATTTGGAGTTACATTGTTAATGTATTGTCTGTTTCTGTTAGTCTGTGTCAATTGTTTAGTCTGCGACACTTGGAAAGAGGGTTCATTAACGTTGTAGTGCATTGGATGACTAAATTTGGTGAGATGATAGAAAATGTAGAGTACAAATTGTGTCAAATTTCAGATCAATTGGAGATATAGCAATAAAGTTATGATAGTTTTGGCAACTATAGTTCGGTCTAAAAATGTCACTTTAGCACCTGTGAGTCAGCAATTTGGTTCTTTAATGCAATAGCACTTGGGTAGCTAAGATTTTTGGAGGTCCTTGGTGTTTTACTATTCATCCTACATGCCAAGTCTCTCATTGTGAAACGGTATAGCGGTAATATTTGACAGTTATGTGTGATTGTCTCTGCTTTGTTATGCGTGGAAGGAGCCATTATTGACAATCTAGCGTTTAATCCTAAAAACTGAATTTTGTCAAACTCTTGTATGTTATGTTGTGGTCAGAGAAGTTAAAGAAACGCCCCATGAAGCTTTGGATGTCAAGGGGATACTGGATTTAGAGGAAGGAAGTCAGTTTTGAGAGAGGGACAAGCTGTGAAGGAGCAAAACTCTCCAAGAGCATAACAGAGAATTGTTTCAGTCAAAGAGGGATTGTATGAGAGGCTAGAACTCTTTCATGTAATGTAATAAGCCTATCAAGGCTTGTGTGAGAGTGAGTTTGTGTGTATTCCGTTGTAATGTTTTGAATATAAATGCAATGAAGATGTGTTAAGTGCATCAAGTTTGATTATGCGTTGAAAGTGTGCCCATGAATGAGTGTCTAACCAAAGCAACACAAAGATAAAGACAGTCCTTAAGTTGACCCCCTCTCTTGTGCTTGCATCATAATGCCTCTAGTAAGATGGGCGAAGATATGCCCCTCGAAAACTTGGGTGGTCTAGAAATTAGGATCAACAAAAAAAATGAATCAGGCCTTGGGGACTAAATGAGCTTGGAGAATTTATTCTGAAAGTAGCTCCCTTTGGAGCAAAGGCCTGTTAAGATAATACTTAGATTCTATGCCCCCTAAAAGAATCTTCAGTTCAACATAATCTCAAAGGTTCATTTACGAGAAACCTTGCATGGAAGTTGGAAGTTCCATAAGATAAGTCCCTTCATTATTGCAACTACATAAAAGGAATGTGCATGGTGCACAAGACAAAGGTAGATGCATAGAAGGCGGAATGAAGACAGAGGGAAAGCAGAATGAGGATCAACTAAGGGCCGAAGAAGAGGAATGTTGGGTTGCACATCATGCACAAAGAGAGACATGTGCATATAAGGAGTCCCTTGTTCATATGCAGACAAGGTTTGCAATTCATCACACTAAGAAGCAAGACAAAAGCAAGGATAAGTACAACAGACGAGCGTGACCTCATAGAGATAGTGTAAGTGATAGATGACATAATAGACAATGGGCGGTGCCAATGGATGTCAACATCAAAGCAGGGTCAACATGGAGAGCACTTGTTCATAGAAGTGGAATTAATGGCAGAGTTAGTCGATCTAGATAAGACTATAAAAAGGACGATCAGGTGCCTATATAAGCTGACATCCTATAACAAAAATGGATATATATCAGTTGGCATCCAATAGAAGTAGAAGGATCTAGGATAGTAAAGTACAACCATTCTGAGCTAAGCTGTGAAGAACTGTAATGGCAGCCCCCTTATATGTACGAGTGGTTCGTATTAGGGATTATAATGTTTATGGAATAGTTTTTTGTTAGGGTAATGTGTGTTTACTTATGTGTCTATGTTAATACCTCCATTGTAGTTTTCATGCATGCATATTGTTTGGTTAGGCTAAAGTGGTCTATGTATGTGTTCTTAAATAAGGCAGAAAGAAGAGAAATATAGATTTTATTGACGTAAAGTTAGTATGAGTGGTTCAAAGGTCTGCACACATTACATAGGAAAGGGGTGTGAAGGTATTATGTGTGCAACAGTAGTGTTCAGCAGTAGGCTGTGTTGGAAGGCTTGCCGATGTGATCAAGTGGTGGTTCTGCATGACCAGTGAGGAACCCCAATCTTTTCCCTGATGTCCCTTTACCCTTGGTGCCATGAAAAATACATGGCAGGGCATGTTCTTGACAAGTGATGGAAGAAGGGGAAAGTAAATTTAGGACAACAAACCTGATTACTGACTCTCTCATGATCATAAAACCTCTACATTGGTGGACTGTGGGCTATGGAGATAGAGCTCTCTTTTGGGAAGATGCATGGATCTGCATTTGTCCCCTCGCATCCTTAGATCAAGTAAGAACCTTCAAAATTGGTGTACTCAAAGATTGTGGAATAGAGTTTTTAGCTACCTTAAGGATGACAAATTGGGATGGAGAGATTGGCGAAGAAATCTCCCTTTGGACGTCAGATTGCTGCAAAAGAAGTTGATAAGCTTCTCTTTCCATTCCACTTCTCAAACATCACAGATATGTTAATTTAGATGGACTCTAAGTTGGGAATACGTGGTAAAAGAAGGTTATAAGGTAGTTATCTCTTTCGAAGGAGGTTCCCCCAAAATCTAATATGGAATAAATATGAGCTCCCAAAGGCAAACTCCTTCCTTCGGCTGGCTTTCTAGAACAACATTTTACTCAATTAAAATTAGCAAAGAGGGGTTTCCAAGGTCCATCATGGTGCACCCTATGTAAAAATGGTGAGGAGGAGACTAAGCATCTCCTCATCCACTATCCTTTCTCTAACAAGATTTGGGGGAAAATACTGAACAAATTCTACGAGTCATGTACTGCTCCTAACAGTCTGGAAAATCTTCTCCTTTCCTAGACAAGAATGTTAACATCCGCTCCCCTCAATCAAATATGGTATACCCTTCCTGCTATTGTTTGTTTTAACATACGGCTTGAGAGAATCAGGAGGATTTCCTTGGTAAAGAGTTGTTCGATGACATAGTCTATGAAAGAATCTTTGGCAGTATACAAGAATTGATTCTAACCTGGCTTCCCAAAGATGGAGCAATAAATCCTTTAGACTACAAGGTGTTTCAGAACTGGAAAGTTGTCCTTGAGAAGGTCCCTGAAAAGGGGGCAGTACGAATGAGAAAAAAAAGGATGGCAAGACCAAATGGGAAGCTCCAGTGAGAAATCCAGGAAAATTTAGACCCGGAGGGATCTTTCGTGACTAACTTCGGAATCCAGTTCTAATATTCTATAAAGCCCTTGGATGCACCTCAAATAACGTCACAGAGGCTAAGGCATTGTGGCAAGGTTTGAAAATTGCCATGGAAAGAGGTTGCTAGAGAATAGTGGAAAGCAATTCAAGTACTAAACTCCATCTCCAAGGAAAAGTGTAAACACTGGCAACTCAATAAAATTATCAAATTCATGAGTAGAGACTTGGAGTCCAAGATTGCTTTTGCCTCCTATTCACACATTAGGAGAGCTAGGAATCGAGTGGCTGGTTTTACAGAAAACTTGGATGTCAACTTTTTTGATGGTAATGGTCCAAAGGTTGTCCTTTTGGATCGCCCTTGGCAATCCTTTCGAGAAGTTAATTTCCCTAGACTTTTCTCCTTAAATGGCCGCCCCTCCCTCCCCCTTCCCTGATCCTAAATTATTTTCTATTAAAATATTTTCAGTTATTTGGTTCAGCTGGCCATCCTAATCATTACATTGCATGGCACCTAAATTCCCCATGCCACGTCTTTACCTATCATGTGTGATGAGGTTGCTTTCATACCCGCCTCTTCCTCCATGCTGCCATTTCCAACATCAGTATTTTGGAAGTGAGGACATTGGGAGCTCTACAACTTCTCTTCAAGAAATGTTTTTTCTCATCCCTCTTGAATGTCTTTTGGTTATTGTTGTTTTCTGTCCTATTTGCACCGATCTCTAGGTCTTCTTCTTGCCTTGTATGATCTTTTCTGTGAAATTCTCCTCTGCCTTCTAGTTTCTTGGGGATTCTATGTCTCTTCTGCGGGTTAAAGTTTTGTCCTCTGATATTTTTGGGCTCCCCTTTGGAATGGTGATGACTGGGCTCATTCTCTTTTATGTCATCTCTTGAAGGTCTTTCGCTGTAAAAATTTGCTCAAAGCTCAGTGCTGCTTTAAATTCTATTGTGGGGGGTTATAAAGGTAGGAATTTCTAGGCTCTCATTAGCCATAGTTTTGGAAAGGTGTTGGTCCTTGGTGCAATCTTCTTTGGCCTTTTTCTCCTCTCTTTGTGGGGGGATTTGGGTATGGGGTGTGTCTCTGCATTCAATCTGTTAGGTTATGGTCATGTTATTATGTCTTCTAGGAAGTCTGTGAAGTCAAGTTCAAGAGACAAGAAGCTTCTTGGGTTTAGATGGTTTCCCCAGGCTTAAGGGTCTTGTTATTAGACAAAATTCTAATCCAAAAAATTGGTTCCTCAATTTTCCAATTCCTCGGTATTTCATTTCTGTGATGTTCCCCTTCCCTTTTCTTCCATGTTGTCTCTCAAGGGTTTGATTCCACATAATAAATTTGGTTGTGATAAAGTCAATTCCCTCAATGGAAAATGGTGGATGGCTACAAGGTCTTGAATGAAATAGTTACTAATATAATTGCTACTCTCTTCCCCAGTATCTGTAGCATCAACTTTGTGGCGTGGCAGATTTTTGAAAGTATTCCAATGGCCTATCCTATGGAGCATGATGGGAAATCATCCAAAGAGGTGGGTGAAATCTCTGGGGATAGGAGCTTGAGGTTATATCAAGGAAGGGATGCCTGTGAGAGAAATATTTAGGGGCAAAATGAGATGATGTTCAACTACTAATCCTTGACAAATGCTAATGAGGGATATCATGGGCTCGTGGATGATCTAAAGCTCAAGCAGTTACGTGATGATGGTGACCTTATTGATGATAGTACCAGATTCAATGTTGAGTACGCCATGGAAAACTGCACAAAGGCCCTTGCTGATAGGATCAAGAATCCCAAGCTTCTCAAACGGGATGCTAGTAACCTTTTCCATGCCCAGTTAACAACGAGGTTGGGTCAAGGATCTTTTGTATATATTGTATTTTGCAGGCCCTGAAGGACCCTAGGCATTTTAGCTTGAGATTAAATGTGATGAAGGTGGCACACATCATTGGTGCCCAGATTGTGTTATTCTTTGCTAGCAACAACCTCGCCATTCATAAAGGTACTCTACACTTCTATGTTAGAATTTAGAAAATATGCGGAAACTTCGAAAGGCTGAAGCAAATGAAAAGATAATTCAGGGGAGGAAGATTGATACTATCTATGGAAGGCTGAAAATTGATCCCAAGGCCTATGGACTTTAGGAGGAGGGAGACCAGAGTTTCGCATGGACCTTTACCATGCTGAATTTGGATTTCCTTTCATCCATCATCTTAGTACTAGGGCTTAAAACTTGTTCGCTAACCTTCTCGATAACCACAAAGAAGCAACTTGGTAGTTGCAGAGGAGAGCCCCATTGAAGTCCCTGACTCCAGTGAGGAGGCATGGGATCTTCCCTCTTAGTTCATAATCCAGTGCGAGGCTGCTGCTGTATGGCAGCATTTTGGTAGTGGCTGTAGATTTCTAAAGTTTCTTTGCAGCTCACCCATTGTAATAGCAGGCTGCATTGTTATCTGATGTTAGTATGCAGATGGTATAATTGATGGATGATGCTTGAGGGCAGGCAGGTTAGCAGCCACATTTTGACCCACGTGCTCAAAGACTTAAGATTCAGATGAATGTAGTTTTGGTGTGGATGAAGGCAGTAGAACAACAGCTTGGAGACCTGTCATGCATTTTTTCCTTCTTGGACCAGTCTGTTCTACATTGGGCAATATAGCCATTTTTTACTCCTCTTATTGCCCTGGAGTCTTCTTTACTTATTCGAGAGTGTGTAGCTCCTTTGATTTGATGAACTAGATTTATGATGGTAGTCATAAGACTGCATGATCTGATCAGAAAATAGTCTTTTATAGATACACTATCTAGAGGAAGATGGCCTTTTGTAATCAAACTGGTTAAGTGGAATGAAAAAGTAAAGACTTCTGATATATGAATTTCGTAGTTTCCTATGACTCTTTCATCCAATCCCTAGTATAATGGAGGTTAGCAGATGGTTTTGTCCATGGACTGCTATGGCTCTTGGGCAACTGGTTTTTTATGCTATATATGTGGGGCTGGAGGTCCCTTTTTTTTAATTATCTCATTAAAAGAAAGTACTTGGGATTCAAACAAAGACAAATATACAAATTCTTCTCTTGCAGCTTTACTGTAATCCACAAGAATTGCTTTCACTTGCAAACTCTACACTCCACAAAAGAATTAGAGAGCTGTGAAATATAGAAATGATATCATGAAGAATATATAGTCTAAATTCTATTTCTTCCATGTATTTATTGAGTGGCTACTACCTTATTTCTCTTTTTATTTTGTAGGGAATTTCATAATCAACACACACAAAGATTTAAAAGAAAAAGTAGATAAAGAACGTTTGCAGCATCAATAACAATTTCAAGGATGGAACTTCATAAATGTACACTTCGGAGGTACTAAAGAGCATGGTATATGCGAAGGATGACAATAACCACTTCGATAACAGTTGCAATGATATATAGCACAACCATACTAAGACAAAATAGAAAGTATATTTAAATGATGCACCTTAACAAGTTCTATTAATCAATTTGGTCAAAAGGACATTAAACTTCTTCATCATCATATATAGAATCTTTTGGTCCAGTGATATTGCCGGAGTAGAAATTGCTACTGCACTAAAGAATGTAATATCTATTCTTGGTAACAATTGCTTGGCGGTATGAATTCTATAGCTAGCACAAAGATGGCTGCCATTGCAAAACACTTAACTGGCCTGTCAGGCACCGGAGATCATGATTGCCTGTTTTGAGAGAGTTTTTAGAAACAGAACTGCAGCGTTGTGACATGGATCAAGGAGCAACTTAGTGACATTCTGGTATCCATAAATGAGAAGGTGTAGCCACAGTTGAGGTTGATGATGAAAGAAGTGCTGCAATGGCTGCGGGTGTCATTGATGTCTTTGTATGCACACATCACTGCTCATGGAGACACAGGAGCAGTGGGTCTCGGTGTTGCAGTTAAGAGGGCCTGAGTGAATCCCAACAAATATCTACAAGTTTAGCATGCTTTGGATATTAGTTTCATGGAGAAAACTAGTTTGATTGCAATAGCTTGTTAATCCTTTGTTTTCCTGGTACCGCAATCATTGCTGGATATGCACAAACATGTTTGTTGGAAAGGCCTCTGTTGACATGTGTAAAGCTAACTTCTGCCAGCCTCCTCCCTCCAGGTCCCAAAATGGGAGCTTTGGATCAGGGTATGGAGATCCATAAGTAGTTTTGTTAGTTGTAGTTGCGACTTGTGGCTAGCCTGATAAACATATATGCATAATGTGGAAGCATACAGAAAGCACGTGTATTGTTTGATAAAGTGCCATAAGGAAACGTGGTCTCTTGGAATGTGATGTTTAAACTATGTGCACTAAATGGTGTTAAAGACCAGTCTTTAGTTTTTTCTAAGGAATGCTTCAACAAAATGTAGTCTCGTCGACTGCAATTGTTGTCAGATATGCACAAATTGGGCTTCCTAATAAAACCTTGGAGATCTATAAGAAAATGAAATTGGCAGGGGTAAAATCGGAGCAATTCTTGGAGCTTTGGAGTAGGGTGTGGAGATCCATTGAAAATTAGTTGAAAGGGGATCAATTTGAGGTGGTAGTGACTGCTAAGATAGACATGTAAGCCAATGGTTATTCAGCAATCAGAACTGCTTAGTGCAGTGGAAGTTACCGATGGCTAATGGACAATTAGGATTTAGGGGCTGGTAAATTTGATAAAACATTTGATGTGTCTCACGGAATGCATGGCATCAACTAGTCTTTCCTGCCATTTCGTGGTGCACAAATTAGACTGTAGTTTGTAAGAATTTGTAGCTGAAAGTCATTTTGAATTTAACATACAAGTTTGGTTCTTGTTCTTTGGCTTGAAGAAAAAGCATCAAATGCAAAAAATTGTTTAGGACAGCACCTGATAACCAAACAAGCCCTGGAAATTCTTAGTTCCAGAGTCTGCAGGGTACCATTCTCCGGCACGCTTGCTGATTAGAGGCCACATAACACCCCAGGAAATAATTGCACCGAACATAACAGAGCAGTCTACTATAAGTGGACATATCATACCACTTCCAATTAGTGGTAATGAGAAATCAAAGTAGAACCTGCAAGGAAACAGCGAACAGCAATCCCCTTAGGAATTTTTAAGGATAAGCAAATACAGAGAAATTTTAATTTGATTTGCACAAACCAAAGAATTAGCACACAGATAATGTATGGCGTATAATACAAGTTGAACAGAAATTCATCAACTAAAGGATTATACGTGTTTTTGAATGCTGTCATTCCAAGACTAGGAAAGTTGTCAAATCCACAAATAGCTTCTCCCCCTCCACTGAAAAACCACTTGAACATGCTCCACAGAAAGCTGAGGCTAAAAGACTTCAATAGACAGTTGATTTGCTTCCTGTTAGAGATGAAAAATTGTCAGTACTGTGGCAAGGATCACTCTACTGAACTCTTTCCTAAAAGAAAAATAAATGTATAAACCACGTCCATCTTAAGCTAGGGAACTTGTGCGCACGATATATGTACCTGGCTAGAACAGCACCCTTGGAAGTATGAAAACTATTGACCAGCGTGGCTGTGGCAGTACCACTTGGATATGTAAGCTTGCACACAATAATCATGATCTATAGCAAAGATTAGCGCTCCTTTTGCTAGTACTAAAATGACTGAAAGTAAACAGCCAGTGTGTTCGGTTAAACGCACGGACTCTATTGACTTTTTAACACATGAAAATGTTAAATGGCCATCATGTTCTCATGGTCAACGACGAACTGGCAACTGTGTAATTGTCATGCCCTGAAAATTTCATGCCTAAAACATGGAAAAATTCAGAGTATTTTTTTTTTTTTTTTCGGTTAAGGATGCAAACTCGATAAGCCAAGTTGTGATTTTTTTGGCTAGGAGGACCTAAGGCCAAGATGAGGTACTGGGCAGTCAAGGTTAGGTCTAGTCAAATGGCGTAGTACCCATTTGACACATTAACCTCGAGGATGAGGGTCAACCCGTTTAACCCCAGGTCACAACTTGCCCACCTTGCATAAGGGCAACTGCAACCTTGGCCTTTCCCACAGGTGCCCAGACACTCAAAATATATATATATATATTACCTAATTTTGTTCCCTTTTAAGAGTTGCATTTTAGGGCACTACAATAAGTTTTACCAACCCAAACATAAGAACTAAGCAACATGTTTCAAATCAATATGGGAGAAAACAAAAGCATCAAAGTACCTTTCTGAGAGGAACCAGAACAAAGATTCCCTGGAAGCTGATAGCAAATAGGAAAGCAAATATCCAAGCCAATGCCGGGTTTTTGACATCCTCAGCCCTATTTCCAGAATACTCTTTCCCAACCACTCTATAGGTGTTCGCGTCCATGGCCGTCAAATAAAGCCCATATCCTCCTTTTTGATTGAAAAGCATTATCCATTACTTAAATATGATAAGATACATGGCTAATCTTAAAAATAAAAAGAATGGTATCACACTCTTTAAGAAGACTTCACATGGATCTCACTGATCCAAAATATAGCCAATCACTTTAATATCCTCCTAATTGAGGATGGAAGGCATGTGATGTTGCAGTGTGCCATGTACAAGCAAATAAGGTGGAAATATTAAATGCAATTTATTTTCTTTATTTTCCCATTTACTACAATAATTAGAGATTACTTACCACTGAATGTAATACTAGCACATGAGACCACGCATGTCTGTATAACAGTGTTTTCCTGTCTAGTGAAAGGCTTGCTCCGAAGTCCGAGTTGGGATGTAAAGGATGTCCAGAGCTTAATGAAGAAATATCCCAACAGACCAGCTGATATATTTAGGATTGGAATGACCCCTACTGTGAACATCAACTTGTGAATTGTTACAGCAAATACTGTACCAATTATAGCACTCACAATTAACCCACGAAGGGTGACCTGATCAGTCCATTTGGGCACAGGAGTTGATGGATGGTGATACAGCTCTTGTAACTGCCCCTGCACCTGCTCCTCTTTCTCCAGTATCTCATCGCAATCAGCAACTCCACTGGTTTTGGAACATTCATTTACAAAACCTGTTTCGTCGGGAGTATCCATTTCACCGCTAGGAACCAGTGGAAGGGAAATGGGCATATTGATCGTGAGCTGGAATGGAACGATGGCGTTGGGATTCTTTCTAGACTTGAAAGTCAAGTTAATAGAAAAAGAAATGAAGTTTTGAAATAGGTGGTTTACTTGCGTGAAGATGAAAACGACTGTTGTAGCTCTAACAGCCCTTCATTTAGCATTTTGAATGGATATGTGAACTGGGACAGGAAATAGCTCGTCCTTCATTAGGGAGAACGAATTCGATGGAGGAGAACTGACAGAATACTTTCCATCAGAAAGAGTAGCGTGTAACTGAGGCAGAGCCTTTAATCAATCGGAATGAATCAAAGAAATGAAATGAAATAGTTTTACTTACATCCATTAGATTTTTGCGGTCAATGGGACAACAGATTATATTGATTGTTCTAATTATTCAAAGATTCCTGGGACTCTTAAGTATTTTTAGAACACTGTTGGGCCTTTTGTTGATTTGGGTTAGCATCTTCCTCAAAAAAAAAAAAAAAAAATTCTCCAAATATATTTATTTTGTAGTGAACTCTTAAAATTTTCCACATATTTGATTTGTATGCCTATGTACTAAGGATATTCAAAGATGAAGAGCTCCTCTGTTTTGACCAATCCTACAGTGCAAAAACACCAACTCTCTTGGCCCACTGCTCCTTAAAAGTCATTCATCTCCTTGTCTCACATCAAAATCTACGAGAAGAAAAGATTTTAAAAATGAGAATGATTAATTCATATCATTTATTGAAAAGTATTTAGATTTATTGTTATGTAGAAATTAAAAATTGTAAAATGTATTATAAGCTTTTTGTTAGATATACATTAGATGTTTTGCCAAAAAATAAGGATTGAGGCTATGATAAAGTAACAAGAGAATTCATAGGGGAAATTGATGAAAGAGTTACAATTCCATTGGTGATGGAAGGTGCACTTCGAAACTTGACATTAAATTTTGTTCAATATAGCATAGTATAAATGTTTGTATGGTATAAATTCAAAACTTTATATGTAAATAATACATTTTGAAAAGAAAAAGAATATGATTGTTGCAAGGCATATGATAAGTGGTTCTTGTCAAAACATTTTTACTCCCACTTATTAAAGAAAATAAGAGATCTCAACTTCTTGCATACAGAAAACACGAACATAAGTATGCTCTTCAATCCTCCCCTAAAAAAACCTTGACCACTGATTTTAATCACATATTTGTGATTGGGTCAAGTAAACCACTAACGTTTCATGAAAATATGTTCGTAACTATTTAAATTCATGTTCTTGCCTTCAAAACGTGAAAACACCATATAACATATATTTAAAGTATAACATAAAAAATTTAAACAAAAGAAGCTACAGTATAAAACAATCCAACTTCCTCTAAGTCAAAGTAAAATCTGGGAATAATACAAACAAAGGTTGGTCTGAAAATATATTCTTAACTATTTAAATTCATGTTCTTGCCTTCAAAACGAAAAAGCACCATATAACATCTATTTAAAATATAACATAAAAAAATTAAACAAAAGAAGCTCCAGTATAAAACAATCCAACTTCCCCTTAAGTCAATGTAAAATTAGGGAATAATACAAACAAAGGTTGTGACCAACTTTAGTACCTTCTTTTTTAAAAATATTTTAAGATTTTTTCAATTAACTCACCATTGGCAATCCTGGAGAAGATATATTTTTTAAAAGTAGAATTATTTTGAGATGTTTTTTATAAAAATATATATTATCTAATTTTTGTTGTGTTGGCCTTTCCAATGAATTAAGTTTTATTATAAAGTTTGATGTATGTATCATACGTCGTAATAGTTTGTATTACTAAAACAATGAACATTAGAACACAACCTTTTTGAATACTATCAGAAAACAAGATTTCAATTTCAAATAATTGCATCTACGAACTGCGTTTGTATAAAATTTAAAGAAAACTGAACCATAAATATTTATATGGAGAATTATGATGTTACCGCAGAAATCAGTAAATGCCAATTGCTATATCATAAACATTCATACCGCAGAAATAAGTAATGTAGTATTTTACCGCATCATAAACATTAGTTTGGGCTGTGTGGATAATATAGTATTTTGTTGTACAAAAATAATAAATTACATTTGCATTTCTTCTTTATAGATCTGTTGCAACTGTTAAGGACGCGCCTGATATAATTCCATCCTGTAGGGATCGAATTGATAAAGAGTCGGTCTTGATTACGAGACTTGGCAAAGCATTAATTGGAGCAAAACTTGAGAGAAATATATCTTTGTATCAAAATATTGAGTCTGTAAAGATAAGACACAAGGAAAGGAAATTAGAAGTCCATAAACTTGTACAAAAAATACTCACGTCGACTTCCCATTTAATGCTTACTTCAAACGCACTTTAGAGCTTCGATTCTTTGACCTCTGCAAATAAAAGTCACCATAAAGTTATTTTTCTGTTGTTTATGTCAAAGTGATCTTATGCCTTGAACCGGTAAATTATCGTCTATTTATTTTTAAAAAAAAAAGGAAAATCTTTCATCAAACACTTTTTTTTTTTTTCAATTTTATCTAAAACACAGATTGTAAATAATCTCATCTGAACAAAAATACAGGACTGTCAGTAATTTCCCGATTTATCTTTAAATCTAACAAATTTGAACAATATTCTTTGATCCTAACTTTATTTTCTTATTTGCTTAATCCCTTTGATCATAATTTATTTTCGTAGCATCGAGTCCCTGGCCAGAGCCATAGATTTCGCACAAAATCTTGGGAATATACAACTGTTTTTAACAATACAACATTTTTTTGTAAAATCCTTCAATATTAACCTCATTTGATTAAAAAATCCATTTTTCTTCTTCGTATTCAATTAGGCTTCCTTCTTTCTGCAAACGGTTAAGTTTGGAAAAGAATTTACCGTAGCTGGGGTACGGCGGCTTGGGGTTCATTTACAGAGTCCAACTGTCACACAACGGCCAAAAAATTACAGTCAAGGTGCTCGACCCTACATCCCTACAGAGCGAACAAGAATTTCAAGACGATGTTTCCATCATCGGGACTGTGCGGCTGCTAAGAATTTGGATGCACAGATAACATTGTCAGATAGGCCATATAATAAAAATGAGCGGTGAAACCATAAGCAGCCCATCCAAGAAGAAAACGTGATTATTTTGGAAGATTGTACGAAGGTGGATGTAGATGTTCTTCAATCTTTTCAATAACAATGTTTGCAGACTAGTGATTGACAACTTCGGTTGCATTTTAATGACATAAGCCATTATGTAGCAGTAGAAGACAATCTCAATACGAAGATATTTTTGTATAATTTCCGAAGAATTGTGCACATTACAAGCAAAAGGACATGCCAGACAAGACATGATCTGCAAATATACTTTTTAATATTCACAAAAGACGTCTGAGGGTGACGATATTGAAATTAAAGCATCCAGAAAACGAAGATGAAATGCATTACAACGGGCCGCAAACCAGAGTGTATGGTACAGCATGCCTATTTATTCCCACAATTGTTTGCTGCTTTTGTTGGATTGAATGGAGATGTATGAAAGAAGCTCAAATCTTGTCAATGCTATTTTTAATTTTGATGGAGAGAACTATTTTTTTATATGAGAAATACTTCAATTTACGTAGAAAATTACGAAAATCGTTTAATTATCTTTATCATTGTCTTCTAGCAAATAGAAAATTAAAAAAAAAAAAATATATATATATATATATATATATATATATATATATATTTAATTTTTAAAATATATTATATTATAAACATAATGTTGAAACTTTGAAATTACAAATAAATGATAATTTACACACTTTCCGATGACTTTGCAATGTAAAGAAATAGAAAATATAATTACAATAGTATCTTGTCGCGTAGGTACTAACAAGAAAACAAATTTCTACATGTGACCCCAAGCTATAATAGAATGATTAAGTGAATAATTTTTAAATTAAAATAATAAATGTCAATCAAATATATGAATTAAGAGTGCATAAACTCATTTACATCAATTTTATTATAAGTATTAAAATTATGTAAAAACTCTCAATATATATATATATATATATATATATATATATATATATATATATATATATATATATATATATATATACATATTTGTAAGAGAAGTTTGAAGATTAGCAGTTGTAGCTTTATTCACATCTCCTTCACCATGTGCTTTTGGGGCATCCTCTCTTACAATACGTAATAAAATGGGCTACTTATGAGTTGTCCATTATCATGTGCATCTTGGTGTATAACCAACGTCATTTACATCTAAAACTTGGACAACAGGGTCCACCTCTGTTAGCAAAATAGGTGTCAAGTCAGTAGCATTGGGTCGGCCTCTAACCCACTCACCTATTAAAGCTCTCACAAACCACCTCCATACAAAAGATGTTGAGGGCACAACCTATATAATTTGAAACTGATGTGCCACACACTCTTATTGAAAGTGCTCATACACATCAAGAAACTAATCATGATACCAATAGCTCACGTGAATTTATCATAGTTGTAAACCTATCCTCTACCCACCTTATGAAACCTTTGTAAAGTCTCCATACAATAGACTTTGTTATCAGTCGGTCTAGAATCCAAGAACACTCTGCAATACCACTCTTCAATATACGAGTAGTACTCACCCATCTCTTTGCATACATCTATAAGTGTGCCCACCCACTACAAGCATCCCTATCAGTTGTATCATAGTAATATGTCCATAGGCCCAAATAATGCAATAATGTGGTCAAACGTAGTCCTCCACCAAAGCCCTCTTGAGTGAACCAATGTAAATATTTGTATAAGTGGGCCAACATAGTTGGCCCGAAGAGTACATTGTGCCATGATCTCTTATGTCTTGTACAAACTGGGGCATCTTGTAGGAAATGGGGATAACTCTACCATCCACTGTGATGAAAGATGTCAATAATGCAAAAACGAACTTCCACATATGTGGAACATTCACCAGTAGAATCTTCGACAACAAAATCTTAGTACTACTGGCCACATATCGATCACCCTTCACATGACCAATCATATTTTGGTATGCTTGTGCTATAAGAGATGGTCTACCCCTGCTCGACAAGGTCACCCATGCACCAACAATAGGTAGTCTCCAAACATCCATTAATGTGATAATCATCTCCCTCGTGGGGAGCCAAAAAGTGCAAGTGTCTGAATCCACCACTCTACCAATGTTGTCATCATGTGCATGTCATAGGGGATCACATCCACCACCCAACATGGCCAAGCCTAACTATATCAAGTGTGGCCCTATCTGCATCACTCAAAGGTAATGTTTGTACGGTCTCCATCATGTCACTATGTGAACTCTCATGCTCGCATATTGGTGTGCAATAAAAAATACTCAAAATACAAGTTAGAAATATAATGCAAATATAAACAAAAATAAATTCACAATAGTTGCTAATGTATCAATTTTCCTATGGACAGGGTTGCGATAATGTAGACAAGTCTGCAACCGTTCTGGATAGGTATGGGTAGGGTTTGGACAAGGCCTCTGTGGACTAGACATAGCCATAAAAGTATAAAAATCATTTTAAAATACATTTTAAAAAATCACAAAATTAAAATTGTTCAATTTTTTAAAACCATCAAAAATTAGATTTTTTTGGCATACCAGGGCTCCATGGAGTAGCCTTGGACTGTAAAGCGAACTCCACCTGCTCGAATCTCATTAGCCCAAGATCTCTCTTCTATGGCATATTCTCTCAATCAGAGCTCAAAAATAATAATTTTTCAATATGCAAATAAATTACAAATATATTTTCAACCAACCTATTTATATGGGTTGACTTTTCTTTTCAAAACGTTACAATTAATCCTATTCAAACTTGGGCATGCAATATCTCGAATGATTTATATCAAAATCACTCCTTATGAGTTGCATTGTTACAAACGTAATGTGCTCTTCGATATGGTAATGTTTCCATCACACCTATCAGTGTTTTCAAAAACCACAAAATTAATGCTTATTTACCTATACACGGAGTTTCACACATCTTCCTTGTTATCTCAAGCTATAACTATTTCCTTTGAAAATATTCTTACAAAACATTCATCAAACTATAAATATTTCTCTTTACAATGGTCAAAATTTTGATATATCAAAACAATCAAAAGCCAAACACCATTTAATCAAATAAATTACAATTTGCTCAAATATCAAATCATGCACCTTGTTCGTTTGATACGACGCATTTGGTACTCTCATCCCTAGCATCAAAAGGAAGGCATGCATTAGGATTATTAAACATACAACATTTTTGATAGAACCGAAACTCCCCAAAGCTCTGACACAACTTGTCAGATTTAAGAGCACACATGATTACCATTGTATAAGCAATTAAACATGCGAAAATACCCGAAGAACAAATAACTATCAATGAGAAAACACACAGAATATGAGAGGCAACACACAATTGTATTCAACTCATTACAAAGAAAATTACAATAAAGAGATCACACTCTTCTTCCACCTTTGTGAGGCTTCCTCCTCAAGGGCTCCAAGTAATCTTCCCACCTGAGTAATCTTCTCTCATAGGTCACAACACACAGCTAACATAAGCTATTGTTCACCTCATTGTACATCTGTACAATCGAGTACGAACTGGTACTCCAAGTAGATCTCACCATGATCCTGCTGATGTATTGTTGTCACCTTGGATCCTGGCCAACCGCCAATCTCGTTTTGACCCTCGCATTCACACACCCCTGCAGACCAACCTGATCTTACTTATCACATACATGGGGAATCCTACTTGATTCCACCATGGGAAGAACTATCCAAGCTCCACACTTGGATTCTCCAAGTTCAACACTTAACAATACAGCCCATGAGTCTATTATATAGATCTCATGCATACACTTAATTTAGACAAGCGGTTCAAAGACTCGAACTGGTCTTTATCATGCAAACAATGCATTCACTTAACTGACTGTCCGTCAACAGCAGTTCTGACCGCCACAGGTGATCGACGTCGGTCCCTGCCTTCCTGGAGGTGACCGACGCCGGTCGATCACCCGCCGTTGTCGGTTTCCCTTCTGCGTCCCCTGACCGACGTCGGTTTGGCCTGCCGACGCCGGCGACTGCATACTCTCAGAAACCTCTATTTGCAACAAGGTGTAGCTTTTAGCTCCACACCCTAACAATCTCCCACTTGGAGATAAAGAGCTGCACCTGTACCCATACCAGTACTCTGTCCAATCTGCATCCTGGCTTGTATTCCTCTTCAAGCTCCCACTTGAAGACAACCCACCACACTCCTTGTGGTGTTAATCATGTGCCTGACTTTCTTCATCCTCAGCTTACCTTCTTCTGCCATTGCTATACTCCCACTCAATCAGTAACCCTTGTGAGTAACCTGTAATCAACAACACTTAACATATCTGGGCCATATATTAGTCAAACTCGCTCTAAGAACGTCCAACCTCGCTCTGATACCATTTGATAGGACCGAAACTCCCCAAAGCTCTGACACAACTTGTCAGATTTAAGAGCACACATGATTACCATTGTATAAGCAATTAAACATGCGGAAATACCAGAAGAACAAATAACTATCAATGAGAAAACACACAGAATATGAGAGGCAACACACAATTGTCTTCAACTCATTACAAAAGAAATTACAATAAAGAGATCACACTCTTCTTCCACCTCTGTGAGGCTTCCTCCTCAAGCGCTCCAAGTAATCTTCCCACCTGAGTAATCTTCTCTCATAGGTCACAACACACAGTTAACATAAGCTGTTGTTCACCTCATTGTACATCTGTACAATCGAGTATGAACCAGTACTCCAAGTAGATCTCACCATGATCCTGTTGATGTATTGCTGTCACCTTGGATCCTAGCCAACTGCCAATCTCGTTCTGACCCTCGCATTCACACACCCCTGTAGGCCAACCTGATCTTACTTATCACATACATGGGGAATCCTACTTGATTCCACCATGGGAAGAACTCTCCAAGCTCCACACTTGGATTCTCCAAGTTCAACACTTAACAATATAGCCCATGAGTCTATTATATAGATCTCATGCATACACTTAATTTAGACAAGCGGCTCAAAGACTCGAACTGGTCTTTATCATGCAAACAATGCGTTCACTTAACTAATTGTCCGTCAACAGCAGTTCTGACCGCCACAGGCGATCGACGTCGGTCCCTGCCTTCCTAGAGGTGACCGACGCCGGCCGATCACCCGCCGTTGTTGGTTTCCCTTCTGCATCCCCTGACCGACGTCGGTTTGGCCTGTCGATGCCGGCGACTGCATACTCTCAGAAACCTCTGTTTGCAACAAGGTGTAGCTTTTAGCTCCACACCCTAACAATTTTAGCACATAATTGAGTGGTTCAAATCATTCATACGCTATAGATTTGTGATATGAGTCTTACAAATTTTTGATAGATTATACACACATATACAAATGTTGGGGGAACATGCCATGCAAGTACACTTAATTAGATTAAAGACAAAATATGGATTTAAAAGATTCGAGGTAATAAAAAAATCAAAATTTTCTAATAGAGTATAGGATTCAAAGGTCCACAATACAAGTTCAAAGTAATTCAGAAGTCAAACACATGACATATATTGATACAATGATACAAATGATGGGGGCATATGACATGTAAATACACTCACTTTATCAAAACTTAAAGTACACATTCAAACACAATTGAATGCATATTCATGGACATAAGCAAAATAATTATAAAAATAATTACAAGTTTCACAATATAGTTACAATTGAACATATAGATACATGAAATTATATATCATTTGGAACAGATTCAAGGGGCATAATATTTTTTCATGCACACTTTCAAATTTCAAAAGGTACATATATACATTTTTCAAAATTTAAGAGGCATGATACTTGTTCATGCACATTCTCAAAGCTCAAAGGGCATGATACTTGTTTATGAACATTTTTCAAAGTTCAAAGTTACATTTTCAAAGACAAATGGTTCTTATTTAAATTCAAATTTATTGGCAATGTAGTCATAATGAGTGTATGAATATTAATCATTATCTTTCGATCATGCAGATAGAATCTAGATCCTTCTACAACAGTGTGATTTGATCTATTATAAGTAATATACATTTGAGCATAGTGACACTTAGTGGCCTTGGCATTACTTCTAGCAAACCCATTGTGTGGTTCCATCTTCTATTACAGGTAATGTGTGTTTGAGTCTAGTAACACTCAATGACCTTAGCATTACTTCTAGTAAACCCATCGCAATTCCACATTCTTGGGGATTAGTACATGAGGTACTTCTCCTCATTAATAAGAGTTGTAAGATACATCTTTCCAACTCATAGGCTTGATTAGTTATTCAAAAATTGAGACTTAATTACTCTCAATTCATCAATGATTCAACATAAGAAACTATTATGTCCAAGTGCTTCAACAAGGAAGCATGTTTCTCCAATCTCTTATCTTGGGATAGGAGATCAGACCTAGATTAGTTACTTGAATTTATATGGTCATGGGTATGGTGACACCCAACGACATATTGCTCTCCCTTCACCACTTAAGAGATTCTTTATTTCTTAGGCCAACAAATGAGAAGGACTGAAAGCATCATTTCTACACTCTATGTGGCACGAACATTTTTCAAAAGCAACATAATACTACATACATACATGTTCTGCCATTGAGTATCCTGCACAATCAAGATTTCAAGTTAAAAGACAAAGTGTGTCATACACACTCAGGTTTTATTCTTTCCTTTACTCTATAAATTTCATTACTAAAATAAAGTGGGGCAAATCTAAACAACCAAATTTGGTATAAGCCCATATTTAATGTCATTTGTTATAACTTTGCACATATAGACTATTGATGGCGAATAAGGTATCTATTGGCACATTTTACTTAGATCTTCTCTATTTGATTCATACATTGGTCCATCTTGTTATTCATCTTTCCAATTTGTCTTTGGGATCCCCAAATCATGGTTTCTATCTTTCTGGACAAGTCCATTGTTTACAAATAGGTCCACACCTACAAACATGTCCATGAAGCGCATATTTGTCTAAGCATAACCTTCATATCTCTTTTGAGTCATGTTTCATTTGGTCTCTCTTTTAGTTGAGTATTATTTTTGTTAGTTTTTACTTTCCAATAAGTCCCCTAATTAAAAATCAAAATCTCTATAAATACAAAGCTAATATAAAGCATTTAGGACATCACTCCACACTCTCAAAAGTTATTCAAATATTTTCATGTTCTTTATATAGATTTTCTAAAACTAGATTCAAAGTTTACAAAGGTTGAATTCACATTTGCATGTTTGTGCTAAAGGTAAAATAAGAAAAAGAGCATCTAGAGTTGCATTTATAATTTCACATGTACACATTAGTGGGAGAAATACATTTGAATCTGAGCCTTCTTCAGAGTATTAGCAATATGGTGTAGCACTCAGTCATTCAATGAGGATATACCAAGGTAAATCCAACTCAATCCCTTTCTCCCAACACCCCCTATTTTATATCAGTTTGATTTGTGTAGGAAACTAGGTTTTGCATTGTAGGTATCTCCGCATGGTATTTTAAATATAAAAGTTGTCGACATTCCTAATCAACATAGGTGCATGTGGTAAAATAATTAGATGTCACAGTCAGATAAGTCCATGGTCAAATGGCATGACTGACTTACACTATTATCCAAGGAGTGTGGTCATATCTAGGAGTATTCTCAAGTTTTGATTCTAATTTATCATTGTCAAAGTTATGTCTTTCTTTGCTTTTCATTATCAGATATTAGTCACAGTCAATTGTGATAAGTTCACAGTCAACAAACACCACCGATATGCACTATTGTCCAAATGTTTATTGTTTAATTTTTATTTGACAATTAAATACAATAAACACTAAACTATTGCAATACTAATTTAAAGTATAAATTATACATAACCTAAATGTAAAAAAATAATAAAATATAGAAACTGAAATGAGATAAAAATATTAACTTCCAATAAAATATGCAAACCTACTTTGGATTTGATTTATACTATGTAAGCATATCTCTAATATAAAACTGGTAGGAATGATTTGTGAATTGTGTCACAGTTGGAAACAAAGTTTTGTGATATACTAGGTGTTGTGAAATTTTACATTTTACGACAACACCCCCAATTACGCTCATACAAGGAATTATAGGTGTTTTAAAGACAGGGATGATAAAAGTTTTGTAGAATGGGACATCAAATCTATAGCCCAATGGATAAGGCTTGAGTAGAATAATGAAATCTAACTATCTTTCAAACTTCCAAATAGTGTGTTGAAGATATACAGATAATTTCTCTTTCATTGCAACAACATTCTTGTCATCATGAAAAGCATATTATGATAGAGAGAAGAGAGAAGTCATGATTTCATTTGATCTTATCAACATCAAAGTGAATTTAAGGTTAAATCAAACTTCTCTAAATGTTCCTAGTTTTTGTCTCAATGTGAAGACCAGATCCTAAAGATGAATTTTGACTATAAACACTTAGTACAAAAACTTCATTTTGAACTTCAAAAATTAAGATGGAGAATCATAATTGCAGGTTTCAAGTCATGCAAAAAAACCAATTCACTTTTTCAAGTCGTGCAAATTTATGTTTGTAAATTTTAAGTCATGCAAAAATGCCAATGCACTTTTTCAAGTCGTATAAATTTGTTTTTGTAAATTTCAATTCATGCAAAAACACCAATGCACTTTTGAAAATCATGCAAATTTTTTTTTGCAAATTTCTCAACATAATTTTACAAGTCATACAAATTTGTTTTTACAAATTTCAAGTTGTGTAAATTTCTCAGTGAACTTTTGCAAGTCATACAAATTAGTCATTGCACTTTTACAAGTTGTGCGAATTTCTCAATACACTTTTATAAATTTCAAATTGTATAAAAACTAGATACAATGATTTCGTACTTTGTGCACTACTTGAAAGTGCTAGATAATTAAAATGGAAATAGAATGCCAAATTAACCAATATTTTATCAACTACATTCTCAAACTTCACCACCTTATATAATATCCTTCAAAACTCGTTAATATGCAAAATGACCTTTGTTAGCCTAAGAATTTTTCTAAGTTTGTTTCACATGTAAAATATTCCTTAAACAACATGAAAATTTCCTTTTAATAAAATCCCATCATCCCACTACAAACTTCCCCTTACCCCATTCATGGTAATTTTCCTTTGGATTTCCATTTTTAAAATAAGGGGTTGTTTTAAGTCTTTAAAAATACATGTTATTACCTTTTGAAAATGTTGGTTTCACTGTTTAATTTGTGGTTTCCCCCCTAATTTGTGGTAAATGGAGAATGATGGTGATTTCATAAATAAATTCATGGTATTTTAAAAATAAAGTGGTTTTATCAATAAAACCTATGGGTATGAGCGTTTAAAAGGTTGTTTTCGTCCTAAAACTCAAAGTATTGGTTGTACAAGTATGGTATTGGGTGTTCAGAGGTGGTTTTGACCATAAAAGTCAAGGTTTTGAGATTTAGAAGGTGGTTTTAATCATAAAAGTTATGGTTTTGAGTTTTAAAAGGTGGTTTTGAGAAGGAAAATTTGTGATATTAAATGGAAAAGTGGTTTTGGCTAGAATAAAGGAGGTTTTAGTAAAATAAAAGTGGTTTTCTATGTGTGGCAGAATTCTATAAGTTATTTTACCTTATTCAGCTTTTTGAAGGCTCTTTTACATGCATTTTGATCATTCAAAACCTATCATGTTCTAAAGAGCTCAAAAGCTTTAAAAAATTCTTCATCATCATTCAATGTGGTGTTTAGGACAATTTGGAGTGGTTTGGGGAGGATTTTTTATAATTGTGCAGTTTTCAATGACATGTTATTGCATCATACAGTCTTCTTGAGTTCATTTTGTATGTAAAAATTGTAACAAAATTCTACCATGATGATTATAAATTCCTCAAGAATATGCAGGACTCCATGTGTTTATTGGTGCATAGGTTTATATACATCTTTATTTCTTGATGCTTTCAACTATGGGATTACAACTAGTATAAACGTGCTAAAATGGAACATTGGAAGACTTGATTACCTAGACTGTCCATTTATGGAGAAGGTTTGAGTAATAACTTCAAATAATATAATCATGGTATTGACTATTGGAATTGATGGTCCCATATATGGTATGCTAAATAATCCAATAACTCAGAAGTGCAAAAACAAGCAATTATCAAAGAGAGTTGAAATTGTCCTTAGCAAAAGTGAAAATAAATAAGCTTTGTCGAATGCTTCTGGTCTTTTCATGTAAATGTTGGATCTTATTTTGCAATTTCCGATTGCAAATTTTGTAAGTGCAACCTCACAAATGTAATTCATGCAAATACACTATGTAATTTTGTGAGTTTCAAATCATGCAATTTTGATTTGCACATTTCAAGTGGTGTAAAAGCACCAAAGCATTTTTGCACCACTTAATTAGTGCATTTTTGTAAACTTGCTTTTGCACCATTTATAACATAAAAAAAGGTGGTTACGCACCATAACCACCTTTCAACATTATAAATATGAGTGTTAGGCTCATTATAAAGGATAATTTTGGCAGTGAGACTCTGCAGAAACATTTTGAATGATGAGATTGTATTTTTGACTCAATAAAGATTAGAATAGGGAGATTTTGCAAACTTTGTGTTCTAGTTTTCTCCATGAGTTATAAATTTGCCTATGATTCATTTGTATCAAAATATTTAATTTCAAATTGTTTTCATAATCACTAACAAACTGTCATAAAATAGGAATTTCACATTAAATATTTCTTTTAGAATTTTTTTGTGTTATTTCTATGAACTTGAAATCTTGGTGGGGTTTAAGCAATATTTTAATTACTTTTTACGAGTAAATATGAGATAGTTATCTTTCATTATGTTACCAGTAGTAGATAATTATCTCAATTTATGTTTTGTATTCTTAAGAGTGTATTATGTCTTTACCACCCATTGAGTCATAGAGGTTTCTCTGAATATAGTGTATTTTTTTTTTGGGTTATTCTGGTAAGTTTTTGTATTAGCTACCTAGAGTTGTCTTTCATTTTCCTGAGAATATCATGGTAGCTTTTGTATTTAACTGACTATAATAATCTATTCCTCCTTTCATTTCTCATTTTCTCATCTTTTCTATCATTCCTCTCATTTTCCTTTCTAACTCCTTTCTATGCTTTTTGGTTAAACGTACAAAACCTCCAACAGAAAACATTTTTGTTGTAAATAGATGTGAATAGATTTTCCCCTAATTTTTCATTTTTAGATTTCAATAAATATAGCTCCACCTACCAATAAGAGAGGGACTTTGTCCCTTCATTGCTGACTAACGTGAGGACTCAGTTCCCGCACTGTTGACTCAAAGTCACCAATTTATCCCCCTGACAAATTTTTACATGGATATCTTATTATGATTATATATTAGTGTTTTATTTTTCCTATCATATCAATGGTATGTGTAATCCTTTTCTTTTTTAGATATGTGATTCATAGGTTAATCACGTACCTCAAAGGGGGGATGTGATTTTTTTAGTTTACATCTCCAAAATTCTAGTCACATGGTGGTACAAAACATAATCTCCCTTTCTCCCTCATATAAAATCAATCACATGGTGATTACATACTTCCCTTGGGCTCCTCATGAGATGTAAAGTTAGAGGTGACATAGATTCTAATACTTGGACTTAAACTAGGCATCCAATTTTCCACACAACTAGGTGTATTTGTTTGTTATTCCCTCCTTTCTTTTAGTAGTTATTTTGCATTTATTTATACATTGATTCACTTACAAAATTTTCATACATGTTTATAGGTACACACGTTTCCATATCCCAGACATAAGAGAATGGATGTTTTTTCAAGGATCCTCCTAATTTTTTCATCATGAAATCAAGGTAACATCTCTTTCCTTTTGAATTTTATATTGTTATTATTCTAATACTCATTTTGAGAACTCTTATAGGTTTTAACCACAAAATTTGCTACATGTTTTCCAAGTTACACTTGCATAATTTACTTTAATATGTATTCATGCATGCATATCAAAGTGGAGAATTGTATAAACACTTAATTTTGTTTTGTGTGTAGTTTTAGAAATTAGTTTGCATTGTTCTAAGGTAATAATTTCATATTAGGCTCTTATTATAGTGTGTTTCCTATGTTCTAGGATTTGTTTTCTATTGTTCATGGACATGCTTTACATTTTCCATGATTTACACTCTACTCAACTATATATATTTGGTTGGTTTAACCCATGGTATTGTAATACCACTTTGACAGTAACATATTAATATGCCTATTTATACTCACGCATATAGTAGCAGAAAAGTAAAACTTGGTAGTGCATTATTATATTTTAAATGGTTAAGTTAATATAATAAAAGAGTTAATGTGTGGGTTTTTTATCCAAGAGGATTTTCTTAGGTGAAATTGTGTGTAGTGTGTAATCTTATGTATATTCCATTTCTCTTCTTCCGTTAGCTTAAAAATTCTACTAGTATTATTTCTCTCATTCTAATCAATACATGTTTCTCAAAAGCTTCAACACGAGCTAACAAAAAACCTACATACAAATTATCTTCTATAAAAATTATCTGTATCTTATGCAACATCTAGAAAAAATCTAAAAAATCACAATAAACTTCTGCAACAACTTCTACAACAACATTCATTCAAACTTTATAACCAAAGAACATATGATTAAACTATAGTCATATTTCATAGCAGTTTAAGCAACCCCCTTCTTTTGGTGAGAATTAAGATTCATATCCCAATGTTATTTTTTTAAGTTTATTTTTTATTTTCTACCATTTTCCTCCCTTTCAAATCGTCTAAATTGGAAGACCCATTAAAAATTACAGCCACTAGGGTAGAATTTCCAACTAAATAATAAATACCTCAACCAGACCAAAAATGATGCTTGATTCTAATGGATGTACAATACCTTCTAAAGGAGAAGAAAGGTTCAAAGTGAAAAATCATAGGGATCTAGTGGGCTCATTTCAAGCATAACCAAAGATTCATGGACCTTATTATGATCACAAGGTGACTTCAAAAGCTTATTATAAGTATCACTTTTAACCTAATGTTGGCAATATTTATGCTGATTATGCTATGAATCTTGCCTAACCTTAGTAGCCCTTAAATCTAAAGAGAAAACCTTTTTATGGGAAACAAGCCTCTATATTACCCTATGCAAAGCATGATATGTACTTAAAATCTAGCTGTCCATATTCAAATTGTTAATTCCATATGAAATCACTAAAATTAAGCCCAATCTTCTCAAGTAAACCACCAAAAAAATCTATCTCAACACAATTTTTTGCAAAGGTCAGTGTTAAACTAAAACTTCCCAAAAACTGTAATGGTTAAGCATCCTAACCAAAAGTAGAGCTGCCAAAAAAGTATGTGTGGAAGGATTAAACCAAGGAAACTAGGGTTTCATATTGAGAATTTTTTAATCTAAAAGGTGAAGGACCCAATTGTACAAATACTTCTCTATCCCCATTATATCTACATACTACAATAAAATTAACCTGGGAAAATGGGTATATGAAGAGATACTTAAACAAAATAGGTTTCTAATGTCCATGAATGTGTTTTATTTTTATTTTTATTAATTCAATATAAATAAAGATAAAATTATTGAAATTCATATTGTGTAAAACATGACGTTAACCATACAAATATGAACGTAAAAGAAAGATTAATATTGAACTTACTAAATTTAGAATTGACACGATAAAGTAGAATGAATGCACCTAGATGATTTTACTAATCTCTATTTCTCTAATTCGTATTAATTGTGCCAATATATGTCACCTCAAATCACTACACCTACACTTATAAAATGACTTATGTATATTTTTTTATCCTTGATCCTATGCGTTTATTCCTTATTTACTTTTATTTGCCTTGAAACCCTAGTTGAAATTTTGACACAATATTGACTCAGAAAAAAGGGGTTAGACATATGGGTTGGATAGCTCCAAACACTCCCCACTAAATTATTAAGAGTTTCATGTGCTCCAATACTTTGAAGAGGACACAAACTACACCTAGTTTTCCCACCTAGGTGTATGTGTGCACCATCGTGATCATGCTAGAATGTGATGTAATGTGTGGATTTCAACTCTTGAAATCATACAACTTTGACCTAAAGTTTGTATTCATACTTAGATTTGGGCCTTCTCATTTAATTTATTTTGGATGTGTTTCTTTTTTGAAAATGTCTAAGAGAGTGCCAATGGATTCTCAACCTTGTTAGGACTTGCCAATATGAGTGTTGGATAATCATGACCCTATGATTGATTTTTATTTATTAATAAATATTTGATATCTCCTACCATAATAACCCATAAAATGTGCTAAGTTAGACCTAAAGGAAATGTTTCAATTTTAAAATTATCCATTAATCTTTTTTACACACTACCAATAGAAGTGGGCACTTGCAAAAAACCATAATTATTTGACTATTATCGATACTATCCAAATAGAGAAAGTTAGTATTATGGAATATGGTGACAATGTTATTAGTATTATGGAGTGTTATTACACAAATTAGGGTGAATTGAATATGTGTAATGGTAAATTAGGTTAGCCTAGACAACAAGTAGGGTACACAAATAGGGGAAAGTGTGCACAAGGGTCAAATGTGTAAGGCACAAGTCTAAGTCTATCAAGATATGTCAAGATTTATGTTTCCAAGAGTCTAATACAAAATTTATGTGTGTGTTGTCCCCGAAAAATGCCACTCATTTTTGGGACAACCTACAATCAAAATTGTCTCTTCCCTTTTCAAAATTTGTCCTGGGCATTTAAATTCCTCATTTTTCAAGCTTCTCAAAAATCTATGGACTCTTTTAAGGTTATAGAAAACTATGGACTCTGCAGATATGTTTTTGCGGACTCAACATGCTTAAAGTTAGCATTCAGGGTCAAAGGCTTTTGCAGGTGGTTTCAGTCAAAAGAATCAATTTTTCAACACTTAGTCATTTTTCGGGACTGTTTCAGTGCCTTGGTTTGAACAGAGATATCCATCGGCAAACACCAACAGTAGGTTCAATGGTTCAAGTCAATACAAAGGTTCATCGGCTTTTGGTTCACTCCCCATTGGCGTGCGCAATGATTGAACAAATGTTTAAGCCCCGAATTCCTTCAAAATTTTTGCTCAAAGTAATTCCTTCAAACAAAATTTTTGAAGGAATTCAGGCGCAACTATGCCAAGTCGGGTGGCCAGGCAGATATAAATTGCCCGCGGACAATTTGTCCACGAAAATGCACAAGCCAAAGCCCGTGAAAAGTCCGCATACCACCGAAGAAGCAAGGATGGATCCGACTGCCAACAAGGACCCAAGCACGACAGCCGTGTAGACGTCAAGTTCAGCGGAATTCGTCACAACTCTACCTGTGACAACGGTTTCCTCTTCTTCTATGCAAGAGCGACAATTTTTGCTGCCCTTGCATCCTTCATGCAAGAGCAGAAATTTTTGCTGCCCTTACACATTCGCCTACTCCTTGACGTGCACAGGCGGAAATTTTTGATGCCTATGCACAAGAACTTCTCCGATATGCAGGGGCGGCAATTTTTCCCACCCATGCATTCCTTCTCTCTTATTCTCATGCAATTTTGTCATGTAAAAGTGCATGCAATTTTGTAATGTGTAATTACATGTAAAAAATTTGCAAAAATATCTCAAAAGTCAAAGATGAGTCATCTTTGACTAAGATATTTTTTGTATTTTATTATTTTCTAGTTTTTGAAGGTTTCTACCTATATATAGTGGAGACCTCTTTTGTAAAAGGATCTTGGATAATAAAGAGCAAAAACTCTGCCGAAATTGAAATAATTTTTGAGACTTTGTGCTCAAACTTGTAAATCATATTTTGTTAAATGAATGAGAAGTAGGTTTATTTCAGACTTTGTGTTGAAATTATCTGTGTTATTTAGGAAATAGTTCTTATGTTCATTTTCCTGGTAATATCTTGTTTATCTGATTTAATAAGTAAAGTGGGTGTGTTAATATTATCTGAGAACGTTTCTAAAAGGTAGAAGATAGACTTTGAGCTATTTTTATCTTTATGATTCAGTTATCTTTTGTAGTTTCAGGCGAAGACTTTGTGCTTCATTTCATTCTACGGTTACGCTTGTTCCAAATCAGTGAAGGAGGCTACGAAAGACTTTGAGCTTACGTGAGTTTCTTTGTGAACTTTTGTTACTCACTTCAGGTAATTTCTTGCTCTAGGTTGGATACCATTCCTAAAAGAAGAGGGATGTTATTGACCTGCTACCAGGATTTCTCTCTCTTGCTCCTTGTACATCACCTCTGAAAAAAGAGAGGTGTATGATGTTATACCACCCTATGTGTTATTTTCTGCTTAATTATACATATATATCCAGCGTATAAATATTAATAGGGAACCTCCCCTTGATGAGAGGAGAGATTTACCTCGTCCAGATATGGTAAACCCACACTTCTCGTGGTGTAAATCTCCCTATGCTGTGGTTGATATACCCATTTTGTCATCAATTAGTTGACGACAAAATATTCACCCAATAGTTTTTTGGCAACTTCACTAGGGAATCAAATGTGCAGTTTGAAACCTCAAGTTTCAGATTGAAGCAGTCCTTAACCTTATCCATTACGTAGTCTGGCGACTCCATTCCATGTCTTACCCATTATCATTATAGCCTTACCATCTCCGTTATATTATCTGGTCTGCAAAACCAGAGCCGCTGGGAAGAACGTGCATTTTGAAGCCTCAAGCTTCAACTTGAAGCAATTTCAGTCCCTTTTTCATTTGAAATATGGCAACTCCATGCTACACAAGAAGCTAGAGATCTAAGGGTGTTTTTGACCCCGTGTTTGAGTTGGCGCAGCAAAGCAATTTTGATTTGTTTCCTCCACCGCCTTTCCTCCAACGATCTAGGAGTCTTCCTCCTGACCTTATCGGGTCACCAATTCAAGGTAGAGCTTCTTTTCTTGCTGTTAATAGTGCCCTACCTATTAACACTCCACCCAAATTTATTGTCCCACCATTTAATCATCTTAATATAATGGCTCGAGGCCCATGGGGCAATTCCTTTGGTCCTCTTAATTTGACCCCACCCTTGCATGAACTACCTCGTAGTTCTAGGAAAAAATTTCCCAAGTTTTTTGGTGATGGGAAGGTTCATCCCGATGAGCATATTGCTAATTCTCCATAGCATGCGGTGTAATTGGTGTGGAATTTGAGGATGTAGCAGTGAGACTTTTTGTAGAAACTCTGCAAGGTGCTACCACAGATTGGTTCTACCACCTTCAAGCTCAAACTATAACTGACTGAAACACACTAAAGTCCATATTTGAAGCCAGATTTAAACCTGCTGAAGATGCACACGCCTTGTTAGCTCAGCTAACACAGATGAAAAAATAATCCCAGGAACCCATGAGGGATTTCATAGCCAAATTTAATAAGTTAAGGAACCAGATTCCAACTGTTGCTCAGCGCACACCGAAGAATCTCAAATGTTTTTTTATCAACTCGCAGCTTCCTGAAGTAAGTTTTCTGTTGAGGCGAGCTGGCCCTATGGATCTAGCATTGGCTCAAAATTTAGCTACTAAAATTGAGGATGATCTCATCTTGGCAGGTAAGATCAGAAAAGACCCTGGTAAAAATAGATTCTCTTCATCTGCTGAAAGCTTTTCTACAGGCACTACAGATCCTATGGTGCAAAAATTGACAAATGAATTGATAGCTTTGGAGAGACAAATGGCCCAAGTTATGTATGCTTCTCCTAATCAGGATATGCCAAGGAGGACATTTCAGAATCAAGCGTACCAAGGCAATGCTACTAGGAATCAAGGGCAGCCAAATCATCTTCCTCCCCCACAGAGGAACCTCGCCCTTGAAGCCCCTCCAACCAACTCAGCGGTTGGATATCTGGAAACAGAACACGCTTCCCCTTTCCAACCTGAGTTGGACTAGCAATATGATGCTAATCTCTTTGAAGAGTAGGAAGAAGACTTAGCTGGTGACTTCGTCATTGGTTACCTGAATTATCAGGATGAACCTAGAAGAAAGGGGAATGCAGCTGAGGGATCATATGCCGTATTCACTCGATCCCAGAATCAGTCAGCTCAACAAGCTGATAAAGAGAAGACACAGGAGCAACCTCAGCCAATAGTTTTAATTGCTAAGCAGGGAACCACTGTGCCCTTCCAATCAAAGGACCTGATGACTATTGAAAAGGTACGTACCCCAAGCATCTCTGCACCCTCTACTTCAACTTCAGAAATCAGCCCTCCCCCTCCCAAAAACCAAAAGAGTGAACTCCCATCCTCTGTGCCTAGTCCAATTCAGACATTTGACATAATTGAGCATGTCAAAAAGACTAAAATTCAAATGTCTAAATTTGAATTTCTACAAGCCCATCTTGAACAGTTGGATAGGTTGGCAAAATGTGTGAAAGGTACAGCCGTCCCTACAGGACAAGAAATTCTAAGGGTAACTCATGATCCCCCAAAGAATGTATCCAATTGGAATAATCTTGTTGTGACTCCTCCAGGTTCTCTCAGGAAAATAAAACCTTTCTATGTTTCCCTGTTAATAAACGGTCGCAAGCTGAGCAACTGCATCATCGATTTTGGTGCATCTGACAACGTCATGCCTGCTAAAGTGGTAGAATCTCTTGGTCTCACATTGACTAAAACATTTGGGATATGCTTCTCCATGGAAAACAAGCAAGTCCCACTCCTTGGTCAGATCAAAGATGCCCAGTTTGCATTTGCAACGTTCCCTGACAAGAAGATCAAGATGACAGTTCTGGTAGCTGACATCCCAGCTTCATATGGCATTTTGCTTGGATGGAACTTTTGCAAGGATGTCGAAGGAGAATTGAGCATGGACTTGTCCCAGGCAAGAATCCTTGTGAAAGGCGTGATGCAAAGGTTGCTTCTTGAGAGAGAGGCAAAGTACGTGGTCACCCAAATGTCAGCCCCTATAGCTCAAATTTTATTTGAGTCCTCTGGCAGGGGTAATTATTTTCTGACCACAGAAGAGGTTCATGAAGATCCTGTTAAAACCCTTGAGAATGCCAACCAAAAAATTGGTTTAGATGAAACAATGACAAGTGGGCCTGATAGTGCCAATCAGTGGCAGGTGTCAAATGAGGACAATTAAATTAGGTGCTGGATGGAACCAGAAGAGCAACCAATTATGGTAGCTGCCCATGCTGCTGCGAGTCATGATCAAGGAAAAGAACTCTTTGCCAAGAAAACAAAGATTCGTGGTTTTTGGATCAAAAGACAAGTCTTACTGTGGGGCAAGAGGAGAAAACAAAAGAGAAGGCACAGGAAATTTGTTTCCTGGTGGAGAGTTCCATTCACACATCATCAATTTTGGGGAGAAAATGGCCTCTTGCTGGTTTATCAAGATAGAACACCATTGTCACTGCCTCTCAGGGAGCAACGTCTAAAGTACTTCAATTCTTGAAGTATCAGATGAGTCACCCTATACATGTGTATATTTGTATAGTATTTTGCTTTGTTTTGTTCGTTTCATTTTTGTTTTTGGAGCCTTTCTTTTTGGGTAGCATGACTCCGTAGCCCAATAGCACACTTCAAGGCACTGGAGATTTTGGATTCTACTCCCTTCAATCATTTTTTGCAATAGAAGGAAGTTTCCCAACTGGAGCCAGCTGTTGTCCCTGAAAAATGCCACTCATTTTTGGGACAACCTACAATCAAAATTGTCTCTTCCTTTTTCAAAATTTGTCCTGGACATTTAAATTCCTCATTTCTCAAGCTTCTCAAAAATATACGGACTCTTTCAAGGTTAGAGAAAACTATGGACTCTGCCGATATGTTTTTGTGGACTCAACATACTTGAAGTTAGCATTCAGGGTTCGAACAGAGATCTCCATTGGCAAACACCATCAGCAAGTTCAACGGTTCAAGTCAATACAAAGGTTCATCAGATTTTGATTCACTCCCCATCGGTGCGTGCAATGATTGAACAAATGTTTAAGCCCCAAATTCCTTCAAAAATTTTGCTCGAATTAATTCCTTTAGACAAAAAGTTTGAAGGAATTCAGGCGCAACTATGCCAAGCCGGGTGGCCGGGTAGATACAAATTGCCCGCAGATAATTTGTCCACAGAAATGTACAAGCCAAAGCTCGTGAAAAGTCTGCAAACCACCAAAGAAGCAAGGATGGATTCGACTGCCAACAAGGACCCAAGCACGATGGCCGTGTAGACGTCAAGTTCAGCGGAATTCGTCATGACTCCGTCCGTGACAGCCATTTCCTCTTCTTCTATGCAAGAGTAGAAATTTTTGCCGCCCTTACATCCTTCATGCAAGAGCAGCAATTTTTGCTACCCTTACACGTTCACCTACTCCTTGACATGCACAGGCGGTAATTTTTGCTGCCTATGCACAAGAACTTCTATGATATGCAGGGGCGGCAATTTTTGCCACCCATGCATTCCTTCTCTCTTCTTCTCATGCACTTTTGTCATGTAAAAGCGCATGCAATTTTGTAATGTGTAATTACATGTAAAAAATTTGGAAAAATATCTCAAAAGTCAAAGATGAGTCATCTTTGACTAAGATATTTTTTGTATTTTATTATTTTCTAGTTTTTGAAGGTTTCTACCTATATATAGTGGAGACCTCTTTTGTAAAAGGATCTTGGATAATAGAGAGCAAAAAATCTGCCGAAATTGAAATAATTTTTGAGACTTTGTGCTCAAACTTGTAAATCATATTTTGTTAAATGAATGAGAAGCAGGTTTATTTCAGACTTTGTGTTGAAATTATCTGTGTTATTTAGGAAATAGTTCTTATGTTCGTTTTCCTGGTAATATCTTGTTTATCTGATTTAATAAGCAAAGTGGGTGTGTTAATATTATCTGAGAACGTTTCTAAAAGGTAGAAGATAGACATTGAGCTATTTTTATCTTTATGATTCAGTTATCTTTTGTAGTTTCAAGCGAAGACTTTGTGCTTCGTTTCATTCTACGGTTACGCTTATTCTGAATCGGTCAAGGAGGCTACGAAAGACTTTGAGCTTACGTGAGTTTCTTTGTGAATTTTTGTTATTCACTTCAGGTGATTTCCTGCTCTAGGTTGGATACCATTCCTGAAAGAAGAGGGATGTTATTGACCCGCTACCAGAATTTCTCTCTCTTGCTCCTTGTACATCACCTCTGAAAAAAGAGAGGTGTATGTTGTTATACCACCCCATGTGTTATTTTCTGCTTAATTATACATATATATCCAGCGTATAAATATTAATAGGGAACATCCCCTTGATGAGAGGAGAGATTTACCTCGTCCAGATCTGGTAAACCCACACTTCTCGTGGTGTAAATCTCCCTATGTTGTGGTTGATATACCCATTTTGTCATCAGTTAGTTGACGACAAAATATTCACCCAACAGTGTGTACATAATCTAATTTTGGAATATAAATCCATAGCTTCTAGAATTTGTAGATCTACAATAAATTTTTATAATACTCCTATTCTAAAAAAACTTGTTTTTCCATCTCTAAAATATGTTTTCCTTTCGATTTTGACACTTGTATGGAATTCTAATGAACAATATGTGAAGCCTTTATACCATCTAAATACTTTGGGATTTATTTTATCTCCACACCCCCTTCAATACTTACACCCTTATCATTGCTAATCATCTCTAGTTTGAGAAAATAGACCCAGGTCTGGTCCTAACAAACCCCATACATGAAGCAAATAATTAGAACGATTAAAATATTCCAAGGAATAATAAAATATCACTTTTTTGTGTATTTTAGAGGCAAACAGGTTTCAAAGAACCATTTAAAGGGCATTTCCCCCCTCCAAAACCCAATCCTCTTTAGTAGATTTCTTCAAATGAAGAGCTTTCTTAGCATTTATTTCAAGTTTCCCAACCCTAGAGCTAAAACCAAATGCATTAATTTTTTTTCACATTTAATAGAGATGAGATAGTATAAATCAAAATATATTTTTGAGGAGAATTCTTTCCCACTAGATACGATTTTATCCCAATGTTTGAATTAGTTATAGCAAGAAGAGATCACTCAACTATCAAATTTAAATTCCCAAATAACCTATCCTTGATGGAGATAAAATTCAAAGGAGAGGAATCAAAGAACATATTCCTAGGTGTAGGATCTTAAGCCATAAGTTCAACATTACACAGATCAGCCCAAATTTTGTCATAAATGGATTTCAATATCCTAGACCACCCCTTAGTGAGGTAGGATCTCACATCTAGCAAAGTCGCTCTCTAATCCAATGCAATTAAAATATAAGTGCATAGCCATGATGGAAGCATAGATTTATTATTTGACTGGGCCTAATTCTAATACAAAAGTTATAATTGGGCCTAATTTTAATATAAAATTTGATGCTAAATAGGCTCAATCTACTAGTGAAAAGAACTACAAGACTTATATGTTTATATGTGATATTTGAATCTAAATTAAATGATATTAACACTCATTTTGACTTCTAATGACTTGGACATAAAAAGGAGGAAGGATGGGGACATAAGTAGCTAATTTAAGGGGCTTATAAAATACAAGGTAAGGTAAGGATAATAATAAGGTTTATAAGATAAGATAAGATATGCACAATAATGAGAATTTTAGAAAGCTTGAAGTCAAAAAGAGGGACCATATTGCCCAATTTCAACCAAATTATTTAACATAAACAAGTTTCTTAAATTAATTATAAAATAACACTAAACAATAATTTGAGGCAATATCAACCCTAGGAGGTTTAGGAAAATATAGGCTCACAAATACATGGCACAAATAAATGAATTACATTTATTTATAAAAATAAATATATATGTAAAATACAATAAATATAGATAGCAACGCCAAATAAATTGTCCAAGTCAACTAGGAAGGTAAATACATAGGGTTATGAGGTGTATCTTGAATAAATCAATGTCAGAAGTGTATTATATGGATTTAAACCTGAAATGCATTATCGAGCAAGCCTTCAACCTCACATATAAATCTATATGTGATCAGAATATAGTCTTGGGAGCATTGAGGCACTTCTTACAAGTGATGAACAACGAAAATTGGGTTGATGAATAGGTTCGCCTACTTCCAACCTTCTATTTCATTACAACTCATGTGCACCTATAATATTAAATTCTACATACCATGAAGACTTAAAATAAAGAAAAGTGAGTTTAATGGCCTACATTAGGGTTAGTGACTAGCATACAACTAACTCTAAGTTCCAGGGCCCTAGTTGGGTGTTTTAACAAAATTTTATCCATAATGGTATTAGACTATGCATAATACATTAAAATCTAGGACATAGTAAAGATCTATGATAATACAGTTAATAAAAATAGTCATATATGATTTAGTACCTAAAATAATAACTAAAATTATAAAGAAATGATTGGACAAGCAATAATAATGAATGAAAAGAGAAATAAATAATATGAAGAGTGAAATGAGCACACCTAAAAACTATAATTGAATTATGAGATTGTAAGCATATTATTGAGCCTACCAAAATAAAATCTTGGAATTCGAACGTGATCTAGAAAAGGGTCATAATCTCTAGACCACCAATTTTGAACAAGAAGAATTGTGGAGTGGCTGATTTTGACCCATGATAATGACCCTAAGCTACGATTATAACCTATATTATTTTTCATGTTTTGTAGCTTTCTAATTCACTTCACATATAGATTATGACTACTATATTGGCTTCACTATGTTAAATTGTTGGAAAAAGGTATATGATATGTTTATCCTCTGAATTTGGCCTAATTTTCCACAATGTCATAAGAGGAATATAATATTAAAATTAGTTAGAAAAAGTAACCGCTTGAAGAGTTACAACCACATATGCTACATGCTTAGAATAAAGGCTCTATGTAGTTCTAGTGCTTATGAGTGCATCTAAACCCATATTATAGAAAGGGCTTCACCTCTTCTCCCTAACTAATCAAATGAAATAATGTGCTTTAGTATGAGATTCTCTCGATACAAGATGTGATTACACAAGACTTAGAATGATGGTGATGCAATGTAAGTTCAATGTGTTGACTCCTTGGTTTTATGTTCAAACATATTGACAAGACTTGATGATTATGTGTGGGAGACTTATTTATTAAGAGATTTGTATGTTATGAGACTTAATTAATTAAT
This sequence comes from Torreya grandis, assembly GCA_037957365.1. Lineage (NCBI taxonomy): Eukaryota > Viridiplantae > Streptophyta > Pinopsida > Cupressales > Taxaceae > Torreya > Torreya grandis. Next base: position 2,190,434 of record JARHVA010000324.1, read on the forward strand.
ATTATGTGTAATGTATTAGGGTATATTTATATATATATATATGAATCCCTATGACTCTTTGCATGTAGGTCGACACTATAAAATAATAATAAGTGATAATCAAGGCATGGAGAATTAATCTTGGGTAGAAAGGAACCATGCAAAGATGAGTATCAAAATCAATGGGCCATCAATTCATACCCAAAGGGGAAAAGTCTCATAATAGATGTCAGGCTAAACAAAGGATAATTGATTGGGATCTCCATGTTGATAATTGACAAATATGAGGTTCTTATAAGGAAATCTAAATGAATCAAGGCCAAGGGAGTCTAATTTGGATTGAAAGTGATCAAAAATATCCAAATGTGTGCAAATGGACCAAGCATGATAAAGCATGACAAATATGTAATGAAAAAGGGTATTGTAACAAAATTAGGTGTTTAAATAATGTGCCCCTTTGATTTTTGTGCACATGAATGCATGTGTATCAAATGAAAAAATAATCAAGTATATATATGAGTATTACATAATACGGATGGAAGGATGAAGAGTCTAAATTTATATATTGGGTGTGCCCACACTCTTTTATCAATAGATCGAATGTACTTTCAAGTAAACGTGAATTCCAATAATTAGTTAGTGTTTGGTAAATTTATAGTCATAATAAAAATAAATGAACTAGAAATATGCAAAGGAAAAAATACACCTAGTGGTATGTGAACCATGTTGTCACTCCTAGGAAATCTAGTAATGAAACTTAAAATTAGCATTTTTTAAAGGGAACTTTTGATCCTTAAGGGTTTTAATGTAAACCTTGGAAACTTCAGTCTTCTTATTGATCAGGGAAGTAAGTATCTTGTGCTTCTTAATAAATTTTGGTAAATCATAGTCCAAAAATCTAAATCTTATGTCAATATATATAGATAGATTCCCCCTTTTTGAGATGAGGAATTGGCATACATTATTGCATATCACTCATCTCAAAAGAAATAACCATGAGTATCAGGTGTTATCATAGAAAAATAACCAAAGTTGTTAAAATATTTGAATGTATATTGTAAACACATGTATTTAGCTATATAAAATATCATTGTGTAAATTTTGATAGTGATATATGACTGATGGGATAATTAGGCAATGGAGAGTGAAGGTAGATAATATGATCCACTATAAGCATCAAGAGAGATGAATAATATGTGTGTGTAATTATATAGAACATAATTCGTCATATAAGTCTCATTGATACCCATAATACTTATATTATAATGCAATATAAGCAAGTGAATACGAACTGAAGGGTAAATAATATGCCCAAATAGTACCTAGTGATGAGGGACAAAAGAGATTCCCCAATATGGTAAAATGTGTCAATAAAATTACCCAAGGTAAATATGTAGTAACCCAATGTGACTAGGTATATGGAAGACAATGTGATGTCCTAATATAAACAATATAGGTTCAATAGACATGTGGATATAGCATGCCCCCAATGGTAAGATATAAGTGGTAAAAGTTTAGGTATGTGTGGTTATGATGGCCCTAATGGAAATGTATAGATAGAATTAATGAATCACATAAGATAGGTATGGGTATGATGTCCCCAATTGCAATGTATAATTTATAAGCTCGATAGTGATATAGACAAAAGATATACCCCAATATGCACATGAGATGACAATAGATGTATCAATTAGGATACTTTAAATGTGACATTAGGTAAGAAGGACATGGGGCATGTGATCCCACCATGATATAATTAAGGTAAAATCATAGACACATGGGTAAAGAAAACTTTGAATAAAAAAGATAAGATCAATGATGCCCATGAAGAAGGCATGGATATGATGCCCCCAATAGCAATAAATAATGTAGGTACAATGAAAATCATAAGGAATATGTGGGTATGATCTACACAATGGTAATGTATGGGTGGTAAAGTATGAAGATGATAAAAATTTGTAGCAGATGATGATATAAGAAGGTTAATGTGTTTCTCTAAATGGAAGTATATAGATAATAAGCTCAATAAGGAGAGGGATAAATGGCATGCCCCACTATAGCAATGTGCCTCTATTAAGTCAATATATAGTAATGAAGCACACACATAATTAAACTATGCCCCAATATATACATGGTAGAGACCATGGAAATGTAGGTAACAAACATAGTATATCTAAAGTAGTAGCATGCATGTATAGATCATGTCATAAACATATGATATAACATAGTATATGTAAGGAAATCACAGAAATTAATGTAACCACACATAGTAGATCTAATCATCCAACAAACAATGACATGGACATGACATGACATGATGACTAGAATATCCTATATGGAAACATTGGATAAGACATCGATAGGAAATGAACACAAACACACATAAGTATAAGCATACACATGTAGGAAATCAATAAATCATAAGGTGTACAAGAGATTAAGTAATGTATAAATTTACCCATCATATGTAACAAAATAATGGAGAGATTAATGTGATGTGAACATGTAGGCTAGAACAAGACATGTGTAATCCAAACAAATAGCTCAATATGATAAATGGACCCATTATATAGATATGCCTCCAATATAAGGCATACCACCAATGTGATAATGCACCCAGATGTGGGCATAAATGTAGTTTCATAACATTTGTAAGTCAATGATCATATGTAACTTATATATATTGCATCTCACTCCCTCAAAGAATAAAATGAGAGGCATATGTGTAACATGTGTATGTAAACTTCTAGCATAGTTAGAAAAGGATGATACACATTAATTTGTCACTATGTAAAAAATTGAATGCAAATAATTATTTTATTTTTATGTTTTTCCATTTTTGATGATTTTTTAGAAGAACCCTACCCGCTATGTGGGTAATATATGGCCAGTGTGATCATGATAATAATATTCCCAAATTAGACAAGATATAGTTAAGTTTAGGTATCTAAATCCTATGTGGTCTATATGTGCGTGATGTGTATCATGGTAATATAGGTAAATATTTGCACCATATAGATCATGGTGAACAAAGGATCTAAGAACATGTGGCTACCAATAAAATAAAGTGAAATGAAACATCCAAGCATGTGCATGTAAAGTAAAAATAGGCAAATAAAATTTGAATAAAGTAAACTTTTGGGAGAAACAATGAAAAGGCAAAAACCAAAGCCAAGTGGCAATAAAATATGAAAATTCATCTAGTTAAAGAAAAAAGTTTGATAAAAGTCAAATCAATGTAAGATGGAAAACAAAATGCCACTATAATATCCCTGCAATCAATTATGAATCCATGATCATATGTATATAATGTAGTTCCCAAATTTATTTATGTGAATAAAGGATGAAATGTTGAAGCACATAGTATGTTAGTGAAGATAACTAATGATATTGTCAATTCCTAAACTGTCAAATTGGATAATACAACGACACACAATTGATGCATTCTTAAAAAATGTATAATATGTTGTCAGTAAATCATTGTGTTTTTAACGAGTGTCTATAATGAATGGATATGTATAATTGAATTGAGTTTGACTTAGAGATATACTAGTAGATGATTGTTCTTTTTTTTTTTTATTTGAGCTTGATGGACTTTTTTCTTAGGTAACCACTTAAATTGTGTTTGAGATGTAATAAGATCCTCTTTGGTATTTTTTAAGTCATTATTTACATTTACTCTATCTCTTTAGATTATAATTATATTTTCAGTATATTTGAATGTAATAGACTTGTGTGTACTATTTGCATTCATCATTTATAAAAATGTATCTCCTAATATAGTGTTTTAGTGAAACAAGGATGGCATAACATAGAATAATTTAAGACATGTTTAGGGACTAATAGATACATGCAATTTAATACATTGTAATGTTACACATACAATAAAATAAGGCGATACTTGAGTTAATTTTTTCATATCATATCCAAGTTTCTGAAGGAAAGGAAGGCTACATATATTGAATTTAGATTTAGTATCTATCATAAATCCTTATCTTTGTTGTCCTTTAATATAAAACACTAATGACCAAATGTTATACATGCAAAAGATGAGTCTCTATAGGATCACTGGGAATTGTGATTGGCACATTATCATGCTCAGGTGACTAGACCTTGGTAGTAGGATTTTCTTCTTTAGAAAATGCAACATCATTTTTTATAAGTAGTTCTACATTAGAAGATGTGTTTATAAATTGTGGATTCACAAGTATGTTAAGCTCAATGTCACCACTAAAAATAATATACTAGGTTTTATGTTTCAATGATAATCACTAATCCATCATACGACCATTTATTCTATAATAGTCACAAAAGAATATTAAATTAAATGTTCATGGTATACAGATCTAATAATGACACCTAATAGAAGATAAGATAATCGTGTTCTTATCAAATTATTTTTTTAATATTACACTTTGACTACCCTTAACATCCAAAATTTTCATAATCCTTGAGAGGAAGGCATATAAGTCACTCTATAATTAGATAATAGTTTAGGATTTTTATTGATTTGTGGCTGAATAGTGTGGAAACTTGTAACAAGATGAATAGAAGCAATGTGAAGCATGAGTCTTATAGGTATGTACATGTGATTGAAAATTTTTATCCTCAAGTGTTGTGAAGTCATAACAAAGATGATGAAAATATTTTAAGCTTGAAAAAACACTTGATCTTTGAGATGAGGTAAAATACTTATACTAAAGATATAATGTTTATTTAGATCTGTTGGTTGATATATCAAACAATGCATTTTACCCTTGAATCTAAGAATGTAATCTTGAATAGGCTCAATTTGACCTTGATGAAGGTGTAATATTCCTAAAAGTATCACATGGTCCCTCATTATTGATAAATCATGATAAGAAACCCCATTCCAAGTTAAGAAAAGTATGTAAGGAGACACTAGGTAGAATACAAAACTAATCAAAAGCATTACCCTTTAAGCTTCTAGGAATTGTTTTACACGATATTTCATCATCAACACCATAATTACCAATAAAGCACAAAAGTAATTAATAAATAAGGATGTCTGTACCCATCAAATAAGTAAACTCAAGCATTATAAAAGCATGTGGGAGAGAAGAACCAAGAATCTTATGCACTATAGGTTGGCCATAAATAGCATTAGAATCAACTCAGTAATTTGATGCAACAAACTATAGAGATAAAGCTTGTACTTTTCTATGTAACTTGCCTATTACATGCAACATAGTAAAAATTTCATGGCTTGGCACAACCAAACAATGAAGAAGTTTTTTAAAGGGTTTAATTTGATTATTGGTTTAAAATATAAAAGGATTATGGGGAGTAGACGTAAAAGTATAAGGAAATTAATAACTATCAAGCATAGAAACATCATTTATTGCATGAATATTTCACACTAGCTACTTCTTTCATCATTTTCATGAATTGAGAAAATTAAGAAGGATTTTGCATGACATGTTTCTTAATATTTTAAATAAATTCATCATAGAATCTAAGGAGTATGAATACAATCATGTTCAATGTTTGCATTCAAAGAATCATTTTCCACATTTGTATTCAAGGGAGGGAGACAATCATTATAAACATTTGAATCTTGATAAAAAGTATGAAAACAAGCCTTTTTCACACTTCTAATGAAAGACTAATAATATAAATGTTTTCATGATTGACATCATTTTAAAAATTTACATGTAATGAAAGAATAGGGGCACCAATATGTTCACCATTTTCATTCACATTAGGTTCTACTTAAGATTTGAGATTGTATTGCATATTTTGAAGTTTGAAACCAAATTTCTCTAAGTTGATTTTCCTAAGATCAACACATAATTTCCTTCATAATAATTATTTACATAAAATTTGGTATTCCATACCGATGATGGGTCAAATAAAAATAACCAACACCCAAATCACTTATATCATTTGCATTTTCACATGGTCTATAATGGTTGAAATTAAGTTGTCCTTTTTTCATCTATATCATCCTTAGTATTATAATAATAAAATTCATCATCATTTTAATCAAAATTACTATCATTTACAACATAATGAAGATAAGTATTTTCAACATCTTGAAACATTACATCAAAGGAATGATCCACCACATGCACGATAGAGTATGAAAGATACACACAAAATGTTAGGGCTAAAAATATTGCAATAATAAATCAAATTGTAGATAAAGAATATATGAAACATCCATAATAGAATACCCTAGAGGGAAATAAATCATTAAACCCTAAGGTTGATCGGTTAGAAGATTTAAAGGGTTCATCAAAATGTTTTGACAAAAAAAACTACACATTGATAATTACACTATGCAAAATATGTTAAAACTAAAACATGATAAAGATCTAATATAATATAATTAATAACAATATTTAATTATGATATAGTGTCTAAAATAGTAACTAAAAGTACCAGAAAATGATTATTCAAGAAATAGTAATGAATGAAAGTAGAAAGAGTGAAAAAGAATACTGAAATGGACATTCCATATGATTGCAGCTAAATTATTAAGCTAGAAGAAAGCTTATAAGATTGGCAAAATAAAAATTACATAATTTGATCATGATCTAAAAAAAGGGTCAAAATTGAAAAACAATTTATTGTGACCAAGTAAGAATCAAGGAGTGGTTGATTATGACCATGATTCTAACCCCGATTTATGATTTTGAACTCTATTTTTTTTGCAGGTTATGTAATATTTTGAGGTGCTTTACAAATAGATAATGATTTAGATATTTAATTTGCTTTAATGAACTGATAAGCATAATTTTCTATTTTTATCCTTTTGTTTTGACATAATTCTCAAAAATGTCTCAAGAGGAATAAAATATGTAAGTTATTTATCCTAGACAACTTATCGAGGAGTTACAACTATATATCTCACACACTTGGAATCATATCTCTATGTAGTTATAGTGCTCGTTAGTGAATCCCAACCCAAATGAGATAAATTACTTCACCTCCTCTCCATAAATAATTAAATGTAGCTATATTATTTACTATGAACTTCTCTTGGTACATGACTTGGAATTATGGCAATGTAATGTATGCTCAATGTGTAGACACCTTAGTTGAATGTGCATTCCTCTTAATAATACTTGATGTTTGTGCATGAGAGACTTTGCTTTTAAGAGATACAAATGAAAAAATATTTAATTTATTAATAATATGTGTAATGGATTAGGGTATGTTTGTATACATAAAGCTCCCTAGGACACATTGTGTAGGGAACATATAACCTATTGCTATATGTTTGTTAGCTTGATGATTTCTCCTACAAGTTGTGAGAATATACCCCAAGAGGCTTTTGCCTTATACATAGACTATATAATCCTTCAATTTAATTGTCAACCCAAGGATGTATAACCTTGTAAAGAGTATGCATTATATATGCAACTCTAAACTATGAGCAATAATACGAGGCTAACATGCTCTTATTGGAAAATAAGCACACTTGTAGAAAGAAAGTGAAAATAAATTAAATTACATGAAATCAAATTCTATAAGTAGATTGAATGAAAGTAAATACTATTCTAAGTTTTGAAGATTACCATACAACATGATTGAATCACACATACACATCAAAGACAACTAAAATGAACTGAAGCTAACTTATGAAATGAATAATACACACATTCACAGATTCAAATGGAAATGAAAATACTTATGTATTAAAAAAAAATGGATAGTAAATTAAACAATCAAATCCTCATGAGTGGGCCCTACCTCGATCAAATCAAATGTAAATTTTTTCCCTTTCTAAGACATGCTTAGCTCAAATCAATTGATATATATTAATCTTATAAATGCAATAATAAATAAATTATTGTAATTTTTTTATAGTTTAGATCATAGTACTCTTATTTCATAATCTATTCTCTTATCTATTTCTAGCTTATCAAATCCCTATCACATGCAACTCTGCTCACTCTTTATAGAGACAAGACAAGCGTTTATTAATTTCCTTCCCAAATATAAGAGGTTTCAATGGTAAAATCTCACTATGCTAAAAATAGAAAAGACAAGGAAATATGTAAATGGTTAAAAACATAATCATGATACATATGTGTGAAGGAAATCACACGGTCAAATGGAATGTCATACAATTTTAATAGCTTTAGATCTTGTCATTTGATTCCTAAATTTCATTTGATGAGCTAGAGATGGTTGGAAATGATAGTCTATCTTAACTATTGTAATTTGAATAAACTATTGACCTATGGCTAGTTGTTACAGGTGGTAATAACTACATTTCATTGGTTTTTTATGAATCCATATTGAAATGTTGTCCAACAAACAAGTGGTTTTGAATAAACCTTCCAGAGTGGCTATAAGTGAAAAACATGGGAACAAATCATATTTTCCATTATTCTTCGATCGTTAGAAATATTAAATCATCAAAAACTATTAAAATATATTACTAAACTCATAAATAACATATTCACTTAATATTAACTTTTATATATGTATTATCTATATTATATGTGTATTTCAGCAAAATATGAGTTTAAGGAGATGCAAATGTTAGAATAAGGGATCATTATGAAATATCCTAAGTAGAAATATGAGGGATATTTATAATCCTCATCACACTCCCAAACTTAAGTTATTGCATGACTTCCTGCAATCATAATCAAGGATTATATTGGGACATGAAACGAGCATATAAATTATCATATCATAGGGTGTTTCATCTCCACTTGAGTTTTATGGTATGCACCCCCTGTCATGTATTAGCTTTTCCCATTTCCTTTGTTTTTCCTATTCACAAATCTACACATTTCTTGTGCAAGCAGGAAAGGGTGAACACAAAACTAACATTATGAACTTCAACCCTACCCAAAAAAAATGATTTGCCTTATAAGGTTCTTATATTTTTTCACCCTATTATTAGCATCTCTAAATTTATATAAAGAGTTGGGTTCTCTTTATTGTAGGTAAAGAGTAAGCTTCTTCCACATTTCTCCACAAGAAACAAAGGTTTATCTACAAATATTTTTTGAGAGAGTGGTAATATGATTCAAAACCTCCTTCCTAGATGTCTAAATATCCTTGTTGAATTCTAGAATTGAGGTTAAAATATTTCATTGTTGAATAATCGCCTTTGGCAACCAATATTTTGTTCTAAGACTCAAAGAAATGGATTGTTCCTCTACATTGCACATTTCCATTTATTGTTTCCTTCTAATCTCATTTATTAAATAGGAACAATAAACCCTCAGTTTAACATTCCCAATAATAACATTTGGGTTCGATTTATCATCCAATGTTACCACCCAACCATGTTGAAATAACTCACATAGAAAATCTTGAAATTCAAGAAAACCATAAAAATAAGCCTCACAAAAGGATAACGGAACTCCTATATTATATGTATTTCTAAATATTATCCTTCCTATTTCAAACTAAAATAATTGTTCTTTCAATTACATTGCATATAATCTAGAAGGTGGTCTACACCATAACATTTGCATGAACATTTCACATATCTTAGGATCATAATATTTTTGTTCTTGGATAATCATTATTTATTCTAAATGTTTTGCATCCTATTATTTTATTTGCTTCCTGAGGGTCTTCTTATCTTCCATTAGTCTATGATTTTTTTCTTCATTTTGTAAATACAATTCTACTCTTAGGGTGTCAATGATCCTATGGTGTTATTTTCTATAAATAGAATAAATGAGAGCTTCAATGGTCTTTTGGGGATTACTTTATTTGTTTTCTTGCATCATGCAAATTTTCTAATAATCCATAAGTTTATATTCCTTAGTGGCTCTAGGTTCCTTTGGAATGGATGTGGCTACATATACTTCTATAATAAATGTGTTTGGAGTTTATTTAAGTGTAGGCATTATAGGTGATGGTATATAGGTGATGGTATATTAATAGTTGCAAGTCCTTCTTCTAATGCTACCTCATTCATCCTATCTTTTGATTTGGTGCTTGTGTTATTGCATTCAACCCACTACCTTTTACTTCCATATCTTTAATTCTCGCCCTCTGCGACTTAATTTCATTATGTGCAAGCATAATATTTTCATAGTTGTTAAGGTTACTACTAAGGGATACAAGGAAGTTATTATCCTAATAAGGGATTTTTTGTTTAACTTCTTCTTTATTCACCTCAATTTCAGTGTTATTAGTTGTTGCATGCTTTGTAGGCTCTATGTTCTTTCTATAAGTTTCTTCTTCACTAGTATCTACCTCAAATTATTATTCTTGCTACTCTAATTCCTCTTTACTACCACCATATTCTTCCTATTCAATTTTTTTTTCTTTTGATTAAATATCAACCATAATGGTTTTGAAGATGATTGTTCAGTCCTTATTTTTTTTCCCTCAACCTATGGGATTGTCTTAGGTTTACTAGAAGAGGCCTCTAAAATCCATTTTTTTAATCAAGGAAAGAGAAAGATATAAGTTTGGCCATCTCATGTACTCTAGGCTTAACCATTCTTATTAATAAATATAAGAAATAATTTGGAACATTTACAATGATTCTATGTCTAATATGACTTAGTGTAGACATCCAATTTTGGCACAAGCCTTATCTTACAATGTCTTTTATCCACTTTGATTAGACGAGTCCTTAGCTAAGAATTAAGTACTTAGTGGTACATATCTTGTGTGATTTCAAAATATTTTAAATATTGATTACATATGACTTTTTGGTCCCATTTTTTCATCCATGTTAATTGAGTCACATTTTAAAAACAATTATATCTAATCCCTTTTACCATTTTGAGGTTGTGTTAATCCTAGGATAGGGTCAACTAGTAAGGTCAATTTCAACTGTTGATCTTGACTGTTGATTTTGAGGTTGTGTTGTCTTTTGAATTCCCTTTTGGACACATTTCCATTTATAGTCATTGTTTTCAGGCCTTTTGATTTTATTTAGGTTAGTTTTAAGTACCATAAGGTCTTTAATTAAAATCCTTAAAGGTTCCTATATATACACATTTGATAGGATATGTTTCGGATAAGAATTATTACATTATAAGAGCTATACAAAAGTTACATATCGATTGCACTAAATCACTAGAGATAAATCTGAAGTATTATTATATTTTGCATGTTTGTGCTAAGGATAAACTAGGAGAAATAACATTTAGATCTACATTCATCGTTTCACACACATATGTAAGTGGGATAACTATAATTGAATTTTATCCCTCTTCAAAGCATTGGAAATGTAGTATAGTGATTGGCATTTCAATAGGGATTGACCAAGGTCAGTCTAACTCAATCCCTTTCACCTGATCCCATATTTGATGTCTCAAGTTTTTGTTTAAGAAACTAGGGTTTGATATTTTAGGTGCATGTGCATGCATTAAAAATTTTGAGAAGGAAAAAAAGGATATCGTTAATGTAGGAAAAACATCACAAAAAAAAATTGAACCTTATTATCATAGGGTCAAGATTAACCCTTAAAAGTTAGGATCGATAGTTGATATGTCTACTACCAGTCAGTTTTGACCAAAATATAAACAACAATTAGTTTTAAAGATGAACAAAATAAAACCCTTTTTTCATCACTATAATAGAGAACATGCCTATACATACCAAGAATTTCAATAAATAAGCTAAGTCATTCTTTATCTTTTGTACTTGTTTGTTATGACTTGTTGAATTTGCATGTTGAATCATAGTCATTGAATTGTATTTTGTGTATATTCTACCAATTTATAGTTATCCATATTCTATTAGTTTCTTTCTAATTAAATGGTTATTATCTCATTAATATAATTTTAGGTAAAATGCTTAGAAGATTTAAATTTAGAGCATATACTAGATATTGCCTACCTTCACATGTAAAGTACTTGATGACAAATGTGGATACCACTTGCCATGGAGAAGGTAGTGACATTTTTTTGGTGATTTTCAAGTCATATTCAAGCACTTCCCATAGTCTTTAAAACTTTTCCCTAGCCATTGTTTCTATAGGTATCTCTATCCATCTCTCTCTAATTGCAAGTAGGTTGGTGACTTCAGATATCAACTCCTCAATAAGAACTATCTCTAGGCCCTTGACACTAGCTTTGTCATCCTAGAAATTTAAGGTAAAGGCTTTGGATATTTCCAAGTCATACCCTATGAATCATTCTATCAAGTTCATCCATCCTACTTTCTAAAATATGACCAACACCTATGGATTTCATCTCAGGACTATATGATTATAGGGTTCATTATTCTTACGTCTCTACCCATGTTTTACCTATATGTTTTATTTGGTGGCTAGTCTTTTGGGTCCCTAAAACTTCTCTTTATTTTCTATTGGGTCTAAACATGAAAAATTATAAAAATGAATGGGATACTAGTTAAGAGGAAAGATATTAGTGTAATCGTTAATAAATTTTAAGTTTGGGGGCATGAATTTGTCATTGTTATCAATTTGTCTCCTTATCCCACATGTTTTATTGTTGCATGTGAACCTTCTTCATTTTTTGATAAGGGTAAAAGTTGGTTTTTTGGTAGGGGTCCATACCCTATTATAAGAGGGTCAAAACCCAAACAAGCATAGAAAACTAGTCTAAGACAGCTTAAATAGGAAAACTAATAGAGCTACTACAAAATAAACCAAAAAGTAGTGAAATTAGCTCAAAAAATAGAACACCTTAGTAGTCGTGAAGCCTGTTGAGGGTATCCTTTATCTCTTTAATGTTTTTGTGAGCCTAATTTTATTTATATGTATTAATTGTCATTAATTATCCCCCCCCCAAAAAAAAACATTAGCTAGCCACTTTTCCTCAAGTGGAATAATTTTGGCTTTTGGGATGAATGTAGTTGCCCACAACCAATCTAGGGTAATTCAAGGAAGCACAAAAAGTGATGCAAAATGATTTTCAGTTAACATTATGATAGGGATAGGATAAAAACTATATGATGGTAGGATATGACATGGTGAGTCCAAAAAATAATGGAAGTTTTTATGAAATAGAGGTATAATGAGGTATTGACGTGTCACATGGGTGACTCATAAATGTACATATCACACTAAAAAATAATAGAGATAACATAATAATAACGAGAGTAAATAATTGTCTTAAATGACTGATATAGTTGTCTGATTTTGATGCAATAGTCTATAAATTGTTATCGATGTTGTAAGCATGTGGAATTGGCACCTTGGAGTTTTTGAAAAATAGCCATCAACTTATGCAATTGATATGTAATAATATATAGTACTTGAAATCCTAAAAATAAGTTGTGGTGAAATTGTCTTCAATATGAACAGGATATTCTCTTTAGTTTCACTAAAACTTCTAAGAAAGGAAATATTCATGGGAATATTTAGTCTTGAAGTGAATTTACATGTTGTGAAACTACCAATTATTGATATCCTTGAGCAAGTATGGAATGGTTTAATGTCCATCAAGATGAACAAGAACAAACCATGAATTCATATGACAAGGAAGTAAGGAATTAGCAGTAAGGCCTACATGTTACTTTTGAAAATAATGGATTTGTAAAAAGGGATGAAAGTAGTAGTGGTTATAGGTCCATACTTGAAAATTGTAATTATTTTGATGTGCCAATGCAAAACCATTTCATAAAATAACAATAGAAATTATAGGGCTCATGATCAATGGAGGAAATATGGCACAATATAGGCCATGATTTGAGACATTGATGATGATCAATAATGGTTTTAATCAGCTAGAAATGCCTCTATCGTGATAAATGTATTGTTTTATATATTTTAGGTTAAGGTGAAATTAATTGTAGAACTTTTAGGTGGTCATATAACATATTAATATCTATATATGACATTTATATTACTTATTACTTGAATTTTAATTGATATTATTTTATTTATATTTTCTTCTAGGTGTCAAGCATGCTGATTTTCCACCTAGAATGATCTTTTCCTTTTTTTAAATTCCTAATTAGTTATCAAGATGGTTTTATACTTAAGATGATATTTATTTAATGTTTTGTCATCCAATGTCCTATTTTTATAACCAAATACTACCAACAATGCTCGATGACATTTGTTGTTTATTTTTTTAATTTATGATGATGATATCATAAGAGTTCTAATAGATGTTTTATCATAGCCTCAAGGATATCCAATTCAACTCTCGATTGAAGGGTACAAATTAACTCTTCTTTTTTTTTGAAGTTTCTTATATAACTTCAAGCGATGACCATTGACTGTCAACTTAAATCTTACTAAATCAATAGTGCACAACTTAACTGCCCCATTATCAAATATTTGTTCAACTTCATCTAGATTGAGCCACCTTATCTTCCACTTATCTTTATCATCTTTATATTTGAATCAAAAATGATTGCCCAATATATATCTTGAAATTTGTGTGTCTTGATGAACTTGTCATGCCATAACACTCTTTATTTTTTGATAACCTATGTATGATGAAGAGCTTCTTGATGAAGCTAACCCAATGCATTAAAGTTGCACAACTTGACTACTCCATTGTCAAATATTTGTTCAACTTCATATGGATTGAGCCACCTTATCTTCTACTTATCTTTATCATCTTTATATTTTTAATCAAAAATTAATGCCCAATCTTTATCTTGAAACTTGTGTGTCTTGATGAACTTGTCATGCCATAACACTCTTTATTTTTTGACAACCTATGTATGATGAAGAGATTCTTGACGAAGCTAACCCAATGCATTAAAGTGAATGACGTGTTGTTTTTCACTTCAAATAAATCCATGTTAAATTCAACTACATTATTTATATTTTTTATCTCAAATTCTATAAGGAGAACAACTTGTTTGTTGTAGACCAATTCATTGGATCTGAACTCTATAGTCATATTGCATGTGGTTATGTATGCCCAAAAAACCTCTGGAAGGTAAATTTCCCAATTCCTATGGTGTAAGGTTATTTTCTTGGTCAATATATTCTCTAATTATCTATTTATAACCTCCACTTGGCCATTAGACTATGGATGGTATGGAGTTGACTTCTTATGACATCAGAGTTTTGATATTTTCAAAAACCATGAGAATGTAAACAAGGATTTTTGGGTTAAAATTGTGTAAAAAATATTTCATCGATGCATTTCAAATCACTACCCATGATTCATCAGAAAGAAAATCTTTTTATGATTATAAATCATAGGTAGTGATTTGAAATGCATTGATGAAATATTTGGTACACAAGTTTAACCCAAAAATCATTTTTTGCATTTTTATGACATATTTCATACTCACGATCAAGTGTTTTTATTAGATTTGATGTAGATTATAGTCCTTGATAAATTAAAATTTATCCCAAAAATCTATATTGTGTGAAAAAATCCTCATATAAAAATTCAACAATATTTTCATCCCTTGCATATGTGAGTGCCTTCACCTCAACCCATTTGGTAAAATAGTTTGTGTAAACCAATATGTATTATTTTTTACTAGAAAGAGGGTTGATAGGCCCAATAAAGTATATCCCCAGTTTTTCAATGGGTTATAAATCAATTGGGGGTTGTAGAGGCATTTAATTTGTGTATGTGGCTTTCTCGCTATGTTGAGATCTATCACATCATTTGATGTATTCCCTTGTATCTCTATGTAAAATATATTAGTAGTATATTATTGCAAGGATAGTAGTGGTATACCTTTGTGATAAAAAAATTCATTCTAAGAGGCTCATCATGACAATCATGAAGGATATCATATACTTACTCTTCTCTCACACACTGACACATGATTAAGTCGGGCCATGTGTAAAAGAGATAACCCGGTATCCAAGAAAAGTGATTGATACGATTGACCAAGTTGCATATTTCCTTTGGTAAAAAGTGTTCAAAAGTTTACCTATATCAAAACAATTGGAAATATCTACAAACCAAGGTGTTGTTATTTAAACAACTAGTAATGTTCATCTTAAAAAATAAGATCAACTTGTGGAGTTTTCTCATAAGATGTTAGGTAGGAGAGGAAATATGCAACCGTATTATTTTTTCCAAATTTATCTATGATGGTAATGTCAAAATATTTGATTATTAATAACCATCTAGTAATTTCAACATTTAATATTGGTTTATTCATCTAATATTTATCTGTTGAATGATTTGTATGAATGAAAACATGATAACTAGTGATATAATGATGAATTTTTTTGATAGTATGTATTATAGCAAGAAAATATTTTTCTATTGTCGTTTATTTGAGCTCTAGGCCAGAGATATTCTTACTAATAAATTAGATAACATATTTCAAATAGCCATATTTTTGTCCAAGGACAACCCCACATGTTGTATTAGATGTATTTATATGAATATGGAAAGGTAGCTTCCAATCCGGTTCTCTTAGCAGAGGTGTTGATATTAGAATATTTTTGAGAGCCTAAAAATATTCTTAACATTCATTACTCTAGTTAAAATTAGAATATTTATTTAATAAAACAAATAAAGGAGTTATAATTTTATTAAAATATTTAATAAAATGTTTATAATAGCTAGCATGCCCAATAAAACCCCTAATATATTTTCATTTTTGTGGTATGGAAAAGTTTTTAATAATTTATATCTTGTATGGATCCACTTCTAATCTTATAGGAGATATATGATGTCCTGGTATAATGCCCTCTATCATTAGCATACAACATTTCTCATGGCCCAACAAGAGGCTATTATCTTGGAAATGTTGAAGAAATTTTTGCATATTGTTGATGTTTTCTTTATATGAATATAAATAGACTGTAAATTAATCCATATAAATTTATACATATTCACAAGCAAGATCATAAAAGATGCTCAGAACATCCATCTCAAAGGTATTTATATCATTACATACTTCGAAGGGGAGGACATGATATGCATATGTTCCCCTAGAACAAGTGAAGGTGGTTTTGTCTTGGTCTTTTGGTGTAGTTTTGATATAGTTTTACCCATTAAAGCCATCAATGATGAAATATTACTTCTTTCTATAGAGGGTATCTATAACTTGGTCAATGAAGGGTAGAGGAAAGTGATATTTTCTAGTGGTATTGTTAAGCTCACTAGAATATACACATATACACCATTTTCCACCTTTATTAGGTATAATAACAAGTGGAAAAAACCATTGCCTATCAGAGATAGGGTATATGTCTTTAATATACATGTGGTGGGTGCCTAAATTTGAGTTTATACCTTTCATATCATGATAGTCCCATGCAAAGGCATTTTGTGCCTTTGAATCATGGAAACTAGTTTCTCTTATTGTTGAGGTGTTAGTTGATTACTTATATTGAGTGTTTGCCCTTTTGAGATCCAAACTACATTAGAGATTGAGGCCATGGTTTCAATAACATCCAGATAATTAGGTGGGTTGAACTTGTGTGGTAAGATTTAGTGAAACATAAAACTATCACTAGTGGGAATATTTTGATTCATAATGAAATATATGTTTAGAAGGCAATCAATGTATGAAGTAACATTATCTATAATTTGGTCTTGGTCATACACATTTTTTTAAAAGTTCAAAATTATTGTGTCCTCATATGGTTCTTTTAATGATGCAATTTTCTAAAAAGTTTGAATTTTTTTTGTCCTCATCTGGTTCCGTTAATGATGAGATTTACTTAGTGGTAAGGATATGTTAGACAGGTGTGTGATCAGTCTCTTCTATTTCTAACCAAATTGGTTATTTTATTTCTAGTAATGGTTGGGAAGGAGCGTATAGTTCCATATTTTGGTACTGATCCCATTAGAGATAACCTTTTTCTCAAACCTAGAACTAATATAAGCATATGTTGTGTATAGCCAAGGTTTTCGTAGGATGAGGGGATGTCCTCTTAAAGTGGTTTTTAGTTTTAGGAACATAAACTCAATTGGGTATTCCTAATAATCAATATATGTGACAAGGTCTTGAATCACCTCTTTATGAATAACAATATATATTTTTGCCATTTTAATAGTAGTTTAGGGTTGAAACCTTATAGCTTAATTTGTTCTATGGTTTATTTAGTCATAACATTGATAGAAACTCCTAGGTCGATTAAAATGTTTTATACAAGGATCCCTGAGACATGCACATCTACTACTAGACTTATTGGGTCAAATTTTAGGAGGAAATGTTTTGCAACATAAGATAAGAAAATTATCCAACAATGTGGATAGTTTGGGGATCTTGATTTTGAACTTAGTTTTTATAAACAAAGCTCTCAAATAGCCTTATCATAAATTGGCATGTCCTTAATAGATTGGAAAAATACATACAAACATAAACATTTTAAAGTTCCCCTACAAAATTAAATTTCATATTAGGTTCCTTCCTTAATTGAGTAAGGCATTTAGGAAAAGGAGGACTAGTTGGTACAAATGGATTTTTTAATGGGTTTGGATCAGTGTCAGATTATTCTTATATGATGAAGGTGGATTAGTCATGTGTTTCAAAGCCTACTCAATTTTTTTTGTTATTATAAGAGTGGTTGAGTTATGGATAATATTCTCTGAGCAAAGTTGAACATCATCTAATTCGATTGTATATGTGGTATATGCCACCATTTTATTATTACATACCAATTGAGCTAGTTTATTATTTTATTTGGGTGAAATTTGGGTAGGAGTTGTGGTGGGCAAGGAAATTGTCAATGTTGGGTATTTGGAATTAAAGCTAGTTATTTTGGTTAATACAAGAGGCTAGTATTTTGATTATGCCAAGGTGGATTCCCCCTCCATTTTTGTTGCCATGGGTTTAAGGATTGTTACCACTACATGTTTTGTTATTGTAGCTACCACATTTTATTGGGAACTGTTACCAATTAGCTTGAGATTAGAATTTTTGTTGTGGTCAATTTTGATTTTGGAACTATTTCCAATTGGTTTAAAATTGTAGGTCTATTATAACCAATATTGATTTTGGAACTACTACCATTAGTTTGAGATTATCAGTTTTATTGTGACCAATTTTGATTTTGGAGCTATTGCCAATTAGTTTGAGATTGTGGGTTTTTTATGACTAATTTTGATTTTTGGGTTACATTAGATTTTAAGGTTTTGATCCATATGAACTATTAGGAGTATATGAAAAGTGATATTTAATAAATGAATAATCTGGTCACATACCTAGATTTTGTGATGTATGTGTCCATGGTTTGTGTTATGTTACGTACAAGATTTCATCTCCTTCATCTCCAATTGCATGAAGTCTCATTCTTTTAGGACTCTCCTCCATTATATTTTCTACCTCTACCCAAGCAATTTGACACCAACAATCCTCTTTATTCCTATGATAATTATGACAATAACCTATTAGACCTGTTGACCATTTTTTGCATGACCATCTTGTGTTTTCCCTTTGGCTCTTTTCATTTCTCCCTTGCTCATTTTCTGTGTTTGGTCACTTGCTTAGTTATTTATCTTTTCCCTTCGACTTCTCCTAGTTTGGACTCTTCTCCCTTATTATTTTTTCTTTCCCTTTTCCCTATTTGCCTTAACCTGTATTGCTTTGTTTTGCCGTGAAGTGACCTTTGGAAAAGTTCTGAAGGGCCACTTCCCTTCTAAGTGCCCTTTGAAACTTTTTCGAAGGGCCTTTCTTGCCTTGCTTCCCCCCCAAGTGTCCCTTCATATTTTTTTGAAGGGAAATTTTTTGTCCAAGTAGTCCTTCAAAAAAGTTTTGAATGGCACTTTTTCACTCAAGTGTCCCTTCAAACTTTTTTGAAGGGCACTTTTTTGTCCAAGTGACCCTTCGAAAAAGTTTCGAAGGGCACTTTTTTTCCCAAGTGTCCCTTCAGACTTTTTCAAAGGGAACTTGTTTTTCCAAGTGAACTTTAAAAAAAGTTTTAAAGGGCACTTTTTCTCCCAAGTGTCCCTTTGAATTTCTTTGAAGGGCACTTTTGCCCATTTTCTCTAAGGTTACACTTCAATATTTTTCCTGAAGGGCCCTTTATCTTTGGAAATGCCCTTCAAAAAAGTTCCAAAGGACCATTTCCTTTGGAAATGCCCTTCAAAAAATTTATAAAGGACCTTGTGCCTTTATCTAGGTGTCCTTCAGAACTTTTCCAAAGGACACTTTCTCAAGTGTCCTTGGGGAAAAGTTCTTGAAGGAAACTAGCTGTTGCCTAGAAGCCAAAATTCTTGAAGGAATTCCTTCAGACAAATTGTTTGAAAGAATTACTTTAGGAAAATTACCCAAAACAATAATCTTGACCAAAATAGATTCCCATTATGTACTGTAGAACATCAATTTTGATACAACCAACTAGCCATTAGGGTTTGAATTGGTGACATACCGCAAGATGTCAAAATTAATGTAAGGAACTAGCCATTGGGTTCAAAGACATGATGTGCCATAAGATGTCAAATTCAAGGTGGCCAACTAGCCATTGGGGTGTAACTTGGTGATGTGCCATAGGATGTCAAATTTCATGCCCAAAGTCTTCAAACAAGAAGTGAAGTCACTAGGGAAACCCAAATGACTCTGTAGTGCAAATTGGGTTTCCCAACATGCTCAACTTGTGACCTTTATAAGTAAAAGCAATCAAAGAACCTGAAGGAGCAAGTAAGGAGTAAATCCATTCAAAAAACCTGAAAGGTTCTTAAGCAAAGCAAAATTAGGTTTTCAAAAGAGCTTAGCTTATGAATTTTATAAGTAGAAGCAATAAAAAAAAACTTGAAAGAGCAAGGATAGTGCAAATCAGGGTTTCTAACATGCTTGACTTATAGGTTTTATAAGTAAAGCCATTAAGAAACCTCGAAGGGGTCTATAGTGTAAAATGTAAAATCTTTTAGGGAATCTAAGGTTTACAGTAGCAATTTGAACCATTTATTATGGAGGGTCATCTCACCATTGGTTTTGTAGTGATCTTGGTCATTTCAAGAGGGAAAATCAAAGAGAAGGACAAACTCCAACTGAATGAGAGAGTAGCCAGAATCAGTTTTACCAGGATGGTGATCACAAACCATTTTGGAGGCTTCTATTTTGGTACCCAAGAACTCTCTCTTCTCTCCCTCTTTTGTTATATATATGACCCTCGTGCTTTCATTTTATCATCCACAGATAATACGATGAAGCCCTGCTGGAATGTTTTGTCATTTTCTTGCCTTTGAGCAAAGAATCATAATTCTATTTTCTTTCTAAGTTTTGGGCATTTTCCTGGGCATGCAAGAGACACAGAGTGACAACAAGTGATGTTTTATCCTTCTATTCTCTGTCCTTCATGATTTTAAGCAAAGAGTTGACTCAATAGGTAATGTAGAGTGCACTCTAGCTGTATGAGATTTTTCACATGTTTAACCCTTTTTTGGACTATACAAGTTGTCTTTCTATTTATTTACCTTGTGTGATCTCATCCATTTTATCTCTACATTGAAATACTTATGTTGGAATATTCTAGAGCTTGAGGTATAGACTATATTTTGTTGTATTGTGAATAAGTATAGGGCATACATATGGATGCTAATTCTTGTTGTATCATCATTTTAGACTAGGCTTTTCATTTATGCAAACTTTTGACTCTTTTTACTCATAAAACTGGTTCAATAGTTTTATTGCACAAAAAAATTCTAATACAAGGAGCTATCCCTTACAACCTAGAGGTTCATTTCTACTTATAGGCACACTCACAGGGCTATAAATATCCCAACATTGCCCAAATCTAGAGGAGACCTGAACAACCCTCTTCTAGGGTGCAAGATTTGGAGATAATAGTTTTAGCACACTCGATGGGACCTAAATTATTGCTAAGTCAAGGTGAATGTTGGTCTTGACAAGCCTAAAGTACTAGAAATACCCCTAACCCAATATTTGGTGACTCCAAAAGGGTGTGAATCCCTGGTTCTAAACCAAGTTATATACATTATCCTACATGGTCATCATAAGGTCCTTAAGGTTTTATGACCAAGCCACTTTAGCTGGAGCTCTCTTTGAAGAACAACACCTTGAACCACTCCTAGTCCTATTAAATCCTTGACAAGGAGGCTTTGGGGAAGAAGAGGAAGAGGTTGAAGAATTTCAAGGAGAGGAAGAAATAGAGGATCAAAGGGGAAAAAGAGAAATGAGGGAAAGGGGAGAGATAGATAGACGTCAACCCTTCCTTGCTTTTAATACCTAAAACCCAATAGAGCTTTCTGCATATGACCCCATCCCTCCAAATGCTACCAAAAATCTTCCTAGTTTCAATGGGGAGGATTCTATTACCCCATATGAACATATTAGAGACATCTCTAATTTATACAATTTCCATAATGTTACTAGGGCCAACATAGCCATTAGGCTGCTTGCTATGTCTTTAAAAGGTAAAGCACTTGACTGGTATGTAACATTGGAGGGGGGCTACATTACAAGTTGGGATGACTTTAGAGACCTATTGGTGATAAGATTCAAAAATAAGAGTGATCATGCTTCCCTAATACATCAGCTGAATGTAATAAGAAGAGGTCCAAATAAATCCATAGGAGATTTCAATAAGAGATTTCAAAGAACATGGTATAGGCTGCCACCAATCATGAGACCTCATCCTAGCTTTATGTTCCCAACATAACTTAAAGTGATTGGTACTGATGTTGTTGTTATGTTATAGTCAACGAGGGGATTCACTCTTCCAAGTGCATATGAGCTAGCAATTGAGGTTGAGAATAGCTTGATTCAGGATAGAAGATTCCCTCCAAGAGTTTCCATACCTTTGTTGTCCCATTATTCAATTGAAGTTCCAACCATGTCACAAGTTCCCAATGTCAATGTGAAGCCAAGTGATTTTTCCAAGAAGGTGGATAACGTTGTGGACAAAGATGAAAAAATCAGAGCATTGAGAGCTCAGCTCAAGCAAGCTCAATATCAGGCAAGTGCTCCACTTAATACACAATATTATCCTTAACAAGGATATAGAGCTCCATCGCAATACAATTATCAAGGGAGAGGACAAAATAAACAAGGTTACAACAGGCAGTCCAATGCATATAATCCAAATTCTACTCCTCCCATAAAGGTTGTTGTTCCAGTTCATGCAAATCTAGTGCAATTAGAAGATCATGTGGACCAATGGGGGTAGCCTCAAGGTCAATTTACACATGATGATGGAGGAACCAGGTACACTTTGAATATACAAGAGGAAGCTACTCCTTACATGATAATAAAATAAGCATGTCCCAGCCAAAGGGATAGTCATGGAGATAGTAGCAACCCAAGAGTGGGAATGATGAATTTTTAAGTAAAAGATGATTTTGTGTTGGCTCAAGGCATGTCAATTGTAACCAATACAAGGGCCAAGAAGAGATCATTGGGAGAAGGCTAACAACCACAAATAGTTCCAAGTGATGCCTCTTTAAGGCCGCAAAGTGCCAATCAAAGTACTACACCTTCTACAAGCCATGTTCCTTAATAAAATCAAAATGTAAATGTGGCTGCCAAGATTGAAATATAGAAAGCTACATATCCTTTATTACCATAAAAAATGTAATAAAAGGTAAATACTCCATCTCTAAATATTTTGGACTCAATAAAGAGCACTAAGACAAGTATATCCCTTTGGGAGGTTCTACATATACTTGGTTAAAAGGAGCTTTTGCAAGAGCAGTTAGCAAGCATATATGTGGTGTTAGGACTTGTTCCAAAGTCTTAACGTTAGGTTAGTTTTTTGGTAGAAAATAATTACTATTGTAAATGGGGCATGCATCTTTTATAAAGACACCCCCATAAAATAAATAAACTTAGTTTAATTATTGGGTAGTTTTTATGTTTTATGTTTATTAATTAGATTTACTCTACGGGTTGTTTTCCTGTATTCAGTTGGTTATTGGATTAGTTGTTTTTACCGGTCATTGGTAAAAATTATATAAATCCATATTTGCTTTGTGAAAGGGTTAACGGAGTAAAGGCACCCTTATGTAATTGTTATTTTTAAATTAATAAAATACTTGTGCACTCGCACTAAGCGGGGACAAGGTTTCATCTATTTTGATCCTGGAGTTATCAGTGGTAAGAGCATGGTTGGGAGCACGGTGAATTTGAAGGAGGAAGGTGTGATTTCTTTTGGCATGAAAATAAGGTATGCCATATAGTTTGGTTTAAATATTTTAAAAAATTATTAAATCATTTTAATTTTTCAAAAATTATTTATATTTAAACCTGTATTTTTCATATACCACTGTCTGTTTTTTTTGGATCATTCATACTCCATTTTTCCTCTGTTAAGCCTCCTCATTTGGCATAAAAATGAATTTTAGCATTTAAATGTTATTAATTCATTATTTTTGAGCCAAAACTAGATTTGTACGGCCTTTTATATGAGAAAAATACTTGTGTAATGTTTATTCATGGCTGCCTTTGGTATTTTCATCCATTCTCAGGGTTCTTATTGTCTAAATCCTCTCCAAATAGCATTTAAAACCCTGTGTTTGCATTCATACTGAAAATCTGGAATTTTTTTGCATTTGTACGGCCTGTTGTACGGCCTTCCAACATCCAAGTTTATTTGGAATTCATTTCCCTGCATTAAACACCAAAAAATTTGCAAAAACACTGAAAAATCAGTTTTTATGTACGGCCTAGGT
Source organism: Torreya grandis (assembly GCA_037957365.1). Classification (NCBI taxonomy): domain Eukaryota; kingdom Viridiplantae; phylum Streptophyta; class Pinopsida; order Cupressales; family Taxaceae; genus Torreya; species Torreya grandis. Next base: position 2,214,856 of record JARHVA010000324.1, read on the forward strand.
GAGAGAAAGCAGGTGAAGAAAATGTTACCAGCAGCAGCCATGGCGTCCCAGGCAAACATGGCGCTGGAATAAAAATCAGAAATTTATTTTGAAGTTTTCTAAAGTTTTATTTTCGTAATATTTGCTGCTGGGTCCCACGGGAGGAAGATTGAAGGAAACGCTGAAAAGAAAGGGAAAAAGAATTTATTTATTTACATTCTCATGTAATTTTTTTTTATTTTCCCTCATACATAGAAATCTGGTATAAATTTAAATTTCTGAGTATAACATTTTGTAAATGCTCTTAGAGCAATTGGTTAAACTTATTTTGCTAAAAGCTTGCAAGGGAGGAGGTCAAGGGTTCAAATCCCTTTTTGGAGAAAGTTTCTTTTTGCCTTGGAATATACTTTTTTGAAAAAGGAATATTCTCTTTTAATTCAGATTATTGTAAAACACATACTTATTGTATTGTGTTATTTATTTTTTCGAAAAAGGGGCAGAATTCAATCTTTTTTCTTTCGCATTGTTGTGGTGAGATAAGGGTGTAATTGGTGAAATAAGGTTGTAATTTGGCGAAATAAGGGTGTAATCATTGATTTTTGGTGTGGTTAAGTGCAAAACCCATCAAAAATACTTATTTTCTATTTTACGCTCTACGCGGAGGTTAAGTGCAAAACCCCGTAGAAGCAGTGTCTTGTGCAGTGAGTGTGATATTTGTTTCATTTCTTTCGCATTTTGTCGCACATTTTTCTACTGCACTTTCTTTCATTTCAAAAATGCCAAAAATTCAGAATTTGCTTTCAGATGGTGATAGATTAACAATTTCCAATTATTCAGATTGGAAACGATTGATGGAGGCTTCACTAGTGTTTAATGAGTTATGGGATATTGTTAAGAATGAAAATCCCACATTGCCAACAGAACAGGCTAAGTTAGATATTTTCAATTTGCGTGATTCTAAGGCCTTAGCTCTTATTAAATGTTGTACTCGTGATACGTATGTTCATATTGAAAATTCTCTTCATAGTTACACTGCATGGAAAACATTGTCAGATTTGTATGATAAGAAACCTAAGCATAAGAAGATAGATATTCATATGCAGTTGTTTACTTTGTCATTAGATGAGGATGGGGATATGGGAGAATATATGTCTAAGTTGAAAAATATCACTACTGAGTATACTAAGGTTGGTTTTGGAAAACTAGATGATGACCTCATAGTTACTGCTGCTTTGAAAGGACTACCAGGGTCTTATAGGAATTTTGTTGAAATGTTGCATGTCTCTGACAAGATCACAGGCATCACCTTTGATAAGTTGGCTGAGTTGCTCATCCAACATGACCTCTCTCTACCCAAGAAATCCAAGAAAACTGAAGAAGCCCATGTTTTAGAGTCAAAGCCTAGTTCATCTTCATCTGGGCATCAAAACAATAGAGGAAACAGTTATAGAGGGGGTCGAGGTTACGGAGGAGGCAGATATCAAAACAGAGGTAGGGGTCATTCACATAATCAACAATCTAATCAATCACATTCACATGAAACAAGTGATCGAGGACATGGTCACAATTCATATAGGGGCAGAGGTCGAGGTAGATCAGACATTCAGTGTCATAGATGTGGAAAATATGGTCACATTGCCTCACAATGTAGAATTCCTTTTGATAAAATTCAGAGGCCACAAAAAGCGACTAAGACTAACTCTGCTCAGTATGTCGATCATGACTATGATGAATCTAGTAATGTTGCCCATGAATTTGCATTTACTTCTTTGGGGCACATTGATTATGTTGAATATGAGGCTAGAGATGAGCTCACAGATGTATGGGTTTTAGACACAGGAGCAACCAAACACATGACATTTATGAGAGATTTCTTTTGGTCTTATAAGGAAGCTTCTCTCTCTCCAGTTGCCTTAGCAGATAAGTCTATGCATACACCACTAGGACTTGGTACTATTCGAATTCTTCTTCCTAATGGGTCTTTAAAATACTTGGAGGATGTTTGGTATGTTCCCACATTGAAGAAACACTTACTTTCTTTGGTAACTATTCGAAAGAAAGGTTATCAAATTGTGCTTGAAAATGGGCTCATTTACATCAATTCAGTGAAGGATAATTATAAAACCATGTATACAGGATATGAAGATGGTAACTTGGTTAGATTGCATTGTAAGGTGCTTCCTCCAAATATAGAACTTACAGCAGTTGTTGATACAGGTACAGGTACTATGTCTACACAGCGGTTATGGCATCTCCGCTATGGAAATTTGAATATCCACTCTTTAGTGGATTTGCAGAGATATGGTATGGTGAATGGGTTGCCCACTTTTCGTAAAGATAGTATTCTTTGTGAGTCATGTGTTTTGGGAAAACAAAGTCGGGAAAAATTTCCTAAACAGTCATCTTGGAGAGCTAATAGATGTTTACAGTTAGTTCATAGTGATGTATGTGACATGAAAAAGACATCCATTGGTGGGTGTAGATACTTTGTCTTGTTTATTGATGACTTTTCTAGGATGACTTGGGTATTCTTTATGAAAAACAAATCTGAAGTTTTCGCTAAGTTTGTTGATTGGTTACACTTAGTCGAAAAAGAAACAGGTTCACATTTGGACACTCTTCGTTCAGATAATGGAGGTGAGTATACCTCTAATGAATTTTTAGACTATTGTCGAGAACATGGAATTCATCGACAATATAGTAATGCTTATACTCCACAACAAAATGGAGTATCTAAATGAATGAATAGAACTTTAGAGGGCACAGCACGTGCCATGTTGCACTATAAACAGCTTGATGATAAATTTTGGGCCGAAGCCATTGGTACTGTAGTGTATTTGAGAAACAGGTCCCCCACAGTTGCACTTTTGGGACAAACTCCATATGAGGCATGGTATGGGTTCAAACCCAAAGTTAAACACTTGAAAGTGTTTGGATGTCTTTGTTTTGCTTTGGTTCCTCCTAAACATAGAACTAAGTTGGAACCACGAAGTCGAAAATGCATCTTTCTTGGTTATTCTGAAGATAAAAAGGGGTTTCGTTTGCTTACACAGGATTCAGGCAAATTCATAGTGAGTCGAGATGTAATATTTGATGAATTTGGGACTATGAACACTGCAGAGATTGATTCTCAACTTGATAGATTAGAGAGGAAAAATGCAAAAAGTGATAAAGGTTTGAATAACGGGGATAACTCTTCGAAGTTATGGTATGAGACTCAAATTCCTTCACTTTCCTCTCCTTCATCTACAAGTTCACAGGTTGATGACTTAGAAATTGTTTAAAATTCTCTAAGTCCCCCATCGAATAATGCACCAAATGAGAATTCTAGAGTTCCTAATTTGAATAATTTGTCTAAGTATCCAAAATGGGCTCAAAGTACTTTTTCTGACTTGACAACAGATGAAGTTGGTTTAACAGGGCCCAGGAATTCTCGAAAATAGGTGAACTATGCTATGGTTGTTACTACTTCTTCCACTTAGCCATCCACTTTTGAGGAGGCATCTACTGAACATGTTTGGCAACAGGCAATGAAATGTGAGTATGATTCCATACTCAACAATAATACATGGGTTTTAGTTGATCCTCCTCCACATGTTAAACCCATCGGATGTAAATGGGTTTATAGGACTAAGTATAAATCAGATGGCTCCATTGATAAACATAAGGCACGACTTGTTGCCAAAGGATATGCGCAACAAGAATGTATTGATTATGAGGAAACATTTGCACCAACTGCCAAATGGCACACTATTCGTATGGTACTTGCCTTAGCAGCACAAAATGGTTGGAAAGTACATCAGTTGGATGTTAAAAGTGCTTTTTTGAATGGTGATTTACAGGAAGAAGTCTATAAGAAACAACCTCAGGGTTTTGAACAGGTGGGTGCTGAACACAAAGTGTGTAAATTGACAAAAGCTTTGTATGGGCTCAAACAGGCACCCAGGGCTTGGTATGAGAAAATGGATTCATACTTGAAATCCATTGGTTTTCATCGCAGTGAATTAGATGAAACTCTCTATTTTCGAGTGCAGGGTAAGAAAATGGTGATATTAGTTCTCTATGTTGATGACTTGTTTATTGCAGCTAATGATGAAAATCATAATAAGTCTGTGAAGAAGGAATTAACAGATGGGTTTGAGATGACAGATCTTGGACTTCTTCACTACTATCTAGGCATAGAGGTAACTCAGAAAGAGCACAGTATTTTCATTTCACAAACTAAGTATATTTCTGAGTTATTAGAGAGGTTTGGCATGAGTGATTGCAAACCTGCCCTCACTCCCATGGAAAGTAACTTGAAATTGTCTAAGGATGATAGCAGTGCCTTTTTTGATGGAACCACATATAGACAATTGGTGGGAGGTTTGATATATTTGATGACTACCAGGCCCGATATTTCATTTTCAGTTGGAATTTTATCTAGGTTTATGCATGAGCCTAGAGAAATTCATTGGCATGCAGCAAAATGAGTACTTCGTTACCTTCAGGGAACGAAAACATATGGCCTTGAATACCGCCGCAACAAGAACTTCAAACTTGTTGGATATTGTGATGCAAATTTTTGCAGATGTGTGGATGACAGAGTGTCAACCACAGGATACACTATGAATATGGGTTCAGCTGCCATTGCTTGGTGTTGTAAGAAGCAGGATACAGTGGCAAATTTATCAGCAGAATCAGAGTATATTGCAGCATGGGATGCTTCTAGAGAAATTCTTTACCTTCGTCGTATTCTTGAAGATCTTCAGGTTTCTCAGTTTGCTCCTACACAGTTATACATTGATAATCAGAGTGCAATCAAGATGTCCAAGAATCCAGTGTTTCATGCCAAAACAAAACATATGGATGTCAAATATCATTATCTGTGAATGCTGGTGGCAAAGAAAACTCTTGATCCAATATATTGCCCAACTGCCGATCAGACAGCTGATATCTTCACAAAACCCCTTGACATAATCAAATTTGAAAAATTCAGAAAAATGCTTGGTATGTGTCCAAAGACCTGACTTTGGATCATAGGGGGGTTTGTTAGGACTTGTTCCAAAGTCTTAACGTTAGGTTAGTTTTTTGGTAGAAAATAATTACTACTGTAAATGGGGCATGCATCTTTTATAAAGACACCCCCATAAAATAAATAAACTTAGTTTAATTATTGGGTAGTTTTTATGTTTTATGTTTATTAATTAGATTTACTCTACGGGTTGTTTTCCCTTATTCAGTTGGTTATTGGATTAGTTGTTTTTACCGGTCATTGGTAAAAACTATATAAATCCATATTTGCTTTGTGAAAGGGTTAACGGAGTAAAGGCACCCTTATGTAATTGTTATTTTGAAATTAATAAAATACTTGTGCACTCGCACTAAGTGGGGACAAGGTTTAATCTATTTTGATCCTGGAGTTATCATGTGGCTCCTCAATATTCAAAGCATCATAGTGTGGCTCTCATAAATTATCCAAATTATCTTTTGGAGCCTTCTACTAAATTTAAAAATCCTCTACCCTTCTACCTCACACTCATTGTGGGAGATAAGTTGGTCCACAATTGTATTGTGGATAGCGGAGCAAGCACTACTGTTATGCCTAAAGTAGTGTATAGTAAAGGCATGTTGTATGGAACTCTAACCAATATGATAGGATTGGTCAAAGGTCTAAACGTGTTTTTACATGGCTACCCAAGCTTCCCTATCATGCAATATATTGTGGTGGTGGACCTTCCAGTGCACTTCGCTATATGCTTGTCTAGAGACTTTACGACCAAGATAGGAGGATACTTTTTTGTTGATTGGTCATTTCTAGCTTTCAAGACAAGGTATGGAACCAAGGTAATCATAAGGACTCAACCCTTAGAAAGGTTCCACATTGAGCCATACTTGGAGATAATGATAAATCAAAATTGTCTAATCAGCAAAGGGGAAGAAACAACCCTGAATAGTGAAACATCTTCTCCTCTTGAAGGTATTTCTAACCTCTATCTTGACAAGTATAACACTAAAATACATGGTCTTGATCCGTACACTTTCATTAAGAAAATTGATTTGGGAGTTTATTTCATGCATCAAGAGAAAGTCTCAATTCCTTCATTCACCAATGAAGATCATGAGCTTGATGGTGTGTGGGAAATGTTCTTTGATAGTTCAAGGAATAAAGTAGGCATAGGATCTAGTGTCATGTTGGTTTCCCCATCAAATAATCATTACTACTCTTCTTATAGGTTTCACTTCAGCTGCACTTACAATGTGGCAGAATATGAAGGCTTAGTTCATGGTCTCCAATGGGCAAAGAAGAGAGGAATCAAGCTTTTGAAAGTCTATGGAGATAGTGAGCTAGTCATTCATCAAGTAAGAATTCAAGATACAACCAAGAACCCCTTGATCAAGGCCTGCAAGCATAGGGTATGGGATCTAATTGAATATTTTGATGCCTTTAACATCTAGCCCATACCAAGAGACTTAAACAAGCATGCTGATAGATTGGATACAATAGGAGCACGTTTTGACTCAAATGTTGATGTTGAATAAGAGAAAAATCAATCCCATATCAAGATCATTATGAAACCTTCCATTTTGGATAATGAAGTCTCATGGCAAGTGTTTGAAAGTGATGAACACATTGCACACTTCTTGGAAAATGAGGCAGGCTTCTCTTCAAGAAATCAAAAGAAGTTGCATGATCATTATGAAGAGAAAATTATATAGCTGAAGATAAATAAAATACCCAAGGGGATGATTACCTTAGAGAGTGTCTTCAATGAGGATGATCAAAAGGAAAAGCAAAGAATGAGCATGTCAACAAAAGAAGAGAACTATGAGAGAGTTCTGATTTTCAAGGATAAACTTTTGAAGATTGACAAGATTTGTTCTTAGCTGGAAAGGCGAGATTTTATTGTATTATACAAAGAGTTTCATGACATCTTTGCCTAGGAATACAAGTACTTGAAAGGCTTTGACCCAAGTCTAGCTCATTACACCATTGAGTTGGATCATGGAGCTAAACCGATAAGACAAAATCAAAGGCCTCTCAACCCCAAGGTAGAAGAACTCATGAAGAAAGAGCTAACCAAATTGATTGAGTCTAGGATTATCTTTCCTATCAAGCACTCAACTTGGGTGCCAATTTTGTGCTGGTTCAAAAAAAGAATGGAAACATTAGACTTTGTGTGGATTTTCATGATCTAAATAAAGTGTCTCTCAAGGATCATTATCCACTCCCTTCTATGGAACAAATTTTGCAAGTTATTTTAGGTTCTCAACATTTCTCACTTCTTGATGATTATTCAGGTTATAATCAAATATTGGTAAATGAAGAGGATCAATTCAAGACAGCCTTCACCACCAAGTGGGGGACCTTTGCCTACAAGAAGTTGCCATTTGGTTTATCCAATACTGGAGCTACATTTTAAAGGGTAATGGACATAACTTTCAAAGGTTTGATCAATAAATTTTTGCTTGTTTACCTTGATGATATAACCATTTTTTCAAAGGATGCTACTAATCATATGGGACATCTAAGGCATGTGTTTAATAAGTGTAGAGATTATGGCATATCCCTCAATCCAAAGAAGTGTGTCTCTGTTGTCTATGAAGGTAAGCTTTTGGGTCATGTTGTTTCAAAAGAAGGCTTATCTGTTGACCCCAAAAGGATTGAATCTATTTTAGGCTTGTCTTTGCCTCAACACAAGAAAGGGCTACAAGGTTTCTTGAGAAAAATAAACTTTGTAAGGAGGTTTATCCCAAACTTTGCAACTGTCGTAAATCCTATCACAGCCATGCTAAAAAAGAACCAAGTTTTTACTTGGACAAAGCAAGGTAAAGGTAGCTTTGAGGTAATCAAGAAAGCAATTGCAACATCTCCCACTCTCCTAAATCTGAATTTTGATAAATATTTCATTCTTTATACTTTTTCTAACCTTGACATGATCTCAGCTATACTTATGCAAAAAAATGATGAAGATGTTGAGCAGTGAATTGCTTTCTTTAGCCAAGGCTTAGAAGACTATAAAGCGAGATATTCTTTTGTTTAAAATCAAGCTTTAACTGTCATTAGAGGATTGAAAAAGTTCAAGCATATGGTTTCCAAAAACAAGATCTATGTCATGGTCTCCCATCCTAACACTAAGGAGTTTCTCCTAAGCAGGGATCTTAATGAGAAGAGAGTTGGATGGATCACAAAAGTGATGGAATATGACATTGATGTCAAGGTAACCAGCTTTTAAGAGGAAGAGGTTTATGTGAGCACTTAGCATCCAAATTTCAAGAACCAAAAGATCAAGCCTTGGTCAATCAAGTTTAAGACCAACCAGTTGATCAAATGCAAAATCAAATTTGGACACAATACATCATTAATTTTATTCAAAATGGTGAGTACCCCAATGGCTTGAACAAATCTCAAAGAAGGTATTTTAGGTTGCAAGCTATTCCTTATTATCTTGTGGATGGCATTCTATTTAAGAAAGATGTGAGAAATGTGTTGTTAAGATGCATTAACAATGATCAATTTGATATGCTACTAGAAAATTTCCATAATGGTGTACATGGTGGTCACTTCTCTCATAGAACAATAGCTGCAAAAATAATGAGAGTTGGTTACTATTGGCCTAATCTTTTTAAGGACTTTTATCATTGGGCTAAGGTTTGTCCTCAATGTGCTTTCTTTATTGAAAAATAAAAGCTTGTTGCTCTTCCATTGAATCCTATCCAAGTGGACTAGTGTTTCATGTAATGGGGCCTTGACTTCATTGGCATGATCAAACCTCCATCAAGTGCTGAACACAAATGGGTATTGACTACTATAGACTACTTCAATAGATGGGTAGAGGCTATTGCTTTGAAGGAAGCAAATTAAAATGCCATCTTGGAGTTCTATGATAGCATTATAATAAGGCTTGGAGATCCTCATGTCATCATCTAAGATAATGCACTTGCTTTCATAAGTGATAAAAAAATTTATTGGGCAGTAAAGAGTGGATTTAATTTGAGTACCTCATCCAACTACTACCCTCAAGGTAATGGATTGGCTGAGTCTACCAACAAGAACCTCTTCAAGATCATTAAGAGGACATTGGAAACCAATCAAAGAGCATGGCATAGCAAGTTGAAGATAGCCTTATGGGCTGACAAAATTACTCTTAAGAAGTCAATTGGTAATTCTCCCTTTGTACTTATGTATGGGAGAGAAGCAATGCTATCCATATCACAAGAGCTCCCTGCTTTGGAACTTGCACAACAGCTAGAATTACTTGAAAACACTCCCATGGAGGTCATATCGATAGAATTAATGTAGTTGTAGGAGGTAAGAGATGATGCACAAAAAGATTTGGAACACCATCAAGTTCTCACAAATAAATCTTTTGACAAAAAGGCAAGGGTAAGAGTGTTCAAATAAGGTGACTTGGTCTTGAAATGGGATGAAGATAGAGCAAAACTAGGAAAACATACAAAGTTTAATAATTTGTGGAGTGGTCCTTACATCATCGGCAAGTGTAAGCATAGAAAATCCTTTCAACTATCCAAAATGGATGGAAAAGAGTTGCCTATTCTAGTGAATGGAATCCATTTGAAGCCTTGCTTTTGACCCTTGTTGGCCATGTCTTGTATATACCTTATTTTGGTGTGTTTCCTTTGTTGTGTTTGTTTTCCCTTAGTGCTTTGGAGCATAGTGTTTCCCTTTTAGGTGTTTTCTTTCCTTTTGTTGGTTGTGTGTGTGTCTCTCTAGCTTATGTGTTCAGCCATGACTTGTTCTTTCAACTCTTGTTTGCCTTGCATGACTCCATGCCCAATAGAAGGATTTAGGTGACTGGTCTTATGACATAGTGGGCATGTCTCCCCTAGAAATCACTAGAATGTTAACAATTTTTTGCATGACCAAATTGTGTTTTCCCTTTGGTTCTTTTTGTTTCTCCCTTGCTCATTTTCTTTGTTTGGTCACTTGTTTAGTTGTTTGTCTTTTCCCTTCAGCCTCTCCTATTTCAGGCTCTTCTCCCTTGTTTTTTGCTCTTTCCCTTTACCCTATTTGCCTTAGCCTTTCTTGCTTTGTTTTTCCCCAAAGTGCCCTTTGGAAAAGTTTCGAAGGGCCACTTCCCTTCTAAGTGCCCTTTGAAACTTTTTCAAAGGGCCTTTCTTGCCTTGCTTGCCCCCCAAGTGTCCTTCCATATTTTTTCAAAGGGCACTTTTTTGTCCAAGTGACCCTTCAGAAAAGTTTCGAAGGGAACTTTTTCTCCCAAGTGTCCCTTCAAACTTTTTTGAAGGGAATTTTTTTGTCCAAGTGACCCTTCAAAACAAAATTGAAGGGCACTTTTTTTCCCAAGTGTCCCTTCAAACTTTTTTGAAGGGCACTTTCTTGTCCAAGTGACCCTTAAAAAAAGTTCTAAAGGGCACTTTTTTGCCCAAGTGTCCCTTCAAACTTTTATAAAGGGCACGTTTTTTTCCAAGTGAGCCTTCAAAAAAGTTTTGGAGGGCACTTTTTTGCCCAAGTGTCACTTTAAACTTTTCTGAAGGGTACTTTTGCTTATTTTCTCCAAGGTTACCCTTTAGGATTTTTCCTGAAGGGCCCTTTGTCTTTGGAAATGCCCTTCGAAAAAGTTCTGAAGGGCCATTTCCTTTGGAAATGCCCTTCATAATTTTTTGAAGGGACCTTGTGCCTTTACCCAGGTGTCCTTTGGAAATTTTTCGAAGGACACTCTCTCAAGTGTCCTTTGGGAAAAGTTCCTGAAGGAAACTAGCCATTGCCTAGAATCCAAAATTCTCAAAGGAATTACTTTAAGAAAATTACTCAAAACAATAAGCCTGACCCAAATGGATTCCCATGACGTTATGTAAAATGTTAATTTTGATATAACCAACTAGCTACTGGGGTTTGAATTGGTGACATGCTATAAGACATAAAATTTAATGTAAAGAACTAGCCATTGGGTTCAAAGACATGACGTACCATAGGATGTTAAATTCAGGGTGGCTAACTAGCCATTAGGGTGAAACTTAGTGACGTGTCGTAGGATGTCAAATTTCATGGCCTAAAGTCTTCAAGCAAGAAGTGAAGTCACTAAGAAAACCCAAATGACTCTGCAATGCAAATTGGGTTTCCCAGCATGCTTGACTTATGACCTTTATAAGTATAAACAATCAAATAACCCGAAGGAGTAAGCAAGGAGTAAAGCCATTTAGAAAACTTGAAAGGGTCTTAAGCAAAGCAAAATTGGGTTTTCAAAAGAGCTTTGCTTATGAATTTTATAAGTAAAAGTAATCAAAAAACATGAAAGAGCAAGGATAGTGTAAATCAGGTTTCCCAACATGCTTGACTTATAGGTTTTATAAGTAAAGCCATTCAGAAAACTCGAAGGGGTCTGCAGTGCAAAATGTGGAAGCTTTTAAGGAATCTAATATTCATAGTAGTGTTTCAAAAAAATTCTTATGGAGGGTCATCTCACCATTGGTTTTGCAGTGATCCTAGTCATTGCAAGAGGGAAAATCAAAGAGAAGGACAAACTACAACTAAATGAGAGAGCAACCAAAATCAATTTCACTAGGATGGTGATTGCAAACCATTTTGGAGGCTTCTATCTTGGCACCCAAGAGCTCTCTCTTCTCTCCCTCTTTTGCTATAAATAGAACCCTTGGGCTCTTGTTTTATCATCCACAGATAGTATGGTGAAGCCTACTATAATGTTTTATCATTTTCTTGCCTTTGAGAAAAGAAGCATAAGCTTATTTTATTTCTAAGTTCTGGGCATTTTCCTGGGCATGCAAGAGACACAGAGTGACAACAAGTGATGTTTTATCCTTTTGTTCTCTATCCTTCATGTTTTTGAGCAAAGAGTTGATCCAACAGATCATGTAGAGTGCACTCTAGCTTTATGAGATTTTGCACATGTGTAACCCTTTTTTGGACTATATAGGTTATGTTTCCAATTATTTACCTTATGTGATCTCATTCATTTTGTCTCTACATTCAAATACTTATGTTGGAATCTTCTAGAGCTTGAGGTATAGACTATAGTCTATTTTATTGTGCATAAGTATAGGGCATACATATGGATACTAATTCTAGTTGTATCACCATTTTAGACTAGGCTTTTCATTTATGCAAACTTCTAACTCTTTTTAATCATACAAACTGGTTCAATAGTTTTACTACACAAAAAAAGGCTAATACAGGGAGCTAGCCCTTTCAACCTAGAGGTTCATTTATAGTTATAGGCACACCCACCGGCCTGGAAATGTCCCAGCATTACCCAAATATGGAGGAGGCCTGAATAACCCTCTTCTAGGGTACAAAATTTAGAGACAACAAGACCTTTTTCACTTCTTCGCATTTTCTTCATGCATGTAATGTATCTAGTTGCCATATGATTGATAATGTATTGATTTGTATCTTATAGTAGATTATTGACTTTCATTCATGAGAACCCATTAATGGATTTGGAGGATGTTGATGGTATTGATATATTGTTGTGGGTCTTCTTCATTGTAAACCTTGGGTAGTTTCTACACAGGAGGGTGATATCATCAAATGATATTTGTGAGAATATTTATTACTCATGAGATCTAGAGATTCTAGACATTCTTCATTATTTTCATTCAATAATATCAACTTGATAGATTTTGATTATAGATGTTTTTTCTTATATTTTTTTATGAATAAACACAAATATTTTCATATAGTATCCCAATAACTCTTCTTTTTACGACATGCGAAGGATGTCATCCCATTTAGAATATTTTCCTCTATAGTAATCTTGGACTAGGAGATAAATATCTCATTTGTATTGTTCCAAATAGTGACTGTAATTTTCCCCAATCCTATAAACCATTAGAGGGTTGCATCCGTAAGAGCAACTAGAAACAATTTCAGCATTTGGGCATCCTGATTGTGGTTATAACTACAACATGAGACATTAAACTTAAAAAGGAATTTGTCATGATCTTAGCTTACCACTACCCTAAAATTAGGCAAGGCAAAGAATAGAATGTTCTTCATAGGCGCATTACACATGGGGGTGTTAATAGGAAATTCAAAAGTTGTTTTTTCACTAACAAGGGTTTCTCCTTCAAGTCCTCCTATGACTTGTTGAATCACTTGTGTACTAGTGACTTATTTAACCTACTATTAGAATTATTTGTCAATTTTATTAGTTTAAGGTGAGTAATGAGTGATGCTCTTAGGTTTTTTTAGCGGATAAAAACTCTTCTAAATTGGATTGATGGGGTGGACTCCCATGTAAATTATTTAGGAATTTTTAAAAATATGTCATCTTACTCAGTTGGTTCAATTGATTTAGCTAGTAATGCACGGTTAAATTTTTTTTTTTAAGCTAGAAGGGCCCAATATTGTCTTCTAGAGAGAAGTCTAAGTGAATGTGAAGGGAATTGAATACCAGATTATTGAGTACAAATTGGAACTCTTTACAATTGTATGAGGATATATTATTTATGAGTATGAGTATCCCCCTATTCCCTAGATTTAGATTGCTCTATTAATTTGGTTAATAACTTATAGGCTTCTACTTCTTTTGACACAACTTCAGTTGAAAAGTGTGGATTGGCTTTGAGTATATTTTAGCAACGTCTAGTTGTTTTAGGTGATACCCCAACTTCTGCATCTATGGTAAAACTCAATACCTTAAGCATGAATCTACCTAAACTATCCCTCTCATGTTGCATGCACTTAATCAATCTTATTTTTAAAAAAATTATGCCTTATCTTGCACAGGGTTAGTAGAAATTAGTTTATGTTCCTACTTGCATCAAAATGAAACCACTTCTACTTGAATTGAAATAAACTAATCTATAAAACAATATAATTATTATATAAATAAAGGAAATTTAATATAGAATGTTGTAAATCTATTATAGAAAGCAAGAAATTTATTCCTAATTTTCAAGAGTTTAGTATTTGATACCTTTAACCAACTGTTATATGTTAGATTGAGGATTTCTCCTATAATCTTTGAAGATATACCCTAGAAGGCATTTGCCTAACATATAGGCTATATGATCATTTACTTCAATTGTCAACCTAGGGTTATATAACCTTGTAAAGAGTCTGTATTGTATATGCAACACTAAACTACATGGAATACTAGGAGGCAAACATGTTCTTGCTATAAAATAAGCACACTTATAGAAATTAAATAACGTGAAATTAAATTGAATGAAATGAAATGTTGTAAAGTAAATTGCATGAAAGAAAATATTATTTTACTTTGGGAATCTTCCCACACAATAAGATTGGATCACATATACACATCAAAGAGAATTACTAGGAACTCAAGCTAACTTATGAAATAAAAGGAATGAAAGTATTTATGTAATGGAAATAAACTAATGGATATAAAATAAACCCACCAAATCCTCATGAGTAGGCCCTACCTCGATCATATTGGAGTTTAATTCCATTCATTTTTAAGACAAGTTTAGCTCAAAGAAATTAATATATACTAATCTTCTAGATACAACAATAAAGGAATTGCTTCAAGTCGGTTATAGTTCATATCACAATACTCTTATTTCATAATCTATTCTTGTATCTAGTTCTAGTTGATCAAATCCCTATCGCCTATAACTTAACTCCTTATATAAGGGAGGTAGGGGTTTATTAATTTCCTTCCCAAATCTGAGAGGTTACAAATGTAAAATATTTTTATGCCAAAAATATAAAATTAAAATATGCAAATGGTTAAAAATATAATCATGCTACATATATGTGAAGATAATCACATGGTCCAATGGAGTGTCCTATAGTTGTAATAACTTTACATCTTGTCATATGATTCCTCAAGTTTGTTGGATGAGCTAGAGATGGTTGGAAATGATAGTTTGTCTTAACCATTTTAATTTGAAGTTGTTCAACTAAAACTATTCCTATAAGTGGTGATAATTGGTTGTTATGGGTCGTTACAACTAGTTGTTATGGGTGGATTATGGCTCATTGATGAAATTTTAATTGATGAAATTTTATCTAGTAAACAAGTGGTTGCAGGTAAACTTGCTAGAGTGGTTGTAGGTGCAAAATATTTTTTCCTTTATTATTTAATAATTATAAATTGTAAATCATCAAAAACTATTAAACTATACTACTAAACTCAAAAATAACATATTAACTCAATATCAACGTGCATATATGTATTATCTATATTATAGGTGCATATTAGTAAAATATAAGTTCAAGGAGATGGAAATGTTAGAACAAGGGGTCATTATTAAACATCTTGAGCAGTAATATGAGAGTTATTTCTAGCCTTGTCACTTCACACAAAGGCTAACCTTATATAATAACGATAAGTGGTAATCAATGCATGAGGAATCAGTCTAATGTGGAAAGGGATCATAAAAGGATGAGGGTCAAAATTAGTCGATCATTGACTTTTACTCAAAGTGAAAAATGATCAAGATAGAGAAAGATTGAGTAGGGGATGACTGATTATGATATGTGTGTTAATAATTGACATATTTGAGGTGTTTACGAAGAAATGTAGATGAGTCAACATCAAGGTGAGTATGATGTGGGCAAAAGATATCCAAAAAACAACCAAATGTGTGCACATGCACCAAATGTCATAAAGCATAACAAAAATGCAATGGAAATAGGTATTGAACCAAAGTAGATGTCTACAGTGGGAAAAAAACTCGTGAAAATTTTAAATTACATAGAAAGAAATCACATAAATTGAAATGACTTCAAATATGGTTATAATAGTGTTTCACAATATAATTATAGCTTGAAAAATGATAAATTATATAATTAATGTTGATTTATTTATGAGTGTTGGATTTTTTTAATCGATACCCATATCCAAATTAACTACAATAATTATGTCTTTATAAACAAATAAATTTGAATTAGGACTTTAGTATAGTATGCAAACTAAATTTTAATGGCTAGAAAGGGATGGGTATAAAGTGTCTACACAAAGACCAACAAAAGAGACCATAAGACTTAGCCCACTTCTGACATGGGTTACAATTGTTAGGGTGCTTCTAGCACATAATCTAAAAAGCATTGAAGAGATAAGAGAGGGATCTATGGAATTAAGAAGAAGGGGGAGAACCATCAAAAGATGACACGTGCACTAATAACACATAATTCAGACCAACAATTAAAAAACTAAACAAACATGCTAAAAGTACTTTAAATAACACTTAATAAATAACATGGGGCCATTTTTAGGAGTCTATAATTACCTACCATTTTACAAAATCAATAAAAATAAAAAATTAGATGTATTTAAATTTCAATGAATACATATAGCTTGGCCATATTGGTGTCTCATGGTAGTAACTTAAAATATATTACCTTTATATGGATACCAATACACATTATTTATAAGTTCATCTATTACAATTAGGTACATAGATACATTGAGAGTTTATTTTATTGAAGTTATCTTTAGAAAAAAAGATATAAGTGTCAAAGGAAGAATAAATAACTCAACCCTCAATTTTAACATCTTTGAGTAATTAAAGTACTCAAATAAAATAACTATAAAAATTTATAGTCCCATAGACAGTTAAAATCATTTCATTTCATATTTACATTAAAATAATTATAGAAATTTATAGTCCCATAAATGGTTAATGCATATACTAAAAATCATTTAATTTTATTCAAAATTCATAGTAGAAGATGTAGCATAAAAAATGGAATGGATATTTTGCAAATTTAACTGGAAAGCTCTTATTTCAAGTGAGTATCCTCATAGAGAGCACTCGTATTATTGCTTTTGGTCTTCATGGACATTATTAAAATAATTAATTTATTCATTTCACATTTACAATATTTTATTTTGAGCAAAAATATAAGACAACACAAGATTTACTGCCAAAAAATTAAAATATGCCAAAGAAGTTTAATTATTTATGCACCTAATACCTGAGTTTCAAGGTTCGTAACTATTTATCCTCCAAGAAATTTGTATCTCTATCACAACTAGAATAAATATAAATATTTATAATCAACCCATCTTCAATATTTATAAGGTTCATGGGATTCATAAGGATCACATGACTCATTTGGTGTATTATAAGATTTGCAAATCGAGGATTTTGTAGGAAGCATTTTAACATGGGTTACAATGTTGAGTAGGTTAAAAGAAGAAAGTGAAGTTTTTTTTTAGATATGGGTAATCACTTTTGAACTGGAGCTATGAACTAGTCTAGGACACAAGTAGGAGGACCAAATCTCCTTTATAACCATCATTGGTGCCACTAATATTACTAACATATGAACAACCATTGCCAACGTCACAAACATCATCAACAACCTCAACCATACAAACATCACTAAGAACCACAACTGACCTAACATGCCCAACAAGATTTGAATCTAGGTCGGGATGGACATTACCAAACTACTTTAATCAATTCTCCCACATCTCATTAGAAACAAATCAAAAATGATGTCCAATCTTAGTAGGGAAAAAATCAAAAATGATATCCAATATGAGTAGGGAAAAAATTGAGGGTTTTGCATCAAATCAAACACTCAAACAATCAGTAGGGGCATGAATAATAAAGAAGGGGTTTGATAGACACAAATCATAATAAGCATGAAAAATAGACATAAACAGTCGAGTAATAGTTTTTCAAGGTTTAAAATTGACAACATAAGCGACAATGAGCAAACAAGCTAGGTATTAGGGCCCATGGTGTGGGAAAGATTAAAAACACCCATCCTTCCTATCTCATCCAGGTAGGGGACCAAGTTATATGTATTTTTCAAAGCACAATTGCTCTAAATTCCATATTTGGTAATAGGCATATCAAGATATTAAAATTACTTAAAATATAAAATATAAAATATAAAATATACCTAGAGATTCAACATAACAAACCAATGAAATGTAAAAAAAATGAATGTTGCATCAAATAATGTGAAATAATGAATTCCCCCAAAGAAAAAATAAGTGACATAATACAGTCAACATTAGTGAACATTAGCACACCCTTCCCTTTAACAAGTAATCAACATAAATTTTACAAGGTTATGGACTTTGTGATACCAAAAAAATAAGGTTGATGATGGTTGCATATAGTTACCCTACTTTGGTGACATGGTAGGACTTTTTTAGAGACAACCATGTATGTATCCACAAAATTTGAATATCACACCCAACATAACACCGACTTAAACTCTTGAGGAATCAAAAGTGATAGGGGTGCATTTTTTTAAAAATACACAGCAATATCCCAGAGTAATGAGATGTCATTTATCTAAGATTAAGGTAATGGTGGAAAAGAAGTGGAATATAAACACATAACACAAAATAAAGAGGAATAAAACAAGAAACTTCTTGTTATTCTACCAAAAAAAAGTAATGAAACCTATATAAAACAATACATAAACATGAGATAATGGGACACAAGAATGGTAGACTAAAATCTAAATAAGGACATACATGTGTAACATGGCCAAAATACCACAAAAGAGGGCCATGCCACACACTCATTAGTTGATATACACCATCGGGCCTAGGATGCAAGTGCAGTGGAAAACCTATGCATGGTGGCAAGCTCTAGGTTGTATAATGCACAATGGAAAACTAGACAGTAGTAAACCAACACCACATTTTAATGCATAATGGTGCATATTATATTCAATATGTATAATATGTAAAAGTACAAATGTCTACAAGATTCATTGTGACTAAGAATGCATATTTCTATGATTATAAGGGGAAATTATTCCAACTGATTTATCTAGAGTGAAAATATTGGTGAGATACATGTGTGTAAATGTTGCTATATAAATCATGTTAAAAAACTCTTATCAAGTCTCTCGATGTGTTCTCTCATCTCTAATCCCTTATGGATCATATGTTTATAATATAAAAATCATTACAATAAGATTGTTATAATTAAAAATAGTTAAAAAAAGAGGTGACGCTTCATCTTTTGGTCGAGTGATGGTTGGTCTTCTTGCAAGTGTGGTGGTTGGAATTATTATGATGTGATTCTATTGATAATTTCTTTAACATAGTGCAAACTTGGAAAGTGTCAATTGAAATTATGTGTGGTAATATGCACATGGATGATAAATGTGGAGTTTCCTACACAGTGTGTTGTTTGATGGTGTGGTAATGTGGATAGGTACCATGAGGTGATACAAGTGGTGTGCAGTGCCACAAGTGAATGTTTCATGCCATAAGTGAATTTATAGTACATGAAGCTAAGTTGTGCATATGTAATGTCTAATTTCTACATAATAAATGATAAAGTGTTGTGAAAATTCATATAGGTACTATAAGTTTTTGCATTTGTCATGAGACATCAAACACATGGGAGACTCAAAGTCCTTATGAGGAGTGCACAAACCTATATGATAACTATGCACAAATCATTCACCCTTTCTTGAAGAGCAATGGTTCCTATTGCATCTTCAATCAATTGTGGGAACTGAACCTAAAGTTGTTGAAGGTTTTACCATTTATCTTGATCATTGTATTTCAATACCTTAACCAATCAAAATAACTAAAGTGTGCCTTGGTGATTGTATGTTGTTGTCACTTTACTAATATGGTACTTTGGTATTGGGTGCAAGTGTTCATTATCCAAATCTGAAGGATGTTACATCGTTTTTATATCAAGCAAAGATGGAAATAAGGCTTGAGGAGTTCCACATTAAATATTAGATGCCTAATTATTGTATTGCATCAATAATTATTATTTTTCTCCAATTGTCCACAATATCATGTATTGACGATATTGAAGAGGATTAATCTTGTAATGTGGATGCTTGAAGCATTATTTTTTAATATACAACCAGGCCTTATCAATCACCTTGAATTGATGAGGTTTTTAGTGTACATCATGGTTTTATTTGTAATTCAAAAATTGGCATGAGATTATCTATTGAACATGGTGGTAAACGGATTAGATGTGTTGTAGAAACTTATGCGATTTTTCCACTTCCTCTTCCTATGTGTGTGACTCCATGATAGATGGTGTGTAGTATGATATGTCTATGGTTGCCACTAGTTGGAACTTAATATATCTAGAATGGGTTATGCCTCATAGATTTTTACAAATATTTGTTGTCGACATGGTAAATGTAAAGCATATTACCATACTAAGTGCATGGATACACACTTTTTTATGTGCACAACATATGAACAAGTGTGTGGTTAAAAACTTAATTTCATCCATATGTCTAGGGATGAGGTGTTGTAGACTAGTCCAATTATGTATCCATTAAATCCCAAATAGATTTATAAAATTGGTTACAAACTACAAGTCATAAACATACGTAATGGATGTAGCTAAACCAAAATGAATCCAAACATGGCTAAAGAAAGAGCATATAATTTATTGTATGTTGATGCTCTTCTTACAGGAAACTATAATGGCCATCTTATAAAACCTATATACTACAAGAAACACAGAGTCAACTTGGTGTTTTGTCATAGGCAACCTGATCATAAAATCCACATGTTGATGGATTCTTATGGCCTAGATGGAACTAAGATAGGTGTATAAAGTCCTAGCTTCTCATTTTTGGGTTTGGTTATGCAATAAGGAATGAAATAATTGATGTGGCACTCAATTTTTATGCATATGTTTAGCCAATATAAATGTTTATATATCACTTCTAATTTCTTAGTGATGTCAAAGTGTCATGTTGTCATGGCATAGTGTGCCTCCCACATGAATCTTTGGCACAATGAATCATCAATAAAACAAATATGTCCAAGTTTGTAGAGAAACATGTTGGATATGTAAAATTTCCATTTTTTCACCAGGCACAAAGGTGGTATAGGATTTATCGAAGTCCTTTTTTGTTGATTAGATATTTACCTACTTTAAAAAGTTATAGCCATGCATGTCCAACACTATGATTAGCATATGTATTGCAATAAAATAAGGCAATCTATAGTTTTATCATCCTTTCCCTTCTTATATTTTATCACCGGATGGAACTAATAGAATTAATTCAACCACTTTATATGACACACACTATAAACTATGATCTAAATATGTAAGAGTTGAAGTGGCTTATGATAAAAATGGATGATTGTCTCATTACCCAAGATGCAGTGGATCTATTATTTTACTGCTTGCATAATAGTGTATCATTATTTCTCAATCATTAATAGAATTAGGTCTTGTGTGTCTTTACTACTATGTTTGTAATTTTTTTGGGTCACATTATTTTTCATGATGGACTCCTAGTGGATGTAGCTAAGATTAAAGTCATTGTTCATCTTCCAATGCCGATAAACCAACATGAGGTCTTCACCTTCTTAAGACACACAAGGTAGTATTAGAAGTTCATTCAAGGATATGATAGGATCAAAACATAGCTAGAATAACTGCTTAAACAAAATGGTCAATTCTCATGAACAAATGCTCACCAATAGGCATTCATATCACTTAAGGACAAATTAATCACTGCCCCCATTGTCTAGTTTCTAGACTAGATAATCCCTTTCATGTACATGTTGACACTTCAGGTATGGTAGTGGGTAGTATCCTTGCACAACCTGGTGAGGGTAGTCTTGATCATCCCATCTACTTTTCCATTTGGGAGGTCACTATAGATGAACATAATTTCGCAACTACAAAATGCAAATCCTTGTCCATGGTATACATGCTTCAAAAGTTTTTCCAGTATTTTTTGGCCACCCTGTTCACTTTCTTTATGGACCATGAAGTACTTAAATACCTTGTGAATAAGTTGGTTTTATATGGATGCATTTGTCGATGGATTTTTCTCTTTCAATATTTTTAATTTTATATGATGGTCAAACCGGGTAAGGCTAATTTTGGACCAAATCACTTATTATACATTAAATGTTGTGAAATGTTGCATTCCATCAAGGATGACTTACCTGATATGTAGTTTTTTCATGCCATATGTGTACATGAGGAATTGGAGGCTATCACATTTTTTATTAGCACTAGTTCATCCCAACTCACTTCATCACCCAAGAGAAAAATAATTGTTTGTTTGTGTTGATCCTTTCCAGCTAATTAGAGGTGACCTTTATATTATTTAAATGGGATGCAGTATTACAACATTGCATGAACATGTTGAAGTTATTTAAGAGGTTTTTGAAGGTATCACTAGAGGATATTATGTTTGTGATGCTATAGTATGGAAGGTTTTATTCACTAGGTTGTGGTAGCCCACTTTATTCAAGGATATCAAAGCTTATATACACCAATGTGATATATGTCAGCACATAGGTAAATTGAACTAAAGAGATGATATTCCCTTTCATATAATCTTTGCTTGTGAACCCTTTGAGAAATGGACTATTGATTTTATTGCCCCATTACTCTTGTGGAGAGGCATACTAGTGCATATTATATCATTACCACCACTGACTACCTCACTCATTAAGTTGAAGTAATGCCAACCCAGGATTGTATTACTACAACTTCTATGAGATTTATTTGGGGGAATATAATTACAAGGTATGGATGTCCGTTAAGTTTGACTAGTGATCATGGAAATCATTTCCTTAACAAAATTATCCACATATTTTGGTTAGGTTCATGATTGTGCACCACAATACTACACCATATCACCCTCAGGGCAATGGTATAAATGAAGCATTTAATAAAATCTTGTGTCATAATTTTTTTTTAAAATTATAATATTAGTCATACTAATTGGGATGATCACATTTTTGTGGTATTATGGGCATATCATACCACTTATAAATGGTTGAATAAGAGTATTGTTATGTTGTGGATCTTGTTTCCTAATTATAGTGTATTGTGGATGGATGTCTAAGGTTCTAAGGGTGAACATTAGGATACAATTACAAGTGAATTATAAGATATAATTATAGGCAAATACCAGCATGGAGTTGTAGGCAAATACCATCATGGAGTTGTAGGCAAATGCTAACATGATGTGGTCAAGTGTTGGCATGATGTGATCAAGCATCAACACGATGCAGTCAAGCATTGGTGTGATGTGGGTGAGTGTCTAGGCGATGCAAGTGTCAACATTATGGACATACATTAGCACGTTATAGTTGTATGCCTATATAATGTGGGTGAACCATGATGTGTTACCTTGATGTAGTATAAATATATGTACTACATGTAATACATCAGAAGGTTAGAGAAATTTTAAAATATAGAGAGTGTGAATTCAGGTACGAATTTAGGAGGGTTTATAGAGCATTGCTCAATATAATATTTATGCATTGTAATTGTCAAAAGAATAATCTGAGAGTGGATTGTACTCTTATGTATTATAATAAAATTTGGGCAAGTGTTTCTTGGTGGATGTATCCCATATTACATGAACCATGTTAAATATGATCTTATTTTTCATGTTTTATTTTTATTATTTATGCATCTCTATTTATAGATCTTGTTATTTTGATTATATGGAATAGTTATGCATTAATTCTTGATTTATTCCTAACAATTGGTATTAGAGTTTCAAGTTGTATTTGTTGAAGTGTTGAATCATACGAAGTGTTATTAGTTCAAGTGGGAGCTATAGTTGATGATCATTTATCAAAGGTTGAAAATTTCAATGGATAAAACTTTTGTCGATGGAAGATGTAGATGGAGGATTACCTCTATTAGAAGGACCTCCATGCTCCATTGGGAGGAAGAGTAAATCAACCAATGGGCATGTCAGATGAGGCTTAGGAGTTGTTTGATAGGAAAGTGCTTGGAGCCATTAAGTTATGCCTTGCATCTTCAGTCACATTTAATATATCACAGAAGAAGACCAAATAAGGTTTCATGAATGCATTATGTTAGTTATATGAGAAACCCTCTACTTTTAAAAAAATATTTTTAATGAAAAAGTTATTCAATATGAAGATGTCTAAAAATGGTTCAGTTATTGATCATCTGAATGAATTTAATACAATTGTGAGTATGTTGAGTTTTGTAAAAATTAAATTTTATGATGAAGTTAGAGATCTACTTATTTTGTGTTCCTTACAAGAGAGTTGGAATGACCTGGGAATGGTTATAAGTAACTTGATCTCTAATAATGCCAAGTTGAAGTTTGAGGATGTCATAAGAGTAATCCTTAGTGAGGAAATGCAAAGAAAAACCTCTAGGAAAACATCTACTTCAGGTAATGCTTTGGTGGTGGAGAGTAGAGGGAGATAAAATTTTAGAGGAAGAGGAAAGCATGGAAAGTAAAATCCTCAAGGAAGGTCTAAATCAAGGAGCAAGATGGCATGTTGGAATTGTGGAAAGCTAGGACATGTAAAGAAGGATTGTTGGTCTCTTTAGAACAAGAACAAAAATCAAGAAGACACCAAAGAGGTGAATGTGGCAATAGGTAATGTTTTTCAAGATGCATTAATTCTCTCCATTAATAATATTATAGAGTCTTGGGTTTTATATTTAGGGGTTTATTTTCATGATACACCACATAAGCATTATTTTATTGATTGTGTTCAAGGGGATTTTGGACATGTTTACCTTGGTGATGATGAGCCTTTTAGCATAATTTTCAAAGGAAGTTTTCAAACCAAGATGCAAAATGGGAACACTTGGCTATTGAATTATATCAGGCATGTGCCCAAGTTGAGATGGAATTTGGTATCTATAAGGTAGTTGGGTAGTGAAGGTTGCATGGTGACTTTTACAGTAGATTCTTGGAACGAGACCAAGGGTGATCTTATGGTAGCAATAGGTAATAAGGTTGGTACCTTGTACTTATCAATTATTGTTGATTGTTGTAATTTAGTTGCTATAGATGTAGATGCAATTTTGTGGCACAATAGGCTCAGTCACATGAGCCAAAAGGGCATGCAAATTTTAAAGGGTTGGTTGCTTAGATTGAAAGTGTTTGATTTAGATTTATGTGAAGACTGTGTGTATGGAAAATAAAAAAGGGTAAGGTTTCTCAAGGTTTGACCTATAATTAAGTAGAATCAGTTGGAGCAAGTTCATTCAAATGTATGGGGATTGGATTAACTATCTCTTATTAGTGGTTCATCTTATTATGTCACTTTTATTGATGATGCAACTAGGAAAGTTTGTGTGTGTACCATTAGGATAAAATATAATGTCTTTGATAAATTTAAAAGATAGAAAGCCTTGGTTGATAATGAAATAGGTCCTAAGTTAAAATGTCTCAGGTTAGATAATGGTGGGGAATATTGTAGTAATTAATTTTTTGATTACTGTTCAAGGAATGAAATTTGCAAACAGAGGATGGTTCCAATAACTCCATAATAGAATGGAGTGTCAAAAATAATGAACAAGACTATCATGGAGCATTATAGGAGCATGATGTTACATGTAGGACTACCCCTTTAGTTTTGGGCAAAAGCAGTAAACATGTTTGTATATATGATCAATAAAGGACCTTCATCTTCTTTGGATGGAGGCATACCTGGGAAACTTGGTTTGGTAAGAAGGTTGATTATTATTTTCTAAGATATTTTGGCTATGAGGTTTTTGTTCATATTGACAAGGATGATAGGACCAAGTTAGAGGCTAAGTCTGAAAAATGCATCTTTGTTGGTTATGGTGAGGATCACATTGGTTTCTAGATTTGGAGTCTTAAAGACAAGAAATTTTTTCAGTCTAGGGATTTTGTCTTTAATGAAAAATTCATGTATAAATAACAATTTTAGGATCAAAAAAATCATTCTAAAAATGAGCACACAATGTTAGAGGACATTGTAGATGATACAGTGTCCAAGCAACTAGTTCGGGCACCTACTTCACAAGAACCCCAAACTCCTATGGTGAGAAGGTTTTCTAGGGTAAGAAAGGAACCTAAACATTTTACTCCATCTCTTAATTATTTATTTTTCACTGATAATGGAGAGCAAGATTTATTTGAAGAAGTAATGTAGGTAAATGTTAGGAAGAAGTGAGAGAAAGTAATGGATGAGGAGCACCAATCTCTCATGGAAAATCAGACTTGGGATTTAGTAAACCCACCTCAAGGAAATAAAACATTGTAGAACAAGTGGGTATATAAAATTAAAGAGGATGATGGAGGAAAGAAAAGGTACAAGACCCAGTTGGTGGTAAAGGGATTTACACAGAAGAAGGGAATTGATTTCGATGAGATTTTTTCCCCAGTGGTAAAGATGACTTCTATTAGGATTATTCTTGGGATCATGGTAGTGGAAGACTTGCTCTTAAAGTAGCTAGATGTGAAGATTGCATTCCTTCATGGTGATTTGGAGGAGGAATTATATGTGGAATAGCCAAAGGGATGTTAGGGTGTGGAGCTAAAAGCTTCACCAAGGAGCATACTTTATCAGTTTTGGGTCTACACAGACACCGGCGTCAGTCAGGAGCGACCGACGTCGGCAAGGTGCAGTTGCAGAGACGTCGACGTCGGCAATGTGTCAGCCGGCGGCGGTCATAGGCAAGCAGCAGGAACCGACGTCGGTTACCTGTGCGTCCAGAAAGCTATTTCCGTGGACAGAAGCGAGTGTTTTCATGATGAATTTGAGTTGTAGTCTCAAGCTCACGTCTCTATTATTAGCAATACTATTTTTAGAGCCCTTGTTCAAGTGGCTTAACTGTTTGTTGGGAGTGCATGCTCAAGTCTCCTAATTCTATATGTAGAATTAGATCTTCCTAGCTTATGGTAGTTATTGTGGATTATTGTAGTAATTCATTGTATGTTGAAGAACAGTACAGAATTGAATCAATCCAGGCTTGTTGGAGTTGATTTTTCTTGAGAGAGAGAGCTCTTGAGGAATAGAGATCTATTGAGAGATCTAGACATCTAGGAGAGGTGTGGAAGAAAGAAGTTTCTTCAATTGTATTCCTTTTGTAAAGAGTTTGTTAATACAAGTTTTCAGGGTGGTTTCTTGTATCTCTTGTCCTTGCTATTATCTCATTCTAGTTACTTGTCTATCTGATTTAATTCCACATTTATTGCTTTCACAAGTGTAATCTATTGTTGGTTGATCCCCAACAAGTGGTATCAGAGCATTGGTTGTAGGTTCAGAGCTTGATATCCAATAAGTGGTATCAGAGCTCAGGTTCACTAACAGGTGGTTCAGATCTGTGTAGTGTGTATTGATTATAGGTTCTCACAGGGGTTTTTGCAGGGATTTTTATTTGAGTGGGAGAAGCAATGGCAGATGAAAGTAAATTGAGAATGGAAAAGTTCAATGGCAAAAATTACCAACATTGGAGAATGCAGATAGAGGATTATCTGTATCAGAAAGATCTCTACTTACCATTAGGTGGGGTTGCAAAGAAGCCCAAAGACATGGAGGATGAAGAATGGGAAGTTCTTGACAGAAAGGCTCTGGGGTCTATAAGACTGAGTCTAGCATCCACTGTGATATCTAATTTATCACAGGCAAAGTCTATGGTAGAGTTGATGACTACGTTAGCAATATTGTATGAAAAACCCTCAGCATCTAATAAGGTATATCTTATGAAGCAGTTATTTAATTTGCATATGAATGAAGGTGGATCTGTTTCTACTCATCTGAATGATTTCAATGGAATTGTGAATCAATTGAGTTCAGTCAATATAGTGTTTGACGATGAAATAAAAGCTCTTTTAATATTATGTTCTTTAACTGAAAGTTGGCATGGCTTAGTAATGACAGTAAGTAATACTGCATCTGCATCAAATATTTTGAAAGTAGAGGATGTTGTTAGTGTTATCTTGAATGAGGAAATTCGCAGGAAAAGCACAGAAGAGACATCTGGGAATGCTTTAAGTTTTGAGAGCAGGGGGAGGCAGAAAGAGAAGAGCAAGAAAGGCAGATCAAGATCCAAATCTAAGGGGAAAGGCAGATCTAAATCTAGAAATGGCAGAAGGCCACAATGCTGGAATTGTGGAAAGATGGGGCACATAAGCAGAGATTGTTGGTCAAATCCTAAGGAGGACAATCAGCATGAAGGAAAGGAAGAAGCCAAGGTTGTAGGTATTGCA
Source organism: Torreya grandis (assembly GCA_037957365.1). Taxonomy (NCBI): domain Eukaryota; kingdom Viridiplantae; phylum Streptophyta; class Pinopsida; order Cupressales; family Taxaceae; genus Torreya; species Torreya grandis. Next base: position 2,242,685 of record JARHVA010000324.1, read on the forward strand.
CAAGATGCTTTAATTTTCTCTTTGCATAATAATATAGAATCTTGGGTATTAGATTCTGGTGCATCTTTTCATGCTACTCCTAACAGGAAATATTTCAGTGACTATATCCATGGAGATTTTGGAATAGTGTATCTAGGGGATGATGAGCCCTGTAAAATAATTGGCAAAGGTAAAGTGCAGCTGAAGATGCAGAATAGCAACACATGGGTGTTGAGAGATGTGATGCATGTTCCTAGCTTGAAGAGAAATTTGATTTCTACAGGAAAGTTAGGGGATGAGGGTTGTACAGTAACTCTCACAGCAGAATCTTGGAAGGTGACCAAGGGTGCACTTGTTATGGCCAGAGGTAAGAGAGAAGGTACTCTCTATTTGTGTAATTGTGTTACTAACAAATCTCTTTCTATATTATCTACTTCAGATGTGGATGCTAAATTGTGGCACTCAAGGCTTGGCCACATGAGTGAGAAGGGGATGTCAATTCTTAAGTCCAAAGGTATGCTTTCAGATTTAAAAGGCATAGATCTAGAGTTTTGTGCGCACTATGTATTTGGAAAACAGAAAAGGGTTAGTTTTCTTAAGACTGGGTCCACTAAGAAGAGGCATAAGTTGGAGCTTGTTCACACAGACGTGTGGGGACCGGCTCAAGTTGCTTCCATTTGAGGATCACAGTACTATGTATCTTTCATAGATGATGCTACAAGGAAGGTATGGATCTATTGTATTAGGAGAAAATTTGATGTATTTGAGACTTTTAAGATTTGGAAAGCTATGGTTGAGAATGAAACAGGTAAAAGATTAAAGTGCCTGAGATCAGACAATGGCAGTGAGTTCTGCAGTCATAAGTTCAGAGATTATTGTTACATGCATGGAATCCACAGGCAAAGGATGGTTTCAAGGACACCTCAACAGAATGGAATTGCTAAAAGGATGAATAGGACAATAATGGAGCGTGCAAGATGTATGAGATTGCATGCTGGTTTGCCCTTACAGTTTTGGGCACAAGCTATTGACACTGCAGTATACCTGATTAACAGAGGACCCTCTATAGCTCTGGATGGTGGTATTCCAGAAGAGGCATGGATAGGTAAAAAGGTTGATCTCTCATATCTCAAAGTTTTTGGTTGTGAAGCCTTTGTGCACATAGATAAAGAAAATAAAAAGAAGCTTGATCCTAAGTCTATGAGATGCACGTTTATTGGCTATGGCTCAGATGATTTTGGTTACAGATTGTGGAATCTAGAAACTGACAAGGTAATCAGAAGCCGTGATGTTGTTTTCAACGAAAGAGTGATGTATTGTGATCAGCTAAGGAAGTTGAATCAATCTGAGCAGAGCAATGGTGAATTGGACAAGGTGAAAGTCTAATATGAGCTTGCGGGAAAAGGAAATAATCACTTGCACAAAAACATAGAGACCGACGTCGGAAGGGTAGGAAATGGCATCGGTAGGACAGAAACTGGCATCAGCCGTACAGAGATCGACATCGGCAGTACAGGCACCGAGGTCAGTCAGGCAGAACAGACGTCGGCCAGTAACAGGTCTGGAGGTGACCGAGGTCGGTCACTGTCAGAGAATTTGGGTGGACAGCGTGTTATGAACGAGTCTCAGACACCCATCAGGAGGTCAGAAAGGGTGAGTAAGCCTCCAATTAGATATTCTCCTTTATTTTATCTATTGCTAACTGATGGTGGAGAACCAGAGAGTTTTGAAGAAGCAATACAGGTGGAGTCCAAGAGTCAGTGGGAGCGTGGCATGGTTGAGGAGATGGAGTCCTTAAGAGAGAACCAAACATGGGATTTGGTTGAATTGCCAGCTGGTAAGAGAACACTCAAGAACAGATGGACCTACAGGTTGAAAAAAGGTGAGAATGGACAGATGAGATATAAGGCCAAATTGGTGGTAAAAGGATTTGCACAAAAGCCAGGTATTGACTTTGGTGAGATTTTTTCTCCTGTTGTTAAAATGACTTCTATAAGGGTTGTATTGTCTTTGGTTGCTTTTGAGGATTTGCATCTTGAGCAGCTAGATGTTAAGACAGCATTTCTTCATGGAGATTTGGATGAGGAAATTTATATGGAACAACCAGAGGGATTTGAGGTCAAGGGTAAGGAGAAGTTTGTGTGCAGATTGAAGAAAATCTTGTATGGCCTCAAGCAAGCTCCTAGGCAATGGTACTTAAAATTTGACAGGTTTATGACTGAGCATGGCTACAGTAGGTGTCAATATGACCATTGTGTGTATTTCAAGAGATTTGATAATGGTAGATATATTATTCTATTGTTGTATGTAGATGATATGCTAGTTGCAGGATCACACATGCAGGATATCTCTGAGCTTAAGGTGAAATTAGCTCAAACGTTTGCTATGAAGGATTTGGGAGCAGCAAAGAAAATCTTTGGCATGAGCATTAAGAGAGACAGGAAAAATCACAGGTTGATATTGTCTCAAGAAGATTATGTGGACAAGGTGTTGAAACGGTTCAATATGCAGGATGTTAAACCGGTAAGCACACCTTTGGCTGGACATTTTAAGTTGAGTAAAGAACAATGTCCTAATTCATATGATGAGGTAGAGTACATGAGTAAGGTTCCATATTCTTCCGCAGTAGGGAGTTTGATGTATGCAATGGTGTGTACTAGACCTGATATTGCCCAAGCAGTGGGAGTGATAAGTATATGGCCAATCTAGGTAAGGAACATTGGAAAGCAGTTCAGTGGATCCTTAGATATCTGAGAGGAACCAGCAGTAGGCACTTGTGCTATAGAGGTTCAGATACTTCTCTACATGGCTATGTAGATTCAGATATGGCAGGTGATTTATATGGCAGGAGGAGCACTACAGGTTATGTTTTCACTGTAGGTGGAACGGCGGTTAGCTGGATATCTAAGTTGCAGAAGGTTGTTGCCTTGTCAACTATAGAAGCAGAGTATATTGCAGCCACAGAGGCTAGCAAAGAGATGATATGGATGACACGGTTCATGGATGAGCTTGGTAGGGAGCATGAGAGTTGTAGATTGTATAGTGATAGTTAGAGTGCAATCCATTTGGCTAAGAATTCAGCCTTTCATTCAAGAACAAAGCACATACAACTAAGGTATCACTTCATACGACAGGTATTGGAAGATGGTGAGTTGAAGCTGGAGAAGATCCATACAGATAGGAATCCTACTGATATGTTAACCAAGCCGGTTACAAAGGAGAAGTTGAATCTTCTTTCAACTTCTGTTGGTCTTCATGATTGAGTTGAAGATGGAGGAGCTAGAAGATGTTGTTGTACAGGTACTGGTGCAACTGTTTATCTCCAAGTGGGAGATTGTTAGGGTGTGGAGATAAAAGCTTCACCAAGGAGCATACTTTATCAGTTTTGGGTCTACACAGACACCGGCGTTGGTCAGGAGCGACCGACGTCAGCAAGGTGCAGTTTCAGAGACGCCGACGTCGGCAGTGTGTCGGCCGACGGCGGTCACAGGCAAGCAGCAGGAACCGACGTCGGTTACCTGTGCGTCTAGAAAGCTATTTCTGTGGACAAAAGTGAGTGTTTGCATGATGAGTTTGAGTTGTAGTCTCAAGCTCACGTCTCTATTATTAGTAATACTATTTTTAGAGCCCTTGTTCAAGTGGCTTAACTGTTTGTTGGAAGTGCATGCTCAAGTCTCCTAATTCTATATGTAGAATTAGATCTTCCTAGCTTATGGTAGTTATTGTGGATTATTGTAGTAATTCATTGTATGTTGAAGAACAGTACAGAATTGAATCAATCCAGGCTTGTTGGAGTTGATTTTTCTTGAGAGAGAGAGCTCTTGAGGAATAGAGATCTATTGAGAGATCTAGACATCTAGGAGAGGTGTGGAAGAAAGAAGTTTCTTCAATTGTATTCCTTTTGTAAAGAGTTTGTTAATACAAGTTTTCAGGGTGGTTTCTTGTATCTCTTGTCCTTGTTATTATCTCATTCTAGTTACTTGTCTATCTGATTTAATTCCGCGTTTATTGCTTTCACAAGTGTAATCTATTGTTGGTTGATCCCCAACAAGGGATATGAAGTCATAAGAAAGAAGACCATGGTGTGCAAACTAAAGAAGAGCTTATATGGCCTAAAACAAGCTCCATGGTAGTGGTACAAGAAATTTAACAATTTTATGATGGATCAGGGATACTCCAGGTGTCATTCAGACCATTGTGTATTTATCAAGAAGTTTGATAATGGTGATTACATTATCCTATGTTTATATGTGGATGACATGTTAGTTGTAGGTAATAATATGCAAGAAATAAAGGTACTCAAGGAACAACTTAGTAATTCCTTTTCTATGAAGGCTTTGAGAAAAAAAAAAAAAATTCTTGGTATGAGAATAACTCAAGATAGGAAGAAACAAAACCTAAATAGATCTTAGAAAGGTTTAGTATGTAGGATGTTAAACTAGTTGGGAATCCTTTAGCAGGCCATTTTAAGTTATCAAAGGAGCAGTGTCCCAAGACCGAGGAGGAGAGAACCCATATGTCACATGTACCTTACACATCAATAGTTGGCAACTTGATGTATGTCATGGTGTGCATTAGGCCAGATATTTCCTATGTAGTGAGAGTTGTAAGTAGGTACATGAGTGACCCAGGTAGAGAACATTGGATGATAGTGAAATGGATCCTTTAGTATTTAAGAGGGATCATGGGGATAGTTTTAAGCTATGGTGGATTGGACACCACTTTGCATGTTTATGAATATTTACATATGGTTGGAGATTTAAATAGCAGGAGAAGTACATCAAGATCTGTATTTACTATAGGTGACAACAGTGAGTTGGATATCATGAATATAGAAACTTGTGGCTTTATCAACCATAGAGGTTGAGTATGTTGCTACCATAGAGGCAAGCAAAGAGATGATTTGGTTATAGAAATTACTTGAAGAGTTGGGGCATAAGTAGGATGAAGGAAAGTTGTGTAGTGATATTCAGAGTGTTATACATCTAGCAAAAAACTCTGCTTTCTACTCTAGGACAAAGCATATACAGTTGAGGTACCATTTCATCAAGACAACTTTGGAGGAAGAGAAGTTAAAGCTAGAAAAGATTCATACAAGTCAGAATCCTAAAAACATGATGACCAAGGTGATTACAAGGGAGAAACTAAAGTTATGTTCAATTTTGGTTGGCCTTCATAGGTAATAGTGAAGGGTTGAGAAACCTCAGATGAAATCAGTCTCCAAGTGGGAGATTGTTATGTTGTGGAGCCTATTTCTTAATTATAGTGTATTGTTAATGGACGTCTAAGGTTCTATGAGCAAATGTTATGATAAAGCTATGGGTGAACATCAAGATACAACTACAGGTGAAATCCAAGATATAGTTATGGGTGAATGCCAACATGGAGTTGTGGGTGAATGTTCTCATGATGTGGTCAAGTGTGGGGGTGATGTGATCAAGTATCAACACAATGTGGTCAAGTGTCGGTGTGATGTGGGTGAGTGTCTAGGCGATGCAGGTGTCAATAATGTAGACATGCATTGACATGTTGTGGCTGTATACATATATAATATGGGAAAGCCATGATGTGTTACCATGATGTAGTATAAATAGATGTAATACATCAAAAGGTTAGAGAAATTTTAAAGGATAAAGAGTGTGAATTCAAGAGGGTTTGTAGAGCATTGCTCCAAACAATGTTTACGCATTATAATTGTGAAAAGACTGATCTAAGAGTGGATTGTACTCATATGGCTTGTAATAGAATCTGAGCGAGTGTTTCTTGGTGGATGTAGCCCACATTGGGTGAACTAGATTAAATCTAGTCTTCTTGTTATGTATGTTTTATTTTGTTTATTTATGCATCTCTATTTATAGATCTTCTTATTTCAATTATATGGAATAATTCTGCATTAATTTTTTATTTATTCCTAACAAGTACTCCCTTTAATCTTGTCTTTGGTGTTGAAGGCATCTTCCCATTTGAGTTACTTGTACCTTATTTATGTATTGTATGTGTCGATCAGTTAGATGATGAGGAATATTTGAAAGTGCACCTAGACGATTTACTATAGTTTGATGAAACCTATTTTATAGCACATTGGAATCAAGGAATGGAGAAATAAAAACACAAATCCTAGCATGATATAAATATTAAGAATAATAGTTTTTATCCTAGGATACATGTGTTGGTCTATGACTCCAAGTTCGCATGCCACTTTGGTAAACTTCACATCTATTGGGATGGTCCATTTATCATTGATAGCATTCATCCCATAGGCACATTCAAGTTGAAGAGGTTAGATGGTCAATTCCTTACAGGACATTTAAATTGTGGTAGGCTTTGCCCCTACCATTATGAGTGATGTTTTCCTTTTGTTAATAAGGCATATGTCACTATATTAGTTTAGAATTTTGGTTTGTTTTTCATTAAAGTGTGGCATTGGTTATGCACCTTTTACTTAGGTTTATATCAACACTTCATTCTTTCTTATTTTTATTTGTCATGTCATGGAGGACCATGAACATATTTTATTGTGGGATAAGAAGTGTGAAAGAATCAAAACTACAAAGTGCAAAGGAAATGGTAGAAGGGAATATGCACAAAAAAGGGATGCATAAGTAGAAGTACATAAGAAAAGTGGTTATGCAGGATGCAACGTGTAACCACTATGCGGAGTCAAGACAAAAAAAAAGTAGGCTCCCACCATGAAAATGGAAAAAATATAAATTTTTATAGCTATCATGCACTTCGAGAAAAGCGCAGGATGGCATGAATGTGTTAAATGCAATAAAATAATGTGTGTAATGGCAAGTGTGTTAAATGGACACCATGGAAATATCGTTAGAATCATTAATGAGTGAAATGATGGATGAGGTCATGGGTAAGAAAATGTGGATTAAACCTCAAAGCTATAAAAGGTTAAACAGTCGTCATTTTAACACTTTACTATTGCTAATTCTTAAAATCTATAGAGCCAAACAAAGCATTTTCAAGCTACCATAAGAGCATTTATCAACTTTCAATGACCAATTTAAATATTTTGAAGTAAAGTGATTTTCATGAATAGGGAGACTGGTGTAATAATTATTAGGGAAGCATAGGTTGAAATAATTATAGGTTTCAGGTGTCAATGTCTACCATTAGAGGATGTTAAAGCAGGAGATTTGGGGGAATTAGAAAAGGTAATCATGTATTCTTTCAAAAGGATTGGATAACCACACCTTAACCTTCAGGATCCTTAGAGGGTGATTTGTCCAAAGAAAGAGGCCCAGTAAATTGAGCCCTTGCCTGTGATTCATGAAGAAGAAGAGTTTGATGGCATTGGAGGAAAATTGATTTTGATAAAATAATAAATACCTGGTGAATCCAGCATTCGAAGGGAAAGCTTGGCATAGTAGACTAAGAAAACACACATTAAATAATCTAAGATGGTACACACGGCAAAGAAAAAAGTAGCAGCATCATCCCTACCCCTAGTATTGATCAAAGAAATGTAGTATCCTTAGTCGATGTTTCATGTGGAAAACTGGGATTCTAATGTACCAACTTGCCAAGTATTTTACTATAATCATTTCCAACTAGGGAATGAAGTAAAGTTACAGTATGATTATATGGTTGAGTAGAAGAATACCAAAAGTGAGCTTATCTGTGACCTTAGTGTTTTTAATAGCCTAAATGATGCCAAAAAAATATAGTTGTTCAATCTACCTTACTTCAGAAAACCCATGGAGGTCGTAGGGTTTATTATCTCATGCATTCATGAAGATTACTTTTAATTTTCATGGCATAGAATGAGGATCACTGCCCATAAAATTAGCAAAGTCATGGGTCTATAATTCTTAGGTGTTAACCTCAGTGGGGACCTAGAGGACCATTTAGAAATTTTATGATGGTTCTTGAGTACAATAAGCAAGGCCATACAATGTATATAACTAGTCTCTAGGATCTTGTCCTTTAGGGAGTTATACATTTGGCTATGACCAAGCTTGGAGGTTTGGATAGATGGAAAGAAGTAGATATGGCATGCTTGTATGTATCCTATCAAATAACCCTAGGGGTTAAGTATAATTACCCACAATATTTTATAGAGTGAATTATTATAGATGTAGAGAAGGCTCACCCCCTATGTTATCATAAGTTTGTTTGGGGAACAATTTTTTTATTTTTGGTATTTGATGAATTTGGTGTGCCAGAGTAGACTAGTGGTGAGTTGAAGGGGGCTTACCCCCTAGAAAATAAGTCTCCAATTGAGCAGCTTAAATTACTCACATGCCTTAGCATTATTACCCCTTTCATAAGTCAAATATGAAGGGATAGCATGATGGAATGAAAGAAGCTTTTGGAAATGAGTGGTGCATTCCTAAGGACTTGTCTATGTAGATAGGAGACCAAGCCCATTTTTTAGTAAAGTAACATTTTTATTTAGCATGCATCTAGATGAGCTCTTTAGATGACTTATCTAGGTGGCTCAATCTACTATATACTTTTACTGATAGGTATTTTATGAACTCTATAAATATAATATACGATGCATGCCCTGTGAAGATTGATTCTAAAAATATTGACCTTGAGACTCACACTCTTCATCAAATGTATGTATATCTGGGGAAGAAGGCTTATAGGGAAAAACTAGAATCTAATAGTACCGACATCAAATCCCAAAAATCTTGGTTAGGAACTCAATTCATTTGTTGTTTTATATGTTGAATCCAATGAAGAAGATATTAGAGAGTGTTAAGGATAGGAAATAAACCATTCCACCCCCACCAAAGATTGGAAGGAATCGGAAGCAAAATAGGTTGGAACATGATGTCAACATCAGTAGACAACCTAAATAACCAAAGTAGTAAAGGACTACCCCTTTACCATTAAGAGATAACATGACTATATGTCAAACAGAAGGCCATGATTATGCCATGTATACATTTATTCCCTTAGAATAAGGGATTTCAGTGCCTAAGGGTGGGGAATATAAATATAAAGTGGTGACTCCATAAGCATCACCAAAAATGAGACCATCTCTTAAGGAACAAGGGGCCATACTAGAGATGAAAAAGGTTCCTTCACTATTACATCATGAAGAAGTCACCCATGAAGACACACAAGTGGACATTCGAAGTTACACTAGTGAAGAGGGGGATGTTATAGGCATAGGATTGGGCATGGTGAACTTGATGCTAGTATAATCCACCAAGAAGAGGAATCAAATGTTGAAATACTTGAGCATGACCCTACCAAAGGGAAGAAACCTATTGATTAATAAATGCCACATGGGACACTAAATATCACTACACTCTTATTCATGCCCAGTATCAACATAATATACCAGAGAAGGATGTGTATATGTGGCAATATTTTCCCCATGAGGACTTAATCGAGTAGACTCGATGAGAACTTTATATTTTTAATGATATATATAATGAAGAACACCATTGTGAACTAATTGTGAATAGTATTATTTTGGCATCGAGAGAGGTGAAACTCCTTGATACATTTTGGGTGGATCTTTGGTAGTGCACAACATCTCAGGAAAGTGTGGTCCTTTTTAAGTTTGCTCATGAAGTGATAATGCACAATGCCTTGAAATATTTTGATGTAAAACAACTAAAGAGGAAGCATCAAGAGGTCATTGCTCTATATCACAATGAGTGCGTAGAAAATATAAAGCTTAAAGAGGAGTTAGGAGAGCTCAAGCACCAACTAGAAATAATAACAGAGGCTAGAGTGAAGACTCTAACACTTTGCAAATCAATTTTGTAATAGAAGTTTGCCCTTGCATATAGAATTCCTCTTGACAATGAGGCTATTGATAAATTAGGAACCTTGGTAGAGTTATTATTGAAAAAATATAAAGATCATCCCAATCCTTAGTGTGAGAAAACATGGGTGATGGTGCAGTTCACTAAGGCCATCAAAGTGTGTAAGATTATTTTGACTCAAGTTGGTGATATAGTTCCCATCTTTGATGGGTTTTTTGTTAAACTAGCATGGCCTGGCAAAATTTTAGAAGCAAGGCTTCAAGCAGAATAACTTCAATGCTAGCAATTAGTCGAGAGTGCATTAACAATAAAGGATAGGGTTAAACACGCCAAAATATTTCAAGATGTAGAGGCCCTGGAAAACAAAATAAGTAATCACTGTCAAGAGTTGAATACCAATTTTTCAGTGCTCCAAAGATAGGTTTTGATAGAGGTTACTTTGATGGAGGACTTCCATAATGATGATTTGGTATCACTTAAGTGTTTAACCATTCGAGTAGGTGACTTTATAGAGTAACCTAAGGAGACTAAACAACTTAAGAAAATAGTTGAGGAAATCACTTCTAAGCTGTAGAATGCATTAAATCATTGGGAGGAAGTGAAGCAACAAGTTGAACAGATGGGACCTGAGTTTTTTCCAGTAGAGGGACTTGAACATAATGCATAGTCTAGGATGGACTATTGACTTAGTGTGGGGTGATGTTAAAACCTCAATTTTGAATATGTTTTGGCTAAGTAATTTTTTAATATAGTGGTGAGGGAGGAAGCATAGGCACAAGAGAGACATGACATAGAAGACCATAACTTGAAAGAGGAAATTCGTGTCCAAAAAAAAAGCATGAAACACTAAGAAATTGAGAACATGTGACTTGGATATTAATTAAAGACTTGGAAAAGGTACATAAAGTAAAGACAGTTAGGGAATGGTTCACATGAATCCTAGAGAAGAATAGTCAAGCATGAATCTAGAACTGAACTATGGGAAGGTAGGTGTATGATGATAAAGATCTAGCATAGAGAGATCACATAGGGGTAGTTAGGCTTGGGTCCTTAGGAATTCATTGTAAATAGCTTGCCATGAATCATTGTTGTTAATGGTCATTGGTGAGTCATATTTTTATAATTACTTATGTAAATTAATGGTCAAGGTAAACCATGTATAAATACCCCTTAGTTTTACTTCATGTTGTTGTTGATCATTGTAATCTTGGAGTCATTGTAAACTTGTATATGACATATGAGTGTAAAGAAGGAAGCTTATGTGTTGATAAAAGACTTGTATAATCTATTCATGAATATAATGGAGTTATTACTATTTTTTTATCAATTTTCACCCGCCTTCTTTTTCTTTGGTTATTTACATAGGAAAGGAATAGTTAAGAGTCAAATATGGAACTAAGTATGCATTTAGAACTAAGTGCTCATTTAAGCACCCTAGCTTAGGAAAGTAAATGAATACACCTTTATGTTATGAAAATAATTAGAACCAGTCTTAAGCTATGTGCTAAAGGTGAGTGCATGAGAATATTTTCTAGCATGATGTGCCAATGCACTAGCTCATGGAACTCTTGTTTTCTTAGATGCACAACTAGGGTGAAGATATGCTAGTAGGTAGAGTACAAGCCCTTCCATAGTTAATCAACCTAATTTTGTGCCTAATGTAAAGGACCCAATGCTGGCACATATATGCATGGGAGAAATAATTCAAGCATTGGTGACTGTAAAAACCAATCTAGATAGGCCCAATTCCCCACACATAGTGTATGCTCATGCCTTTGAGTTAGACTATTTTTTTTTTATAAATTAGGATTCAAATAGTGTAGAGTTAGACCCTGAACCTATAAAATAAAATTTTAAAGTATAGGATAAAGAGAATAGTTTGTTCATTTCTTTCCTTTACAAGTCAACCCGATGGCTCACTTTAAAATGCCTTGTGGACCAAGTATAACTAGTGGATAGAGTATATGCCCTTCCATAGTCAATCAACCTACTTTTGTGCCCAATGTATCAGGTGCTTCTATTACCATAGGATGCATGGGAGGTGGTATCAGTGGTGGTTAAATTTGAGGATTTGGAGGTGGTGTAAGAGGCATTGGTGGACTTCCCCCATAAGGTTTAGGAGGAACTAGAAGTGCCTCACAATAGGTTCCATTGTCAACACCCAATCTACCTAAAGTTTAATATAGGATGATGCTTCATATACCTAAATATCATGGTGTGGAAAATACAATGGAACATGTTCCCAAGTGTGAACGGTGAGTGTGTGTCATTACTTCTCTAAAAGGAAGAAAACTCAGTTTACCACTACCCTTTTATACTGTGCACATAAATAATACCAAAAGTTTGATCTATAACAAGTTGTGGTGTGGTTGTGCTGCATTACTTTTACTCAAAGGAAGGACACTCAGTTTACCACTACCCTTTTAGATCGTGCACATAAATGGTACTAGAAGTTTAATCTATATCAAGATGTGATAAACTACAAGCAGTTGAAGGCAATTTTTGTCCAAGAATTTGACATCCTAAATTTTTAAAAACAAAGTATTATTGCCCAAAATGATATTAAACAAGAACTCACTAAGAATGTGTGTGAGTATGATGTGCATTTTAAAACACTTCTTTCCTAGTTATAATTTGATATAAATGCAACACAACATGCCTAATGGTTTGTATGAGGCTTGTTTCTTCATTTTTGGTGCACATTATCCTATAAGATTTTCACTAACCCGTACGAGGCATTGGATGTTACCCTTCACACCAAAGCCATTGGAAGTATAGATACAAGGACTAGTGCCTTTATGGAAGCTTAGATTATTACTATGGAATCTCAGTTGGATAAGCTTACTACAAACAATAGTCAAGACACTCTCAACATTTTATGGAGTGTTGAATGTGAAGCAAAAGATCATAATAGAAATGATTGTCCTAAGAAAATTATTCCTGCTATGGTAGTCTTATGAGATTTGACAAGAATACCATGATGTGATAGATTATCCCCTACTTTAACACATTAATCAATATAAGGTATCATACTATTATGAATATATGATGTATATATGCATGATATAAATGATTTCCACCTTATTAGTGAGATTCATGAGGTGCACATGCATGGTGCTCATCAAACCTATATAGAGAATAACTATGACAATGGTAGAGGTCAGTCTTATAGAGGTCACATTCATGGATGTGGAAGTGATTGTTTTCCACCTAGAACTTACTACAAGTGTATATCTCTAGAGAATTACCACTACGACTACCCAATGTATCTAACATGTGCCTTTTGTAAGAATGATAATCATTTAGAGGTATGCTCAGACTTGTATGCCACCATCACCAAGGAATATAATGAGAAGGGTGTTCGAATGATACATATTGAAAAAATTCTAACTTCTTAATGGAGATCGTGTCCTACTACTCTGACTAGTCCTAAGGTAAATATCACTACATGAAGTGGTGCTCCTTTCTAGTTCATTTCAAATCTATCCACTGATAAGGTCCAATGGGAGGAGCCTCATGCATATCACTACCTTGATGATCAATATCAAAAGGAAGTCTTGCAGGACATAATGACTCTAGTGTGGGAACTGTAAGGTGAAATTTAGTTTCTTAAGGATATATGTGTTACTATGTGTGGTAAAATATAGAAAGCTTCAATTATCAAAAGCTTGATGCATGATGAGTTTCATAAATTATGCAAATGTCTTCTTGATGAAGAAATGACCTTTTGAGGAATTTTTTGGGTCATCGAGGACCAAAGCCTATGATGGATTATCAATTGAACCATGTATGATGATAACAGGCTCATGTCCAACCCAGTATAGAGTTTGATAAGGAATTTCTAGTAAACACATCTATTGATGGTTCGATCATTTAGGATATCCTAGTAGACACTGACACGTAGGTAAATGTACTAACCAAGGATGCTTAGAGAAATATGGTGATCCCTCCTTTGTAACATTATCCTCATGTATTATTTATGGCTAATAAGACTCTTGCACTACCCATAGGAGTTCGTAAGGATGCCACCATTGACATTTTAGGCATCACTTTCAAGGCTAACTTTAAAGTGATTGAGTTGGTTTAAGCTTATGATTTTCTAGCTCTTTTAGGTCATCCATGGTGCTATGCAAACAATGCTAACATGAGATTCAAAAATTGTTAAATTAATTTTTAAAATGATGATCAACGCGTCTTGATTCCCATAGACAATGATCAAGGACCTCCTTTTGTTAAAACTATTAACATCGATGAAGATCTCAATCATGTATATAATGTCATTAATTAAGGAATTAATTTTATTAATCCTAGTCTAGATGGTATAATACATTGGTTGGATTCATAGTCTAACACTATGAACAATGCCTGTGAACATTGGGTTCATGGAGAATATGATCTTATTAGATGAATTTGTGGTATAGTTGGTGGTCAATTGGATGTTCCATACAAGCTAATTAAGCGCCATAAATTTATTCACCTTATTGGTGGATGTTTGATTGTAGGATCACCCTTATAGTTAGATCAAACACCTAATTTTCATGGTCCAATGGAAGTTTAAGAGTATGTGTAACAACTGGAAACTTTCTATGTGTTTTAAAATAAATGAATGCACTCACTTAGATATGTTTTTCAAGGAAAAATTTATCGATGGTGGGCTAATCATTATCACAATTTTTGCATTTGGGACCAAGTACACACTACTATGCAGTATCATTTTCATCATGATAATCACATTAATACCACTGTAATTTACGATGGTATTGATGCCCCTAAAACCCATCTCATGGTTTGCAGAACCATTTGAAATGTAGATGAGACATATTTTCCAAATAATTTGTTAATTTATGCATTTTATGGTACTCTACACACCTAGGATAGAGCATGGTATATTCACAAAGAATGATGCTTAGACACATATTCTTGGAGTAACATTAGATGAAATATGATTTTAGCATTATCTTATTCATCCCCTCGTATGGATTTGTGTATGTCCCTTCAAGCCATCCATCAAGATATTATAGGTGATCTAACACCTATTAAAGATTGCATACAACATATACATGGCATGCATGAGGGTAGCTTGTCCATTTTCCAAAAACCTAATAATCTTGCCTCGTCTTCTTCACATATTGACTCTCAATTAGACTATAAACTGAGGGAATAGATACAAAAAGGCAAATAGAAGGTTGTGTACCAGGTTGAGGAAGGTACCAATTTTGACCCTCAAAATCCATCTATTAACCATTTGGCTTTACATACTGAATATGGAGCATGAAATGTTTAAGACACCATATAGACTAACTAGTAGTCATATTTCGAGCCACTCTAGATGGTTCAGCATAATATTAGAATGGAGGATGTGCCTAAAATGGCCACTATAGGGAATTATTGGTCTAATACTGAGATTACCAAATTTTTTGAAATATTACAAAAATATCAAGATGTTTTCCCACACAATACACTAAGATGAAAGGTGTGCATCATTCATGGGGCAAGATGCACATCAAGTTAGTTGAAGGTGATTGACCCGTCAAAAAGATACCTTATCAAATGAATCCTAATCTATGTGCTCAGGTTAAGAAAGAGATTAATAGTATGTTATGTTGTGGATTTATCACTCCTATTGATGAATATGAATGGGTGAGCCCCATGAAGATCAATATCATAAGGACGGTCACATTTGAATTTGTTTGGACTATAGAGTACTCAATGTTGGTTTTATAACTGACCCTTTTCTGATGCCTTTCACTGAGGATATTTTAGGAGTTGGGTGTAAAATTTATACCTTCACCAATGGTTTTTTTATTATCATCAAGTCTAGATTATTATAATAATATAAACCAAAAACTACTTTTGTTACTGAATGGGATTCATTCACGTACAATGTGATGCCCTTCGGTCTAAAGAATAATTCAACCATGTTCTCATGCATTGTAGTAGAGTATTTTAATGATTTTATTCATAAGTTATTTTAAGTCTACCTGGATGATTGGACCATCTATTGTTGGGGATCAACCAACAAAATTGATTACTATATGAAACCAATTGAATGCGGAATTAAAACCAGAATGATAAGTAACTAGAACCAGAAATAGCAAAGAACAAGAGATACAAGAAACCACCCTGAAAACTTGTATTAAACTCTTTACAGAAGGAATTACAATTGAAGAAACTTCTTGTCTTCCACACCTCTCTCAGATGTACAGATCTCTTCTTAGATCTCTTTCCCTCAAGAGTTCTCTCTCTCAATTACAACCAATTCCAACAACCTGGATTGATACACATATATTTTACAATACTGTTCTACAATAACAGTTGTGTCTCTCTCTCTAAGCTATGAAGATCTATCCCTAATATATAACTTTAGAGATTCATGAGCATACAATTACAACCACTAGATGCACCTCCTAATCAAGGGCTCAAATCAGTTCTACTCAAAATAGAAACTCAGACTCAATACCAACAGTTCAACTTTCCATGAAAACATTTTGTTTTGTCCACGAAAATAGATTCTGGACGCACAGGTGACCGACGTCGGTCCCTGCTAGTCTGCTTGTGACCGACGTCGGCCGATCTACTACCGACGCCGGCAGCCTCTGGTCTGTTCCTAACCATCGTCGGTGACTGTGTGAATCCTGTAACTTGTAACTTGCTCATTTGGTGAAGCTTTTAGCTCCACACATTAACATCTATTATTTAGTGTGTGATCATTGTACTAATATTCATCTCATGCTTGAGCACTGCAACCAAATTCAAATTTGTTTTAATCTAAAGAAGTTTCTCTTTACTACTTCATTTGGAATTTTGTTGGGGAACATTATTTATCGTGATGGACTCCTAATGGATCTAGATAAGATTACAGTCATTGTTCACCTTCCAATCCTGATAACCCAACACAAGGTTTATGCATTCTTAGGACACATAAGATACTATCAAAATTTCATTCAAGGATATGTTAATATTGCAACCTATTGAAGGAACTAATTAAACATAATGGTCAATTTTCATGGATAAATACTCACCAGTAGGCATTCATAACACTCAAAGATAAATTAATCACTGCCCCTATACTCCAGTTTCTAAACTGGATGAAGCCCTTTCAAGTACATGTTGACGCTAAAGGTATGACATTAGGCACCATTCTTGCATAACTTGATGAGGGAAGTCTTCATCATCCCATATACTTTGCCAGTCAAAAACTCACTCTAGTTAAATAAAATTACTCAATGAAAGAATGTGAAGCCTTATCCATGGTATATGTGTTTTATAAGTTTTATCATTATCTATTGGCCACCACATTCACTTTATTTATGGACCATGAATCACTTAAATACCTCATGAATAAGTTGGTATTGCATGGATGCATTTGTTGATGTATTGTTCTCTTTTAGGAATTTCAATTTTTAGTGATGGTCAAACTAGGTAAGGCTAATTATGGACCAGATCACTTGTCGCACATTAAATTTGGTGATCCGGTATGTGTCATTGAGGATGACTTATCATAGTTTTTTTTAACACAAGTTTAACACCATCCCACTTTAACACCCAAGATAAAAATCAATTGGTTATATGTGTTACTTCTTTCTAGCTAATTAGAGGTGACCTTTATAAACTTAGATGGGATAAAGTATTACGACACTTCGTGATGCAGCACGAGTGTGCTGAATTTATTCATGAGGTTCATGAAGTCGTTTTCGAAATACATTATGTCAATCATGCTACAATATGGAAGGTTATATTGGCTAGGTTATGGTGGCCAACTTTATTTAAGGATGCCAAAGCTTACGCAGACCAATGTGATATCTATCAGTGCACGGGTAAACTGAACAAAAGGAATGTTATGCCCCTTCATCTGATCTTTTCTCATGAAACCTTCAAGAAATGGGTTGTTGATTTTTTTGGTCCCATTACTCCAATAGGGAGGCATATTGGTGCATGTTATATCATTCATGCCACTGACTACTTCACTCACTAAGCTAAAGCAGTGTTAACATGGTATTGTACTAATGCCTCTATGCCAAATTTCTTTGGGAGAATATCATTACAAGGTATCGATGTCTATTAAGTTTGACCAGTGGTCATCGAAATCATTTCCATAATGAGATAGTTTATATCCTTTTGACTAAATTCATAATTATACACCATATGACCCTCACGATAATGGCACAACTAAAGCATTCAATAAAATCTTAGGTCATACTTTGAAAAAGATTTGTAATATTAGTCATACTAACTGAAATGATCATGTTTTTATAGTATATGGGCATATCGAATAATGTATAAATGGTTGAATAAGAGTACTCCCTTTAATATTAGATTTGGTGTCAAAGTCATTCTCCCAATTGAGTTACTTGTACTTTCTTTATGTATTACATGTATTGGTTAGTTCGATGATGAGGAATATTTGAAAGTATGCCTATATGCTTTACTAGAATTTGATGAAACCTATTTTATAGCATATTGGATTCAAAGATTAGAGAAATAGAAATAAAAATCTTGGCATGATAGACATATTAAGAATAATATTTTTCCTCCTAGAATGCATGTTTTGGTTTATGACTCCAAGTTCACACGCCACTCTGGAAAACTTTGCATCTATTGGGATGGTTCATTTATTATTCATAGCATTCATCCCATAGGCATGTGCAAGTTGAAAAGGTTTGATGGCCAGTTCCTTTTAAGACATTTCAATGGTAGTCAACTTTGCCCTTACCATTCTGAGTGATGTTTCCCTTTTGTTAATAAGGCATATACCACTAGATTAGTTTAGGATTTTGGTTTGTTTTCATTAAAGCATGACATTGTTTGTACTCCCTTTGCTTAGGTTTAGGTCAACACTTGGTTCTTTATTATTTTTATTTGTTACATCATCGAGGACTAGAAACATCTTTTAGTGTGGGGTAATAAGTGTGAATGAAGTAAAGCAACAAAGTGCAAAGGAAATGATGGAAGGGAATGCACGCAAAAAATAGAGCAAATAAGTGAAAGTGGATAAGAACAAGTGGATATGTAAGATATGATGCATAACTACTATGAGGAGTCCAGATGAAAAAATTAGGTTCCCACTTTAGAAATGGAAAATTTTAAATTATTTATAGCTATCATGCACTTTAATAAAAGCGTGGGATGGGACGGATGTGTTAAATGTGATAAAATAATGTTTTTAATGGAAAGTATGCCAAATAAACATTTTGGAAATATGGTTAGAAGCATTAACAAGTGAAATTATCGATAAGGTCATGGGGAAGTAAATGTGGATTACCCCTCAAAGCTATAAAAGGTTAACCAATCATCATTTTAACACTTTACTATTGCTAATTCACAAATTTACAAAGCCAAGCAAAGAATTTTCAAACTACTATAGGAGTGTTTATTGACTTTCAATGACCAATTCAAATATTATGAAGTAATACAATCATCATGAATAGGGAGATTGGTTTAATAAGGATTGGGGAAGCATAGGTTGAAAGAATTATAAGTTGTAGGTGTTGATGTCTGCCATTGGAGGATGTTGAAGTAGGGGAATGGAGGGAATTAGAAAAAGTAATCACGTATTATTTTATGAGGATTGGATGATCACACCACAACATGTGGGATATTCAAAGATTGATGCGGACAAAGAAGAAGGCCCAACAAACTAAGCCCTTTCCTATGATTCATGAAGAAGATGAGTTTGAGGGCACATGAGCACAACTGGTTTTGATAAGAGAAGAAATACCTGGTGAATCTGACATGTAAAAGGAAAGCTTGCCACAATAGACAAAGATAACACACAAGAAGGAATCCAATATGGTGTGCAAAGTGAAGAAGAAAGCGGTAACACTACCCCCACCCCCAGTATTGATTGAAAAAATGTAGTGTCTTGAGTCGCTACTGCACGTAGAGAAGTGGGAGTCTAAAGTACCGACTTACCAAGTATTTGACTACAATCATTTCCAACTAAGGAATGAATTAGAATTATAGTGCAACTATAGGGTTGAGTGGTAGAATACTAAAAATGAGCTTATCTATGATCTTGTTATTTTCAATAGCCTCAATAATTCGAGAGTTTTTTATCTATTCAATCTACCTTACTTCAAAAAACCCATGGAGGTCGTAAGGTTTATTATCTCGTGCATTCATGATGATTAATTTTATTTTATAGGGTGAGAAATAAGGATCATCACCCAGAGACTTAACAATGTCATAGGTTTATAATGCTTAGGCCTTGACCTCATTAGAGGTCTAGAGGAATAAGAAGAAATTGAGAAAATTGTGGTGGTGCTTGAGTAAAAGAAGCAAGGCCACGTAATATATATATAACTAATCTCAAGAATCCCTCCCTTTGTGTAGATATGCACTTGACTAGACCAAGCTTGGAGGTGTGGATAGATGGAGAGAAGTAAATATGGTGCACTTATATGTATACCATTAGATAACACTAGGGGTCAAGTATAATTATTCATAGTATTTTATAGAGTGAATCATTGTGGATACAGAAAAGGTCTATTGCCTACCTATTAAAAAGTTCGTTCATATCGTAATTCTTTTATTGTTGGTACTTGATGAAATTGGTGTGTTAGATTACGCTAGTGATAAGTTGAAGTGGGATTACCCTCCAAAAAATAAGTCTTCATTTGATCAGTTTAAATCATTCACATGCCCTAGTGTTATTACAGCCACTCAAAAGTTAAATATGAAGGGATGGTATTATGGAATGAAAGAAGATTTTGGAAAAGAGTGGAATATTATTAAGGACTTGCATGCATAGATAAGAGACCAAGCCCAGTTTTTAGTAAAGCAACATTTTCCTTTAGCGCACATCTAGATGAGCTCTTTAGATGATTTTCTAGGTGACACAAGCTATCATATGCTTTCACTACTAGGTATTTTATGAGCTTTACAAATAGAATATAGGATACAAACCTCATGAATATTGATGTTGAAAATACTAACATTGAGACTCACACTGTTCATCAAATGTATGTATATCTGGGGAAGAAGGCTTATAGGGAAAAATTGGAATCGAATAGTACCGACATGAAATCCCATCAAATATTAGTCAGGGAATCGATTAATTTATTATTTTATATGCTGAATCTAAGGAAGATAACATTGAGGAGTTCTCATAATAGGAAAGAAACCATTCCACCCCCACTAGAGATTGGAAGGAACTATAAATATATATGGTTGGGGCACAATGCCAACATGAATACACAACATGAATAACTAAAATGACAAAGGACTACCCATTTGCCACTAAGAGATAACGTGCCTACAAGTCAACCAGAAGGCCTTGATGCCACTATATAAATATTTATTCCCATAAAACAAGTCAATTCAGTACCTAAAGATGGGGAATCTGAATGGAAAGTGATGACTCTAAAAACATCACTAGAGAGGGGACTTTTCCCTGAGGAACTAGAGGCCACATCGGAGCTATAAAAGTAGCCCTCGCTAATGCATCATTAAGAAGGCACCCTAGATGACACACAAGTGGACATTATAAGTCCCATTAGTGAAGAATGGGATGGTAGACATAGGATTGGGCACTGGTGAGATTGATGATAGTATAATCCACCAAGAGGAGGAGATATAATATTGAAATACTTGAGCACAACCCTACTAAATGGAAGGAACCTATTGAATAATATGTGCCATAGAGTCCATTAACTACCATTGTAACTCTTTTCATTTACATCTAGTATCAGTTGAATGTATAAAATAAGGACTTATATATGTGGGAGTATTTTCTCTAGGAGGACTCGATCGAGTAGACTCAATAAGTACTTTCTTTTTATAATGATATATATAATGAAGAGTGTTGTTGTGAAATGCATGCGGATAGTATTATTTTAGCACCAGGAAAGGTGGAATTCCTTGATACATTTTAGTTGGATCCCTGATAACACACATCTCAAGCAAGTGTGGTCATTTTGAATTTTTCTCCTTAAATAATAAGGCAAAATGCCTTGCAATATTTTGATGTAAAATAACTGAAGAGAAAGTATCAAGAGGCTATTGCTCTATATCATAATGAGTGTGTGTAAAAGATAATTATTGAAAAGGAGTTAGGAGAGTTCAATCACCAATTAGAAATAACAATGATGGCTAGAGCAAAGAATCTAACACTCTACAAGTTAATTTTATAACAAGAGTCAGCCCTATTGGGAATTGAGGTGTCTCAACCTTGACAAGTCAGGACACTATTCATGAGCTACTATTCATAGTCAATGTTCATATGATGAGGTGGTAGTGGTGAGTTAGCAATGACTATGCATGTGATGTGGTAGGTGTTATAGGTGGTGATGCATGTGTTGATATGGATTGTGATGAGTTGACATGGCCCATAGAGGAATCTACATTATGTAAGTGCATGTGAATGGAAGTGGGGCATACCACTCCACTAAAGAGATAAGTTATTGTCTTTTGTGATGCACATGATTTTGCTTTAGGTGTAAAATGATAAAGAATGGATATAGGTAAAATTTATAAGTTGGCCTCATGATCTTAAGTGAAGGAGAAGTCAAACATTGATGGAGAATCTCTTGGAAGCATGTAGAGTCATATAGGATAGTGGGGAACAAGTTACTATTCCAAATTGGAGGCACATGTGAGAATGGGGCACAATTCAGAGGCTTGTGAGAGTGGAGGATGATGTGTCACAAGTGGAGGGTCCATTTTTGACCAGAGAATAAGACTAAAAGCATGTTACTATTGATGAATAGTGGTGACACTAAAGAGTGGTGAATTTATTTGCCTTGCTCGTGAAGTTTCCTTGCTTATCATCTTCTTTGTAATTTTCTATAAGTAAAGACTTTTTCCTTTGTAATTAGAAGCAAACAAGTAGCTAAGTTGTGAAACTTTGTAAGCTAAGTAAGATTGAGAGTTTTGCAAAGGCATTAAAGATTTTTGGAACCAATTCTTCTCCTAGGTGTATAACTAGTGATGCTCTTGTGAAGGCTTGCTTTGTGAGTGTGATGTGATCTTGGTGATTTGAATAATACATTGAGCTATTTTAGAGTGTGGGGTTTTTTTATCAAAAGAGTTTTCCCCACGCAATCACATGTTATAGTATGCTTATGATTTTAGTTATATGTGTTTATTTTAATTATGTAACAAGTATTCAAATTATTTGCATATTCTTCTCTCTTGATTAATATAAGGAATTACTTTTGTGATCTCATATTCCTTTCAAGTGGTATCAGAGCCTAGCTAGTTTTGGTTCTAATTGTGGGTATGTTGGATTTTTTGAACTAATCTAGTTTGAGTGGGAGCTTATACAAGAAGATATTTATAGTTCTTTGTTTCAAGAATTTTAAGATCACAAGCACATCAAGGAGAATAGAGATTGAAACATTTTCAGGTAGTAATTTTGAGATGTGGAAGCTGAAGCTAGAAGATATGTTGATTGATCATGATCTATGGGATGCCATTGATGAGAATGTTTAGAGACCTATAGATCCAGATGAAGCATCCAAGTATGATGTAATGGACCAAAAATCCAAAGGTCTCATTAGATTGTGCCTAGTAAATTCAGTACTGATTAATGTCCATGAAGAGATCGTATCAAAGAAGTTATGGAATAAACTAGGTGACATCTACCAATCTAAATCCTATTAATAAGATTTTCTTGAGAAATAAAAAATGTTCTTTAATAATGGAAAAATTTGGGCAAATTACAGACCACCTAGAAGCATTTAATATGTTGGTGGCTCAATTAGTATCAGTTGGTGTTAAAATGGACGAGGAAGAGAAATGTCAAATTTTGCTTTGTTATTTTCATGACTTATGAGATTCTCTTATTATGGATATAGGAATTACTTATATAACGTTGAAAGTCAAGGATGTTACAGGTTATTTACTTTCTAAGGAAATGAAAAAGAAGTTTTTATCAGTGCCAAAGAGGCCCTGCATGTTTGAGGAATATCTAAACAAAGAGGCAAAAAGAATGAGAAGCATGAAAAGTCTAAATCCAAGTCCACCGACCAAAATCTCCTAGAAATCATAAGGTGAGATGCTAGAATTATGTAAATCATGGTCATCACCGATCAAAGTGTAAAGAGAAAAATTAAAAAAGGAAGTATGATTCTGATTCTAAATTTGAGAAGGAAGGTAGTGATTATTTCATTACAACCTTGGTAACCCATGCAGGAAATGATGCATGATTAATTGATTTAGGTTCATCTCATCATATCACCTCTAATAAAATTTGGTTTTCTAAATATGAAGACTTTGATGGAGGTAAGGTGTGTATACAATTAGAAATGCATCATGTCTATAAATCAATCCTAACTTGGAGAAGATAAATCATACTTATACTTTCAATGGGGGATACATTAGATAATCAAGAACATGACCGATATGGGGATCCATTGTAAAAAATTAGGGAATCTCTTATAACAATACACAATTATAGGGAGGGCTTCAAAGCCTCCAGTCAAGCATAATCATGCAATAACCCTAACTAGGTCCTATGTTTTATATTCACTAAACTAATAACAAGTAAAGTAAATTCTAATTTACTGCTCACCAAAGCTTGTGGCACAAAGTTGGGGTAATAAAAAATAAAAGTAAACATGCATAAGAGACATATACTCATGTAAATGTATATGGAATCCTAATACATGGAAGATAAGTACAAATACATATCTATTTAATCTTATAAAGGAGGAACAAAGTTAGGAATACTTACCTTGAAGATGAACCCATCGAGTCTCAATCTCTCCCTTGGCCAAGGTGCTTCACAACAGGTTGTTGTGGTATGTAAGGATGACAAAGATAAATAAGCTCTAGGCTACATAACCTATCAATGCATCCAAAATACTTCTCCATAAGACAAGATTTGTATCTCCAAATAAAGTATGAAACCCTAAGCTCGTTCTTCAAGTAGAATGGTGGATAAGCATATGCATAATAGCTCTTACTTCTTCTTCTCTTTTTTAAACAATGGAAAAGTGATCTTGTATATAGGTGGATTTAATGCTAATCCCTTTCAAAAAAATTAACTGACAGGATCGACCTAGTCAACCTAGTATAGCTATGGACAAGAATTCACTAGGTCATGGGCTAAGTTGGCCAAGAGTTGACTAAGACCCCAAATAAATTTTATCCAAAACTGTACAGGGTCAACCTAGTAGACCTAGTAGAGTGAGCAATCAAAAAAGGCTCAGTATTAGCAAAATGGGGACAAAAGGTAGGGAAATGACTGAGGAGTGTGAAATAGAGAATAACAAGCTTAGGGGAAGGGCTTTCAGGATACAAGTGTGTAGATAACAAGTGGTAAAAGGGACAATAATCCTATGAAGCACCAATGATCTGCCCACCCCTTTCTTGATGCACCCATTAAGGCATGCACTTAGAGAGATTGAGCATCAATGAGTCCTTGCAAGATAAAAAATGTTAGTAAGTGATAAAAGTTTGAAAATATTATTTGTATACATATGCCCCACTCAAATCTCATCACGTGTCATGTGAGTGCAACATGAGATGGTGCTTGGGGAATATAACATGATAACACATAACACTAATGCTAAGTAAAATATAGTAAGGATAAAATAATATAAATGAAAGGATAGAATTGAAAAACACATACCTTTACTTACCTTAGTATTGTATATAAAGGAGACTTTAAGAGATGTGAAGGCATCCAAATGTGAAGAACATTAGGCAAACCTATAGAGATTAGTGCAAAAAATAGCCAAAAATCAAAATTTCTAGAATATAGGCATATAGTAGTGAAAAAGATTCTCTACGATATCACAATTCTAGAACATTTTACGATTCAAAAAATGGGTTAGTAAAAACAAAAATATGAGCAAAACAAGGAATCTAATAGTAAATATTTGAGAGGTAAAGAATTGTGAAAAGTAAGTTCAAATAGTGTGAAAGGGAAGTTGTTTGCTTATTATTTGAATTGTTTTGATAGAAAATAGAGCTTTGAGAGACCAAACAAGAGGCAATAGATCTAGGATGGCAAGGAGACAATAGCCGAGATGAGAGGGCCTCCCAACAGCCATAACGAGTGCAACATAGGTAGGCAACTAAGAATTTCAAACTTATTTTTGAATATTTTATTGAAAATAAGTATTTATATAAATTTGTATTTTATAGTAATTATAGGGACCGAAATGAAACTAAGAAAGATGATAAGGGTAGTAGAAACCAAAAGGGGAAATAGGTCAAAAGGGATTGAAGTAATAACTACTATAAGGCATTTATTACAAGGAAAGGGGTCAATAGTCGAAACCAACTAAGTCGACCCAATCGACCTAGTAGGTTGAAAATGTGAAATCCACACTACTGACTTAGTAGGTGTGTGTTAAATTTATTTTGCTTGTTATCAACTTAGTACATTATTGTCAACTTAGTAGAGTAATCCACTCTGTCCACTTAGTTCTAAGGGGGTGAAAAGTAAAGGATTGACTTAGTTGGTTAAGTCAACTTGGTCAAAATTGTTGTCCCCGAAAAATGCCACTCATTTTTGAGACAACCTACGAACTATTTTGGCCTTGCACAGACCAAAATTTCTCTCTTCCCTTCTCAAAATTTGTTCTGAGATTTAAAATTCCTCAGTTTTAAGTTTTTTTGTAAAAGGATTCATAGGTTCAACAGGTTAAAAAAGCTTCTGCAAGTGAGTTCAGTCAAAAGAACAAGTTTCTAACACCCAGTAGTTTCCAGGATTGGTTCAGTGCCTCGGTTCAATCAAAAGAGTTCAATCAGCAAATGATAAAGGACAAAGGCTTGAACCATTGAAATTTGAACCAATTTCATTCAAAGGTTCAATGGGTTCAATGACCAAGTTGGTTCAACGCGCTTGGTGCAAAAGATCAAAAGGGCTTAGCCAAATAATGAAGAAGGAGCTGATTAAACCATTAAACCAAAGTTGGTTCAATTGATTGGTTCAATCGGTAGGTTCAAAGGGCTGCCCCAAAGCCAAAGGAACAAGTGCCCTTGCGGGGGGCAGTAAGCAAAAGCGGACAAAAGTTAGGAACCCCTCGAGAAAATGGCTAAGTCCAAGAAGCCGAAAGAATTCTCTCGAGAAGATTTTCTCAGAAAAATGTTAAGGCAAAATTCCTTCAGACTTTTTGTTTGAAGGAATTCACTCGGAGAAAAAGTCCAAAGAAACAGAAAAAAATGAATGGCCAAGTAACAAGAAACTTTCCTTCAGACATTTTGTCTGAAGGAATTCTTTTGGGCTTTTTACTCGACGAAAAAATCCCGCTGAAGAAGTAAGAACCTTCCAGGGAAGTTGAAGCCCGAAGGACAAGTACCCTTGCGGGGGGTACTTGGCGACAAAGAAAGGACCATTTTAAAATCCCGAAGGGACACCTTCCCTTTGGGATGTTCCAAACGCTGAATAAAGATGCAGAAAGGAACTTTCACAGACTTAGACAAAAAGGGGCTTCAAAGGATGAACCAAATGAACCGATTGAACCATTGAACCAAGGGGTGAGCTTAAAAAGATAAAGGAAGCAATGTTTGAGCGAGACACAGAATAAACCAATGAACCGATTGAAATTTGAACCGAAAGAGTTCAAAGTTCAATGGTTCATAGGTTCAAAAGTTCAAAGGCGGCCTCAGTCAAGAGAGAAGTAGCAAATAAGTGGTTCAACAGATGGTTCAACCAAGGAGTGAAGAAGCGATTGAACCAAGAAGAGATAGAACAAAAGAGATAGAATGAACCAATGAAATGATGAACTTTCAGTGGTTCAACGGGTTCAAGGTTTAACATGAATCAAGCGATCAACTAAAAAGAGATCTCGAAGGCTCAAATTGTTGTAGGGAAGAGAAGATCGATGCAAAGGACCAGAATTATCTTCAAAAGAGTTATTTCCAGTAGGTGTAACAGTGGATCGAGTAGACTTCTGAGTGCACCAAACCAAGGACGCAGCCTGTTTTTCTTCCATGAAGTAAAAACAAATTGGAAAAGGACTAGACGGTCCATACCAAGGAATAAACATATTAGATGAAGGGACATGCCATAGTTATGGTAGCGCACTATTCTCAGCATGGTCTCTCCAAATAGGACTGAAGTCACATCGAAGATGTTGACTGCAGCATGGGCCATCCCATGCAAAAGGGTGCCAATCCTTGAGTAGCAGCTATAAGTTTGTTTATTCTCTCATTTGTAAGGGGGACTTTTCATTTTTTACAAGAGCGAAACTCTGCCCATTTTGAAAGAAGAAGACTGAGACTTTGAGCTCAGATTGTAATTTCATTTCATTTTTATCTGAATGAGAAAGCAGGTTGTTTACAGACTTTGTGTTGTTTTAGCTTGTATCATTTTAGGAGATCATTCTTACGTCTGTCTTCTGAAGGTGTTCTTATTCATTTAATTTGGCAAGCAAAATTAGTGAAGGTAAAAAGGGAGGTGTCTTGAAAATGACTGTGAGAAGACTTTGTGCTTTCGCAATTGTTTTCAGTATGTGTTTTTCCTTTCTTTCTGTGTTGAGGACTCTGGGACAACTTTGTGCCCCCATTATCCTTTGTGTTATACTC
Source organism: Torreya grandis (assembly GCA_037957365.1). NCBI lineage: Eukaryota > Viridiplantae > Streptophyta > Pinopsida > Cupressales > Taxaceae > Torreya > Torreya grandis. The sequence goes on from JARHVA010000324.1 coordinate 2,270,887, forward strand.
TTTCGGCAGTTGAGGTGGAAACTTTGCATTTTTTTTCATCCTAATGTTACTACGCCCTTTGGTTAAATGGTTTCTTATCTTATTACCTGAAAGAAACTCCTGTTGTTTCCTTCGAGAACACTTCTAAAAGAAGAGAAGTGCCTTCAGTGCTTACACTAGGATTTCTCCTTTGTTTTTGAGCATCATCTCTAAAAGAAGAGAGATGGATGGTTTATTCTGCCCCTATGTGTTATTTTTTGCTTATTTATATTTTATATAGCTCCTACGTATCTATAGGGAACCTCCCCTTGATGAGAGGAGAGATTTATCTCTGGTTGATGTAGTAAAGTTGCACACCTCGCCGACCAATCTTCTTGCTATGGTTGATCAAACTTATTTTGTTGATCAGTACGCTAATTGAAAAAATATTTACCCAACAAAAATGAGGATGATTTAGTCAACCTAGTGTTTGACTAAGTGTTTAAAATAGTATGGAAATGCATGAAAGAGGTTGAAAGAGTTCTTAGAAAGACCCAGAATGGCCAACTAAGTATTAAAATGGTAGAATAGGCTTAAAATAGGTCAAATTGATTTAAAAAAATGGATAAATTAAAACAAATTAGGCTTATTTTTGTTAAAATTTGAAAATAATGTATTTTGAATATAAATGACATGGAAAATCTAATGCATCTTTATTATTTTATGATTGTAAGGGCATCTAAGATTTTGGTACTTGGTGGATGTAGTATGGCTCCTAGACCTCTTGGATTGATTAATAGTTGAGGATCGATCAATATGGGTTATGCTAGGTCTAGGAGGGATTATAGATATGTGTCAAGTCTTGTTGAGTTATGAACTAATAATCATGTTCCTAGGAACCTAAGAATGATTGACTAACACATTTAGATGGGAGGTGGATGGGGATATCTTCGAGGTGGGTATCACCCTAGAGGATATCCATATGATTCTTGGACTATCGATAGGAGGTACACCCAAAATCTACCTCTCATTTTTTTGGGACAACATATGAACTATTTTGGTCTTGCAGGCCAAAATTATCTCACCCAAAAATGGTTCAATGGCTTCAACAGGCAAATTCTCTCAAAGGAGCAAGTTTCTAGCACTTAGGCATTTTTAGGTTTGGTTCAACACCTTGGTTCAATCAAAAATGTTCATCGGCAAGCTTCAAAGGAAGGATTGAACCATTGAACCATTGAAGCTGCTAGTCCCTTAACTGAAAAAGCTTGAAAAATGAGGAATTTGAATGCTTAGAAAAAAAAATTGAAAATGGAAGAGACAATTTTAGCCTGCAAGACCAAAATAGTTCATATGTTGTCCCAAAAAAATGAGAGGTAGATTTTTGGTGACTCTGTTGGGGAAAGAGCACGCAGTTTGAAGCCTCAAGCTTCAAGTTGAAGCAAGACCAGTTCTTTCCCATTTTTGTTCTGCACTCTGGCAACTCCACGCTATACTAGAAGTCAGAGAGCCCAAGGTGTTGTTGAACTTATTTTTGAATTGGTGCAGAAGGAAAATTTTGATTTTTTCCCTCCCCAACTTCAAGTTCAATGATATAGGAGTGTTCTTCCTACCCATACCAGAACACCAACACAAAGCAAAGCTTCTTTTTTTGCTATCAGTAGAGCATTGCCTATAAATACTCCACCCATATTTGTTATCCCCCTTTTCCATAATCCAATTATGGCAGTTCAAGGCCCTTGGGGTAACTCTTTTGGCCCACTCAATTTGACTCCACCTCTGCATGAGGCTCTACGCAGTTCAAGGAAGAATTTCTCCAAATTCTTTGGTGATGGGAGAGTTCATCCTGATGAACACATTACAAATTTTACAATAGCCTGTGGTGTGATAGGCATGGAATTTGAGGACGTAGCAGTCAGACTTTTCATGGAAACACTATAAGGTGCTACTGTAGACTAGTTCTACCATCTACAAGCTCAGTCAGTGACTGACTGGGAGACTCTTAAATCTAAATTTGAAGCCAAGTTCAAGTCTGCAAAATATGCACATGCCTTGCTAGCCCAACTCACTTAGATGAAGAAGGAACCTCATGAACTTATGAGGGATTTCATAGCAAAGTTTGACAATCTGAGGAATCAGATTCCTACCATTGCTCAGCCCACACCTGAGAACCTTAAATGCTTCTTCATCAACTCACAGCTACCTAAAGTGAGTTTTCTATTGAGATGTGCTGGCCACATCGACCTTGCTACTGCTCAAGACTTGGCTACTGATGTGGAAGATGACCTTATCTTGGCAGGAAAGATAAGAAGAGATATAAACAGAGGTAAATCCTCTTCATCCTCTGAATACTCACCTACATCCACCACTGATCTAATGGTGCAAAAGTTGGCAAATGATTTGCTGGCTCTTAGAAAATAAATGGCACAAGGGATGTCATCTGCTCCTTCATACAGAGATGTACCAAGGAGTACATTCCCTAATCAATCATATCAAGGCAATGCTACTAGGAATCAAGGGCAAACAAATTGTCTTCCTCCTCCACAGCGCAACCTTGCCATTGAAGCACCTCCAACTAATTCAGCGGTTGGATATCTTGAAGCCTAATTGGATTTCTCATTCCAACCTGAGTTGAATCCACAAGATGATGCTAATTTTTTCACTGAGGAAGAAGAAGAATTAGCTGGTGACTCCAACATTAGTTTCCTAAATTACCAAGATGAACCCAGAAATGAAGGTAATGCAGCTGAGGGATCATATGATGTGTTCACCTGATCCAAAAACCAGTCAACCTAGCAAGCTGATAAAGAAAATTCATAGGAGCGACCTCAATCAGTAATTTCAATTGCTAAGTGGAGAACCACTCTTCCTTTCTAGCCAAAGGACCCGGTGATTGTAAGAAAGGTAAGTACACCAAACATCCCTACGCCTTCTACTTCAAATTCGTTGTCCAGTCCTCCCCCTTCCAAAACTCAAAAGGATGAACTCCCATCCTCTATAACTAGTTCATTTCAAATATTTGACATAATTAACCATATAAAGAAAACCAAAATTCAAATGTCTAAATTTGAATTTTTGCAGTCCAATCCTGAGCAATTAGATAAATTGGTTTAATGTGTGAAGAACTAAAATGTCCCTGTAAGACAAGCAGTTCTCAAGGTGACTCGTGATTCCCCCAAGAATGCACCCACCAAGAATAACCTTGTCATTACTCCTCTTGCTGCTCTCGATAGGACTGAACCTTTCTATGTCTCACTACTGATAAATGGATATTAGCTGAACAATTACATCATTGATTCTAAAGCTTCAGACAATGTAATGCCTACCAAAGTGGCAAAATCCCTTGGTCTCATACTAACCAAGACATTTAGGAGATGTTTCTCCATGGAAAACAAGCAAGTACCACTGCTAAGATAAATCAAGGACGCCCAGTTTGCATTTGCAGCCTTTCCAGACAAAATAATCAAGATGATTGTCCTGGTGGCTGACATCCCAGCATCATATGGCATCCTTCTTGGGTAGAATTTTTGCAAGGATGTTGGAGGAGAATTGAGCATGGACCTATCTGAGGCAAAGATTCTAGTCAAAGGTGTTATGCAAAGATTGTTCCCTGAGAAGGAAGTAAAATACGTGGTCACTCAGATATCAGTGCCTGAATCTCAAATTTTATTTAAGTCTTCAGTCATGGGCAATTATTTATTGACCACAAAGGATGTTCATGTTTCAGCTGATCAAACTTCTGAAAATGACAGTATAAAAATTGGTTTAGCTAGAACAATAGAAGAATTGGTGAAGCACAATGCAAGTGTGGAAGAATCTCCATCTCCAAATGAAGAAGAATCCAAGGACAAATCAGTGTCTAATGAAGTATGGATTTTGGAATTCAATGGCAGCTGCTCTTCTACCAATTCAGGAGTTGGGATTATGCTGGTATCTCCTCAAGGAGATATTTTTCCTTCATCCTACAAGTTATAGTTCAACAATACCAATAATACAGCTGAGTATGAATCTCTATTGCTTAGATTGAGGGTTGCTTGAGACAAAGACATCAAACTCTTTCATGCTAAAGGAGATGCTGAATTGGTGGTTTGTCAAGTGAGAAACTTGTATCAAACCAAAAATGAGAGATTGCGCCACTACCACAATCTAGTCTGGGATCAAATTGAAAGCTTTGACGCTTTCAGCATCTCTGCCATACCTAGGGAATTCAATGACCGAGCTGATACACTGGTTGTTTCAACAACTCTATTGGTTTCTCACCCTAATTTTAAGGGAGACATGTACACTATTGAACTAGTCTTTCGACCAAGTGTGCCTAATAAAGCCAATCATTGGCAAGTGTTCAATACTGACAATCAAATAATTGCCTTCCTGGAACAAAAAGATAGCTTTCAATAGCTTCATTTCAAAGGTAGTGAGCTTCAAAAGCTTAAACCAACCCTTGAATCAAGTTCAAGTGCAGATAAAGAATTCCTACAGCTAAAAAGGAATAAAATTCTCAAAGGCTTGGTTTCCCTTGAGAAGCTATTTAACAAGCATGACAGGTTCATTAAACAGCAGCAAATAGATTAAAGCTCCTCTCAGGAGTTTGATCAAGTAAATATGGGTACCAAAAAAAATCCTAAGTTAGTGAACATTGGGAAGTGTTGCACTCAAAAAGGAAAGTCCAAGTTCACTACTTTGCTCAGCCAATATATGGATGTCCTAGCATACTCCTATGATGATCTGAAGTCACTCAGTCCTAAAGAAATTTGCCACGAGATTCCCTCAAAACTGACTTAGTGTCTTACAAGCAAAAATCTAGGAAGTACAATCTAAAGATATCATGTACTATTTTGTCTAAAATATAGAAAATGCTGAATGCTAGGATCATTTTCCCAATCCATCATTCTACATGAATTGCAAGCTTAGTGCCTGTAAGGAAGAAAAATGGCAAAATTCTCCTCTATGTAGACTTTAGCAATTTGAATCAGTCATCCTTAAAGGATAACTATCCTATGCCTATCATGGATCAAGTCCTTCAAACAGTAACTGGTTCAGAGATGTTATCAATGCTAGATGGCTTCTTAGAATATAATTAGGTTGAAGTTGGTGAAGCATACCAACATAAGACTGCATTCATCACGTCTTGGGGCACGTTTGCATACCGAAGAATGCCTTTTACCCTGATAAATGTTGGCACCACCTTCCAAAGAGCAATGGACCTTGCTTTCAAAGATGAAATGGATAAGTTCATTTTAGTGTACTTGTATGATTTAACATTATTTTCTAAGTGTCGCTCTGACCATGTGCACCACTTGCATCAAGTGTTGGAATGTTGTCGCCAAAATGGCATTTCTTTAAATCCCAAGAAGTCTATTTTTGGAGTGACAAAAAGGAAAGTTCTCAGACACATTGTGTCCCAAGAAGGTATAAAGATTGACTCATAAAGAGTCAAGTCCATCTAAGCTCTCACTTTGCCCACAAGTGAGACTACAGTTCACTCTTTCTTTGGAAAAGTGAATTTCTTACGAAGGTTCATCCCCGAGTTTGCTGAAAAGACTCGACATATTGTAAACATGATGAAGGGAAATGCCACTTTTAGCTAGACTAAAGAAGGCAAATTGGCATTCCAAGACATTGAGATAGCTATTGTCCATGCCCCCATTATGGTTTGTCCAGACTATAACAAGGATTTCACAATATATAGTTATGTTTCTGAGCACACACTTTCAGCAATTTTTGTTCAATAGAACCAAGAAGATGTGGAATTTCCTATTTTTTTCATGAGTTGTCCTCTCAAAGCTCATGAGTTGAAGTACTCAAATATGGAGAAGCATGCTTATACAGTGGTGAAGGTAGTGAAGCATTTCTGCTTCTACATCCTAAATTCACACACTATTGCCTTGGTTCCTAACACCATAGTCAAATTCATATTAATTCAGCAAGAGTTTGGGATGAAAAGAGGCAATTGGATTGCTAAAATCTAGGAGTTTGATCTAGTCATCAAACCAAAAAAGTTATGTGGTGAAGGGGCCTATGCCAATTGATTGTTGACAACAAACCAGAACAAACAGAGCATGAAGAATCAGAAGAAGAAGGCACACTAATAGTCCTTTTTGTCTTCACCATGAATGAGTGGTATTTAGGTACTGCTCATTTCCTTACTTATGGTGAGTGTCTTGCTCACCTATCTTATAAAGAAAGGAGGACTATCAAGTTGAAGGCTGCCAATTTTGTCCTTTAGGACAATGGCCTATATAATAGGAGCCTGGATGGAGTGTTCATTCACTGCATGGATAAAGAGCAGCAGAACCATGTTTTAAAGTCCTTCCATAATTTGACCTAAAGAGGACATTTTTCTGCGCCTGTAACTGCCCATAAAATTTTGTGAGCCATGTATTACTGGCCCACTCTATTTCAAGATGCATACAAATAGGTAAAAAAATGTGAACTATGCCAGCAGTTTGTTGTAAGACCCAAGTTAGATGCCCTGCCTCTCAAGCCAGTGGTCATAAAAGAGCCATTTCAAGAATGGGGGATCGATTTCATTGGTGTTGTAAACCCATCTTCAAGTGTGAGACATGATTATGTCCTCACATCCACAGATTACTTCACCAAGTGGGTGGAAGCTATTCCAACCAAGCATGCCACTTTGGAAGTAGTGTGCAATTTCCTCAAGGAGAACATCATTTCTAGTTTTGGGGTCCCAACCAAGATTGTCACCGACAACGTAGCTTGTTTCACTTCTTAGGAGATTACCCAGTTCTATTTTTACTATGGGATTACACTCTCCCACTCTTCTGATTATTTCCCCAAAGGGAATAGACAAGTTGAATCAAGCAATAAGAACTTAGTGACTATCATCAAGAAGTTGGTAGATGACAACCAAAGGACATGGCATAAAGCATTGGTTGATGCTCTATGGGAAGACATAATTACACCAAAAAGGGTAATTGGTATGTCTCCTTTTCAACTTCTTTATGGTCTCAATGTTGAGATACCAATCACCCTAGAATTGCCAGCATTGAAATTGGCTAAGGCAATCAAAGATTAGACATATGAAAGCTCCATTGATAAGAGGATCATGTGCTTGACTAAGCTGGATGAGAAACAAACTATGGTGGTGGACAGAATTGATGCGCATCAAAGTCTGGTGAAGAAGCTCTTCGACCAGAAAGCAAAAAACTGTGATTTCTAGATTGGAGATCAAGGCCTGTTGTGGGACAAGAGAAGAGAACCAAAGGGAATGCATGGGAAATTTGTCTCCCTTTGGAGAGGCCCTTTTACTATTCATCAGCTCAATGGTGAAAATAGTTTCATGTTGAGATATCAAGATGCCACACCCTTTTCTCTACCTCACAATGGGCAACATCTGAAGCACTTTAATTCTTGAAGTATTAGATAAGTTCACCTGTACATATGTATATTTGTATAGTCTTTGTTTCTGTTGTGTGTTGTTCATTTTCATTTTTGGCACCTTTATTTTTGGATAGCATGACTCCATAGCCTAATGTCATACTTCAAGGCACTGGAGATTCTAGTTTCTACTCCCCACAGCTGTTCCAAGTTTTCAATTGAAGGAAGTTCCCCAACTGGAGCCAGCTATTGTTCCCAAAATTTGCCTCTTATTTTTTTGGGACAACATATGAACTATTCTTGCCCTGCAGGCCAAAATTGTCTCTTCCCTTTTCAAAAATTTATTTTGAGCATTCAAATTCCTCATTTTTCAAGATTTTTTAGTTAAGGGACTAGCAGGTTCAATGGCTTCAATAGGCAAATTCTCTCAAAGGAGCAAGTTTCCAACACTTAGGCATTTTTAGGTTTGGTTCAACGCCTTGGTTCAATCAAATATGTTCATCGGCAAGCTTCAAAGGAAGGATTGAACCATTGAACCTTGAACCCAAAAGGTTCAACGGTTCAACAAGTTCAAATGTTCAACGTCGTCAGTAAGAGTTAAGCACTTTGTCAAAGGTTCAAAGTTCAACCACTTAAAGGTTCAACAGCTTCAAAACACTTAGCGAAAAACAAAGGCTTGAACCGTTGAACCCTGAACCATTTTGGTTCAAAGGTTCAATGGGTTCAACAAGTGATTGGTTCAATGTGTTTGGTTCAAGAGATCAAAAGACTTAGAAGAAAAGAGGTTTCAAATGCAAGATTGAACCGTTGAACTGTTGAACCAAAGTTGGTTCAATCGGTCAGTTCAAGGGACTGCCCTAAAGCTGAAGGAACAAGTGCCCTTACAGAGGATAGTGAACCAAGGCCAAATGCCCTTGCGGAGGTCAGTGAGCAAAAGCGGACAAAGTTGGAATTCCTTTGAAAAAATGACTAAAGTCGAAAGAGAAGATTTCCTTCAAACTTTTTGACCGAGGAAATTACTAAGTGAAAGACCAAAAGAATTCCTTCGAAAAGATTTTTCATAGGAAAATGACTAAGGAATTCCTTCGAACAAATTTTCTGAAGGAATTCCTTCGAACTTTTGTCTGAAGGAATTCGCCTGAAATGGAAAGCAAAAACCCGGTGGAAAAGTGTTCAAAGCAAAAGCCCAGTGGAAAAATGATAAAGGAAGATTTCCTTCGGACATTTTGTCCAAAGGAAATGAAGGATCAAAGTCTGCTGAAGAAATTAAAGCCCGTCGAAAGAATTAAATCCTAAAGGCCGCCCGAAGGACCCCGAAGGGTATGTACCCTTGCGGGGGGCTCTCGAAACCCAAAAATGGACCTTTTCTAAAGCCTGAAGGGACACCTTCCCTTCGAGACGTTCCAAAGGTTGGATAAAGACATAGAAAAGAGCTTCCAAAGACTTAGCCAAAAAAGAGGCTTCAAAGAAAAAGGATTGACCATTGAACCTTGAACCAAAAAGGTTAAACGGGTTCAAAGGTTCAACATTTCAAGGCTTCAAGAGACTTAGAAAAATAAAAGAAGCAGCGATCGAATCAAAGTAGAGAATGAACCAATGAACCGATTGAACCTTGAACTGAAAGAGTTCAAAGTTTAATGGTTCACAGGTTCAAGCGGTTCAAAGATAGCCCCAAGCAAAGGAAGAACATGGATGATTCTAGAGAATAGTTCAAAGGATGGTTCAACCAGACAATGCAAAGAAACAAATAAACAAAAGAAGTGATTGAACCAGTAAGCTGAGAAAGATCACCTGAATCGATGAACCAATAAACCAATGAACTTTCAATAGGTTCAAAGGTTCATGGTTCAAGCAGCTAACAACCATTGATGGCCCTGCAGACGTCAAAATTAAGGTAATGGAATATCTGTTAGTTTTTGAATATGGCACGAAACTTAAAGAGTAACCAAAGCAACCAGCTGAAAAGAGAACCCGAGAGCTCAAATTACTACAAGGAAGGGAAGAGTAATACAAAAAGATCAGAAATATCTACAAAGGAGTTATTTCCAGTAGGTGAAACAATGGATCAAGTAGACTTCTGAGCATGGCAAATCAAGGACGCGACCTATTTTTCTTCCAAGAAGTAATGGCAAAGTGGATAGTTGCACAGACATTAGGAAAAGGAATAGACAATTCATGTTAAGAGGAGACATATAAGATGGATGGGCATGCCATAGTCAAGGGAAGGCACTGTTCCAAGCATGGTCACTCAACCAAACTAAAAATGCATTCAATGCATTAAATGTAGTATGGGTCATTCTGTGGAAAGCAGCGCCAAGCCTTTTTAGGGATAGCCATATATTATAATCTCTTGTATTATGCAGGGAGATCTTTTCCATTACAGAAGCAAAAACTCTGCCCAAATTGAAAGGTGAATACTGAGACTTTGAGCTCAAATTATTGATCATATTACTTTATCTAAACGAGAAAGCAAGTTACTTTCAGACTTTGTGCTATTATAGTTTGTATCATTTTAGGAGATTGTTCTTATGTATGTTTCCCGAATGCATTCTGGTTCATTTAAATTAGCAGGTAGAACTAGTGGAAGTAAAGAAGAAGGTGTCCTAAAACCAATTGTTGAAAGACTTTGTGTTGTTGCCAATTTCTTTCAGTGCGTGTTTTTATTTTCTTTCTATGTAGAGGATCTTGGGATAACTTTGTGCCCCCATTATCCTATGTGTTTCACTCTTTGGGCAGTTGAGGTGGAGACTTTGTGTTCTATTTCATCCTGCTAGTTATTGTGCCCTTATTATTAGTTACTTGTCACTACCTGAAATAAATTCTTGTTGTTTCCTACAAGATCACTTCTGAAAGAAGAGAAGTGCCTTCAGTGTTTCCACTGGGATTTCTCCTTTGTTTGTGAACATCATCTCTGGAAAAAGAGAGATGGATGGTGTGGTACTACCCCTGAGTGTTATTTTCTGCTTATATATATAATATATAGCTCCTGCATATTTATAGGGAACCTCCCCTTAATGAGAGGAGAGATTTTTCCACCTCTGATGTAGCATACCTGCACATTTGGCCGACCAATCTCCCTTGCTATGGTGAAGAGACCTATTTTGCTCAATCAGTTAGCTGATTGATAAAATATTCACCCAACAGGTATCACCCTAGAGAATATCCATATGATTCTTGGACTATCAATAAGAGGTACACCCATGATTATGGGACTATTAGATGGATAGGAGGATAGGTGAGCCTTAACTATGTGGTCGATAGGCTTAGATAAGATATATCTTGGGCTGAGGGTTAGCATATTTAGCATTTATACATCTTAGATTTTGGATATTCAATAGGGAATTATAAGACGTATGATAACACAAGTGTTGTTTCATAAGTCAGATGGCAAGGTACCACTATACATGATTACCTTGTGCCAGACTATTTTGGAGTACAAGGTACTGTATGATTTAGGTTTTATCATTTGGGTCCAGCTTATGAATGACATGTATGGGATGTTTTCTAGAGGGTAGAAGACTATGGGGCCAATTATTTTGCTAAGTTCATGGATATATGAGAGGTTTCTAATGTATTGATCAGTTGGGTTGGCCCACATGGATGATGATCAATTGCCTTGGACACAGAGGTGGCAACTTGATCAGGTAGTATAGGTCATGCCCCACATGTTAGTGATATAGATAGTTAGGTGGGTAAACATAATATGGTAGTCATATAGGCACATTACTACAATATGGCTGAGTTGGGAGACAATGGCACCAACATTAGAATGGACATAGATTATAAGCCACTATACCTAGTAGATAGAGCTACATCCAATGGTATACATACCAAGATAGATGGGACTACCTCACCTAGTGGCTCCAAAAGTGGTGCCCACATTTTGGTCCAAGCATGTGAGAGAGCTAAGGGGAGAGGAGGATTGGGGCCACCAATTACCAAGCCCATGGATAGGTTGAGCATGGTGATCGACTAATAAAAAGCATATAGATGTGGATGTAGGAGTGCCACAAGTACCACCACCAACACCACAATAGGAGGAATAGTGACCACTTCGATTATACCATCAATAGAGATATTAGTAGTGGGAGAGAGTAGAGATGGTGGTCATCCCATATGACCCATCAAGCACTCCAAGACAAAGTTAGGTGATAGAAGTACCACTTAGGTGTAAATTGAGATGGGCACAAGTAGTGACCTTAGGATTTGCATTTGGGTGATGACCTAAAAATAAGGTACTTGGAGCATGTGTTGATGGAGAGACCATGCTTGGCAGTCATGTTGATGGTGAGATAGTAGTAGGTGACACTCAAATAGGTAAGGAATAAATGGTTGAAATTTTCTTAAGTTATTGAAGATAGATTGTAGATAGATAGATTTTTGAGATATATATATGATCTGATATCTATCTAGTTTAAATTTTATAGATCCTATAGAGGAGGAGACTAGAAGGGGATCTCAGGTGATGGGATCACTTTATGAGATCATTGATGAGGCACTAACACCATATGACCCTATGACACTAGAGGATCCTATGATAGTGTCTACCCTAGGGAGTTGGTTCAAACTAGTAGGAGAGGCTAGAAGGAGAGTATAGGCACACAGGGAGGATCCAAAACCACCAATAGGGGTGGGAGTAGGAAAGGCATAGGCATGGTAGGCCTTAAAAAGGAAAGAGTTGTGCATATGGATACCATGACCAGCTAGTACAGGTACATGCCCAACTAGTGTAGGTATAGGCCTAGATGGCCAACCTATAAGGACAGGTGACAAGTCTGAGATCTTGACTAACCTCTTTATAATATACTATTTTGAGGGGACTTTTTTAGGCATCTATGGGCATTGTGACTAAGCCATGAGATAGATAGGATATAGCCTAGACATAGAGCTGGGATGCTCTATATTTTTTGTACTTTGTATCAAAAACATATATATATATATATATATATATATATATATATATATATATATATATATATATATATATATATATATATATATATATATATATATATATATATATATATATATCATTTTGGTAGTTGTATGTTGATCTTATGTGTTTGTATGATGGTTGTGTTTGTGGATAATTGGATATATTTCTTTCTAGCACATGTATTTATCTTTTGTTGTATATGCTATGGGAAATATATGAGTTGTGGTTTTTTTTTTGCATTATGTAGGACACATGCATGGTTAAAAAGAAATAGGCAAAAAAGATTTGGCTAACTATAATTAATCATAATGCACTACACATTATTTCATGTTAGGAAATGTGTAATAACAATAAAATGACTAAGTATAAAGAACCAAAGGGTGGTAAACAAGATGGAAAAATGTTTGTTTTTAAACCAAGAGAAATATTCACACCAAATTAAAACAAGTAAGATCACATTAAATCATGTTGGCAAGTATGAAAGTAATGTAATAAAGTGGAAATCACATAAAAGAATAATGGGATAAAAATAAATCAATTGAGTCAATCAATCATAATAAAATAACGTTGGGAAGTATAAAAGAGAAATAAAATTGGCAAAATTGATCTTAAAATTATCACACTAATTCAACTTGGAAAGTATGAAAAAAATTCAAGAACTGGTTGGATTTTTACATGTAATCAGAAAATAAGAAGATAAAAGTGAAAGGGTAACGAAATAAGCATAAAATATACTAAATCAAGATGGAAAGCATGTCAATGATGTGTAACTCCGTAATCAATCACATCTTATCTTATATTTGACACATGTAATTTTGTTGTGACTTGGATTATTAGAAACTTTTGTGAGGAAGGCCAATGATGTGGAAATAAATGTGAAATATGGTAAAAATGGATATTGGTAATAGGAAGGTGAAATTATGTTAATTTATGAGGAAGGTTAGGTCTTATCCATGGTCTTACAATACAACTCACAAATGGAATCCCTAGGGGAGTGATTAGTGAATAAAACAATATTTCTCTAGAGGAAATATGAGGAATTTAGGGAGTGAAAAAGGGAATGTAAAAATCATAACGTAGGTGTCTTATGAGAATACATTAGGAGATAAGAGGCATATTAAGTACATGAGAAGACACTAAATGACTAGTGAGTATCAATTTACAAAGGAAAACTATTCGCTATAGACACAAAGCTATGTAGGAAAATAAGTGTGCTACTAATATCAACTCAAGAAGGTAGATTGGTACAATAAAATTAAAATGGACCTACCTTCTGATGACATGTTCCCCATTCCTCAAGACCCCTTATATAGCCATTAGTTTACTGCAAAAATTGGGTACTTGCATGAGAAAGTAGGTAGCACTAAAATATTTTTTTATTATCCTTTTCTAATTTATTGGCCTACTTCACCCCAATGGACCTTGGCTCTCTTGTGAGGCAAACTATTAAGTTCGATCTTATACTAGAATAAGGAGATGTGCTTTGAATCATGTCTTTTAGTGTGATTTGACTTTTAAGAATTTGTAATGTTTTGCCTTTTGTATCTTTGCCTTTTATTAAATGATTTGGCTTTTGAATGTTTAGATGGTTTTTTTTAAGATTCCTCCTCCATACGGACTTGGAATGACCAATCATGAGAGATTGAGTGATACAAATTAATGAGATTTAAGCTTAGCTTAAAGGAAACTAAGTGACCAAAGATAAGATTGATTAGAACACTTAGGCTTAATAATGAACCAAAATGTGATCTCAAGTTTCAACATGCATATGCTTATTTTGTGAAAGGGAATAAAGGGAAGAAAGGAGATCCAAAGTGGACCATTAAAATTAGATAATAATGAGATTAATTATTTTTTAACTGATCACATGGTAAAGAAGGAATGACTAAAGGGAACAAGGTTTGTATAACCAAGTCACAATGACAATTATATGTGTCTATGGAGATAAGAAAGCAAACGATCATGAAAATAGAAGAAGGGAAATTTTAAAAAATAAACTCAAGAAGAAAAATAAATCAATGATAAATAAGACATCCATAAACAAACATAAATGACAATATAAGCAATATAAAGCATGAAATTAAAGGACACCATGTAAGATAAATAATAATTTGACACAATGTTAAATGATATAATCAAAATAGATAAAGATGAGATTGGAGCACACATCCAATCCAAATTAAAATGTAAGAACACCATACATGTGCTCATAAGTACTGATAGATTTTCCCACACACGTTATCCAGAATATCTGATAAGTCTCTATGAAGTTGGATGCAAACTGCAACTAATGCCTCATCTATCTTCAATGAAAACAAGGAAAATACTTCACATCTAATATCCTCAGTAGAAAAGGTAGGAATGGTTGATGGATCATGTTGAAGAGGGATACCTGGTAAGGTATGCTCAAAAAAATTTATGGGAGTGGACTCTATGGGAGATGAAAGGATTATCGATGGGTAAGGATCCACAGGTGAGGGACTCATAGGTGGAGAAGGATTCACAGGTGAGGGGAGGCCCATGGGTGAAGGATTCATAGGTAGAGGAATAGGAGGTGAATAAGGAACCATGAGAGGGGATGGAACCATAGGAGGTGGAATCATGGGATAAGAAGGGGGAGACTTCTTACAGGAATGACCTCTGTTAGGAATGGTAGAAGGTGCAAGAATAGGTAAAAGGTGATATTTAAGATGTTGTTGAAGGATGTGGCAATAATTAGTGTGATGGGTACCATATTGGTTCCAAAGACAATACACCTCTCCATACTTAGGAATATACTCAGGTATTACCTTCAAGAGAGGTATGGTCCTATCCAAGGACTAAGGGGTAGAAGGATGTAAAGTGTCAAGATATTATCGTAGCTTATGATAATGCATGGATGAATGGTTATTTGTGTCATGGAAGCAATAAATACACATGTGAGTAGTATTAGTAGAGGTACTCACAAGAGAAAGAAGCAAACCATCACAAAGAGAAGGTGGTGGTGGTGAAGGGACTGAACTAGGCTCGATAAAAGAAATGATGGGATTAGAAAAAGGAATAGACTCAAATAAAGGAGTAGGAAGGGGATCTGAAGTGGGCTCTACTGAAGGAGGGGTAGGGTCTACAAAAATATAAATGTGAGTTTCACTTGTCTCATGAATAAGTAATTTATATGGGTCATGGTACCTAGAAAAACAATAGGGCTTAGTTATAACATGATCCATAAGCATAGTACTACGAGGTTATTCAAAAACTAGAGGTGTCTGCACCATCTCTACTTTATGATAAAGAGGAAAAATTCTAAAATTAGGAACTATTTATGATGGAATATGGTAAGATACACTAAAATATTAAAGCAAAGAGAAATAGTAACATATAATCTTAGCATTACAAGCCTGAACAAGACCTCCTAAAATTGGATCGTCTAAGGAATAACCATCATCATAGTCAAGTGTATGAAGGTCAATGACGAAATTAAGGTTGACATTGTCATCTAATGAGGTTTGATGAATGGAATGCTAAGTCTTAGTCAAGATAATGGGGATGTCATCACAAGATGGTTGATGAGAATGAGACTACAAAGAAGCAAGAAGCTGAGAAATGAGATGAGGTGAGAGATTGGAAGTCTTAATTTTTAGATTGATCTCATCAGGTTTATCATCATCAAAGTCTAAAAGGTTAGGGAGAATATTCCTAATGAGTTTGGGATGATTGTTGTAACCTCAAATGGAATTTAGAAGAAAATTAAATCATTGATAGTCACAAAATAGAACACTTGGGAATGGTTCAAGAGTAGGAATCTTGAATACATCCCAATTTTGTAATTGTTCAAAATTCTAAAGATTGATGTCACCTTGAATCCTATATATGGCTTCATTGTGAGGGAATTTAATGCATTGATAAGCAGAAGAAGTAACTAATCTCATACAATGAGTCCATGGCCTACCAAACAAGATGTAAGATAGAAGAAAGATAAATATCATCACATTTACATGAACGGTGATAGGTGGGATAGTAATGGGGAGCCACACACAACATAAAAGAGGCATTTGCCTTCAATCATATCATTGAGATGTGTTATGTGTGTATTTTATATTTCATTTATAATATCCAAGGGTTTTGATAAAATCTAGAGAGGGAACACGGGTACCAAAACCCTCATTAATCAAGGCACGCTTGACTTGGATATTACTAATTTGGACACTAATGAATAGAGAAGGATCATACACATGAATCATAATCTCATCAGGAATCATAGAAGTGATGGAAAACTTAAGGTAAAGATAAGTGTCCATTGTTTCATCAACATGGATGGACATCTCTTTGTATTATTGTAATATGCTATCTTCAGATCCAGATAAGGTTACTTCGCATCCTACTAGGGGAGGATGAGGGATGTTCATTTTAAACAAAAGCTATTTAAGATGATTTTGATGATGTGGGGAGGTCCTCATAAACTCAGTAAATGGGATTTAGGATGGGAGATTAGAGAGTTTCATGATAGGATCCCACTCATCATAACCCATAAGAAGATTTTTATAAAGAGGTGCATAGTGTTGAAGGAGGTCCTTAAAAGGAGGAGCCAAAGTAAATTGAAATTTATGTTGATAAGAGGTAGAAGGTTTAGAATAATGTTTTAAATTATGTTGAGAATATGAAGCAGTTGATCTATTGGTTTTAAGAAGTACTATAAGATGTGTTGATAGAAGCTTGAGAGCTTTGGTGTTAGGTAAAGAAGACAAAGGGATGGTAGAAATAAAATGTGAAGTGTTATCCAAATGAGTAGTTGGAATTGGTTCATCAAAAGTTATAAGTTCATCTTGTCCCAACTCATTTAAATTAGTTGGAGAAGAATCTTGGATAACACAAAATTTGTGAGATAATGGAGGTGTGTAGATAGGTTGAGGATCAATGAAAGCAACCACTCTTCGCATATTAGTCATATTAACCACATTCTCTTTTGGAGTTGGGCCAATAAGACTATCTACATTGTTGGTGGAAGGGGTGAACTTGTCTTGGTTATCTTGGTGATTTGGAAGAAGACTTTTATAGATGGCCAAATGAGCATTAACTTGATTCAAAGCTTGAGATTTAGTATTTGTTTCATGGGCTTTGAAATCAATGTCATAGACTTGTTGGCATTTCTAAATGATAGAATCATGGTCAAAATTAGGATCAAGAAGAAAATCCATAGCCAAATTATGAAGCTACTTATAGGTCTCATGAGATTGACCCAAACTAGCATGAAACCAACAAAATTTATTGGGATCATATCAAGATTTCATAGGATGAGTGGGATCAAGTTCTCATGGTAGAGGCATGGGTAGACATTTGAGTAATTGAGTTGAGGATAAAGGTTTGTGAACATTGATGTTATTAGATGAAGATAAGTGAGGATTAGTGAAATATTGAGGAGGGGGAGCTAGTTCTAAAGATTGGTTAGGAACAATAGCTTGAATAGTGTGAATGGTGTCATAAGATTGCATGACACCATCATTGGTAGCATGATGATTCTTGTTTTTAAGTAAGACATGAGTACCCATAGAAGGTTGGGGTGGCTTGAATTAATTCATAAGGAAATATTGATATTTATCTTGGTCAATAGCCTCCTCTAAAGTACGTGGAGAGAGAGAATGTGAACCCAATATTACAACTTGGGAAAAAGAGCAATTGTAAAGAGATGAAAAGGTTATCATCGGCCATGTTGTGTTCACATTTGTTGGACAATTTTTTCCATATTTTAACAAAATCTTGCATAGATTTATGTTTGAGTTGCTTACAATTTATAAAATGGGCAAAGGTATTCTCAAAAACATCACTAGTTTGGAACTCTTATACTAGAGCATTTACTAAATCTTCCAAACTAGTAATCTAATGAGTTTTAAGTTGGTTGTACCAATCTAACGCATCACCAAATATTTATATAGATTTATAAATGTGTTTAAATGAAGAGTAGGATCAGTTGACCCATTGTAAGAAATGGTAGGGGTGATGGCTCTGATATTGATATTAGCAATTTGAGATGTAAGAGGCTCATTTTGAAGATGCTTTATTATCTTGTTGACAAGAGGAGGTTGAGGGATAAGATTAACATGGGAATCCCAAACAGAAGGTGGGGCAACATTTTAATTATGTGTGACCCATGACATCTGTTGAGGGTGAGTTTGAAGATGGATAAGGTAGTTTTGCATTCACATCATTTGATTTGTATTGTGAGTTTGAAAAGTATTCATTTGATTAAGCATTTGTAATAAGAGTTAATGGGTTTAATTTGCATTGTTGGAATTATTTGAAGTATCAGAATTGGAAGGAGTGGCTTGGGTACCACTATGGGTGTTAGTAAGAGCTTGAGAAGAGTTTTTAGAATGTTAGGCACTAGTGGAAAAATTTGCTTGTGTGGCTAAAGATGGACTAGCAAAGGGATGAGTAAAGAAAGCATTAGAATCATGATTACCATGGGTAGCAAATGATGCACTAATGGAAGAGTTAGGGAGAGTGGGTCTTGGAAGAGGCCCACTAAATGTGGAACTTGCCATGTTAGTGGAGATAATAGGCATCAAGGTAGAACAAGTTAAATAAGAAGTCATGATATGAGAAGGGGTCAAAATAGAGGGAAGAAGCTAAGAATCAAAGAAACTAGTGTCTCAAAATCCATGTGATAATGTGGGAGAAGGTGAATGAGGCTCTTCCACTTGACCACTGATCATGAGATGATAAATGGCAGAAGGATATTTTACTTAATGTTGAGGAAATTTAGAGATAAAGAAGAGCATTTTAGGGGTATACTCTAATTCGGGTTGATCTTCAAGTGAGAAGAGAGGATTATGAAGTGAAAAGGAATGAGGAGGGGTCCCATAGTTCATTATAAGAGTGGTTACATGAACACTACTCTCATCTAGGAGAGGATATCTAATTTGCTTATGGGAGACCTTATGAGGGTTGGTAAGACTCATCATATCTATTGAATTCAACTCAGTTTTATCTTCAAATAAGAAGTTCATAATGAAAGAGAAGAACTAGATAAGGCAATTGTGATGCAAGGTAAGGAAATAGGAAGAGGAAGATAAGATTATAGAGTCGACTGGGTTGACTTGGTACAGAACATAGGGTTTGAAAGTTGAGAAAATAAGGATGCGAGGTCAACTGGGTCAACCTAGTTCTATAACTTGGATAGAAAATAGGTAGAAAAAGATACAAAGTCAATAAGGTCGACCTAGTTTTGTATCCTGGGAAGCAAAAAAGAGTACTATGTCATAGGGTCAACCTAGTACTGCAAGTAGGAAAAATAGATAGTTTGTAAGTGACTATGTCGAACAAAATAACTGTGTATTGAAATTTAAAAAAAATTGCAAGTAATTTTGAAATAAAATAATGAAGAGAAACACAGATTAAATTGGGTCAATGAGGATGATCTAATTGAGGCACATACCACATAACATTACTCCAACATTGGCCAATGCAAGTTTTTTATAATACAACATACAATTAAGCAAAGAGCAAGCAATCAGCTTGGAAATTAAATTCTAACTAAGTGGTCATCTTGAATGTTGTTAGATTATTAGAGTACAATTTTAAGATGTGATAGGAAGTTGGCTATAAGAAAAGAACTAAAAAGCAATCTATAGATGGTTTTAGGACATTTAGGCTGAAAGGGATCTATATTGGCAATGGTACTGACTTGGTATTGGGGCCTACCCTTTACACTTCACACACCACAACAATAAGGGTGTAGGGTCCATTGACAATATATACCATTAACCACATGTTTATACTTGACCAAAAAACCAAGTTAGCTTCCCCCTTGGTGATTAAATCCAAGTAGGTAGGTATTAGGTAGACAAATTTTTAAATGTGTTTTAAGACTATGTGATATGGTAGTGTGTGCATAAAATAAAAAATAAGTGAACTAAAAGGTATATATAAAAAACACCTAATTAGATTATGTAATATATTATAAGCATGCAAGTAAATGAAAATAAAAATGTGAGCTAATTACAAGCGTATAAGTGTTAATTCTAACTTTGAAACATAGTACAATGTCTATTCAAAGGATAGTGTACGTAGAGATTACAGAATAGAGTCAACAATGTCACTATTGTACTACTGAAGCAAGGTTGTATTAAAGAACTATGTCGACAGTGTTGACCTAGTCTTCCAAATAGCAGATAAAATATAGAACTAGGTCGACATAGTGGACCTTGACCTAGATCACTATATATGGGCAATTTTAAAGACTACAAAATATGAAAAATAAAATTGTAATGAATAATATAAATGATAGAGAAGGAGAGAAAGGAACCTTTATGGGTTGGAAGATGCAGAGGAAAGTGAGATTGTTGTTGATGTACCTTGATTTATACTTGCAAATTCTGCCAACTAGGTCGCTCAGGTCAACCTAGTTATGTAGTTTCCTGTTTGTTGAAACTTTTGAAGTATACTATGTTCTAATGTCAACCTAGTATTTTTTCTAGAATTCTATAAGTGTATCATGTTGATAGGGTTGACCTAGTAGCCTATACACGATGAAAAACCTACACAAATAGAATAAAGTTGTATTAATTTAACTGTATGTTAAAACTGTACACTTAAGTCATAAAATATACCGACACTATCGAACTAGTATCATAAATATAAAAAATAATAAATAAAATGATAAAATAATGAAAATATGAAAGAAAACCTATAAGGGTTATATTCACGTTGGGTTCACCAGAATGTCTGCAATTAGAAATGCATCATATCTATAAATCAATTTTTAACTCAAAGAAGATAAATCATACTTACACTTCTGATTAGGGATACATTATATAATCAAGAACATGACCAATATGGGGATCTGATAGACCCAATTATGGGATCTCTTATCAAAATACACAATGCTAGGGAGGGTTCCAAAGCCTCTATTCAAGAACAATCATGCGATAACCCTAGCTAGGTCTTATGTTTTATATTCACTAAACTAATAACAAGTAAAGTCTAATCTAGTGCTCACCAAATCTTATGGCACAAAGTGGGGGTAAGAAATAATAAAAGTAAACATGCATAAGATATGTATAGTCACATCAATGTATATGATAATCCTAATATATGGAAGAGAAGCATAAATTCATATCTATCTACTCTTACAAAGGAGGAAAAAAGTTAGGAATACTTACCTTGAAGACGAACCCATCAAGCCTCAATATCTCCCTTGGCCAAGGTGATTCACAAGAGGTTATTGTGGTATGTAAGGATGACAAAGATAAATTAGCTCTAGGCTATACAACCGATCAATGCATCCAAAAGACTTCTCCACACGACAAGATTTGTATCTCCAAAGAAAGTACGAAACCTTTTGCTCCTCAAGTAGAATGGTGGATAAGTAGACACATAATAGCTCTTACTTATCTTTTTTAAATAATGGAAAAATGGTATTGTATATATAATAAAATTTAACCCTAATCCATTTTGAAATTTTTGGCTGATAGGGCCAACCCAATTGACCTAGTATAGTTATGGACAAAAATTCACTAGGTCACGGGTTAGGTCAGCCAAGAGTCAACCTAGACCCTAAATGAATTTTACCCAAAATTTTAAAGGTTTGACTCAGTTGACCTAGTAGAGTGAATGTTAAAAATGGGATCAAGGTTTGGAAAAGAGGGACAAAGGGTAGGAAATGACTGATCAGTGTGTAATAGAGAAGAATAAGCTCAGGTGAATGGTTTTTAGGAAACAAGTGTGTAGATAATAAGTGGTAAAAGGGACAACAATCCTATGATGCACCAATGGTCTGCCCACCCCTTTCCTAGTGCACTCCTTAAGGTGTGTACTTAGATATATTGAGACTCGATGGGTTACTGCAAGATAAAGAGCATCAGTAAGTGATGAAAGTTTGAAACTATTATGTGTATATAAGGTGTACTTGAGTGATGATTTTTTCTAACCATTGTTGGTCGTGGTAGAGTTAAAATCAGATTTCTAGATGGAAGGGTTAAACTTTTTTATGGTGTGTTGCATATCCTGGGGCTGGCTCATAATCTATTATCTATGAGAAAACTAATAGATGTGGGTGTGCAGGTTGCATTTTTTTAAGCAAGTTGTAAGATGGTTAGAGGTGATATGGTGATAGATTAAAATGTCAATATTAACACTTTGTATAATCTTGATGTAGACATGATTGAGTGAAATATCACTTTTTCAAAGACAAATCTAAGGCTACACTATTGGATGAAGAGGTAATCACTATTTTTAGTGGATGGTCATGGTTTTTAGGTACCTACGAGTGTTCATTCTATGGAGTTAAAACTACCTGTAGATAAGACTATGTTATGGTGCCAGAGACTTGGACACATTGGTGAAAAAGGTCTTAGGGCCTTGAAGAATAAAAACCTTGCTGAAGGTTTAACTAACTACAATCTTAAATTTGATTTATGTGAGCATTGTGTTTATGGTAAAAATAATCATGTTCAATTTTACTTTAGTTCTCATAAATCTAGTGGCGTATTGGATCTAATTCACTCTAATTTTTTTGGTCATGTTAATGTTCCTTCGATTTCAAAATACACATATTATGTTTCATTTATTGATGATTACGTTATAAGGACATGGGTTATTTTATAAAGAGTGAATCTAAAGTTTTCAGTCATTTTAAAGAGTTTAAAGTAATGGTTGAGTTGCAAACTGGAAAGAAAATTAAGTGTTGGAGAATTGACAATGATAGAGAATTTTGATCTAATAATTTTGACATATTCTATAAATATTGTGGTATATAGAGACAAAATACAACTCCATATTCACATCAACAAAATGGATTTACAGAAATAAGGAATGAATAGGACATTGATGGAGAAGGCTAGGAGTATGCTTAGCGGTACTGGAATGGAACAAAGGTTTTGAGCCGAAGCTATAGCCACTGCTTTCTACCTAATTAACATGTCTCCAAATCAAAGATCATGGATAAAATGGCTATGGGGGCATGTTCTGGCCATAATATTTCATTGTGACATCTTACAATTGTTACTTGTGATGCATATGCACATGTGCCAAGGAGAAGCAGATAAAGTTGGAGAATAAGGATGTGAAATGTACCTTCATTAGGTATAGTTATGGTGTGAAAGGATACAAGCTTTGGGATCTGATAGCATAGAAAGTAATATATTTTATAAGCGTTATTTTTGTTGAGACTAAGCCTTCTTTTGTTACACTGCAACCAAAGAAAATATAAAAGAAAGTTGATTCAAGGCCATGATAGAGATAAGAAGTTGAGGATATCTCATTGAGATTTGAATCTTTTGAAGAGGAGGTAGATAAAGAATAACTTCCACCTCAACTTGTTTAAAGGTCCACAAGGTGTAGAAAACCACCAAAAAGGTATTCTCCTAATGATCAGAGATGTATATTTACATTGAGTACTAACATTGATGAGTTGAGATCTGTAGAAGAAGCTTGAGTATGAATGATGTAGAGTCTTAGAAGGTTGTTATGGAAGAAGAAATGGTAGCAGTGAAGAAGATTGATAAATGGTACCTTAGACCATTAAATGAAGGATGTAATTGTGTTGGTTATAAATGGGTGTTCAAGAAAAATATTGCTTTAGATGGCAATGTTGAAAAGTACAAAACTCGATTGGTTGTAAAAGATTACTCTCAAATTATGGGTGTTAATTATGGTAAGATATTTTTTCCTATCTAATCCATTAGATTATTGCTTTCTATTATAACAACTTATGATTTAGAGATTGAGAAAATGGATGTGAAGACTTCTTTCCTTCATGGTGATTCAGATGAGGAGATTTATATGACACAACCATAACACTACATGGTGAAAGGTAAAAGAAATTTGGTTTGCAAGTTAAAGAAATCCTTGTATGGTCTCAATAAAATTCTTAGGATATAGTACCAAAAATTTAATACATATGTAATGAGTTTGGGGTTTAAGTGGTTTAAATCTAATCATTATATTTATTATAAGACTGATGGTGATCATTTCCTTGTTATTGCCTTATACATTGATGATATGTTGTTTATTAGTAATGGGAAAGTTTTGATATCAAAGCTTTAATCTCAACTCTCAACAAAGTTTGAGACTAAAAATCTTGGTGCTGCGAGACACATTTTTAGGATGGATATTAGAAGAGAGAGACAAACCAAAAAGCTATGGCTTGTCCAGAGTGAGTATGTGAATTTAATTTTATAAAGGTTTAACATGTAAGATTGCAAACCATTATGTGTTCCTTTTTCTATTGGAACAAATTTATCTATAGCACAATGTCCTACATCTCCATTATAAATGGAAAACATGATCAGATTATCTTACCAGAGTACAGTCATAAGTTTGATGTATGTTATGGTTTGTACTAGACCAAACATTGCCCAAGTAGTCAAAGTTCTTTCCCATTATATGTCTAATCCTTGTAGAGTTCATTGGGATGTAGTTAAAAGGGTATTCAGATATTTAAGGGGTGCCTTACATTATTTGATAAGTTATCAAGGTAACATGATTGGAGGCAGACATCCTCTTGACATTCTTGGTTATGTGGATTCAGATTAGGTAGGTGATGTTGATAGCAGAATATCCACCAGTGCTTATGTATTTACTTTGCTTGGTGGTGAAATAAGTGGGATGAGTAAGAAATAAGTTGTGGTCACTTTGTCCACTATAAAGTCAAAGTATATGGAACCTACTCATTCCTGTAAAAAATCCATTTGGCTTAAGAGATTGTGTTTATATATTGGTTTGAAATAGGGCGTAGTGACAATTTATTATGACAGTCATAGTGTTATTTTCATAGCAAAGAACCCAAATTTTCATGCTAGGACCAAACATATTGATGTACAATATCATTTTGTGAGAGACATGTTCGAGGATGGTAGGGTGAAGCTAATAAAGGTAGAGACTTTGATGAATGTTGCAGATTCATTGACTAAGCCCATGACAACAGAGAAGTTCATATGGTGTTCAAATTCTATGGGCCTTTAGGCCCCTAGAAGCTAAGTTCATGTTGGTATGGTTCCTCTAGGGTCTTACAAGGCATTTGACAAGTGGGAGAATATTGGTAATTGAGGTGTTTCAACCTTGAAAAGTGAGGACATTATTCATGAGCTACTATTCATGTGATGAGGTGGTAATGATGAGTTGGTAATGAATATGCATGTGATGTGGTAAGTGATGCAAGTGTTGATGTGGATTTTGATGTGTTGGCATGGCCCATAGAGGAATCCACATGATGTAAGTGCATGTGAGTGGAAGTGGGGTGTCCCACTCCACTAAGGAGACAAGTTATTGTCTTTTGTGATGTACATGATCTTGTTTTAGGTGAAAAATGATAAAGAGTGGACATGGGATGAATTTATATGTTGGCGTCATGATCTTGAGTGATGGAGAATCTCTTAGAAGCATGTGGAGTCACATGGGATAGTGGGAACAAGTTGCTCTTCCAAATTGGAGGCACATGTGAGAGTCGGGTGTAGTTTTGGAGGCTTGTGAAAGTAGAGGATGGTGTGTCATAAGTGGAGGGTCCATTTTTGACCAAAGAAAAAGACTACAAGCATGTTACTATTAATGAATAGTGATGCCACTAAAGGATGGTGAATTTCATTGCCTTGTTCATGAAGTTTCCTTGTTTGTCATCTACTTTGTAATTTTATATAAGTAAAGACTTTCTCTTTTGTGATTAGAAGTAAGCAAGTAACTAAGATATGAAGTTTTCTAATCTAAGTAAGCTTGACATTTGTGCAAAGGAATTGAAGAATTGTGGAACCAGTTCTTTTCCTAAGTGTATAACTATTGATGCTCTTGTGAAGGCTTACTCTATAAGTGTGTTGTAATTTTGTTGATTTGAATAATACATTGAGCTACTTTGAAGTGTGGGTTTTTTTTTCCAAAAGGGTTTTCCCTATTTAATCACATGTTATAGTATGTTTATGTTTTTAGTTGTATGTTTTTATTTAAATTGTGTAACAAGTATTCAAATTATTTGCATATTATCCTCTCTTGATTAGTGTAAGGAATTATTTCCATGATCTTGTATGCCTTTCAAGCCCTTGAAGATGGAGTTACTCTTGATGATAAGGCTATTTATAAATTAAGAACCCTAGGGTATTTATTGTTGAAAAAAATTAAAGACTAGCACAATCATCAACATGAGCAAACATGGGTGATGGAGCAGCTCACTAAGGTCGTCGAAATGTGTAAGATTTTTTTTACTCAAGTTGGCAATATGGTTCCCATATTTGGTGGGGGTTTTGTTAAACTAATATAACCTAGAATTTTTTTTGAAGCTTTAATAAAAATAACTTAAATGCCAACAATTGGCCAAGAGTGCATTAATAATAAATTATAGACCTAAGCATGCTAAATCATTTCAAGATGTGGAGGCCCTAGAAAATAAAATAAACACTCACCATTAGGAATTGAAAACCAAATTTATGGTGATACAAGGATAGGTTTTGACAAAGGTTACTTCACTAGAGGATGTTCATAAGGATTCGTTTGCATCACTCAAGCATTTAACCATTCAAGCGAGAAACGTCCTAGATCAACCCGAGGAGACTAAGTGATTTAAGGAAGTAGTTGAGGAAATCACTTCTAAGCTCTAGAATATATTGAATCATTGGGAGGAAGTGAAGAGATAGGTTAAATAGTCAAGACCTAAGTTTGTTCTAGCAAAAGGACCTAAACATAATGCATAATATTGAGATGGACTATTGACTTAGTGTAGGGTGATGTTGAACCCTCAATTTTTAATCTATTTTGTCTAAGTACTTTTTGAAGATAGTGGAGTAGAAGGAAGCATAGGCACATGAGAGACACAACACAAAAGACCATGACATGGAAGACCATGGTGCAAAAGAGCCAAGTCATGTAGAATATATAAGCATGAAACACAAAGAAACTAAGAATGTAGGACTCAGATATTAGCAAAAGACTTGGGAAAGGTGTGGAAAGTAAAGATAATCAGGGAACGATTAACATGAATGTCAGAGAATAATAGTCAAGCATGAATCCAACACCTATCTATGGGAAGATACGTGCATGATGATGAATATCTAGCATAGAGAATATATATGGGTAGTTAGGATCGGATTCTTAGGAATTTGTTGTAAATAGCTTACTAGGACTCATTACTGGTATTGATCATTGGCAAGTCATATTTTTATAATTACTTATATAACTAAATGGTCAGGGTAAACCATGTGTAAACACCCCTTAATTTTACTTAGTGTTTTTGTTGATCATTATAATCTTGAAGTCATTTTAATCTTAGATATGACATATGAATGTAATGAAAGGAAGCTTATGTGTTGATGAAATACTTAGAGTAATATGTTCATGAATATATTGGAGTTTACTATTTTTGTTATCAATTGATGCCCAACTTATTTTTATTTGGTTAGTTAAGTATGAAAGGAATATTTAAGAGTTAGATATGGAACTAAGTGTGAACTTAGAATTAAGTGCTTGTTCAAGCACCCTAGCTTATGAAATTAAATGAATACACCTTCATGCGACAAAACCAACAGGAACCAATTTTAAGATACATGTTTTGGGTGAGCACATGAGAACCTTTTCTCGCATGATGTGTCAATGTGTTAGTTCATTGAAACTATTGTTTTCTTAGGTGCACAACTGGGGAAAAGATATGTTAGCCTAAAATAAAAGAGCCCAACATTTTAGTTCCATTACTGGGACCGCTTGTTCTTGTTTGCATGATGGTGAAAAAATGCTTGAGCAATTGTGTCTGGAAAATTTTAAACATTGAGTTACTACTGTAGAAGAGAATTTTACATGTCAGTATCTTAAACTAGGAGTTTTTTTGTGCATGTGGGTAAAATATCACCTTTATGACTCACTCTATGAAGCTTTATTTGTAAAATTACTCATTCATTTACATGTCTGGCTTTCAACATGCACACAAGACCATTTAAGGAATTATGAATGGAAAATTCCTAGTCATTACAATATCAGCCAACTTTTGCAAGATTGGGAGTGCCCTTGATGCACATAGTGGATATTTGGTGTTGTGGAACACTTAATATCTATATCTTGGAATACGTAGTCTCCATGTACTCTTATCTAGAGGAAGCCCAGTTTAACTTCCTCTGGGAGCTATATGGAAGGTATCTTAGGCAAGTTTCATTAGAGATTAAGAAACTTATCGTTGACTTGGGACTTAAATAATTCCACATGGATGGATAAACTCTCCCTCGCATAAGCAATGTATTTAGTGGGGAAATGAAGGGCTCCATGTTGATATAATATTGTTGGTTCAACATGGTAGCCAGTCAATGGGATTTGCATAAGTGTAAGTATGATGAGGCTAGGTAAAGGGATATGATTGGAAGCAATCCGAGGAGGGACCATGAGGACTTTGGAAGTGTTATGATGATCTATAGGGATGAAAAAAGGCACAATGAGGACTCCATAACCACAGGACCACACCCAACATCAACACAGGTATACGTAAAGAAACAAGTCAAGCATTGGTGACTATAAAGCCTAATTCCACACCCATAGTGAATGTTCATGCCTTTGAGTTAGACAATATTCTTGTAAGAAATTAGGATACACATAGTGTAGAGTTAGAGTGTGAACCGATCAAAGAAAATTTTGAAGTATAAGATCAAAAGAATAGTTTATTCATTTCTTTTCCCTTACAAGTCAACCCTATGGCTCACTTTGGAATGCCTGGTGGACCAAGTATAACTAGTGGGTAGAGTATAGGCACTTCCATAGTTAATCAACCTATTTCTATGCCCAACACATTAGGTGCTTCTATTGCCATAAGAGGCACGGGAGGCGGTATAGATGGTGGTTAGACTAGAGGATTTGAAGGTGGTGTAGGAGACATTGGTGGACCTCCCCCACAAGGTCCAGGAGGAACTAAAAGTGCATCACAATAGGCTCCATTACCAACAATTAGACCACCTATAATTTATTAGGAGATCATGCTTCATATACCTGAATATCGTAGTGTGGAAAATGTTATGGAACATGTTCATGAATGTGAAATTATTTGGTAGGTGCATGACATTACTTCTATTGAATGAAAGGAAACTTATATTGTCACAACCATTTTATACCATGTGCATAAGTGATACTAGAATTTTTATCTAAAATAATTTGTGATAAACTATGAGCAATTGAAGGCAACTTTTCTCCATGAATTTGACATCATAGATCAAGTACCTAGGTTTCACGGTCAAATGGAAGTTCAGGAGTATGTGTGTCAATTAAAAACTTTCTATGTGTTTGAAGGTGAATGAAGGCACTCACTTAAGTACATTTTTTAAGGAATAACTACTCGATGGTGGGCTACTCACCATCACAATTTGCTCACTTTGGATTGAGTTCGTGTTGCTATGCACTATCATTTTCATCATGATAATCACATTCAAACCACTTTGAGTTACAATGGTATTGATGCCCCTCAAGCTCATTTCAAGGCCTATGAAAACCTTTGGAATGCAGATGAGACATCTTTGCTTGAGTATTTTTGGGTTCATGTATTTTATGGTATTCTATGTACTTGGGATAGAACATGGTATATTCATTAATAACGATGCCTAAAAATGAATTCCTAGAGTAACATTATATGAAATATGATTTTAACACTATCTTATTCATCCCCTCGCATAGATTTAATCATGTTCTTGCAAGCCATCCATCAAGATATTATAGGTGATCCAATATTAGTTGAAGACAACATAAGACATATACATGGTGTGCATGAGGATAGGTTGTCCATTTTCAAAAAAGTTAATATTCTTGCCTTATCTTCTTCATATATTAATCTTTAATCAAACCATGTATTAAGGGAACAGATATAGAAAGGAAAATAAAAGGTTATGCACCAAGTTAAAGAAGGTACTAGTTTTGACCTGCAAGATCCATCCATTGACCACTTGGATTTACATACTGAATATGGAGCTAAAAATGTTTGAGACACCATACAAACTTACCAGTAGTCATATTATAAGCCACTACAGACATTTCAACATAATATTAAAATAGAGGATATGCCTAAGATGGCCAATGTGGGGAATTATTGGTTTGATAATAAGATTACCAAAGTTTTTAAACTCTTATAGGAATATCAAGACATTTTCCCATATAATTACACTAAGATGAAAGACATGCATCCTTCATTGGGAATGATGCACATCAAGTTAGTTGAAGGCACTCAACCCATAAGAAAGAGACCTTATCAAATAAATCCTAATCTATGTGCTCAGGTTAAGGAGGAGATTGATAATATGTTGCATGATGGGTTTATCACCCCTGTTGATGAATCTGAATCAGTGAGCCCTGTGGTGATTAGTAGCAAAAAGGACAATTGCATTCATATTTGTGTGGATTATAGGGTACTCAATGTTGCTTGTGTAACTGACCCTTTTTTGACGCCTTTCACTGAGGAAATTTTAGGAGTTATTGGGTGTGAGATTTATACCTTCACTGATGATTTTTTTGGTTATCATCAGGTCTAGATTGTAGAAGAAGATAAACCAAAGACCACCTTTTCACTTTAATGGAGTTCATTCACTTAAAAATTGATGCCCTTTGATCTAAATAATGCTCTGTCCATGTTCTCATGCATTATGAAAGAGGCTTTTAAGGATTTTATTCATAAGTTTCTTTAAGTGTACCTAGATGATTAGATCATATACGGTTTAGTGCATGACTATTGTGCTAATCTTCACCTCATGCTTGAGCATTACTGACAACTTTAGATTTGTTTAAATCTAAAGAAGTGTGTCTTTACTACTTCATTTAGAATTTTTTTTGGTCATATTATTTATCATGATGGACTCTTGGTGGATCTGATTAACAGTATAGTCATTGTTCGCCTTCTAGTGCCAACAACCCAGAGTGAGGTTTGCACTTTATTAGGACACACGGGCTAGTATCAGAAGTTCATTTGAAGATATGCTAGGATCATAACACCAATAGAGACATTGATTAAGTAAAATAGTCAATTATTATGGATAAATGTTCACTAATAGGCATTTGTAGCACTCAAGGATAAGTTATTCATTTCCCCCATTCTCTAATTTCTAAACTGGACAAAGCCCTTTCATGTACATGTTAGCATTTTAGGTATGGTAATAGGTGTTATCCTTGCCCACCCTAGCGAGGGTAGTCTTGATCATCCCATCTACTTTCCTAGTCATAAGTTCACTCTAGTTGAAATAAATTACTCAACTACAAAATACAAAGCCTTATCCATAATATACATGCTTTAGAAGTTTCATCAGTGTGTATTGGCTACACTGTTCACTTAAATACTTTGTGAATAAGCCAGTGTTACATTGATGCATTTGCCCAATGAGTTGTTCCCTTTTAATAATTTCAATTTTCTATAGTGGTTAAATTGGGTAAGGCTAATTATGGATTAGATCACTTGTCGCACATTGAATCTAGTAAACTGACATATACCATTAAGGATAACTTACTTGATGTGCAAATTTTTCAAGTCATGCATATACACAAGGAATTGGAGGATATCATAACTTTTCTTTACATAGGTTCAACATTAGCCCACTTTAGAACCTAATATAAAAAATAATTGGTTATCCGCATTACTCTTTTCCAACTAATTAGAGGTGACCTTTATAAACTTGGATGAGATGAAGTGTTATGATGTCACATGATGTAGCAAGAATGCATTGAAGTTCTTCGAGAGAATCAAGAAAGTGTAAATGGAGGACATTATCTTGATGATGCTATAATATGAAAGGTTATATTAGTTGGGTTATGGTGGTCTAGTTTATTAAAGGATGACAAATCTTATGCATGTCAATGTGATATCTGTTAGTGCATGGGTAAACTGAACTAAATGTATGATATGCCCATTCATCCGATCCTTGCTCATGAACCCTTCAAGAAATGTGCTATTGATTTTATTGGCCCCATTACTCCATTAGGGAGGCATACTGGTGCGTACTTTATCATTATCATCACTAACTACCTTACTCATTGGGATGACGTAATAACAACTCAAGATTGTACTATTTTCACTACCACTATATTTCTTTGGAGGAATATCATTACAAGGTATGGATGTCTGTTAATTTTGACTAGTGATCATGGAACTCATTTCTTTAATGAGATAATCTGCATCTTTTTGGCTGAGTTCATGATTGTACACCATGAGAATACACCATGTCACCCTTAGGCTAATGCTACGACTAAAGCATTCAATAAAATATTGGGTTATACTTTGATGAAGATTTGCAATATTGGTCATACTGATTGAGATAATCACATTTTTGCAATATTTTGGGCATATTGGACCACATATAAATGGTTGAACAAGAGTACTTTAATATTATCTTTGGTGCTGAAGTTGTTCTCTTAGTTGAGTTCCTTGTACCTTACTTACATATTGTGCATGTTGGTTGGTTGGATGATGAAGAATATTTGAAAGTGCATCTAGATGCTTTACTATAGTTGGATGAAACCCATTTGATAGTGCATAGGAGCCAAGGAGTGGAGAAATAGAAACATAAAGCCTGACATGATAAACTTCTTAAGAATAAGACTTTTTCTCCTAGTATGCATGTGTTCATCTACCACTCCAAGTTTGTGCACCATGATAGAAAACTTTACGTCCATTGGGATGGTTTTTTATCATTCATAGCATTCATCCCATAGGCATGTACAAGTTGTAGAGGTTAGATAACTAGTTCTTTCCAAGCCATTTCAATGGTAGTCAGCTTCACCCCTACCATTCTG
Organism: Torreya grandis; assembly: GCA_037957365.1. Classification (NCBI taxonomy): domain Eukaryota; kingdom Viridiplantae; phylum Streptophyta; class Pinopsida; order Cupressales; family Taxaceae; genus Torreya; species Torreya grandis. Next base: position 2,303,810 of record JARHVA010000324.1, read on the forward strand.
AGTGATGTTTCCATTTTGTTAATAAGGCATATGCCACAAGATTAGTTTAGGATTTTGGTTTATTTTTCATTAAGGTTTGGCATTGGTTGCATGCCTTTTGTTTAAGTTTAGATTAACACTTGGTTATTTCCTAGTTTTTTTTCTCATGTCATGGAGGACCATGGACATATTTTAGTGTGGTGTAAGAAGTGTGGATGAAGTAAAACTACAAAGCACAAAGGAAATAATGGAAGAGAATGCAAACAAAAAAAGGTGCATAAGAACAAATTGATACATAGGATGCAGTGCATAACGACTCTGAGGAGTCAAGATAAAGAAAGTAGGTTCTTGCCTTAGAAATATTAAATTTTAAATTCTTTATAGACGTTATGCACTTTGAAAAAAGTCTAGTATGGAAAAATGTGTTAAATATGATAAAATAATGTGTGTAAGGGCAAGTGTGCCAAATGGATATCATGGTAATACCATTAGAAGCATCAATTAGTGAAATGATGGATGAGATCATAGGGAAGTAAATGCGAATTACCCCTTGAAGCTATAAAAGGTTAAGTAGTCATAATTTTAACACTTGACTATTGTTAATTCATGAATTTACAAAGCCAAGCAGAGCATTTTCAAGCTACCAAAAGAGCGTTTATCAACTTTCAATTATCAATTCAAATATTTTGAAGGTGATCGTCATAAATAGGGAGATTGGTAGAATAGTAATGGGGAAGCGTAGATTAAAGTAATTGTAGGTTACAGGTGTTGACAATTACCATTGGAGGATGTTGCAGCAAGAGAGGTAAAAGAATTGAAAAAAAATCATGTATTATTTTGAGATGATCTAATGGTTGCACCTCAACTTTCAAGCTCTTAAGAGGGTGATGTAGCCAAAGAAGAAGGCCCAATGAAGTGAGCCCTTGTCTATGATTTATGAAGAAGAATATTTTGAGAGCACATGAACATAGTCAATTTTGATAAGGGAATAAGTAACTAGTAAATCTGATGCATAAAAAGAAAGCTTGCCACAACAGATGAAGAGAACACATAATAAGGAATACAAAATAGCATGCAAGGTGAAGAAGAAAGAAAAAACACTACCCCAACTCCCAGTATTGATCAAAGAAATGTAGTATCCTAAGTTGATGTTCCACATGAAGAATCAAGAGTCTAATGTATTGGCTTGCCAAGTATTTGACTACAATCACCGCCAATTAGGTAATGAAGTAGTGTTACAACACGACTAAAGGGTTGAGTGGCAGAATACCATAAATGAGCTTATCTATGATCTTATTATTTTTGATAGCCTCAATGATGCTAGAGATTTATATTTGTTCACTCTACCTTACTTCAAGAAATGCGTGGAGGTTATAAGATTTATTATCTCATGCATTCATGAAGATTACTTTTATTTTATAGGGCACAAAATGAGGATCACCACCTAGAGAATTAACAAAGTCACATGTATACAATGCTTGGGAATTGAACTTAGTAGAGACCTAAAAGACCAAGAAAAATCAATAAAACTATGGTGGCACTTGAGTACAAGAAGCAAGGCCACACAATGTATATAACTTTTCTCCAGAATCCCACCCTTCGGGTAGTTATGCACTCAGCTATAACCAATTTTGGAGGTGTGGATAATGGAAATAAGTAGCTATGGTGCACTTTTATGTAGCCCACAAGATAACCTTAAGGGTTAAGTATAATTATTAACAATATTTTACAGAGCAAATTGTTTTAGATGCAGAGAAGGCCCATTGTCTGCTTAATCAAAAGATTGTTTTGGCTACAATTCTTTTATTATAGGTACTTGATGAAATTGGTGTGCCAAAGTACATAGCAGTGAGTTGAAGTGGGATTCCTATCCAAAAAAATGTCTTTGTCTGAGAGGTTTAAATCATTCACATGCCTTGGTGTTATTACTGCTTCTCACAGGTCAAAGATGAAAGGTTGGTATGATGGAATTAAAGAAAATTTTAGGAATGAGTGGCACATTCCTAAGGACTTGCCTGTGCAGATAAGAGACCAAGCTCAGTTTATAGTAAAGTAACATTTTTATTTATCATGTATCCATATGAGCTCTTCAAATGACTTGTCCGAGTGGCTCAAGCTATCATATACTTTCACTACTAGGTATTTTATGAACTATGTAAATAGAATATGTGATGCATCCCCTGTGAATATTGATGTTGAATATATTAACATTAAGACTCACACTCTTTGTCAAATATGTGTATATCTAGGGAAGAATGCCTATATGGAAAAAATGGAATTGAATAGTACTAACATAAAATCTTAATAAATCTTGGTCGAGGATTTGATTCATTTGTTGTTTTATATGTTGAAGCCAAGGAAGAAGACATCAAGGAGTGATGAGGATAGAAAAGAAACCATTCCACCCCATTAGAGATTAGAAGGTACCAAAATTAGAAGATGTTTGATCATGATACTAGCACGAGTGCACAACCTGAACAACCAAAGTAGAAAAGGAATGCCCATTCACCATTGAGAGTTATCATGCCTATAGGTCAACTAGAAGGCCTTGATTTTGCCATGTAGACATTTTTTCACTCAAAACAAGGCATTTAAACACCTAATGATGGGGAGTATGAATAGAAATTAGTGACTCTAAAAACATCCCCAGAGAGGGGACCTTCCCCCGTGGAACCAAAGGCCACACTAGAGCCTGAAAAGGAGCCTTTGCTAGTGCATCACGAAGAAACCACCCTTTATGACACACAAGTGGATGTTGGAAGTCCCACTAGTTAAGAGGCGGATGGTATAGACATAATATTGGGCACTGGTGAGCTTAATACTAGTACAAGCCACTGAGAGGAGGAATTGGATGTTGAAATACTAAAGTACAACACTACTACAGGGAAGGAACCTATTGATGAATCTATGCCATAAAAGCCACTAACTACCACTGCAACTCCTTTATTTCATGCCTAATATTAATAGAATGTAATAGATAAGGACTTGTATAGGTGGGAGTATTTTCCCTAAGAGGACTTGATCGAGCAAACTTAATGAGAACTTTCTTTTTATAATGATATATAAAATAAAGAGTGTTATTGTGAACTTTTTGTAGATAGAATTATTTTGGCACCAGGAAAGGTGAAACTCCTTGATACATTTTGGGTGGTTCCCCAACAATACGCAACATCTCAAGAAAGTACAGTCCTTTTGAATTTTGTTCATGAAGTGACAAGGTAGAATGCCTTGTTAGATTTTGATGCAAAACAATTGAAGAAGAAGCATCAAGAGGTCATTGCTCTATATTATAAGGAGTGTGTAGAAAAGATAAAGTTTGAAGAAGAGTTGTGAGAGCTCAAGCACCAACTGGAAACAAAAATGGTGGCTAGAGTGAAGACTTTAACACTCTACAAGTTAATTTTATAGTAAGAGTCAACCCTTATAGATGGAGTTCCTCTTGATGGTGAGGTTGTTGATAAATTGATAACCCTAGTGGAGTTATTATTGAAAAAATATAAAGATAACCCAATCCTCGACATGAGAAAATATGGGAGACAGAGAAGTTCACTAATGTCATTGAAGTGTGTAAGAGTTTTTGACTCAAGTTGGTGATATGGTTCCTATCCTTGATGGGGTTTTTTGTTAAACTTGCATGGACTAAATTTTTTTTGGAAGCAAGGCTTCAAGTGGAAGAAATTCAATGCCACCTATTGGTTGAGAGTGAATTAACAATAAAGGATAGATCCAAGCTTGCTAAATAATTTCAAGATGTGGAGGCCCTAGAAAACAAAATAAATGCTCACCGTTAGGAGTTAAATACCTATTTTGCAGTGTTTCAAGGATATGTTTCAACATAGGTTACTTCATTAGAGGATGTTTGTAAGGATGTTTTTGCATCACTTGAGCATTTAACCATTCAATCGGGTGACTTTATGGAACAACCCAAGGAGACTACGTGGCTTAAGGAAGCGGTTAAGGAAATCACTTATAAGCTCTAAAATGCATTGAATCATTGGAAGGAAGTGAAGTGACATGTTAAACAGATAGAACCTAAGTTTTTACCAATAGACGAACCTGAACATAATGCATGGTTTGGGCTAGATGATTGACTTAGTGTGGGGTGATGTTGGACCCTCAATTTTGAATATTTTTTAGCTAAGTACTTTTTGAAAATAGTGATGCAGAAAGAATCATAGGCACAGGAGAGACACAATGCAAAATATCATGATATGGAAGAGGCAAGTCATGTAGAATAAAGAAGCATGAAATATGGAGAAACTGAGACTGTATAACTTAGATATTAGAGAAATACTTAGGAAAGGCACAAAAAGTTGAGATGATTAGGGAATAGTTCACATGAATGTCATAGAATAATAGTCAACCATTAATCCAACATTGATCCATGAGAAGATAGGTGCATGACAATGAGGATATAGCATAGAGAACATATAGGGGTAGTTAGGTTAGGGTCCTTAGGGACTCATTATAAATGGCTTGCCACAACTCATTATTTTTAATGGTCATTGGGAAGCCATCTTTTTATACTTATTTATGTAACTAAATGGTCAAGGTGAACCATGTATAAATACCCCTTAGTTTTGCTTTTTTTTTTTGTTGATCATTTTAATCCTGGAGTCATTGTAATCTTGGATATGACATATGAAATGAAGCTTATGTGTTGATGAATACTTATGTAATCTGTGCATAAATATGATGGATTTATTACTATTTTATTATTAGTTTATGCCCAACTTTTTGTTCTTTGGTTAGTTAAGAAATAAAGGAATAGTTAAGAGTTAGATATGGAACTAAGTGTGAATTTATAACTAAGTGCTTATTCGAGTGCCCTATCTTAGGAAAGTAAATTAATACACCTTTGCATGAAAAAACCAATGGTAATTGGTCTTAAGCTTCATGCTTCAGGTGAATGCACAAGAACATTTTCTCACATGATGTGTCAGTGCTCTAGCTCATTGGAATTCTTATTTTATTAGGCATGTAACTAGGGAGAAGATATGATTGACTAAAATAAAATATCCAAACAATTTAGTGGATCTATTTCTTAATACTTGCACAATAGTGTATCATTATTTCTCGTAGATAGAATACCTCTAAAACATATCATTTAATGTCTCTGACTGATAATAGATATGATGTCCATATTATGTGATAATTACACCAAGTGCATAGTCATATGCATTAATATGAATCTTGAATGAGTGGATAAGTCTGGGCATTTCCATAATAGGTGATGTGCAAAGATATTGCTTAACCTCCTTAAAGGCACATTATTATGCAGGTGTTTAAAGGAATGTTGTTTTGGCATGCACAATTTAATCAAGAGATCCTGTTATGGGAGAGAAACCAAGAATAAAATTGCAGGCATACATAAGAATAATTTTTTTTCCCAATATTGCCTTGATCAAAGAACTCTTGGACCTAGCATTAAACTTGATTGTTCTCCCAAATTGACCTATGGTATAGTGGAGGTTTTGGAAGAGGTGATCTAGGAATCATGTTGATGTAATGTTTTAATGTATGGGTAGACCATTTGCCTCTATAAATATTTATCCATATTGATGTAGTATCTTACTAAGTTATTGTTATTATGATCTTTTGACAATGTTTGAATGTATTGGCCCATTGGTAATGCACACTTACTCTCTCATGCAATTTATTATAAGTAGACTATGATTATCACAACTTTTTACATGTGTGAGATAAACTCATAGAATTATTTGGTAGAGATCAAAATGATTTTGGTTATTAGAGGTGACTCCAATAGGTTGAATGACATGCATAGTCCACCATTATAGCTTGGATTGATATTTAGCAATGTGGCCATACAAATACAACCCTCCAACAAAGATGTAATGAACCTCTAATGGTGTGACATCATAATTGAATATGCCCTCCATGTGTTTGAATTTATACTGGAAAGTGAAATATCAACAAACCAATATATCCATCCCTTGATAAAGCTAACCCAAAGACTATGGTTTTGGATGGGATTCAGAGATGAGGCCTAAGAGACAGGTACCTTGCACAATGATGTTGTTCTAACTTCCACTATCAATGGTAACATGGAGAGGCTAAACCTTCAACTGAAAATTGGTGTGCAAGAGATGTTATCTCTCCTCAAAGGTGTCTATAGTAATGACATTGGTGATCAAATAAGTGGAATATGCATTAATGTCACCCATTGGTACTGGACCTGATGTAGACTACATGATCAAATAATATTATGCATAACATTTAGAATCGTTTTATGATCTTGTGTAGAGTTAATGGTGCCACTTGTCACCTGAGTTCTTCCTACTTTTGTCTAGTGGAGAAGACATTTAAGTGTTCTAGTGTTGTACAACCTTCTTAAGCTACTCTCCCTTGCACAACATGTTCTACTTGTGCTCAATACGTATAGATAGTGTGTTGTGTGGGAGTTGTATCTTGAAAATGGCATTGGATGAAGTAGAGAAATTTTTATTCATTTTTGACTTAGCTTTACTCTTGGTGGAATTATGGTATGCTTGCCCAAATGTGTCAGAAATCAAGATATTTGTATTGACATGTATATAAGGTGAGATATCATTGATGTACTTCAACACCTTGTGTTGCCCTATCAAGTTCTCATACAAACATGCAATGTAATCATGGAACTTGTTAGTATGGTCATCAATTGACTGTTCCTTATGCCAATGCAATAATTGTAAATTTATGTATTCATCCTCATAGTGTTCGAAGGGGAAATATGCATACTTCAATATGTTGAAAAATTGCTACCAAACCTCAATAGGTTCACATTCTTGTTGGCATTGTGTGTTGAAGGTTTCCCACTAGTGGGAAATTGAAATGGGCATCTTAAACACTACAAAGGTGATCTTAATCATGCCATTGAATTGATTGACCAAGAAATATAACTTAAGTTTTTGATTCCAACTATACAATATTAGGTGTTGATTTTTCCTTTAAACACTATAATGTTGTGGCCTACTTGCACATTAAAGGGGATTTACTTCAAAAATAATAGATATGTAGGGCATGCGAAAGAAGGAATTGCTTGTGGGCCAAAATGTATCAAGCTTTTGTAGTATTGGTAAAATCATTCCTTGCATTGCTCATCAAGAGCAACCTAAACAAGCTTATAGACATTTTGGGATGCCTTAGTGAATATTTGTGGGCATTAGACATCTTGATTTTTCTATGGAATTCTTCAGGATAATCTAAGACATAACTAATCCATCTTTCTCATGTTGCACTCCCATGTTTACATGCATATGAAAAATCTTACTCTAACACCAATGACCTATACCACAAGGGTCTAGAATGTCAGTGCAATGAAAAAAATGTGGTTGGCAGTAAGCTATAGGTTGTAGAATGCATAATAAAAAACTAAACAATAGTAAACCAATAACACATCTAAATGTAGAATTATTTATAAAATGGTGAAAAGTATATTCAATATGGAAAATATGGAAAATTATGTGTACAATATTTAGTAAGACTATAAATGCACATTCATATCATCAAAAAGGGGAAATGCTTCAGATTAATTTGTTTAGACTAAAAATTATGGCAAGTTACATATGTGTTTGAATAGTATATACATAAAACATGTTAAAAACCTATTATATTTTCTCCTTGTGTTTTCTCTCATTTTTTATTCCTTATTGGTTAGATGGTTACTATATATACATCATTACAAAAATGTAGTTAAAGCACAAGATGGTTACATAAAGAGGTGACAATTCTTCTTCTAACTAAGTGATAATTGGTCTTCTTGCAAGTGTGGTGGTTGTATTTCTAGGTAAGTGGTTTTGCTCACAAGTTCTTTGACATGACACATTCCTGGAAAGCACCACATAACATGTTGCATAGTATTCGGGAAATAACATGTGGATGTTGTTGTGTGGTACAATAGACTTGTGTAGTATGTTGTTTGATTTTATAATAATGTACAAAGGTATCATAAGGCAAGATAATCCATGCACAATGTTGTAGGTGAATGTTATATGCTAGATGTGGATGCACCATGCACAAAATTAATATGCATATGTGTGGTGTCTAAGTTTTTCATGGGAAATAAATAGAAGTGTGAAAACTCATAAAGGCACCATAAGATTGCACACATGCCAGAGACACCATGCACATGGGAAACTCAAATTCTTTGTGAGGAGTGTGCAGGGTCGCGCATAAGTTATGCATGGATTATCAATAGAAAAAGATCTCTTGGGGAAAACCTTGGAAAGAGAGGAAATATAAAACTGCACATAAACATCACTTGTTTGGTCAGTAGAGATAGATATGTAAGGGATTTATTGAGAATAAAAGAGAAGGTATAAGGTCTAGTAGTGATGAAAAAAATACAATGAGCCATATTTACAAAAAATAGCACAAGAAAAACAAAAACTAGAGAAAGGTAATGATATTTATAGAGATAAAGTGGTCAACCTACAGAAATGATGGAAGTTTGACATTAATGAACTACACATGTTAAACAAAAATGCATTGTAAAAAAATTCAAGGAAAGGCAAAGGAGAGACCACATAATAAACAATAATAAAACAAATAAAAGAGATGCAAACAATGATATCAAACATAAAGTTATAGGATAATAAAATATAAAGTCAACTTGAAGAGGCTAAGGCATGGGTGAGAGTAGTTAAAGAACCATCAAAGAAACAAATGGAACTAATACAAAAATTAAAAGATATAAGAGAGGGAGTAAAATTCTATGGATAAAATGAAGACATCAATAATCTGGAAAGATAATTCCTCAAGGATAACCTACTATGGAAAGAATAAATATGCCAAACTCACATGTTAGGAAAAGTAAGGAAAGGAGGGAGAGACAAAAATCTCCAAGTTATTATGAAAGGAAAATATGATAAGACACAAATTTTAAGGAAACAAAGGGTTATTGAAAGGATAAAACTTCTAATTAAATGAAGAATTTATGCAAATACAATAAGAAGGAGAAAGGAGATAATGGGGGAAAATGATAACAACTAGGTGACAAGGAAAAGAGGCATGGCTAAAAAATGGAAAAACATGCATTGATGACATGTGATAAATAGGGAGATGTGGCCCACCGGGAAACCTTCATGATGGCAATATGGAATTTCAGAAGTTACCCTTGGAGTAGAGGACTTGGTTTAGGTCCCATAGCTAAAATAAAGGACATAATTGTCTTCATAGAGACACACAAACACGAATGATGCAGAACCTTACATTTTGTAGGATACACAAAATATAATTATGAAATAAAGTGGTTGAAATGGGGAGAGGACATGCAAGGGTGATGACACACTTAAAGGAGAGACAAGTCATATTTATACAACTAGTGAAAAATTACCAACATATATGAATCTAAATCACTAAAAACTATAGAACAGTAAATATATTAACATGTTACTTTTTGCCCAATAGTCAAATTATAAAAGAAAGTTAATACAATTGGTGAAGAACCATATCTAGATTTATGGAGTAAAATCTAGCATACAACAAACTTAGATATGTAATTCTAATGGGTGATCTTAATACCATAACAACAAACAAGCAATTTATCACCCTAAGAAACATTAGTGATGCAAATGATACCCATTATGGTTAGAGGAAGATGAATATAGTAGGTGGGAAAGGAGATTAGTGGATGGAAAAAATAACATAACATAGTTTGAGGAAGAAATGCTAGGGATATATAGTATACATGACCTTATCATATGCGATGGTATGAGGACATGGTGAAAATTAGAGGGTACACAAACACGAATTATAATGGGAAAATTATGGTAGACTGTATCATTTTCTTCTAATATTTGGCCCAGAAGATTATAGAGATAAAAATTGGTGAACCCTCAGTTGATCTCAAATCCGATCGTAACTCAATATACTTAAAGATCATCATGTTAGGAATCAAACAACCCCATAACTAGATCCAATGTTACCAAAATGGAAGAGAAGGGAGATAAAACACAAGTATGGCATATTAAAATTAGGAAAATTTCATAACAACAATGAAAGTTAGTCTACAGGGGATATAAAAGAGACAATACAAGTCACACATGAGAAGTATCAATAGTATAAAATTAATGAGCATAGTCCAAGACGCACTAAACAACAGTAAAATATATAAACCCATGAAGCAGAGAAAAGACAACTTTACAATTAATGTTTGGTTCTACAAATAATTTAAGGAAGGAAGATATAATTTCAAAGAGTTAAAGAAAAAAGCAAATAAAAGAGTGTAAATGCAAATAATGAAAAAAAAAAGAATAATACATAAAAACAAGGTGGGAAGAGCTAAAATGGATTGGGAATTTGACCCTAAACATATTTTGAAATGAATACAAAAAAGTAAAAAATAAAATATAGAACAATATCACGTTAGTGTAATGGCTACGACACACAAGGAAACTTTGTAAGCATAAATAATATAGGGATGCATCCACAAAAATCAACACAGTTGCAAAGTTATTTACTATAAGAGAGGTTTAAAAAGGCATCAACAAGTTAACAAGTGATAAATCACAATATTTATATGGGTTATAGGTTGAATGTTTAAAACAAAGGATTAACATCTTGGCACATTACATAATAGACATTGTAATGACATTTCTCTAGAAGGTTATCCTAGGGAGTGGACCACTAGTCTATTCATACCCCTTTTTTAAAATAGAGAGGTCAAAAACCCATCAAATTACATACCTATTATGATCAATCCTCTCATGGAATTTTTTTGTGAAAGTATGGTTGTATGTAAAATTAGCTACTGGACTAAAAAAACAAGGAAAGAGGGCAAAATGGAATGCATCCTTCAAATTAACTTAGAAATAGATCATTGCATCACTCTAAGGCATCTAATTGAAAATGTATGGAACAAAAAACTATAAAAGGTATTTTATCACTTCATTCACTTCAAGAAAGCATTTGACATAGTTCCTAAAAATAAGTTGTGGGGTGGGATAGAGGAACTTGGAGTTCCAAAAGTATTAATAGCAATAGTCAATTGGCTCTACTAGCAAGTTAGAGCCAAGCTTGTAAAACATATATAATTATCAAAATGCTTCAGTAGTGACATAAAATTTAAACATGAATGTTCAATATCACCCATTTAATTTGGCCTTTCTATTGACAAATTGGAACAGTGGATGTACAAACTAGGGGTGGTATGGTACACATTAATAGTTATGTGATAAAACTCCTTTTATATGCAGATGATCTTATTTAAACTAAAATAACCCACAAGGCTTAGTAGATCATTTGAAAGACCTATAACTCTTTTGCAAAGAGGTCACAATGCAAGTTAACACCATCAAGACTAAAATTTTGATCTTCTCATGTCAAAAATATAAGAAGCATACATGTTTGATATTTAAGAGGAACACACTTGAGATAATCAAAGGAGATAAATACTTAGGGCTTGATATCACTAATAAGCTTGGTTGGTAAACATGCATAACTAATAGAATTCAAAGAGGGTGGACAATGATATATTCTCTCCAAAATAGGTGAAAAGATGTTCATTTTGTGGGATTAGAAGACCACATGGGTCTTTTTTGGGCTAATAAAACTGTTAGCGGTGCTCTACATGTGTGAAGTTTGGACCAACAATACATTAGGTCTGTTGTTCCCAAAATCTGTCACTCATTTTTGGGATAACATATAAACTATTTTGGTCCAGCAGGCCAAAATTATCTCTTCCCTTCTCAATTTTTTTTCCGAGCATTCAAATTCCTCAATTTTCAAGCTTTTTCAGTTAAGGGACTAGCAGGTTCAACAAGTTCCCAACACTTAGGCAATTTCAAGATTGGTTTAACGCCTTGATTCAACCAAATATGTTTATCGACAAGCTTCAAAAAAAGGAATGAACCGTTGAACCTTGAACCAAAATGGTTCAACCGGTTCAAAGGTTCAACGGGTTCAACGGTTTAAAGGTTTAACGAGCAGTTGGTTCAACACGGTTGGTTCAAGCAATCAATTGAATGAGTGAAACACAAGATTGAACCGTTGAACCAAAGTCAGTTCAATCAGTCAGTTCAAAGGAGTGCCCCAAAGCTTGAAGAACAAGTGCCCTTGTAGAGCGCACTTAGGCGACAAAAGGACCTTTACGACTTTTCCAAAAGGCAATTTTAGAGGCCAAACAACCCTTACAGAGGGCATGAAAGCACTTGGAAAGAAGGCTGAAAGGGTAAGTTTTCCTTTAGATTTGTTCAAGGCAAAAAGATACCCATCGAAAAGATTTTCTGTGATAAAACGTCAAGGCAATTCCTTAGGACTTTTGTCCGAAAGAATTCACCTAAAGGGAAAGCCGACCAAAAGCAAGCAGGAAAGATTTCCTTTGGACATTTTGTCTGAAGGAATTGAACTCGAAAGACCCTGAAGACCGCCGAAATGCCGCCTAAAGGACCCTGAAGGGTAGGTACCCTTGCGGGGGGCTCTTAGCGACCAGAAAATGGACCTTCTCAAGACCTAAAGGGACACCTTCCCTTCAGGAAGTTCCAAAGACTTTAAGGCCTGTGACTCGATTCTATGGACTCTACAAGATGATTTCTACAGACTTGATTCTACAGACTCTATAGGCTCAATTCTACGGACTCCGTAGGATGATTTCTACAAATTCGGTTCTATGGACTATGCAGGCTCAAATTTATGGACTCCATAGGATGATTTCTATGGACTCTGCAAGCTCAATTCTATAGACTCTATAGGTTCAATTCTATGCACTCTGTAGACATATTTCTATGGACTCTTCCAAAGCTTGAGAGACTTAGAGAAAAAAAGGAAGCAATGGAACAAAGAATGAACCAATGAATCGATTGAACCTTGAACCAAAAGAGTTCAAAGTTCAATGGTTCATAGGTTCAACAGTTCAAAGGAAGCTCTAGACAAAGGAAGGAAACAGATGATTCTAGAAGACTAGTTCAAAGGGATGGTTCAAGCAAAAAGTAAGGAAGCGATTGAACCAGAGAATCGATAAAGACCACCTAAATCGTTGAACCATTAAACTAATGAACTTTCAAATGTTCAAAGGTTCATGGTTCAATATGGTTCAAACAACCAGCAACCATTGACGTCCCTACAGACGTCAAATTTAAGGTAATGGAATATCTGTTAAATTTCAAATATAGCATGAAACTTGAAGGATGAGCCAAGCGACTAGATGAAAAGAGAGCCCAAGAGCTCAAATTGCTATAGGGAAGAGAGAACAATACAAACAGATTAGAAATATCTACAAGGGAGTTATTTCTAGTAGGTGAAACAGTTCACCAAGTAGTCATCTGAGCACACCAAATCAAAGACATGACCTATTTTTCTTCCATGAAGTAAAGGCAAAGTGGACAGCTATGTAGACATCAAGAAAAGAACCAGACAACCCATGCGAAGGAGTAGACATATGAAGTAAATTGGCATGCCATAGTTAAGGCCAATGTACTGTTCCAGGCATGGCCCCTTTGACAGAACTGAAAAGGCATTCAAGGCATTGAATGCAGTGTGGGTCGTCCCATGGGAAAAAGTGCTAAACCTTTCTTGGCTGCCATATATTGTAATCTCTTGTTTTATGAAAAGGAGATCTCTCCATTATAGAAGCAAAGCTTTGCCAAAATTGAGAGGCGATTACTGAGACTTTGAGCTCAGATTGTTCATCATATTTCTTTGTTTGAATGAGAAAACAAGTTACTTTCAGACTTTATGCTATTGTAGCTTGTGTCATTTTAGGACATTGTTCTTATATTTGTTTCCTGAATACGTTCTTGTCTATTTTATTGAAATAAGCAAAACTAGTGGAAGTAATCAGGAAGGTGTCCTGAAGCCATTTGTGGAAAGACTTTGTGATGTCACAATTGTCTTCAGTGTGTGTTTTTAGTTTCTTTCTATGTAAAGGATCTTGGGATGACTTTGTGCCCCCATTATCCTTCGTATTTCACTCTTTGGGCAGTTAAGGTGTAGACTTTGTGTTACACTTCATCCTGCTGGTTACTGTGCCTTTATTACCTATTGGTTACCCACCAGAAAGATTTGTTGTATTCTGCTGCAAGATCACTTCTGAAAGAAGAGAAGTGCCTACAGCAATCACCCAGGATTTCTCCTTTATCAGTGAATATCATCTCTAAAAAAAGAGAGATGGATGGTGTAGTCCTACCCCTGAGTGTTATTTTCTGTATATATATAGTATATAGCTCCTCATATTTATAAAGAACCTCCCCTTGATGAGAGGAGAGATTCGTCCACCTCTGATGTGGTAAACCCGCACATTTGGCTGACCAATCTCCCTTGTTGTGGTTGAAGACACCTATGTCAGGATGCGAAACACCGGAAGCATACAGTTGATTACCAAACCAAGCAACTTAAAATGCAGAAATTAACCAGAATCACAAGTAACTAGAATTCAGAATAACATAGATATGAGAGACAATACACAACTTGTATTAATACTTATACAAAAAAGAATACAATAAAGAAGATGCCACTTCTTCTCCACCACCTCTTCAGAGGCTTGCCACACCTCAAGTGAACAGTAATTCTCTCCTCAAAGCTCTCTCTCTCAGGTCCCAACACACAACTCAAACACAGAGTTGGTGTTCACCTCCTGTGCTCCACGCACACCACAAGTGCTCCACGCACTCCACAAGTACTCAAAGTACTTCAAGTAGATCTCCCATGAACCTGCAACAACCTGCAATTCAACAGACCATACTTATGGAAGGAACTCCCTTGCCTTCCTCTTTGCTCTATCCGAGTACACACCTGTACTCTAAGTAGATCCTGCCTGATTCTGCTCTCTGTTGTGTTGCTGTCCTATTTGATCTTGCACACCTGCAAATCAACCTGGTTTTGCACACCTATGAACCTTGACCTTGCACACACATACACCTACAGATCAACGATCTTACTTACCATGTAGATCTCCTATATAGGCCATCCACCTGTGACCAAGATCCTACACACCTGAAGAATCCTGCTGACTCTCCAAAACCAGCACCCACCCTGGTACTGCTGTGGAACTAGGAGGAACACCCTTGCTCACCTCACACACAGAAGGAGCTAACTTTACTCAACTCAAACTAGAACACTTTTCCAATACAACCATGAGTCTATTATATAGATCTCATCCAAACAATGATTAGACATCTAATTACAATAATTAGATCCACAGCTCTCAGTCTAAAAATAGCTCTAATCATGCAAACACTTGGTTCGTTAGCTAACTACCCGTAATAAGCTCGCAGTCAAACCACACAAGCGACCGATGTCGGTCCCTGTCTGCCTGGAGGTGACCAACGTCAGCCGATTCCTGATCGACGTCAGTTGCTTCTCTTCACTATCCTGCCGACATCGGCTGATCAGACCGATGCCGGTTGCTCTGACACTCAGAAACCTTTAGCAACCCCTCCAATGGCCTTCTCCATGTCTGCATCAGTGAAGCTTTTAGCTCCACAACCTAACAATCTCCCACTTGGAGATAAACAGCTGCACTGTACCAGTACCTGTACTCTGTCTAATCTATTTTCTGGTTTGTATCCCTCTTCAAGATCAATCCTAAAGACAACTCACCACACATCCCGTGGTGTACCTCCTGTCATCCGAGTACCCTGCCACATCCGAACCTACAAACACATGTGGTGAAGTCCTGACCCTGCATGTATACCTGTTGCTGGTCCCTCTCAAATACCTGAGAGTCCACTTCCCCGAATTGGCTCCTAACTCTTTGACAGCTCCCACTTCATGGGAATACTCAGGTCTATACCAGACCTCATATGATTTCGGACGCTGTACCTATCCAGCCCTTAGTGTGCTCCGGCTCTGCATCTTGAACCTCGCCAACACTTGATTCACATCAGCTCCCACTAGAGACAAAATCAACCTGTGATCTCCATGTCTCCCATGCCAAAGAATTTCGCTGCTCAAAACTCCTCATAACATGCCACTGAACTAATCTTACCCTTAGCTCAGCAAAACTCTATATGTACAATCCTACTAGCAAAACATACCATCCACATACATCAACAGAATGATGTCGCGACTCATCATCCACCTGGTAAGACAAACCAAAGTAGTTACCCTGACATTGACTAAAGCCATGCTTCGTCCTCCACCTGTCAAAACCTGTACCACTGTCCTGCAGCTCCTCAAGACCATATACCTGGTCTTTCGTCTCACGTGTCCGTTCACTCTATTCTTCAACTAAGGAATCCATTCGTCTCTGTGCTTTCATATCGGCTGGCAACCCTACCAAAACTCTCGTTCGGTTCTGCATCATATCCCTGCCATGCTCCCACCAGTTTCCTGGATCCTTCCTACTCTACAATCAGCAACGAGTATAAAGAAGAGGAACAACGAATTTGAGGGCCTACTTACGTCTTCAGTCCTCTGTATGGGTGTTTGAGACTCCTTGACAGCTCGCTGTCCACCCAAAATCCGTTACATTGACCGACCTCGGTCACTCCACAGTCTGCATCCGACCAACGTCGGTTCCCATGCGTCTGTCCCTGACTATCGACCCTGTTGACGTCGGTGTCCCTGCTGCTGACGTCGGTCCTCCTAACCGACATCGGTCTTACCTATTGCCGATGTCGGTCCCCCTGACCGACGTCGGTCTTACCTACCCGACATCGTCGGCTTTGATCTGCACATGACCGACATTGGCACCTGTCTGTTCGACGCCGATTCCTCCTGATCGACATCGGTATCTGTGTTTGCCTGTGAGTGATGACTTTTTACCCATGAGCTCCTTTGAATCAAAACCCATGTCCAAACTGCCCTGCTCAGAAGTATCCAGCACCATCCACTGGTTTCTGTCTGCCATCTCCTCCAAGTACACCAAGGCTTTCCAGTTCTTAAGCCTGTCAAATATATCTGTCTTCCGCTTAAGAACATGCATCTCCTCCCTGCTCATGTGACCAAGCCTACGAAGCCACGTCTCCGCAACAAAAGAAGAATCAGTAATATAAACAAGTAGATAAAGAGTACCTATTTTCTTACCATCAGCTAATTCAAGTGCATCTGCTGTGAGAGTTCTTATGCATCTCTCATCACCCAATATTTCTAAAGAAATTAGCCATATCTCCAAACTTGGGACCTGCATGACCTTCATCAACACCTGTGTGTTGGCCGCCTGCAATTTCAGCTTCTCTTCCCCTTTGCCAATTCTTTGGCAAGGCTCACCAGCTCCTCTACCTGGGGCTGCATGGAAAGAGGCAACTGAATCTTTTATCCAAGATTCAAATTTATCCAAGAAACCTCCCAGAGCATCCTGTGCAACAACAACTGCAACATCTGCATCTTCAGTTCCTTCATGCTGATCTACTACCAACCAACAATATTCTTTTACCTGCTCTTTCTTTCCATATGACCGTAAGTAACCATCTGTGCTTTTCAACTCCTCCATTCTTAGCTTACTTTCATCTGCCATTGCTCTACTCCCACTCAATCAGAAACCCCTGAGAGTGACCTGTAACCAAACACAAAACCTGCTCCCTGCAACCTTGGCTCTGATACCACTTGTCAGGATGCGAAACACTGGAAGCATACAGTTGATTACCAAACCAAGCAACTTAAAATGCAAAAATTAACCAGAATCACAAGTAACTAGAATTCAGAATAACATAGATATGAGAGACAATACACAACTTGTATTAATACTTATACAGAAAAGAATACAATAAAGAAGATGCCACTTCTTCTCCACCACCTCTTCAGAGGCTTGCCACACCTCAAGTGAACAGTAATTCTCTCCTCAAAGCTCTCTCTCTCAGGGCCCAACACACAACTCAAACACAGAGTTGGTGTTCACCTCCTGTGCTCCACACACACCACAAGTGCTCCACGCACTCCACAAGTACTCAAAGTACTTCAAGTAGATCTCCCATGAACCTGTAACAACCTGCAATTCAACAGACCATACTTATGGAAGGAACTCCCTTGCCTTCCTCTTTGCTCTATTTGAGTACACACCTGTACTCCAAGTAGATCCTGCCTAATTCTGCTCCCTGTTGTGTTGCTATCCTATTTGATCTTGCACACCTGCAAATCAACCTGGTTTTGCACACCTGTGAACCTTGACCTTGCATGCACATACACCTGCAGATCAACGATCTTACTTACCATGTAGATCTCCTATATAGGCCATGCACCTATGACCAAGATCCTACACACCTGAAGAATCCTGCTGACTCTCCAAAACCAGCACCCACCCTAGTACTGCTGTGGAACTAGGAGGAACACCCTTGCTCACCTCACACACAGAAGGAGCTAACTTTGCTCAACTCAAACTAGAACACTTTTCCAATACAACCATGAGTCTATTATATAGATCTCATCCAAACAATGATTAGACATCTAATTACAATAATTAGATCCGCAGCTCTCAGTCTAAAAATATCTCTAATCATGCAAACACTTGGTTCATTAGCTAACTGCCCGTAATAAGCTCGCAGTCGAACCACACAGGCGACCGACGTCGGTCCCTGTCTGCCTGGAGGTGACCGACGTCGGTCGATTCCTGACTGACGTCGGTTGCTTCTCTTCACTATCCTGCTGACGTCGGCTGATCAGACCGATGCCGATTGCTCTGACACTCAGCAACCTTCAGCAACCCCTCCAATGGCCTTCTCCATGTCTACATCAGTGAAGCTTTTAGCTCGACAACCTAACAACCTATTTTGCTCATCAGTTAGTTGGTGACAAAATATTCACCCAATAACTTTTTGGTGACTCTGCTGGGGAAAGAGTGCGCAATTTGAAGCCTCAAGCTTCAAACTGAAGCAGGGCCAGTTCTTTTCCATTTTTTATTCTACAATCTGGCAACTCCACGCTATACTAGAAACTAGAGAGCCCAAGGTGTTGTTGACCTTTTTTTTGAGTTGGTGCAATAGGGTAATTTTGATTTGTTCCCTCCCCAACTTTAAGCTCAATGATCCAAGAGTGTTCCTCCTACCCGTACCAGGTCACCAACACAAGACATAGCTTCCTTTTCTGCTGTTAGTAGAGCTTTGCTTATACATACTACACCTAGATTTGTCATCCCCACTATTCATAATCAATTAATGGTGGTTCAAGGCCCCTGGAGTAACTCTTTTGGTCCACTCAATCTTACTCCATCTCTACATGAGCTTCCACACAGTTCAAGAAAAAAATTCTCCAAATTCTTTGGCGATGAAAGAGTTCATCCTGATGAACATATTATGGCCTTCAACATATCATGTGGCATGATAGGCGTAGAATTCGAAGACATAGCATCAGGCTATTTGTGAAAATATTACAAGGTGCTGCTATAGACTGGTTCTGCCATTTACAGGCTCGATCAGTGACTGACTGGGACACTCTTAAAAATAAATTTGAACCCAGGTTCAAACCTACAGAAGATTCACATGCCTTGCTGGCCCAACTCACACAGATGAAGAAGGAACCTCGTGAATCTTTGAGGGACTTCATTGCCAAATTTGATAAGTTGAGGAACAAGATTCCTGTAATTGCTCAACCAACACTTGAGAACCTCAAATGCTACTTCATCAACTCACAGCTACCTGACGTGAGTTTTCTGTTGAGACAAGCTGGCCACATAGACCTTGTTGCGGCTCAGGATTTAGCTACTGAGGTAGAAGATGACCTTATCTTGGCAAGAAAAATAAGGAGAGATTCTAACAGAGATAAATCCTCTTCATCTTCTAAATACTCACCTACAGCCACCATTGATCTAATGGTGCAGAGTCTGGCAAATGACTTGCTAGCTCTTAGAAAGCAAATGGCACAAGGGATGTCATCTGCTCTTTCATACAGAGATATACCAAGGATGACATTCTCCAATTAGTCATATCAAGGCAATGCTGTCAGGAATCAAGGGCAAATAAATCATCTTCCTCCCCCACAAGGGAACCTTGCCATTGAAGCACCTCCAACCAATTCAGCAGTTGAATATCTTGAGGCTGAGTCATATTTCTCCTTCTAACCTGAGTTGAACCTAGAAGATGATGATAATCTCTTCATAGAATGAGAAGAAAAATTAGTTGGTGACTCCAACATTAGTCTCCTGAATTACCAAGATGAACCCAAAAGTGAAGGTAAAGTAGCTAAGAGATCATACGTTGTGTTCACCCAGTCTAAGAACTAGTCAGCCCAGCAAGCTGATAAATAAAAAATAGAGGAGCGATCTCAACTAGCAATTTCAATTACTAAGCGAGGAACCACTCTACCTTTCCAGCCAAAGGACCCGGTGATTGCAAGAAAGGTAAGTACATCAAACATCCCTACACCTTCTACTTCAAATTCATAGACCAGTCCTCCCCTCCTAAAAACCAAAAGGATGAACTCCCATCCTCTGTACCTAGTTCATTTCAAACTTTGACATACTTGACCATATAAAAAAAGAAAAATTCAAATGTCTAAATTTGAATTTCTGCAATCTAACCCTGAGCAGTTAGATAAGTTGGTTCAATGTGTAAAGAACCAAGCCATCCCTATAGGACAAGCAATTTTGAAGGTAACTCATGATCCCACCAAAAATACATCCACCAAGAATAACCTTGTCATCACTCCTCCTGCTACTTTCGGGAGGACTGAACCATTTTATGTCTTCCTACTGATAAATGGACACCAACTGAACAACTGCATCATTGATTTTGGAGCTTCAAACAATGTCATGCCTGTCAAAGTGGCATAATCCCTTGGTCTCACACTGACCAAGACATTTGGGAGATGTTTCTCCATAGAGAACAAATAAGTGCCACTACTGGGACAAATCAAGGATGCCCAATTTGCATTTGCAGCATTCCCAAACAAGAGAATCAAGATGATTGCCCTGGTGGCCGACATCCCAACATCATACAGCATCCTTCTTAGGTGAAATTTTTACAAGGATGTTGGCGGTGAATTAAGAATATACCTATTTGAGGTGAGGATCTCACTCAAAGATGTTATGTAGAGACTGCTCCCTGAGAAGGAAGCAAAATATGTGGTCACTCAAACATCAGCGCCTGAAGCTCAAATTCTATTTGAGTCTTCAAATACGGGTAATTATTTTTTATCCACGGAGGAAGTCCATGAGGCATTTGATGAAATTATCAAATGTGTCAACTTGAAAGTTGTTTCAGATAGAAAAATAGAATGATTGGTGGAGCGCAGTGCAAGTGTAGAAGAATCTCCCCCTCCAAACGAAGAAAAATCTAAGGGAAAATCAGTGTCTGATGAGATATGGATTTTGGAATTTGATGGCAGCTACTCTTCTACCAGTTTAAGAGCTGGGATTGTGTTGATATCTCCTCAAAGAGATATTTTTCTTTCTTCATACAAGTTTCAATTCAACAACACCAACAACACAACTGAGTATGAATCTCTATTGCTTGGATTGAAGGCTCCTCGAGACAAATGCATCAAACTCCTTCATGCCAAAGGAGATGCTAAACTAGTGATTTGTTAGATAAAAAACCTGTATCAAACCAAAAATGAGAGATTGCACCACTACTGCAATCTAGTCTAAGATCAAATTGAAAGCTTTGATGCTTTTAGCATCTTTGCCATACCCAGGGATATCAATGATCGAGCTGATGTATTGGCTGTTTTAGCAACTCTCTTGGTTCATCACCCTAATTTTAAGGGAGATAGGTACACTATTGAACTGGTCTTTCGACCAAGAGTGCCTGACAATGCTAATCATTGGCAAGTGTTCAATGGTAATAACCAAATCATTGCCTTCTTAGAGTAAAAAGACAGCTTTGAACAGCTTTATTTCAAAGGCAGTGAGCCTCAGAAGCTTGAACCAACCCCTGAATCAAGTTCAAATGCAAGTGAAGAATTCTTGCAATTTAAAGGAAACAAAATCCCAAAAGGCCTGGTTTCCCTTGAGAAGCTGTTTGACAAACATGACAGATTCATCAAACAGTAGCAAACAGATTCAAGCTCCTCCCAAGAGTTTGATCAAATAAATCTAGGTACCAAGAAAAATCCTAAGATGGTGAACATTAGGAAGTGCTGCACTCAAGAAGAAAAGTTCATGTTCACTACTCTACTCAGTCAGTACATGGATGTCCTAGCATACTCCTATGATGATCTAAAGTCACTCAAGTCTAAAAAAATCCACCATGAGATTCCTCTCAAAAGTGACTCAGTGCCTTACAAGCAAAAATCTAGGCAGTACAATATAAAGATATCAGGTACTATTATGTCTGAAATACAAAAAATACTGAATGCTAGAATAATTTTCCCAATCCATCATTCTACATAGATTGCTAACATAGTACATGTGAGGAAGAAGAATGGCAAAATTCACCTCTGTGTGGACTTCAAAAATTTAAATCAGTCAAATTTAAAGGATAACTATCCTTTGCCCATCATGGATCAAGTTTTTCAGACAGTGACCGATTCAGAGATGTTATCAATGTTAGACAGCTACTCAAGGTACAATCAAGTTGAAGTTGGTGAATCAAACCAGCATAAGACCACCTTCACCACACTTTGGGGCACCTTTGCCTATCGAAGAATGTCATTTGGCCTGATAAATGCTAGCACCACTTTTTAGACAGTAATGGACCTTAATTTCGAAGATGAAATAGGTAAGTTCATTGTAGTGTACCTGAATGATTTAACAGTATTTTCTAAGCATCGCCTTGACCATATGTGCCATTTGCAACAAGTGTTGGAATGCTATTGCCAGAATGGCATTTCTCTTAACCCCAAGAAGTCTATTTTTGGAGTAATGGAAGGAAAACTTCTCAAGCACATTGTATCTTGAGAAGGCATAAAGATTGACTCAAATAGAGTCAAGTCCATCCAAGAGCTTACCCTGCCCACAAGTAAGACTATAATTCACTTTTTCTTTGGAAAGGTGAATTTTTTACGAAGGTTCATCCCCGAGTTCGCTGAGAAGACTTGCCACATCGTGGACATGATGAAGGGTAAAGCTACTTTTTGGTGGACTACAGAAGGCAAGTCAGCATTTAAAGACATCAAGACAACAATCGCCCATGCCCCAATTCTAGTTTGTCCAGATTATACCAAGAATTTCACAATGTATAGTTATGCTTCTGAGCACACACTTTCAGTAATTTTGGTTCAACATAACCAATAAAGTGTAGAATCTCCCATTTCTTTCATGAGCTGTCCTCTCAAATCTCATGAGTTGAAGTACTCAAACATGGAGAAGCATGCTTATGTAGTGGTAAAGGCAGTGAAACATTTTCGCTTTTATATCCTGAATTCACACACTATTGCCCTGGTTCTTGACACCATAGTCAAATCCATATTAACTCAGCAAGAGTTTGGGATGAAAAGAGGCAATTAGATTGCTAAAATCTAGGAGTTTGATCTAGTCATCAAACCAATAAAGCTGGTGTGGGGAAAGGGCCTATGCCAATTGATTGTTGACAACAGACCAGAAGAAATAGAGCATGGAGAAAAAGAAATTGAAGACATGCCAACAATCCTCTTTGTCTCCACCACAAATGAGTGGTATTGAGTATTGCTCATTTTCTTACTTATGGTGAGTGCCCTGCTCACCTGTCTCATAAAGAAAGGAGGACTGTCAAGTTAAAAGCTGCCAATTTTCTCCTGTGGGACAACGAACTGTACAAGAGGAGCTTTGATGGAGTGTTCCTTCACTGCATGGATAAAGAGCAGCAGAACCAACTTTTGAAGTCCTTCCATAATCTGGCCTATGGAGGACACTTTTTTGCTCCTGTAATTGCCCATAAGATTCTGCAAGCCAGGTATTATTGGCCTACTCTCTTTTAGGATGCATACAAATGGGTAAGAAGGTGTGAACTGTGCTAACAGTTCGTTGGAATACCCAAGATAGCTACTCTACCTCTCAAATCAGTGGTGATAGAAGAGCCATTTCAGCAATGGGGAATCAATTTTATTGGTGATGTAAACCCATCTTCAAGTGCTAGACATGATTATGTCCTCACAGCCATAGATTATTTCACCAAGTGGGTGGAAGTTATCCCAACCAAGCATGCTACTTCAGAAGTAGTGTGCGAATTCCTCAAAGAGAACATCATTTCCAAGTTTTGGGTCCCAACCAAGATTGTCATAGACAATGCAGCTTGTTTTTCTTCCCAGGAGATTACTTAGTTTTGTTTTTACTATGGAATTACCCTCTCCCACTCTTTTGATTATTTTTCACAAGGGAATGGCCAAGCTGAATAAAGCAATAAAAATTTGGTGACTATAATCAAGAAGCTAGTAGATGACAACCAATGAACATGGCATAAAGCATTAGTTGATGCTTTATAAGCAGACAAAATTACACCCAAGAGGGCAATTGGTATGTCACCTTTCCAACTTCTTTATGGTCTCAATGCTGAAATGTCGATCACCCTAGAATTATCAGCATTGAAATTGGCTAAGGCAATCAAAGATTAGACATATGAAAGCTCCATCGATAAGAGGATCATGTGCTTGACTGAGCTATATGAGCAAAAAACTATGGTGGTGGACTAAATTGTTGCACATCAAAGTATGGTGAAGAAGCTCTTCGATCAGAAAACAAATAATCATGATTTTTAGATTGGAGATCAAGTCTTGTTGTGGGACAAGAGAAGAGAATAAAATGGAATGCATGGGAAATTCAATTCCTTTTAGAGAGGCCCGTTTACTATCCATCAGCTCAATGGTGAAAACAGTTTCCTATTGAAGTATCAAGATGGCACGAAGCACTTCAATTCTTGAAATATCAGATAAGTTCACCTGTACATATGTATATTTGTATAGTCTTTAGTTTAGTTTTGTGTTGTTCATTTTCATTTTTTGGTGCCTTTCTTTTTGGGTAGCATGATTCCGTAGCCCAATGGCATACTTAAAGGCATTGGAGATTCTAGTTTTTACTTCCCTCAGCTATTTCAAGTTTTCAACTGAAGGAAGTTCCCCAACTTGAGCCAGCTGTTGTTCTCAAAATCTGTCACTCATTTTTGGGATAACATATGAACTATTTTGGTCCAACAAGCCAAAATTATCTCTTCCATTCTCAAAAATTTGTTCTGAGCATTCAAATTCCTCATTTTTCAAGCTTTTTCATTTAAGGGACTAGCAGGTTCAATAAGTTCCTAGCACTTAGGCAATTTCAAGATTGGTTTAATGCCTCGGTTCAACCAAAGATGTTCATCAGCAAGCTTCAAACAAATGAATGAACCGTTGAACCTTGAATCAAAATAGTTCAATGGGTTCAAAGGTTCAATGGGTTCAACGATTCAAAGGTTCAATGAGCAGTTGGTTCAATGCGGTTGGTTCAAGCGGTCAATTGAATGAGTGGAACATAAGATTGAACCATTGAACCAAAGTTGGTTCAATCGATTGGTTCAAAGGAGTGCCCCAAAGCCTGAGGAACAAGTGCCCTTGTGGAGGGCACTTAGGTGACAAAAAGACCTTTACGACTTTTATGAAAGGTAATTTTAGAGGCCAAATAGCGCTTGTGGAGGGTAGGAAAGCACTTGGAAAGAACGCCGAAAGGGTAAGTTTTCCTTCGAATTTGTTCAAGGCAAAAAGATACCCTTCAGAAAGATTTTCTACAGCAAAATGTCAAGGCAATTCCTTCAGACAAAAAGTCTGAAGGAATTCCTTCAGACTTTTGTCTAAAGGAATTTTCTTGAAGGGAAAGCCGACCGAAAGTAAGCAGGGAAGATATCCTTCAGACAAAATGTCTGAAGGAATTAAACCTGAAGGACCCCGAAGACCGCCTGAATGCTGCCCGAAGGACCCTGAAGGGTAGGTACCCTTGTAGGGGGCTCTTAGCAACCAAAAAATGGACCTTTTCAAGACCTGAAGGGACACCTTCCCTTCAAGAAGTTCCAAAGACATTAAGGCCCATGACTCGATTCTACGAACTCTGCAGGATGATTTCTACGAACTCGATTCTACGGACTTTACAGGCTTGATTCTATGGACTCTGTAGGATGATTTCTACGAACTCTGCAGGCTCAAATCTATGGACTCTATAGGATGATTTTTATAGACTCGATTCTATGGACTCTGCAGGCTCAATTCTATAGACTCTATAGGTTCGATTCTATGGACTCCGTAGACATATTTCTATGGACTCTTCCAAAGCTTGAAAGACTTAGAGAAAATAAAGGAAGCAATGGAACAAAGAATGAACAAATAAATCGATTGAACCTTGAACCAAAAGATTTCAAAGTTCAATGTTCATAGGTTCAATGATTCAAAGGAAGCTCCAGATAAAGGAAGGAAACAGATGATTCCAGAAGACTAGTTCAAAGGGATGGTTCAAGCAAAAAGCAAGGAATCGATTAAACCAAAGAATCGATAAAGACCATCTAAATAATTAAACCGTTGAACCAATGAACTTTCATAGGTTCAAAGGTTCATGGTTCAAACAACCAGCAACCATTGTTGTCTCCACAGACGTCAAATTTAAGGTAATGGAATATCTGTTAAATTTCAAATATAGCATGAAATTTGAAGGATGAGCCAAGTGACCAGCTGAAAAGAGAACCTGAGAGCTCAAATTGCTATAGGGAAGAGAGAACAATACAAAAAGATCAGAAATATCTAAAAGGGAGTTATTTTCAGTAGGTGAAACAGTTCACCAAGTAGTCGTCTGAGCGCACCAAATCAAGGATGCAGCCTATTTTTCTTCCATGAAGTAAAGGCAAAGTGGACAGCTGCACAGACATCAAGAAAAGGACCAGACAACCCATGCTAAGGAGTAGACATATGAGATAAATTGGCACACCATAGTTAAGGCCAATGTACTATTCCAAGCATGGCCCCTTTGACATAACTAAAAAGGTATTTAAGGCATTGAATGCAGTGTGGGCCATCCCATGGAAAAAAGTGCCAAGCCTTTCTTGGCTGCCTTATATTGTAATCTCTTGTTTTATGAAAAGGAGATCTCTCCATTATAGAAGCGAAGCTCTGCCAAAATTGAGAGGCGATTACTGAGACTTTGAGCTCAAATTGTTCATCATATTTCTTTGTTTGAATGAGAAAAAAAGTTACTTTCAGACTTTGTGCTGTTATAGCTTGTGTCATTTTAGGAGATTGTTCTTATGTTTGTTTCTTGAATGTGTTCTTGTCCATTTTATTGAAATAAGCAGAACTAGTGGAAGTAATCAGGAAGGTGTCTTGAAGCCATTTGTGGAAAGACTTTGTGCTGTCACAATTGTCTTCAGTGTGTGTTTTTAGTTTCTTTCTGTGTAAAGGATCTTTGGATGACTTTGTGCCCCCATTATCCTTCATATTTCACTCTTTGGGCAGTTAAGGTGTAGACTTTGTGTTACACTTCATCTTGCTGGTTATTTTGCCCTTGTTAACTATTGGTTACCCACCAGAAATAACTCATGCTCTCTACTACAAGACCACTTCTGAAAGAAGAGAAGTGCCTCTAACAATCACCCAGAATTTCTCCTTTGTCTGTGAACATCATCTCTGAAAAAAGAGAGATGGATGGTGTAGTCCTACCCCTGAGTGTTATTTTATACATATATATATAGTATATAGCTCCTCATATTTATAGGGAACCTCCCCTTGATGAGAGGAGAGATTTTTCCACCTCTGATGTGGTAAACCTGCACATTTGGCTGACCAATCTCCCTTGATGTGGTTGAAGAGACTTATTGTGCTCGTCAGTTAGCTTGTGACAAAATATTCACCCAACAAGGTCTAAAGTGGAGAAAAATTTAGATAACTCTAAAATGTTTAATCACAAACAACTTCAAGATTAAAGTGATGATCCTATACAACATGCTCTTTTTAGAAACAAGTACTTATCCAATAGAAACAACATCCATGATGCGTCTCGTAGGCTATATAAATAAAATTAAGGAGGGTAGATGGCCAAATATTGTCATGAGAGAAGAGTTTAAAAAAAAATTATATGAATGAAATACACACACACACATGGATGTTTTTACAAAAATGTGACTCAAAGGTATAACTAAAGATATTATGAAACAAGGGCAAAATGGAGATATATGTAAGTACAATAATAAATGCATACCTATAATGTGTGAAAATTGAGATTTAGATACTTGAAACTTGATAAAGGAAGATCATAGAGATATACCTAGTTTTTTGAATTATGTGTGCATTTTCAAAGACTAAAAAAATGAATGACATGCCTAAAAGTGGTTTTGGCTCTAACCACAAATTTTTGTGTTAAGCAAAGAATCTGTAAAATTTGACTAGAATTAGCCAGCTCCTATAACAGTCAGCTAGAATCATATAATTGATTACGATCATTTTAGGATAATTATGGAAAGTTACTATGATTATGGCCTTATCAATCATGGGGTTCTAATTTTTTTGGGATACTTTGATAGATATTGAGGTTAGGGAATATATCTTTGTTCTAAGGGAGGGGAGGAGTGGGAGCGAGGGGGTTGTTATGCACAATCATTTGAATCATTTTTCTTTTGATGTAAATTTAATTTTCCATAATGTCACTAAACTACGGATAATGTGTTAGGTTAGTCGCTCAAGTCCCCTAGAAAGTTGCAACTACAAATACCGCATGCAAGTGACCCAACCTAAGTGACTTATAAGACTTCACCTTCTCTCCCTAAATAATCAATTATACATTTATATGATGCAACCTTCCTTTGATATAAATATGTAACGACAAGACACAGAAATAGATAGTGGAACATCAATAAAATAATATCAATGTGCAATCTCTTTGATTAACATGCAAAATATATGATCAATGAAATTCATGATTGAGTGGTTTAGGTTATATGTGTGTATATATATGGATATTTAAATTCAAATTTGGACACATTCATGCGTAGGTAGACAATGGAAAGAGTAGGAATTGATAAGTAAGGCACATAAAACTAGTAGAAGGCACAAAACACCCACAAACAAAATGACCATAATCAACCATGATGAATTATGGTCAAACCAAAGTCTTACAAGCATAAGTATGGAAAATATAAAAATCCTAAAAAAAATGTTTTAGACATTTTAGAAGCGTCTGGGGTTGTATTGGGGCAAATAAATAATCAATCTTTAGGTTTTTGAGTATTCAAAATTGAATGGAGGTATTATCATTGACCCATAAACAAAAAGTGAGGTTATAAGAAAAACCTAAGTTAATGCAAGATGATATAGAGTCCAACATAATGGGAAAGTGTACCAAAAAGACTCGAATATATGCACATGAACCAAGTGAACAAAAACATGAAAAATACATAGTGATAACATGGCTTGTACTAAATTAGGTGTCTACAATATGAATAAACATGGCAAGAACCTACATGAATTCCTAGACACTAAGAGATAAAAAAATTAATGTGGGGGATAAGTTTAAAATAAGTGATAGACAGAGCAAATCAAGAGGAAAAAGTTAATAATATCACACGACTTGTAACAACCCCATTGGGTTTGACATAGAAACTATGATAGTTTTTTTTTAAAAAAATTTAATTTAATCAACACATTCTTTCATTTGAATTTACCACAAGAATATAATTAGTGATTTAGATATAACACTCTAAGTATACTAACTATAAATAGGCATGTGACATCTAACAACCACTGATCACTATCAACATATGAAACACATCATAACCAAATATGGAAAGTAATTATAAATATCCAGCTACAGTCGGTATAATGATATAATCACTGCTATGAAAGTACATATAAGTAATAATTACATCGCATCAAGGATAATATATTAATATTAATAATTAAATAAAATATAATATACAAAACTCCATAAAGCATGAGTTCTCGGAACTCTAGTATCTCTGACAATCTCAAGTGTTGTCTCCAAATAAGTATTGTTGTGGGAAGGGAGAGCATCATCCGAGAAATTTTCCATACTAACCATGGACCATCAATCTCCTATATAATTCCCAGTAGGAAATGGCCTTCCCTTCATCATGAGTAGATAGTGACAGTGCGAGAATCTAGAGACACAAGCTAGTAGTCGTGTGTTGTATGATTTCTAAAACTAAACATGCGGTGTATCATAAAGAAATTGGTTCTAACAAGATATCGTATAAAAATATAATCTATACACATGAAATGAAAATGTTTCACTAACATTACTTGACCCAAGTTTTTTTCTAATAGTTATTGATTTCTAAGATCAGTCAATTTCATACATACCACTTGATCGGATTACATTCATATGGCATTGTGATGATAGTAAGCTAGTGAAGTCTATCTCACTACTTATTCAATACCAATAATGTGAGATCTGGTTAACATATATATAACTAAAAGTTTCACACATATTACTTTCTAGTAACAACTACAAAACATGCTAAGCACGTGAATAGTCAAATGCATATAATTAGTTTGTCAAACAGATGAATGAATCTAGACATAACAATTACAGTTTATACCACCTGGGTATAACATAAATTTAGATTGTAGTTTTCAAATAAAATACACTCTATGACATCCCATAATATCATAGTTCATTATACATGAGCATACTAGTTAATCACAAACAACTAGTCTTATACTTTTAAGAATCAAATGTCTCATAAACTTAAATAATAAGCAAGCAAGTACAATTTATACCAATTGGATTTATTTTATGTTTAAACTGCATAATCTAATTTCTGTAAGTAGATTCAATATATAGATTATAATAATTAATAACATGGTCCACCATTTTTATGTACGCACTACTTACTTACAAGTAGTCAATCATAATATTTACAAATAACCAATCATAACATAACAACTCGTCCCATTCAAGGAGACTATTTTCACAAGGTTATAGTTTTTGGTCCCTAGGAAACTCTATGTCTTATTTTAACCATCCATTGCTATAGGTATATTCCCTATATTTGAGTTTTTATACATCATAATATGCACCATATATAAGTACTCAAATGATATGTAAATGTTATGTCAATATTCATTTATATTTCTTAATCAAGAACTCCCTATGATTTCAATAATCCTTAAAACTTTCATGTTCATAGTCTTTATCTATATCTAAAAGATTTTCATTCTGATTCTTTAAAGCGTATATAACTCCGATCACAAGTTCTATAGACAACATAGTCTTTTGGTTTGAGCAACTAGTTTATTTAGGAGATTTCATTCATATCATTACAATTTCCTTTCCCTCAAGAATCCCATGACTCATTAATATTTATAACGGGTATACACATGCCTCTATAAGATGTATACACATATGAGTATCTAAATCCTCTTATCGATATTTAACATCTATTCAAACACTTGTTCAAAAGTATTTATATTCTTGACATGCCCTGAGTATATGTACTCGACATTATAAACCAACAGAAATAGGAATACATATATTTTTAGAGGTAATATGAAGGTTAATTATATGATTAAAATTCTTGTCACCATTAGTAAGGCAATCAAATCCTAAATTGCAGATATGGTAGGCTGTGGGTATTCATACATGATATTTCCTCTATATTCAACTTAGTAACCATGCTCATTATATTCATATCTATACTCATACATGTTTATTATTATACACTTAGCGTAGTATAAAAATACATGACCCACATTATATTCACTATCATAATTTTAGCCTACTTGTATAACCATATGGAGAATGGGTATGCACTTAACATTATATTAGACGTTATACAACATTAATATACCATAATATAGTATATCACATAAGAGCAGGCCAAAACATGAATATAAAATATAAGTCCATTCTATAAAATAGGGTGCATAAGAAATAAGTTTGTTGCATATAAGTGTTGTAGACATAAGTTGTTGTAATTATATATAGTTTGCTTACCTAAGTCATTAGCTATGAATATTTCCATACATACCTCTGTATATAATTAAAGCGTTGCTTTTTGACTTCATACAAAGAATAATGATGCTTAAACATATATAGGGATAATCTTGTAGATATTCGTTACAGTTGGAATCATGGTTTTTGCTTTGTAAACCGGCAACAATCCGATCTCACATATATGTATTTTGGGGTGCTACCACTTACCAGTTCTCAAAATTATTCCAATCAAAATCCAAATCATTATTTTCAATATTTACATAATAAATAAGGTATGCTTCTAGTTTTCCATCTATAGATCACCGTAATAATAGTAAATTATCTATGTAGATCGCCATAATGTTATGTTTCTTGCTAGTATATGGCCATACAAGTTTGGTGGCTATTCATTTATTTAATATCATAAATATTCCATAGGGTTACGCAGGTTCGTTGTATTGGTCAAAAAGCCTATTCAGGTAGGTTCATTGCACAATAAGATAGAATGTTGTGCAATATGGATCACTACATTATATATAATCAATTTCATATGTACAAAACAAATATGGTTTTGACTTAGTTATGTATATATTTTGATCTACATGTATATAGATTAGGCTACATAATTATTATGAATCACTAAAAAAACATGAATATTAAGTCACTTCAAAGTACAAGTCATGCATATTTATATAATTTTATATTATTTCTCCTATCGATTTTTACATGTCACACCTATGCATACTTATCTTCATTTCAGTTGATAAAATTATATATATAATTGCAACTATAAATTGGCTAAGCATGTTTACATTCATAGCTTCATTTTTGTTTTCCTATTTATTATTCTAATGCCATACCTATGCAGTTTGTAATAAGTATGAGCATATTTACGATAAGTGTCTCATATTTATATAAAATATTATACTCATATACCTCCATGCCGTACTGACTGTATCATTATATACTCTATATGATTTAATTAATTTACATCTGACCAATTAACAGAAAGTGTACCCACTATAGAAAGAATACAAGTCCTAATCTATTATTGAGTGGCATATAACTAATATATACATGGTAGAAAACTAGCATAGATATTCCTTTCGATATACTTATATTTTTTTCTAACTGTATTCGATATACAATTTCATATATCAGTACTTCCATCAGATCGCTCAACCTGTGTATACATAATTTTATTTCTTCACAATCCCATAACTATTGCCTGGTCATCATCACAGTTGATCGAATCAATTTCAAATGTTTTTAGTGTGTCAATATGTCCATTTTTAGCATATATATATATATATATATATATATACATATATATATGACTTGCTATGGTTCACTAAAATTTATGTAGCAAATATGATTATTTTGGTTTAGTTACATATACAAAATTATAAAATAATTAGCTTATACAAGTCGCCATTCGGTTATGGAAAGCACACGGTTCACACCTGAGTAAATCACTATTTACAATTCCTAATTGCTAAAATATTCCACATGAATATATATAATTAAATGGCATTGCCTACCTAGCAATATGTTTGTTGCCCTTCCTCTTTGTTATTGTGTCTCTCTCCTCTTCTCCAACCTCTTTTTTCTTTTGTGTTGTGCCCCTTTCTTCCTTTCTCCTCTTTTCTCTTCTCAGCATCCCTTCCTTTTATCTTTTTAACTTTATGAGTATTGCTTCCTTTTCTCTTTAAAGCAAGTTTCTTTTCTTTTATTTATTTTATCCATGACTTTCTATTTTTTTATTATTTTTCTGTTCTTTTTTTTTTAATTCCCTTTTTGGACGCTTTATCCTATTTGTATATTTTCATTATAACAAATTTATTAATTATAATAAAATCATTTTGTTTAATAATAATATGACTTAAAATAAATAACATTTTAAATGAATAATCATAATGACTTATCAATAATAAGACTAATGTAAGGTCAATTTCATTCTGTTAACAAAAATGGCAAATCACACATATTGTTACTTAAACACGATGGTTAGGCAAGATGCGATGGTAACCATGTACTAATCATGCAAACTTACATTTCTGAAACATTAATAATCGTGAATTCAATGACACGACATATATGCAATCACACGAGATTAATTCACCATAGTGTTAAATTGAGCTAACACACTAGTATGCAATTTTTTTAATCTAAATGCAATCAACATCCAAAACACACTACACTAACCATTCAAACTATGCATAAAACATACACTATCTAATATGGTGTGTGCAGGATTGTAGCCATTCCTCTATCATCCCCCAACATCTTCATCTATGTCACCCTCTCCGATGATGCTCTCTCTCCATCATGCTCTGAGGGATGAATCTCTCATGTGTCCAAGTCACAACAAGCAGGTAGTTAGTCCATAACATCATGACATGTATATTATAAAATAATCACAAATTATTGCTAAAATAATAAATCAACATGATCATAATGTAAAGAATGTACATTATAACTAACTTAGAACAATAAAATCATGAAATCTAAGCAACATACAACTGCCCCATAACAACATATGACTTGTAACTTAGCTAGTAATAATCAAATCAAGTTATCAACTATAGAAAATCCATGGATAATCATGTAAGTTTTCTTAGCGAGTAATCATGATGTAACACGACCGAGTTTAACCTTGCTTATGATTAAGACCAAAAAACTTACATTGCATTAAAAAACAAATGAAAAATGAAGATGCTCATAACCTAATTGAGAATAGGATCACACAAACTTATATATGAGACAAATAGGTGGAAATTTCCAAAAGAAAGGCATGGTAAGAGAATAAGTCTTTCACGCATATCATGTATAGTTGAGATGAAATAACACAATATCATGGAATGTTCTACATAGGATGACATTTGAGCTCGCTCCTTAGTGATTTGTAAACTAGGTGGATATTCCACACCAAGCTTCACTAACACAAACCCTTTTCAGACAAGGGTTTGTCCTTGAGCTTTATGGCACAAAGAAACACCTAAAATGATGTTTTAAGATGAATCTTGACTCTTATGATTGCAATTCACATCATACACAAGAATATGCAACTGTTCACATTCAATATCCCTCTTGATGGTTTTCATCTTCGATAGCTCTTCACTTAGATGCAAATCAATTTTGAGTGTTACAACTGACCTTCTAAGGATTGATTTCTTTCCATGTTTACCTCTTGACAATGGTGATGGGAGCTCTTCTAATGGTTACTCCCTCTTCATAGATTCTTCCTTGGATAAGTGGTTTCTTCATTTCATACCTTCTAAGTTGGAGGTTCTTGAACAACTTATCCATTTTATATCCCTTGTTTTGTAGGTTCTTGAACAACTTCCCTCTTGTTAGTATATGTTTCTTCCATTTTGGAATTCTATTTGCAATTCTTTGGTTGGATTTGTGGATGAAGTTCCCAACATTTTTCATGTCAATGCACACTCATGTTACGGTAAGTCAATTATTATTTCCCATTCTCTTGGATACCATGCCCCTCTTTCCCTTCTCCATGTTATGTTTTTGAGAGTAGCCTTTAGAACATGCATCCTTTCTCTTAAAGGACATATGATTCTTTTTGATGGAATTTTGATTTTAACACATGGCCAAATAATGGTTATTCATTCCACAAAAAAAACATGGATATTTACAATGATAATTTTGTGCTACATGGTCACTCATGTTACATGTAAAAAAAAAAATGAAAGATTTGTTTTGTTTGTACCTTCTTAGGATGCCCTTTGTGTAAACATGATGAAGTGGTAATGTGATAAATCCTCCTTTGAGATGTTCACCTATCTTTCAAGATTTATTGCATTCTTCTTTGATGCTCTTCCCAATTGAAAGGTTGTCCCATTCCTAGTTTTAACTTACATTCACTGACATGGTCATGGAGTGACAATATGCTATCTCCTTCTTCACAAATCTACTATCCTCTTATTGGAGACTTTTATTTGTCCCTTAAAGGTGTCATAGTGTTAGCTTCCTCTTCTTGAGAGACCTGCCTATTAGTTCGATAATCATAAACCTCATTAGACTTGATAAAATAAAGTATACCTTTACTTTCTATGGGTTGTTTTTATAGAGATAGTAAATTTGGATCTTTAGCTTTGGAAGCTTTCCTTGATTTGGCTGTCTTGGAGCATTCTGCAACTCCTTTGCAACTAACATATCTAAAACCTACACGTTGAGGCATTTCCTCAACCTTTGTGGGATTAGTCATTCCTTGGCCATTAATCCCAAACTTGTTAGAAATATAAAACACAAAGAAATATTAATGAAATAAAGATGGAAATAAAATGTAGAAAACACAACACAATAGAGATAAATTTAACGTGGTTCACCCAATATGGGATATGTCCACACAGAAACAACTAATTCTTCTATTATTCAGTCCAATAAATGAAGGAAAAATCCTGCAATACATCTACTGCAATATTTTATTCACTTACATATAGTGTGTTGCCATGATTACAATGCCCTCATATCAAAGGAGGGTTACATATTAGGTCAAAAATGCACCAACATAATTTATACCGTTAGATATGTGACCTAATAGTGAATGGTCCAAATTTACTATGAAATTACAATATTTTACAATGCATTTTTAACAAAATTTTGCTTCAAGGGCACTGCCGCCAAACCCCCACCATGGGGGGGCTCCAAGTATGGTCATCGCCCCCTAGACCCCCATGGTGACCTTAGTGGGGAACGCCCACCCCCCCACACCCCCATGTCAGGAACTAGGCATTATAATAAGATCAAGCTCCACCATCCAACAATCTCCCACTTGGGGACTGATTGTTGCAACTCCACCACTACAACTCTTCCTTGGACTTTTCTTTAAACTTTGACCCTTACATGTTTCTCATCTTCCTTGTTATCTTTGAAGACCTATTGAATCTGAAAAACTCTCCAACTTCTCTTTTATGACGGCCTTTGTTAGCATATCTACAGGATTCTAACTCGTATGAATATTTTCCAGTTTTAGTTCACCATCCTCCAAAATTGAATGAATGAAGTGACACCTAAATTGTATATTTATGGTTATTAAATGGAATGTTGAGTTTTTTGCTAAATGAATCACACTCTGGTTATCACTATACAAATTGTAATCGTCCTACTTCAGCCTCAACTCGTTTATGAACCATTGCATCCATATCTCCTTGCTTCTATAGATGCAACATATTCTACCTTTGTAGTCGATAAATCAACTATCTTTTATAATTTTGAAATCCAACTAACTATTGTGTCACCAATAATGAATACATAACCTATGGTGTTCCTCTTACCATCTAAATCTATAGTCATGTTTGCATCAACATATCCTTGTAAGGTAACATCTGACCCTTTATAGCACAATAATCTATCAATGGTCCCTCTCAAGTATTTGAGAATCCACTTGACTGCATCCGAATGCTCTTTTCCTAGGTTATTCATAAACCTACTAATAACTCTTATTGCATGAGCAATGTTTGGTCTAGTGCACACCATAGCATACATTAAACTTCCAACTACTTAAGCACAAGGCACTTTGGACATATAATTGATTTCTAACTACATTTTAGGACATTATTCCTTGCTTAATTTGAAGTGCCCTCCCAAAGGTGCACTCATTAGTTTTGCATTTTGCATATTGAACCTGACTAACACCTTCTTGATGTATTCTTCTTGAGACTGTCAATTTTCTATTTTTCCTATCTCTTGTTATTCTCATACTGAGGATTTGTTTTGCAACACCTAAATCTTTCATTGTAAATGAATCTGCTAATTTTATTTTGAGCTCATTTATATCATGCATGTTAGACCCTGTAACAAGCATGCCATCTACATACAATAATAAGATAATATAGTTGTCATTATCTGATCTCTTAAAGTAAACATAGTGGTTAAAATGACATCTATTATAAACTTGTTTTGTTATAAACATGTCAAATTTCAAATACCACTATCTTGGAGCGTACTTTAGGCCATGCAAACTCTTCTTCAACCTGCACACCATTTTTTCCTTACCTTTGACTTTATATCCCTATGTCTACTCCATATAAATTTCTTCCTGCAAGTCACCATGAAGGAAATCCATCTTCACATCTAACTGTTCAAGGTACAAATCTTCTACTGCTACCAAACTTAAAATAATTCTTATAAAAGTCATTTTAACTCCTAGAGAAAATATTTCTTCAAAATATATACCTTTCTTTTGTGCAAACCCCTTTACAACAAGTCTAGCCTTGTACCTCTTTTTGACTCCATCTTCTTCCTTCAACCTATAAACCCATTGAATCTTCAATTCTCTTTTGCGTATAGGCAATTGAACCAAACCCTAGGTTTGGTTAAGTACCAAGGAGTCCATCTCCTCTTTCATGCATTGCTCCCACTTCTTTTTGGTTTCTACTTTCATTACTTCTTTATAGATTTATGTCTCACCACCATCAGTCAATAATAAATAACAAAGTGAAGGAGAGTATCGTTCAAGGAGTCTACTCACTCTGGCAAATCTTCTAACTACACTTCTAAGAGTTTGAGGTACTTGTTGTATTTGTTGTACATTATGATTTTTTGACACTTTTGGAATTTCATTTATAGTGATTTCATCAAGTACTACATATTCAGTATTTGGCTTTTTTGTTTCTTTTCTTACAACTGATCTTTGTACATGACCTTCTCATTAAAGATCACATCTCTACTCCCAATGATTTTGTGATTTTCAAAATCTCATAAACGACGACCAAAATCATTAACTCTATATCCAATACAAGTATATTTCTTGGATTTTGCTTCAAGCTTTGTTTTATTTTCTTTATCGATATGGACAAATGCTTCACAACCAAAAGTTTTTAAAAAGGATTAATCTACCTTTTTACTTGTTTGTGCTTTTTATGGAATGCCACCATCCAAAGGACTTGAAGGCCCTTTGTTTATTAAGCAAATAGTAGTATCCATAACATCTGCCCAAAATTATAAGCGCAACCCTGCATATAATCTCATGCTCTTTGCACGCTCCATGATTGTCTTGTTCATCATTTCTGACACATCATTTTGTTGTGGTGTTCTTAGAACCATCTTCTCTCTATGAATCCCATGGGATAAACAACAATTATCAAATTCCTTGTTACAATATTCACCTTCAGTGTTTGATCTGACACACTTCAACTTATTTTCAGTCTCATTCTCAACCAAAGCTTTTTATTTCTTAAAAGTATCAAATAAACATCAAATTTTTTCGTATGCAATAAACCTAAGTTCTTCTAATTGCATCATTAATAAAAGTAACATAATAAGAAGAGCCACTAAGGGATGATACTTGAGCCTGTCCCCATATATTTATATACACAAGGTCTAACTTTTCATCCTTTTTTGTCTTCCCAAATCTGAGACATATGACTCTTTTGTTTTCCATACACATAGTGCTCACAAAAATCCAAATCCACCTTCTTCAAATCTGGCAACAAATTCTTTGAGTGGAGAACTTGTATCCCCTTCTCACTCATGTGCCCGAGTTTGTGGTGCCATAATTTTGTATCCACTTATGTAGAAACAAAAGCAATAGAAGAGTCAACATTACTATTAGATAAATATAATGTACCTACCTTCTCTCCTTTTGATATTACTAGTGATCCTTTAGTGACCTTCCATTCATTTTTTGCAAATGCAACTGTACAACCCTCACTTCCCAACTACCCTACGAAAATTAGATTTATTCTCAACTCAGGAACATGTCTCACCTCTTTCAGCAACCATTTGTTTCCATTCTATAATTTTATTTATATTTTACCCTTTCTTATAATTTTATAAGGTTCACCATCACCCAAATAAACCTGTCCAAAATCACCTTGAACATAGTCTTAAAAATATTTCTTATGGGGTGTAGCATGAAATGAAGCCCCTAAATCTAACAATCAAGAATCAATAATATTATCTAAAGAAAGGATTAAAGCATCTTGTAACACATCACCTGCTACATTTGCTTCCTAATATTTATTTTGTTGTTCATCTCCTTGTTTTCCTTTTCAAAACCAACAATATTTCTTCATGTGTCCTTTCTTCCCACAAATCTAGTACACCAACGTTCCTCTATATTTGGATCTACCCTTCTTATACTTCCCATGATTCCCTGGGCCCTTTCCTTTTTCCTTTTGTCTTCCCCTATTCTCCATAGTCAAAACATTCCCTGATGTATCACCTATTCTTTTCAATTACATTTCCTCACTAAGAATAACACCAATAACATCATCAAACTTTAAAGTATTTAAACCAGAGACAAAATTACTCACAGCCATGACCAAGCCATTCCAACTTTCTAGAAATGAGCACAAAATCAAAAGAGCTCTAACCTCATCATCAAAATTTATTCTTACAAAGCTTAACTAATTTGTGACCGTATTAAATTCATTTAAATAATCAATAACAGACCCACCTTCTAACATTTCTAGATTAAATAAATGCTTCATAAGAAATACCTTAATGGAGGCTAAGGTTTTTCCATACACTCTATCCAATGCCTTTATCACATCCGTCGTTGTCTTTTCTTTTAAAATATTAAAGGCCATTAACACTACCAGGTGTAACCGTATTGTTCCTAATGCCTTTCTATTAAGAACCTCCCAGTCTTAATCCTTCCTAGTCACCATTTTCTTTGCTATTCCACCCAATGGTAGGAAACGATCATTCTAATATAGATATCCCTCTATTTGCATCTTCTATAGATGGTAGTTATGGCCTTTGAACTTATCGACCTTAAACTTGCCTTCTTCTGCCATTACTCCCAATTTAACCAGGAACCCTCTTTTCCTATGAGTTCATCTCTCAAATAAACCTTCAGCTTTGATACTAGTTGTTAGAAATATAAAACATAGAGCAATATTAATGAAATAAAGAAGAAAATAAAATGCAAAAAATATAACATAATAGAGACACAGATTTAATGTGGTTCACCCAATATGGGCTACATCCACGCAGAAACAACCAGTTCTTCTCTTATTCAATCTAACAAACGAAAGAAAAATCTTGCAATACATCCACTACAATATCCTCTTCACTCACATATAGTGTGCTGCCATGATTATAATGCCCTCGTGTCAAAGGAGGGTTGCATATAAAGGTAAAAATGCACCAACATAACTTTTATCATTAGATCTGTGACCTAATAGTAAATGGTCTAGATTTACTATGAAATTACAATATTTTACAATGCAACAAAATTTTGCTTCGAGAGCACTGCCCCCAAACCCCCACCAGGGGGGATCCAAGTATGGTCTCTACCCCCTAGACCCCCATGGAGACCTTGGTAGGGGGAATTTCCCCCCCCCATACCCCCCTATTAGGAACTAGGCATTATAATAAGATCAGGCTCCACCATCCAACAAAGACCCTTTCCACTGTAACCCACATTGGTTAGCAAATTAGAGTCAAATCCCTTATATGCTTCTCATATTTACTAAAGGAAGCATCTAAATCTCGATGAAAAGAAAGAGAATATGGTGAAATACTCACTTTTCACACCTTAGTCGTGGTTTGTGCATCTTTGGTAGAGGATGGTC
The DNA here is from genome assembly GCA_037957365.1 of Torreya grandis. Taxonomy (NCBI): domain Eukaryota; kingdom Viridiplantae; phylum Streptophyta; class Pinopsida; order Cupressales; family Taxaceae; genus Torreya; species Torreya grandis. The sequence continues at coordinate 2,344,991 of JARHVA010000324.1, forward strand.
TTCTTTGCATGGTACAATATTCTCTTTCTTTCACTCCACTATCATCTTGGATCTTTGCCAACATATCTTTCTTGGTTTGAAACTCATGTTGCAACTCTTCAATGACACCCATGAAAAATTCTCCATGGCTCATCAATCTATCTTGAAACTTTTGATTCTCATCTTATAAGTACTACCACATCTTTCTTAATTCAAAGTTTCCTCTTGAATTTGCTAGTTAGAATATTCAAGCTCTCAAAGCCTTTCTCTCTTCAAATCTTTGTCCATGGTTGAACTTTTACAACCAACAAACTTGCACTTCCTTGTCAATAAACAAACACATAAGAATATATAACACAATGTATAAATGTGTTGGCAAATCATTTCAAGGTAAAAGGAAAACCTACTTTGATATCAATATGATCCATAAATTAGGTGGATATTCCACATTAAGCTTTTCCAACACAATTCCTTTTTAGACAAGGGGTTGTCATGTTCCATGACATAGAAAAATACCCAAAATATACCTTTAAGATGTATCCTAGCTCTTATGACTATCATATACAACATGTAAAATAATATACAACACTTCACATGTAATCTCCACATGCTACATACATTTCTTCACACTCTAAATGTGTTATTACTCCATACATGACTTCAATTGAAATGCTTGCATAGAGATGCAAATACCAATGTGAAGTTCTTTAACCTTTATAAACAAGTACTATGTTTGTGATAGCGGAGTCTTGAGCTCTCTCAATTGTTTGTGATAATAAACTAGTTTCAAGGAACTAAAGCATACAATTTAAGGAAACAAACACATCAACAAAGATAAATAACATAAGATGTACCCTGGAGAAACTCAATGTGAGAAAATTCCATTAAGAGCAAAGTTATGCTTCCTTGTTTCCACTATGTTTTGTAGTTTAATATATTTTTGCCTTATAGGGATTACAAGGAAACCAACCTCAAAAGTGTTTTGCACTCATAATTACCTCTACATTGTTTAGTGGAAGACCTACATCTTTAATAAGAGAGATTACTGAACTTAGCTATCTCAAATATGTATTCTTAAACTCAAACAAATACATGAAACAAGAAGTTGATGAAGGAATAAATAAATGAATTCTTTAAATGCCTCTATGAACTCTACAGGTTCATATATATATATATATATATATATATATATATATATATATATATATAACAAAACCCCTTATACTCGCACAAGAAACCTAAGAATCATAAAATGAAGCCCAAACTTGTCCATGTCTCTAGAACTTCTTGTGCCGATAAAATTGCCACTATATGTAGGGAAAAATTATTGTGGTGGTTGTGAAACTATTTCAATGGTTGCAAAATTACCGTAGCGGTTGCAAAACTGTTGGGGCAGTTGTCAAATTACCACTTACATAAACCGACAATTTTACAACCATAAAAAGTCCTCTAACTTCAGAAGGCCATAACTATTGCACATAACCTTGAAATCACATGCTTATTTTTTAGAAATTGCATAACTATTTGAGAGGAATCCAAATATGTACTCCAAAGGTACTTTTGATACTAACCACGTGTTGTTTAAGCTTTGCAACATAAACTAGCTCTTTTCTAGGACTTGGCGTGTTACAAATATCCCTATTTGACAGTCGATTATCTTATTGATAGAGTTGGATGATCTTCTTGATCCAATATTCTGATCATTTGGATAACCTACAAGGGATGTTTATGTCCATCACATTTGAAGATTAAAACATTGAAAAAAATGGGGAACTTTTGATATAAATCCACAATAGGGAAATGAACCTTTAGTGGTAGAATAATAATAAATATTTCAATTAAGGTCCAATTACACAAATTTTCTCTTTTCGAAAGCTTCTCACGTTTTTAGTTATGTTTTTTTTCCTTAAGGCCTTGTAGTCTCTTTTAGCCTCGTTGATGTTATTAAAATCTCTATCAATCTATTTAGGAGTTGGGCATAATCATGGTTAACCCTCTTCTTGGGAAATTATTGTGAGGTGTGATAGAGCACATTATTAGTAGTTGGTCAGAAAAAGAGAGAAGAAGAGCAAAACGATAGGTAGGTTTATGGCTGGAGCATTCCACTATTGATCACTGCATCAATCTTAAGCACTTAATTTAAAAAAATGGGATAACCAAGGAGAATAAGCCTTTTGTTGGTTTGTTAACTTCAAAAAACATTTGACATGATAAAAATAATTTGGAGTAGGATGGCAAAGCTTGAATTTCTAAATGAGTATAGAGCAATAGTACACAAGTTTTATGATCAAGTTTGGGCCAAAATCAGAACATGTGAAGGAATGTTAGAATGCTTTGGAAGTGACAACAGTGTCAAATAAGGATGCTTGTTATCCCCCACTTTATTACGGCTATATATTGATAATCTAAAAGAGTTGATAAACAAAGTTGATAGAGGGGGCGTTCACCTAGTTATGTAGTAAAGTTACTCCTATATGCGGATGATCTTATCCTAACAACAAAAATAACACATAGTTTAAGAGAACACTTGAGGGATTTAGAACTACTTTGTCAATAGGTTGGATGCAAGTTAATACCAACAAAACAAAAGTCACGATCTTCTCATTATGAAGGAAAAAATAAATTAACTTCCTTTTTGAAGGAAACCTATTGGAAGTGGTGGAAGAATACAAGTACCTCGGACTTGATTTTCAAAACAAGATTAGTTGGGTGACTTGTAGGGCAAAAATAATATAAGGAGGATGGAAAGCTTTATACTTACTATAAAATAGATTTAGGAATGTAGAATTATGGGATTAGAAAATCAAGAAAAGTTTGTTTGACTTGTTTGCCACACCGATGGTCCTTTACAAGTATGAAGTTTAGGGAAACAACATGCCATATCTATAATGAAGACATATAAAGAGAATCCAAAAAGATTTAATCACAAGGAGTCTCAAAATTAAAAACTTGGTTAGGATTATATTTTTTCACTAAAACATGTACTTGCTAGTTGGAGGCATCAATGATGACTCATATGTAAGTTAGCTAAAGAAGACACAAGGTATGGAGACTCATTAATGGCCCATAATGGTGGTAAAGGAAGAGCTAAGCAAGAAAAAGAACACATGGATTGATTAAGACAACAAATGGATGAGTAAATAGAGTATTAATATGCAAGACTACCCCAATACTAATGAGAAAATTAAAAAGAATGTGGGACATAAATTCAAGATAACCATTTGGATAAAACCACATGGACACAAGAAATAATACTATGTTAATGAATTTAATCCCATATAGGACCATGACAGAGAGAAGAGCATAGGAACAAAAATCAAATGGAAGACAAAAATGTTGATAGTTAGCTTAACTAAGTACTAGTTTGCATTATCTTAGGCGTGAAACTGACATATGGATAATGTATAAAGTAGAGTGGAAAAAGAGGCGGTCGACACATAAAGGTACTACATCATGGAGTGTGCAAGTTACAATGTCATCCGAATCAAGTAAAATGACAACTTGAAAGTGGACACCCTAACTATGTTTTTTGAGGAGGTGATGATAGATAAAACATCAAATTTTCTCTTTTTCCTGATGATGGATCACAATTAGTGATCCAAAATGTCGAGCTAAAAATGGGCACATAGTTCTTTTAAAAGTTTTTAATCTAATTTTTATTAGACCGTGAAAGCATAAAGTCTTTAATCAATTTTTTTGATCAATAAAGAAAAATGGGAAAAGAGAACATGTCTATTTTGTAACAAAGGGGTGGTAGACACAAAATGACACCACATCATGGAGAATGCAACTTATAATGACATCCAAATCAAGTACAATAACAACATGAAGGTGGACACCTAAAATGCCTTTTTTGAGGAACCGAGGCTAGACAAAACATCAAATTTTCTCTTTTACATGATGATGGATCACGATTGGTGAGACTCAAAATAAACACAACATTATTATAAAAACATTTTATTTAATTTTTATAAGAGCAAGGATCATTCTTATTGTTATTCTTAATCTCATAGACTCCTTACTCTCAAAAAACATTATTAAAATCTTTAATTCATTCAATACATCAATTATTAAAAAAAATAAAACAAAACAATCAATTACTTATGGCTCCTAGTGGCACAATTGAGGACTCGTTCACACCATCTTAGGTGTGAAACTGGTAGATGGACGGTTCCCAAGGAAATATGGGAAGATAGGACTTGCATTTTTTGCAGTGATAAAGCAGTTGAAACAGAATGACACTTCATTAGGGAGTGCGATGCGTACAAGGATATCCGTATGCAGCAGGATAACAACGTGAATGTGCGCAGTTTTAGTGAGTTATTTGAGGAAGAGAGGCTACACAACATGACCCGATTGTTGGTAAAAATTCATAAGAAGCGAGATGACATCAAAAGGACCCTGAAGAACTCCTAATAATCTTGACACTTGATCCCATACACTATTTGCTCTCGTAAACATTATTAAAACTCATTCATTCATTCATTCTTTATTCATTCCATCCATTAATTGTTAAAAAAAACAAACAAACAAAAAACACAAACACAAAATTCTATATTTTTTTTGGGAGGGTTATCATGTCCTTTGGCACGCTTAACTGCTCTTTTAAAGGGTTTAAGCTGCGGACATATGTTTTCCCAGCTCAACTCACCACTTACACCAATATACTCAGCTAAGGCCACTGTCATAAAAAAATACTGCACCCAATATAAGCCAGAGTTTTCAGTGCTTAACGAGAAGACTGTTGGAACTTTCAGTGGAGATTAAATTTCCGCCAAACGTCGTCAAATTTGGGTTAAAACTTGCTTTAAATCTCATTTTGAGCGCAAATTTAAAATTCTTTTTACTTCCATGGCGTTGTCCCTCCGTCCGGGGTGTTTCTGTGCGCCAAATTTTGACAAAAACTTAGTCCGCATATTTTGGCAATGGAAATGGAGATGCAAATATCCAGGAAGAGACAAATTCGGAGGCAGAGATTTGGGGTTTTGTTTAGGCAGAACAATAATGACGGCAAAATTAGAGAAAATGACGGCGAAGTTTAGGCTTTCCGTAGCGGCTTCAGGGGTTCAATCAGTTGCAGTGGCTGAAAGTGCAGATGTTGAAAGGGCAAATAAAAGCTGGGGTTTAAATGAAGAGCAGGTGGCTGCGGTGGAGACGAATGACAATTATGTGAGGGTTGTTGCGGGGCCTGGTTCGGGTAAAACCAGAGTGTTGACTCAACGCATTGCGCATATGGTCAGTTGCTGCAATGTGTCCCCTTCCAGCATACTGGTACATAACCTAATTGCGCGGTTATTTATTTATTTTCTCATCGGGAACTGTGTCAATTTTCCATAGAGCATCTAGAACTTGAAACAAGAACCTCCCTTTTGCTTCTGCAGTTGCATCAACAGCCAAGACGCAACCTCTTTATAACAGATTTTCACTTCTTCAGCCATGCTTTATCCAGTAGCGAGACCGGAAACGTAGGACCTTAAATTACACTTTCAGTTTGATCCTGAAGACTTACAAAATCGATTCACCGGGAAAAAGCTACTCTCAAGTCAAAGTTTCTTACTTCTTCAGTCATGCTCTGTCCTATAGTGACACCCGAAATGTCGACCTTAAATTACCTGTGCTGTTTGATTCAGAAGTCTTTTACAAACTCTCAAATCAAAGTTTGTCACTTCTTTAGCCATGCTCTGTGTTTTTGGAGTTCTATAGACTGTTTTGGTCTCCTTGACGTTATAAAATTCTGACTCTCTATCTATCTACTCAGTAATAAATAACAAAATGCAACTGTTTCAGCTCGCACGAGCTCACGAGAGTGAAACGTTTTTGGTGTTGGAGTATTATTCAATAAAAGTTTCTGTAAAGCAATCCTTTTCTTGTCTATTATTGAAGTTTTTATCTCTGCACGGCTAATGACGTGTTTCATTATTTGTTATCGAGTATAAAATCTCTTTATCTCTTATTTATCGCATTGTACACATGATTACCTGCCGCAATGTGCTGCCTTCCTGTATACTAGTACTCCTAGATGCAAGAAACATGACGGCATAATGCCATTTCGTGTTTAAAATGGCCTGAAATGCTGCCGTGATGGAAATGACGTTTAGGGACTGTTTCTACCCTGTTTATTGTTTTCGATAAGTTTATTATTTCAGTTTGTTTTTTCCACCAAAATTTATCGTTTCAGTTTTGTTTTCTGCCTGCGAATTAATCAAATCATAAGAAAATTGCATTTATCAATCCCACGTGCAGAATGAACTAGCCAAACACAAGCATTCCCTTTTATATAAGCAGTTGGGTATGTGTGTGTGTGTTCTAAAGATTATGACATGAGAGTGAGCATACACCAAACCTCTATGACATACATAGAAACGGCTGTTTTTATGTGATTAAATATAAAAAGTTAAAATCAAACTATTTAAAATTAAAAAATGTTAGATTTATGGATTTTGAAAAAAATAAATAAAAATCATTTGTATGTATACCCTTTCCAATTCTTATGTGCAACCTTTTTCATCCCGTTTCTGGTAACATTTCCTTTTTCATTACATTACTCTGTTTCTTGTTTCCATTACACCACTCTGTTTCTTGTTTCCATTACATTACTCCGTTTCTTGTTTCTGTCACGTTACTTCTTTTCTCATTTCCTGCAACATAGCTGGTACTTAACCTTATAGTGATGTTATTTATTTCTTTTTTCTTGAGAAATTGTGTTAATTTTCCTTGGACCAATTATGACTGAAACCAAGTATCTTCTATGAGGCCACTATGGCATTGTTATTTATTTGTTTATTTTTCTTACTGGGTTACATGTAATGCTGCTTGCTATTATTGGAATGCACCTGTAACTCTGGATGTCGGACTGGTGTGCATACATTGTCGGTTTAGGAAACATAACCTAATGGCACTGTTTTTTATTTGTTTATTTATTTGCTCGGTGAATTGTGATAGTTTACTCAAATATTCTGGATAACACCATGTTTTTTTTTAATTTAAACTAATGTTTCTAGCATGCTATTTCACTCATCCTCATGGAAACTAATTTTTTAGTAAAGATGAGTAGCTTCAAGTGAGCTATGTTACTCATCTTTATGGAAACTAGCTGAAGTTGAGTTGTTTTAAAGTGAGCTATTTTATTATCTTTATGGAAACTAAGGTGAAGATGAGTTGTTTGGACTCCTTTTGGAGTGAGCTTTACTCATCTTTGCAGAAACTAGTTTTCGTGAAGACGAGTCATTTCAAGTGAGCTACCTTACTCATCTTCAAGGAAACTTCTTTTGGTGGAGGTGATGATCTGGGCCCTGGAAGGAACCCCATTGACAACACCAGAAACGAGGATCTAGATGTGTTTAATGTGTGTAGAAGCTATACAAGGTAATATGCAAAGAATCAAGAGAGAGAAATGATAGAACTGGAACCATTTTTTTTATTAATATGTGCTTTTTATACATGGCATACTCTTGAGAAAAATGTATGATTGTATATCTTCAACTATGATTGCTAACTAAAGCTACAAATGTGTATAAATATATTACAAATCTGCAGAGGCATAAATAACTGTTACAGAAGTTGAAACAGATAGTCTTCTATATGACTCTTTGCCTTCCGATGGTTGCGATGATTGGTGTCAGAAGTAAAGCTCAATTTCTTGGCAAGGGGCATTGCCCTAGGAAAGGGGGCTACCCCTCAAACTTGCATTGGCTAAGACATTAAAGAACATGCTCTCCGTGCATGTTGGAATGGAGGCAACAAGTTGTCGGTACATGGCAGTACCGTGCAGTGTGAGTTGTCCTTTGTGGTTTGGCATGGAGGTGTATCAGACCCTACTAAAGCCAATTGTAGGTACCAAGAAGGTTTGGTGCATTCATGGGTGGTGCCACGCCCAATTGCTTAGGTTGCACTGTGTCATTGCTGGAGTGCGTGCGACATCGATTGGAGACTGGATGATGATCTTGGAGGTACCATGAACCTCTGGATGTGGTTCTGGAGTACGGTAGGCCATTAAGCAGGAACCACGCTTACTGTAATTTGTGAGAACAGACTTAGTGGTATCACTGAAACTGTTGTTGGGAGATCCTTCTGGATCAGGTGAGCTACCTGAAACTTTGATTAACAACAAAAACAGTCTTATCTAGAAAAAAAATGAGATATATAGCTCTTTAAAAACACAACATTTGCCAAAAAAATTGAGAAATCTAGACCAGCTAGGATTCAAAACTATACTGGTACTAACCAAATAGTGCTGTTGTTTATTTAACATTTCTTCGTAATTTGTATTTATTCTCCATGTCTCAGCTAGGATTCAAACTTAATTTTTTTTTTTTTGTAACCAGCCTTATTTTTTATTTATTTATTTTTCTTGGTGAATTGTGTTAATTTACCATCAACCAGCTGAGATTCGAACTAGGGCATAATTCATGGTACATTATGTCAAGTTTGCATGGAGTAGCTGGCCTTGTTTATTTTTTTATTTTCTGGTTAATTTGTGTTAATTTTCCATAGACCAGCTAGGACTCAAACCTAGGACCTTTTCTCCATAAATTGTGTTAAGTTTCCATGGACCAGCTAGCACTATTATTCATTTATTTTTCTTAATAAATTGTGTTAATTTTCCTTAGATCCACTAGGACTTGAACCTAGGACCTTTTTCTTTGTATAATGTGTTAATTTTCCATAGACCACATAGGACTTGAAACTAGGACCCCAGCAACAATAGTGCTGTTATATATTTATTTTACCTTGGTAAGTTTTGTTAAATTTTTATTAGTATCCCATGAATTTCCAGGAGAGGGGGATGCATCTTTTGGGATGGTGAAAATTTCCTGAATTGTGGGGACAGCAAAAATTTTCTGAGTTTTGGGGATGGTTGAAAAAAAAAAAGAAAATAATATTCTAAATTTGAATTACAAAAAAATCACATTATAAGCAATTTAAAAGAAGCCGAAATTAAACAACATGATGCATCCATGATCCAACATTGAATGACGTTGTCACATACTCACAAGTCATTAATGATTAGCATTGATTGCAAAGGGCTGAAGACAATGGCAATTCACCATCAACAACTCAACTACAACTTACAAGTATGAAGTTACAAACTGAACATTGAATCAATGAAAATCAAAATGCCAAAATGAAAATGCTTAGCTGCATTGATCAACAAGCTCAATGATTGGGGTCATCATCAAATGAAAATCTCACGACTTGCTAACCACTGGAATTGCTGGACTCGTCTAGCTCCTACAATGGGATCCCAACTAATTCTGGTTGTAGATCCTGGTCCTCATCAAACTGCCTCAGCTCCTTGGGCTCTACACCTCACCATGCTGCCAGACTCTCTTTCTAATCATTTGTCTTGTGATCATGTAGAAGCAAAGCATTAAGTACAAAAAAAGGGGGGCAACTAGAGAGTTGAGTTCGCTATATATCTATATGGTATGTGGGTGCCCCTATATATCTAAACTCAACTATATACTGTGGATAGACCATATATAGAGAGCCCATAAAAACTCCATGGGGGAGTATGCATCTCACCCGTTACTCTTTAGTCGTTTCCCTGTGTGATATGACTCAAGGCCCAAGATATATAGGGAGGGGGAACACTCAGTTAGAGCAAGCATATGGGCTATATAGAGTTTGGTCCCCATAGAACTATAGGGCTCCATCATATTTATATATAGGGGCCTATTTATCTATTTGGGAGGGCCCTTGGTCTAGCTTATCCGATTGCCATGGGGCCTTCGATATCTCTAGGGAGCAAGAGAAGTATAGGAGAAGAGAGATTCCCGTAAAAAACGGATCCAGAAAATATATATTGTGGGGATGGGGGTGGGGCAACTTGTATATGGGTATGGTCAACCCCATCCCCCATCCCCATCTATTATATAGGTATAGGTATAGCTATAGGTATAGAGTTTCAAGTTATACGGTCAGCCCAAATGGTTAAATAGGTACCCCATCTCAGTGAGACAATGCCAACCTACCAACCTCTATCTATATAGGCATCCACTCATGTTACGTATAGAATCCACCTAATCTAACCTAACCTGTACACAGTTGGCCAGAGCTGCCCAGACCTAGTGGATTAGATGGGGATGTTCCCACCTATCGGGTCATGTCATATCATAATAGGAACCACCTATCCCCTATATATAGATATAGGCATACCCACCTACTACCCCCTATATCTCTATCCACTATGGTCGGGAACCCCAACCCCCATGCCTCGCTCTCCTAGAGGTAAGATGGTTCCTCTTAATAGGCGGATAAAGCTATTTGTAGACCAACTCCTCTTAGCAACAAAGAAACTAGAAACTTGTGAAAGGGGGTGAATGGCATGTGCTTGTAATAATGGAAGCCCATAGAATTGTCACTAGTTTACTAGCTTATCGAGCATCATGGCAGTTAAATCTATTTTAACCAAATTCTTTTAGCCTTCGAGTTCAACAAATTTGGTCCAATGACTCCTGGTTGCTGCAATACATTTTTCGAGGGCCTTCATGAAGCTATCTTCATCTCCTCATCATCAATAGGAAGAACTCTTCTAGGCCTCGACACAAACCATTTGGGGTTCACTACATTTGGTCATGTGTAAAGGGGTGTTGAGCTTCTCCCACCTTTGGTGAATGGTGGCCTGAATATGTTCGTGATAGGATGACAAGGTGAGGTCTCTATGATGAATTGTGGCCTTCATCTGGCTAAACATGCTATCAATGCACTCATCGATCTCTCCAAGGTTGGGACTGTTAGAGTCCCCATATTTGATGACGGAAAAAGTAGGGCATACAAAAGATATAATGTATTTGACATATGACTGAAAATGATCTCATACCGTCCTTGCTCATCTTCTTCCCCTAATCTATCTTTGACTCCCACCACCCAGTCCACTCTTGTGTCATAATCATTAGATGCAAAGGCTCCTGCAACTCAAACATCATTTTCAATAAAATGAAATAGTATGTAAATTGGGTCTTAACTAGTTTGAGGAATTCCTTCCTTGAAAATGACTGAAAAATGCCAATGAGGTGTGGTGGCTGCATATGAACATTTTCACCTCCCTTGCACTTGCCACGACTGCTTTGATCTCATCAATTTTCCCAATGTCCTATGGTGCTTTGATCATTGAATGCACACAAAATTGATAGATGTGCCTGTAGGTAGCCTCACCCAACTTCCCTGCTGCTCTGGACACAAATATTCCATATGTAACCACCTACACTACATTGGAAGGGCCAACCTCCTCAATATCATCCCTCAAAGTTTGGAACTAAAATTTGGCATTCTTGTGCTTTCTAGAACAATAGGAAGCTTTAAGGAAATAAGGTCCTTTGCACGGGACTGCAATATTGATGAGTGGGCAGCACCTAATGTCTATCCGCCCACCCATGATGATAGAGTGACCATGTGTCACCCATGTAGCCTTCATCTCCTCCACCAACAAATTAACTCTGGAATAATATTTTATGAGGATGGTGGTTCTCAATTTGTTATCGCCTAGAGGCACATAAGGTGAACCTGCTTTGCATGCCATGGCGAATGCCTCGTTTTAATAAGGAGATGGAGTAACATGAAATAAATTACCATTGGAAAATAAAAATTTGCGAATGCCATCATTTGTCTCCTCTTGAGCCTGCAATTTGAACATATTTATAATTTGTTTGAAGATGAACCCGGGGCATTTCTTTTCATTCCATGGCACTCACCTAAAAAGTTGGAACCACAAGAATTGTAGTAGTTGCACGCTTGGAAGTTCTAGAGGAAGGGCCACTAGCTGTTGGTGTAGAATTCTCTCCATGAAACAACATAATCATTTTAGCCTATTGCTCAAGGAAAAGTTCTGTACAAAGACCAACCCCTTTACCAGGGTTGTGCTGAAACTGTGCATTAACCCTAGTAATGCTGCCCTTCCACTTTTTGCTGCAAATATTACATTTCCAATGCCAACTCCCCTGTATATTATTTTCCTTGTTAGTTTCAAAAACCGTTGTAAACAATCACAATGGATATTTCTGTTGAATGGTCCATTTGCAAATTCAGCCGGTAACTTGGACAGCAATCGAAAACCTAAGCACTCCCAACTGAACTCTCAGTTTGAGTGCCTACAAATTGCCCTCCCCCACTTCCATTGTCCGATTCTTCTATTCTGCCATCCTCATCACTTATATAACTCATCTTGATTTTGAAATTATAATAAAAAACAAAACAAAAAGCAATCATTTTGATTTTTCAGCACATTTCAATTGCAAAACAAAAGAAAAAAGTTATGCTTTGTTCAGATTTTAAGTGCAAAAAAAATGATTTTCAGCACATTTCAAGCATGAAAAACAAAAAAAGGTCATTTTTGCAGCAGATTTCAAGTGCAAGAAAAAGTCATTTTAGAGCACATTTCAAGTGCCAAGAAAAGAGTCATTTTCAAGTGCAAAAAACTAAAAACAGATTTTTCCTAGAACAGTTGAAATGGTAAAAAATAAAATTAAAGGCAAAACAAAACAAGAATATAAAATTTTGTGATAAATCTGATTTTATAACAACTTGAACCTATGAACAATGAAAAATTTCATTGTTCATTGGCTCAATGTTTTGAAAAATCTGATTCATTTGTTCATTAAAATTTGTGAAAAATAAGAGAGAAACCATGCATGAACTAATATCAAAAATAAAAATGTAGGAAAGAGTTAAAGACATACCTGTTAAATGATGATGAATGTGGTGATTGGCTACAAATCCCTCTCTTCCTCTTCCTCTTCCTCTCTTTTCCATTTGCCAATCAGGGTTTGAACCTAGGAACCCCCCAGCAGCAATGATGCTACTATTTATTAATTTTTTCTTTGTATATTGTGTTAACTTTCCATGAACCAACCAGCATTTGAACCTAGGATCCCCCAGCAGCAATGATGCCACTATCTATTTATTTTTTCTTTGTATATTGTGTTGACTTTCCATGGACCAACCAGGAATTGAACCCAGGATCATCCACCGGCAATAGTGATGTTATTTAATTATTTATTCTTGGTAATTTATGTCAAATTCCCATGGAGCAGCTAGGACCCGAACCTGTGATTCTCCAGCAGCAATATTACTGTACTGTGGAAATACGATCTCTTTAAGCAATATCACTGTTATTAATTTGTTTTTTCTTGGGAAAATTTGTTAATTTCTGAGGAATCAGTTAGGAGTCGAATCTAGGACTTCACATTTGTGGCTGGGGTGTTTTGCCACTCCATTATTCATCCTCGTGCGGCTGGGATTGTGGATTATTTTCAAGTAGTTGTAATACTTTTAACAGATTTTTCTGGATGAATTGTGTTTTTGTTTTTTAGCTGATGTTTTGAGTGAGCTACCTTTTTGGTTAAGATGAGTGAGGTAGCTTACTCAAAACATCGGTCAATCAACAAAGACAGTGTTATCTAATTAAATTCAGAAATGTATTCCTGTGGAAATCTCAGATACAAAATTGTAATACTGCCTGCTATGATTGAAATGTGCTCGAAACAGTGTCTATTGGATTGGTGTGCATACATTGTTGGCTTAGGAAAAACAAGTCTAATTAAAAAACAACAATGTATTATGGTTTTATGGCCATGTGTAGCTAAAAACTTGAAAATTTGTTTCTTAGAATTTTTTATTTTCTAGTTTAGTCTCTTTAAAATGGAATTTCTATGCTATGAAAGTTATTTAGAGACAACATGCTTTGGGATATTTGCTTGAAAAAACATATTTATGCCATCTTTTCTTATTTTTTTCCCTTAATTTTGTATTGTGGGACATATTGAATTTTGTTTTGTTAAGGACATGGCTACGATGGTTTTGCCTGCACCTGCTGATGATTCCTTATAGCAATAGCCAGTGCAGGAAAAAATTTAGGAAATGGAAAAAATTCTGTAGTATAGAAGGTTGTTGAATTGTTATGGAATGGTTGCGGATAGGTATATAACCTAATGTCTTCTTTATTTATACGTTTATTTTTTTGCTAGGTGAATTTTTATACTTTTTAAAAATTTTATGGATAATGCTGCATTTTTTTAACTGACGTTTAGAGTGAGTTACCTCATTGATCTTCAGAGAAATTAATTTTGGTGAGGATGAGTGTGGTTTGATCTTACTTTTAAGATATAATTTACATTTTAACATTGATTTCAACTCTTTTGTATTTTTCTATTTTCCTCCTCCATATGGCTTTGGAAAAACCAACAATGGGCACTAAAGATGACTATCACAAGAGAGCTTACACTTATTTGTAGAGAAAAGAACCTAAATACCATGGTATCTAAAGACTCCAAGATTTTGACTTTAGGAAAGAATGCAATCTCGAAACCAACCTTAGTGAGCCCAAAAGGAAATGAAAAATAGGGAATCGTGAAAGTGATTGTAAAACGGTTGGGTTGCCCCAAGCTTCAAAAAAATGTGTAAAAGAGATAGTACAATGATAGGTAGGTATGAAACATCATCATAAGAAAGGGTAAAATGTGAATTTTTATACTTTTTAAAATTTTTATGTATAGTGCTGCATTTTTTTAACTGACATTTAGAGTGATTTACCTCATTGATATTCAGAGAACTTAGTTTTGGTGAGGATGAGTGTGGTAGGTCACATGAAAGGCCAATTAAAAAAAACGCAGTGGCATACAGAAAGATCGAGAAATGCAATCCTTTGGAAATCTCAATACCTTCAACATCATAATTGATACATGAATCAAATCCTGCAGACGAGTCCTTACATAACCTAATGCCTTTGCTGTTTATTTTTTCATTTTTTTGCTAGGTAAATTGTGACACTTGTCTAATATTTTTGGATAACACCACATTTTTGTTTTTAACTGATGTTTCAAGCAAGCTTTCTTACTCATATTCATAAAAAATAGTCTTAGCGAGGATGAGTGAGGTAGCTTACTCAAAACGTCAGCTGAAAAAACTTCAGTGTTATCTAGAAAAAATGAGAAATATATTCCTGCTGAAATCCAGATACAAAATGGTAAAACTGGCTGCTATCATTGATCTGCACTTGTAACACTGTGCGTTGGACGTGCACATACATTGTTGGTTCTTGGTTTTAATGCATAATAGAAAAAATTGTCTGAATTGAAAACAAATCATATTTACTGGCTTTTTCTGATGTGTGCATTTAAACCTCGCTTTGTTAAGACTTTTATTTTAAACTTTTATAATCCTTAGTCATAATTTCTATATGATAAAAGTTATTTAAAGACCACATGTTTGGGATATTTGCTTGAAAAAATTGGCATTTTTTCCTAAATTGAGTTTATTTTATGTTTTTCTGAACCTCTCATATTTCTTTTTCTACGAAACATCTTCCATGGTTCTACTAGCACTGGTTGACGAGTTCTTATAGTGACATCCGAAGGAGGGAGTAGGAAATATTTTTGAGGTATAGAACGTTTTTGATTTGCTATAGAATGGTTGGTGAATCCCTCCTGTTAAAACAAAAAGCATTATAGGCTAATTCCAAAGAAAAATATAGAATTTATTATTAGTTTTTTGATAGGTAAAAGAGGGTTAGAAGGGTCCCTTACCCTTTCATATTAACATCAAAGAGAAAATTACAGTCGAAAGGGAGCCATCATCCCAGCACACTCACCTATCAAGACTATAAGACAGGAAAACAAGTCAAACTGCCATTACAAAAGCTAGAAATACTAGAAATTAATACCAGGGGAAAACCAGGGCACAACATTGATCGAGATTCAATATGAGCATCAGATCTTAACCATAGACCTTATCCAAAACAAGTTACAAATAGAGACCAGAACTTCCAAAGTCACCTTGAAACCTAGAGATAGGATGCCACTTCAGTATCCATTTCAACTGGCGAAGAAGAATCCCCCCTGGAAATCCCTGAGGCAAACTGAACACTATCTCCAAATGCCTGATTCGAAATACCCACAATCCTCATAAGCTGCTGTGCAGCCTAGCCTGCTAGCTCAGCAGCCTTTTTCTCCATCAAATGGTGGGTGGGCAAGATTATATGTGTCAAAGGAGCCAAATCCACCACCGGAAAGGGGTCCCTTAAGGCCATTTGACCTGAATTGATGAAGGTCTGCAGAGTATCAAACTTCCACCAATTGCAGAAAGCGAGTCTCCTGTTCATGGAAGGAAGCCATAGACACCAGTCCTCGATAGTCTGCACCCAAGATTGGGAGATTCATTGGGATGATGATATTAGTTATCTCTAGAGCCTTATCTCATAATATGTGTTCAGAATAAACTGCACACAAGATCAGCTGCATGGAGGTCACAACTCACTAATCAAGTCGCAACACTTTGCAACCAAAGGATACGCCGAAGACTCCTTGCGCAACGATCTTCATAATCACACTGCTGCATACCAACATCCTGGAAAAGATGTTGCAATCTTGTGCATTGGAACTCGCAAGACTTCAACTCTCAATTCTCTATGTGGATCTTCTAAACTGGCGCTGAACCAAACAAGGACCATCAAATTATATTCACGCAAAGCTTTGCAAGAGGCAAATTGGAACCGAGACTGTGTGCAACAACAAACTTGTGTGGAACATTACACACATACATGCGAACAAATACAAACTACAAATGCGCGCACACAAAAGCTGTGCAAAACAACACAAACACTTGCATGCAAATCAGGACTTGTGTAAAGCTGCAAAGTGCTTATTTTTTGACTAAGTGCAAGACTAAGTGTTTTTGGTTGATGTAGGATTACAAGTGAACCTGGATACTTCTGCATCAAAAATTCAATTTAAAGAATCCTGAATTTGGAGCCATCCATTTTGAATTTAGGGACCTGAGATTGTTGTGACAATCAACAAAAGATACCCATGACCTATTAATAGGAACATAGGATTTATTATTAATACCTGTATATTTTGGCAATTTAATGTTAATATCGCAAAGATTTTGAAACATTATCAACAGGCAAAGATAATTTTTGAACTTTTTTGTGAAAATTTTGCCATTTGATGAACAATAGCCAATAAAACATACCCCGACCTGTCGATAAGTCCTTGCAATAAGGGCTCATCATCAGCATTGTTAAGTTAGGACCCATTACTGGGCATGAGTAGAACCAACAATTATGCATATCAGTCCAACACGCAGTGCACAGGCAAACTTAAAACACTTTTAGGTGTAGAAACCACATTATGGTATACCATAATTTTCAAAGCAAGTGCTGCTAAGAAAAAAATGGAGCCATCCCATTAAGTTTGAAACTTCTAGCTGTCTGTGTAGTTTATGTGAACTCTGTATTTAAGACCGAGCCAAAGAATTCTTAGAAAAATCATTACTTACAAGCATTTGGAAAGAAAATCCCCTAAATTCTCTGAGCAGTAGCTGCAAATTTCCAGCTTCAATACCCCTGCACTGATTACTCAGTCTCCTGCAAAAAAATGGCCATTCTGTTTTACTGGGAATTTTCTTTTTTATTCCTGTACGACTTTTTGCAATGTCTCATAAGGTCACCTGCGGATGAAAAATAGGAGTTGCAGCTCCTTACATGGGACCACACCCTTAGTGGTTTTTAACAAGGCTGCCTTGACACATGGAGTTTATGTAGTGATACTTAACCTTGGGTTATCATTATGGCAATAGCTCCACCTTACTATTAGACCATATTCTACTGGACTAATACCTCTGTTATATTACTTTGATTACGAATTGGAAAACTTTTAAATAACCATACATTTTTAGAAGGTTAGTTTTTTAGCCAATCTTTGTAAATTTTGCTGTGAAGGAATTTTCATTAACCAAAGAAAATTCTAGAAAACAAGTTGGAAAAATCAACTCAATTACAAAATGAAAACAAATCAGGCCCCAAGGCCCTAAACTAGAGACTTATCAAATCCATCACAGTTCTTCGGAGTCCATGTTCACAAAGAAGTTAAGAACATACTTCAACATCTTAATTGACACATGAATCAACTCCAATAGAGAACCTACCAGGCTCCATCTGCGCTTACCCACATTAGGTCAACCCCTTTTTCAGTTTCTGTCATAGTCTAAAAGTATTTTTAAAATTTCTTAATATTCATATGTTTTATTCAAAGTGTCATAGAAATTGAGGAGAATCGGCAATTAAAATTAGCAATTTTTTTTTCTGGAAACATTGAAAAAAATAATTCAGTTGGCGAACATTAGCCACTAGTTATATGGAGATTTCTATGTGTTGCCAGAAATTTGAAATGGGCAAGAAACAGGAAAGAAACGGGGATGGAAAGATTTTTTCATGAGAAATGGTTTAGTTATTTTTTATTAAAAATAACGAGTCTGTCAATTTGATTCTCCAATAT
Source organism: Torreya grandis (assembly GCA_037957365.1). Classification (NCBI taxonomy): domain Eukaryota; kingdom Viridiplantae; phylum Streptophyta; class Pinopsida; order Cupressales; family Taxaceae; genus Torreya; species Torreya grandis. The sequence continues at coordinate 2,363,242 of JARHVA010000324.1, forward strand.
TTATTATCAATTAGGAAGGAGACCTAGTTATGTAGTGCAGATGTCAAATGAGATAAGTACACATTTTAAAAGACAATAAATATCCAAAGCAGTACTGAGCACGTAGATTACTAGATTGTATTATAAAATAAATGATACATCATAGTACATGGTACTGAATTTGAAAAATCATCTGATATCATATGTCATTTTAGAAAGATATACAGATCAAGATCGAAAGCATAAGATTTATGGTCTTTGACAAAAAGACAGAAGCTGAGCGTTTGGACTCTACTAATACCTGATGTCATAAACAGCCTCTGTCAGCTACTCGTCTGTTTCATGGTTGGAAAATAGAAAATGGGAAACACAAGAAAGAATGCTATGGAGGGGCTCGGTTGGGTTCCTGTAACACTGATCTGTTCAAGCAAAAAAAAAGAAAATAAAAAATGTTGATTAGAAGTTTTTTCTTTTAATTTTTTAAATCAGAAGCTTAAATTTGTCTGAGCTTGACAAGGGGACCAATTGGTTGCATTTTGAAGGGTGTAATCTAGCATATACACCAGTGCATTTCAAAGGTTTTCTTGAAACTAAATATCAATAGAGAAAAAAAAGAAACAAGTAAATGAATTTAGTATGGATTTTGCAACTATTAATCTGTTTCTCTTTTATTTGATATTTCATTCTACATTTTCCTCGTTGGTATTTTAATTGTTTTGATGCATCTAGTTTATATGATATATCATAGAAATATAATATATTTCATCCTTACATGTTAATTATATACAATAAACCTGCTATTTTGTCACATGCTCCCTCATTTGAAACCCAATTCTGCCAAATGCTACCAGTCCATTCTGAAAAATCATAGGAAACATGGGAATAATGAGGACAAACTATGTTGCACGTGTAGTCAGTCCTGGAGCACAACAGTTTGCCCACGCTCCGCAGCACTTCTAGAACTAGCTTCTGCGCCGCCATATCACACAAGGTGGGGAAGCCTTGTGCGCTCGCCCGAGGTGCAGTGAGAGAATGAAACCGGGATGGGTTGGGGGTAGTCGCGTGCAATGGGGCTTAACTCAGGCCGAGGGGTTTGTACGCTGGCTGGTGAGCTCCCTCACACTAAGCCACAAAGGTGACTATGTGAGCTCTAAAACACTAACCGGAAGATAACACAAAATATTATACAGCAACGATCCTAAGTAACAAAATAGCAGAGTATATTTATCAATACTTCTTTTATACAAGAGGTGGGACTTGGTCATACATGATCATCTGATATTACACTCTCTTGCTATTTCCTCTGCCCAAGGCTACAACCTAATGCTACTTCTATTTACAATCTCTGTACAACTTTTCACTATTGGTTTTCTATCCTCCGAGTCCTCTGTTCCTCTTCCAAGTCTTCTATTCTTTTGTGCCTCCTTCGAGGGATTCTTTTATTGGCGGGAAAGCTCAATTGCACCTACCAGCAGTTAATGTGTTTGTCGGCTTTTCCTTATTTTGAATGCCAGCTTGGCTTGAGACCAACTACCTCGTCGTCCATCGCCATTGCTTCATAACTCCTTGTCAGGGTCCTTCGTCAGCCAAATCTTTTGCCGTTTGCCTCGCAATTCCCACTGCGGTTCTTGGGACCACGTGGTTGCTCGTCTGAATCCTGCCGTTTTGTCATGTTGCACAGGTTGGCATGGTTTTGGCAATCTGTGCTTGTCTTGCTAGAATTTTCTCTTGGACGGGCGCACCGGTTAGGGGTTTGGATTGCATGCGTCACTTCTGCCATTGGCGCTGATCTTGCCTGTTGTGTGTTGGACTTAGCCGATTTCAGGGGTCTAAAACACTCCGAGATGTAAATTAGTCCCAAAGACCAAATCACTATGGCCACAACTGGTGGCAGATTGATAGGATTGACTATTTTGACGTTATTACCTAAGTAGCTTGGCAACTTGATAAGTGAAAATATATAAAAATTATTGGGACACCCTTTTTATTGATAAAACTCATCTTTGGTGGATAATACAACAATTTCTTGATGATAAAACCTTCATAATGAGCAAGAACTAATTTTAGGAGGCCAAAAGTTTGCAAAGAACGGTGACAATCTTCTGGATAAATCCAATACAAGATCAAGATTGGAGAAATTCGCAACACTTTAGTACCTTAATGATTCATTACACTTAATAAGCTAAGATAGGAAGATGACTTGTAGCAAACCAGGCCATTTGTTGATGGCTAGTAGTCAACAATTGTTTCTATCTCTCATGATCCAAGATAGGACTCAACAATCGTTGAATGCTCTGATAAGGTGAATACAATGAAAATGTTACTTCAGTTTTGGGGGAATAAGCTACGTCAATATTCGTAAGAGTCGGAATTTGTAGGCTGATTTTGGACTCAGACTCAGAGTTGGCAAAAAAACTCGGGAAAAAATCAGCAAAACTCCGCAATTTCAAAAAGTACATAATGTATTGGTAATTTTAGGGAAACGAAGGATATCATATGCACCCCACGTCAGAACAACTTAAAAGTCACACAAAACTAATTGATTACGTGCTACTCCTTTATCATACACAAATATAAATAATGTGATTTGAGTTGAAGGAAAGAAATTTTGTTTTATATTTCATAAAATCCTTTTTGGTGCTCAAAAGATTATGGATTTGGATTTTTATGACATTGAAAACAAAAACATAGCATAATCTGAGGTTGAGAGGATTCTGCATCACTTGTTCCAATCCTTGTAACTCCAGTGTCCTTTGTGTATGCCCTCATTGTTGCTGCAGCCATGTTAACTACATCCGAGGTACACACCCACTATATCTCTCAATGTTCTCTCATCCTATCACATTGCTACTGCCTTTGCCTCACTCTTAGCTTGATCCACCCATGCATGGTTCTCCTTTGAAAACATGAGCTTCTCAATCTTGACGAGCCACTTTGATCATGGAACAATCTCCTCCAACTTGATGGGCGTAAATCAACCTTTTTATTTGCTTGTGGTGGAGGCGAAGGTTGTAGTGGACATGTACAAGATTATTCAACCTTTGCATTACCAATCTATTGCACTTTTTGGAGTGTATGTGTTCAAACTACTCCAATTGTGCTTACTTCTTTAAGTGCTGCATGGCTGCTTCAAAACTTGAACATCAGTCCTTTTAAATATTTTGCACCTTAGCACCAAATGTCAATATTAAATAGCAAGAAATTATGAAGTCAAACTTTTTACTTGGCTGCAATGATGCCCAACTAGACTTTGATATAGCTCGAAAAGAGATATATAGATGCCAATCTTGCTTGCAATTTTTTTCTCTTTTTTGTGGATTTGGTTCCATACTCAGTGTATAGACTATTCAAACCCTCCTCATTGGCCCTGAAATCTTTTTGGAATTGAAATGTTGGGTGCAAAAAGTGCCTAGCAGCATGTAGTGGCTTATGAACCCGATGTTGCCATTGATGGTCAATGATTTTACCCAAAAGGGAGTGTATTTTCTGTCCACATGCCCATAGAAGTCTCTAATGGCCACCTTGCCCTGTTCATGCCCTTGTAGACATCGACCATTGTGGGCTTTTCCCTATCAACCATAGAATTGAGATTGACTAAAGGTTCAGTGACTTATAAAACATTAACTTAAGACTTAGGTGAATTTAAAGAAGAAAATTAAAAAAATATAAATTAATAATTTAAGCAAAAGAAAACAGACTCATCTATCATTTTCTTGGCTGGAAATTAAAAGTTGGCTTCATCAAATACCCAACCTACAACGTCAACCCTGATATTGGTTCTCAAATAAGAAGATTGGGTCCATTCCTTGCTAACAAACATATGGTCCAGAGAGGCTTTTGATTGAAGTAAGGATTGCCTTGTGGTAAAAGTGGCAGCAAATCCTTATGTCAGATCAGACCAGCGCCTTTTTTTTGGAAAGGATATTTTTTATATCAAAAGGAAGAGAGAAGAGGAGATACACACATACATAGCAGAACAACTCTTTGTCAAAAGATAGAGATGCATCCACCAATAACAACACTATCCCTCATCTGTTACCAGATTGTTGCGAGTACAAAGCAAAATGGCAACAACTCCAAAAATCTGCATCTTAGACCAATACATACTATCACCCTGAGGGCTGCCAATTTTCTCATCCCACTGCCATCTTATCTGGGGATAAATAGAGTAGTTGGATAGAAGAGGATATTGAGGAGATATCCTCTCCTTCCCAACAATATAACTTCGGAAAAATAGATTGTGTAGCCTGGGAAAGGTCCCCATATGAAAGTTAAAACAAGGAGTATAACTTCAGATTTAAGAAAGAACATTCTGGGCAGCTCTTTCTGCCCATGAGTCTAATGCCTCCCTCCATTGTTATTGTTCTGATAATGCTGTTTGAGGAAAAAAATCTGGAACATTTTGACCTTTTATCTTGACTGTCAAATTGGCCATGTGATCGGCTACTTGTTGTAGAGTGTTTCCTATTATGAAAAGCTGTTTAGTTTCTGGAATGCATGAATTGTGATGATTCATACACAGGTTTAGTTCATGAATGATGGATAACATCCGACACTGAATATGAGCCAATAAATAATGTTTCTTTTCCTTCTTTTATTGTTACGTTCATTGCAGAATTTTGAAATATATTGTTTTTTTTTGGTTGGAATGAACTATTGGCACGTAGGAGTGTGTTGGCTGAACCAACGCCATGGTGAATCAAGTTTGAGTGTATGGATTTTAAAGCTTGAAGATGGAACTGAAAGGAAGATTCTGCAAAGAGCTGTTAAGCTATTGTTTAGTTCTGAAATGATTGGACCAGGTGACTGCTGAATTCAATCAAACATGGATGAATTCATTGTTGATGCAAAAACCCCATGCTTCAAGTGCTGACGTATCTGATTGGAATGGGAAAAACTCGTTTTGAAGAAGATGAGCCTGTAGATGAGAGGAGCTGTAGTCTCCTTAAGACATTGTGGGTCTCAAATGCAACTGCTGCAATTGTTGTTGAAGTATTTGTAGCGGCTAAATGAAAAAATCCCATCAAATTTGATGTCTTCTCCAAGACATGGTAATTGCAGCATATTCAAAAACGGCTGGGTGCTGAGAAGATTACAATACAAAGTTGTGGTTCTCATGTATTGAAATTGTTAAAGTTATTAATTAGCTATTAGTTAATCTTTAACTAATGGTTGGTTATCAAACCTTCCCAACTGAATGTAACCTAACCACCTTCAGCTTGATAAAAATATAGACACACAAGTGTGAAAGTGTGCCAAATGCCTTCCATTTATCTTTATTCTTTCAGTATTCATATGCTAACATTGGTATCAGAGCCAATAGTTCAAGGAAGCCTATTTGGGTACAAATGAACGAGAAGAAAAGTTGAAGTTTGAGGATGCCCTGGGAAGAAGGGTATGGATCATCAAGGTAGTTAGTAGAAGATTGTGGCACAGAGGTTGAGTAGAAAGTCACAGAACAGAGGTTAAGGTTGCAGGTGTGTGACAAAGGTGGTTGCGAAAACACAGAGCAATCACGTAGAACAAAATGTGGGAGTGAAGACAGAACAACTCGACCCAATTTGAAAGACTAGGTGCTGAACAGAACGTGAGGGCACAGGACAAACACAAGGGCACAAGATGGCAAAGTAGAAGACAAAAGTGTGAACAAAAGTTTACAGTCACAAAATTTGTCCCACAAACGCTTGTTGTAGACAAAGGCTATTTTATTGTTGCCTAGGGAAAAAATGCGATAGCTGAGCGCAACTCTATAAACGACAGAAGAGTAGGGCATAGCTGAATGTGACCAACAACAAAGAGAAACACAAAACAATAAAGTCGTGTGCAGAATTTTGAGTCTTCTAGGGCACGAAACAATCCCAGTACGACATGTAAACGTGAATAACATACAAAACAATAAGTACTTTATATATTCAGATTTTAGACAAGAAATTGTTTTTTTAGAATATTTTTAGAAAATTCAAAAAAATGTACTTTTACTGTTAAATTACTTTCTGGGTTAGAAAACTCTGTTGCATTGATTTTTGGGTCAGTCACACATCTATACTTCTATTAAATTATTTTTGGGTCAGATAACTCTATTTGCATTCATTTTTGGGTCAACCTAGATTGTACTTTTTCTATTCACAATCAAACATTGTGTATGAATTGGCCAATATACAAAATCTGGTTTCGTTGGAAGTGCATAAGTTAATTTGCCAAAACTATAATGTTTGGAGTCATAAGATTTTAAGAATTGCGGAATATCGTGATTGTGACAATCATTTTCAGTAGTGAAGCAAGACATGTTACAAAATGTGCGGATTATGATAAATGTCATAGGGAGGCCTTATTGGTATTGAAGTTATCTGTGTGGGATGATATGATTTCTAAGGTTTGGAATGCCACTATGGCAAGTGTATTGGGGACCAGTTTGAAGAATAAAATACCAAACTTTGAAGAAAAGCTGAGTTCTGTACCTTAAAAATTTGTTATTTTTCACAAAAATGTGGGAAGATGAGTCTTTGTCAGAACACCTACTTTGGATGAAAGATTTTGGAGACCATCTATCAACCATCAACAAAAAGGTGGATGATGATGATATGGTGCCATTGGTTCTGAACAATTTGACATCCTCCTATCTTTCGTAGAGGCTTTACACTTGATGGTGGCAAGTAACACTCTGATGTTTGATCAAGTTAGTTATTTTTTGCAAAAAGAATCTAGACGGACACATAGTGAGTGTAGTGTTGGACAAGCAAAAAGTGCATTAGCTGTTCAGTTGAAAGGGAAGTGGAAACGTATCTTTGTTGAGTCATCTTTTAAATATCAGGTAAAGTAGTTTTATTGTCATAAGGTTGGGCATTTCAAAAAAGATTGCCGGAAGCCACGATATGCACATTTCCAACAAAACATTGAAGTGGCAAATGTGGCAGCGGTTGACCAAGGATGGGATTTTGAGGAAGATTATGCTCTTGTGACATTATACTCGAACAATAGTACTACTAGTTGTTGGTTCATTGATTTCATTGCATATTGACATTTTACATAATGTAAGGATTGTTATGTCAAATTTATTGCAAGTACAAACTTTTCTAATTCAGTTTTATTAGTTGATGGTTAGTCATATGCAATAGAGGGGATAGGAGATATTAGCATAGTATTGAATAATATTAGAAAATTCAAAGGAATGTTAGGTATGTTCTTAGCATGAATAGAATTCTCTTATCTGTTAGTCAATTAACAGAAAATCCTCAACATTGTTGTACATTTCTCTAGGAAACAATGTATTGTGTCTGATGTCAAACAAGACAAAGTGTTTGCCCTAGGTATTAGGCAAGGTGTTTTGTATAGGCTTGTTGATCCTATATCAGAGTCGATGTAAATGCACATGTGGAGAGAGACTCCACTATACCGGATGTGTAGAAAGATGAAATTTCTTATAGGCTTGTTGGCCCTGATTCAATCAACTTACATGCACTAAAGGTGGAGGGAATATCCACTATAAAGGATGTGCAGTAGGATGCAATTCCTCGATCTTAGTCACGTGCACAAGTAATTGTGCAGGGGAATGCAATTCCTCAATCTATATCACATGCACAAGCAGTTGTGCAAGAGGATGATATGCCTAAGTTACAAGCATTGGCTTAGAGGACTAGAAACAAGGTTGTTGCTTCAACAGAGCATGGTCATTTTGCTCTTGCTTTTGACTTTTGTATGGTACCTGAATAGTCAGTTACACAACCCATTGGCTACAAATGGGTGGACAACATTTGTTCGTTGGACAAGTACAAGACTTATCTTGTTGTGAAAGGTTTTTTCCAACAAGAGGGAATAGAAGAGGAGATGGTTTCTTCTCCTGCTATGGAGTTGGTTTTTACTTCCATTGTTACTAAAGAGTTGGTTTTACTTCTACTGCAAAGATGATCATATTTTGGTTGTTTCTCTCCTCAACAACTCAGTTTGGTTTCTTGAGTGGCAATTTGGACAAGGAGGTCTACTTGGTGTTGCTTGAAGGTTTTCAGATACCTAGTCATGATCATTTGGTTTGTAGGTTGATTGAGTCCCTGTATGGACTTAAGCAAGCTTTTTGAGCTTGGTATACTTTCTTTGATCAACATCTCTAGGATTTTGGATTCAAAACTATGGAGGTTGGGCTGAAATTACCAGCGAATGATGATTCATCACCGGTCATGAATCATCCTACAACGAATTGGTGGACAACATGGTAAATCTTAGGTCCACATGATCGGATCTTTGTTTTGTTGTTGGCTATTCTTTTCGGTTTTTGTCTACACCAGAGTTCCTATATTGGCCAACAACAAAATGACAGAGGACTGTAGATTTCATGATGATATCTTTAGAATAGTTTGTAAATGTAATGACTAAACTCTTCGGTCCCATTGTGTTTGTAAAATTTCGGGATAAACTTGGAATAGTCTCTGGTTTAGTAATTAGGGGAGGGTGTTAAAGTCATTAATTAGTTATTAGTTAATGCTTAAGTAATGGAGGTTATCAAAACCTCCCAATTGAATGTAATCACCTTTAACTTAATAAAAAGACATACACACAAGTGTGTAAGTGTGCTGTATGCCTTCTATTTATCTTCTTTATTCAATATTCATTTGCTAACAGTCATTGTATAAATACTATAACGAGGACATTATCAACAATGGTGCAAGTAAATTTGTGTGCTGAAGTCAGAGTGAGTTTGAATATGAGAAGGCAAATATAGCTAAAGGCAAGAGGTGGTGGTGTCCAAGATAAGATCTCTGCTCATTCTCTCCTTCCAAAATGTTGCTTCTTACAAATGCATTGATCTAAAACTAGCATGGAGTGAGGTGTTCCTCCTACGATCCAAATATGGAGCTTCCTTACATCATCTACGAGGAATATGGGAGCAAAGTTTATTGTCCTAATTTGGTGGTACTGCAAAGTGCTACAGTGACCAAGAAGTTGATTTACAAAGGCGTGGGCGCTTAGAGGCACGTGGATAGATGGAAGTTCATAATCCATTATCCCAAAATGCATGGATGCAAATAGAAACATGTTTTTATAAACACACAAAGATCATATGGAAGTTCATAATCCATTATCCCAAAATGCATGGATGCAAATAGAAACATGTTTTTATAAACACACAAAGATCATATGTTAAATGTCTTATGAATAAGATAATTCTTAATGCCTTGTGTGTTCTTCCATGTGTCATGTTGTGTCTTTCGTGCGGACCCCATGCCATGAATTTAAAATTAAGTGTCCTCCACAATACATGTTGGGACTTTGTGGTCTCTTTGTACCTCCAATCATGGTGCTAACATCTGAAATTGCCAACTCACATCTGAAAATTCACCTAAGTATAAATCCTTGATTGGGTCAGTCAAACTTTCATGTCCCTTGTGCCCCGACATGCTCGCCTAAGTATAAACCTTTGATCGGGCTAGTTGTACTTCCATGTCCCTTGTGCCCATACATGTGACCCACTCATGCCTACTTCCCTTACTTCCTAATTCAAAATTCCATTGCCATTGACTAAGTTGGGCCATCGGGCCTTGGTGTTCCTAATGTTTGTCCATGTAGGCCATACATTCTTGATCATCCTCTCTCTAATCTGAAAATGACCAAGTTAAAATCCTTATCGGATAATCAAGCATTTGTGTCCTCCATGTACCCTCAAGTGACCATTGATCCCCTATTCACGTGATGTCACAAGTCAAAAGTGGATCTTTGTGTTCCTTGCATTATTCAAATCCTCGATTTTCCAAATTCCAAATTCCAAATGAAAACAAATTGACTTCGTAAAAGGTTGTCTTTAATTAGACCCTTATTTTACCTATTCAAAGTTGTGTCAAAAGGCAAAAATTTATTTAAAAATTCAAAATGTGTCCGTGGTTCGAAGGTGTCAAATTTTGCAAATGTCTTTGAGGTCCAAATGTTTGTCAGTTGAAATTGTTGAATATGCACGGGATCATGTTAGCACATCTGACAAGTCATGTTTGGTCTGCTGTTCATAAGTTTTTCCCAAAATGTCTCAGTCTCGTGTGGTCTGCATATGTTTGCCATGTCATCATTTTGATCTATAGTTACCTATAAAGAGAACAATACTTTTTTATTCATAACTTTCTCATACAACCTCCGTTCCAGGTGCCGTCAAAGGCATTGGAATTTTTTTTCCAGCAAGCTTCCCAACAATCCATAAATGAATTCCATTTGTGATCTCTGCCAGAATCTTGTGATATTGAAGATATGCCAGTTGTTCAAAAGCAAAAATGGGATATGGCTCGATAATGTCATACGATTGGGATAGGTGAACTGGTTATTTGTTGGCTGGATCATACTGGTAAAAACTAAAAAATAATGCCAATCATCAAACATGTACATCTGGAGATCCAATTTTTTGCTGAGAAATGTTGTAACCAAAGATTCTATGTTTCTCTTGCAATCTGTGAATGAATGCAGTGTATTCTGTCAACGAATGCCATGCACTTTGTCAACGAGTGCAGTTCCCAGGAAGAACCACAATTACCCCCTTCAATTTCACAAGGGGATGCTATGCCCGTTTTTCCAAATGGGCCACTAATTCAGGTCAAAATTTCCAAATTCAGCTAGCAAATTGAAGATGCCTGCAGATAAAGGGGAAATAACCATTGTTCAAGAGATTGAAAGTTCATGTTGCTGAGAATCAAATGCATCATGTGGGTCTTGTTTTGCGAGAGGTCAATGCAAATATGTAATAAATGTATTTGGGGATATTATCTCATGGTTGGTGTTAATGTCCTATGTCCTATAATGCTTTAAATGGCTTAATGGCCCAATATAAGGCACCGTTCTAGTCTTGTGTCTAAGGTGTATTGGTGTTTGCACATGAACCTTCCAATTAATTCTTTGTAGAATTTATTATTTTAAAGGTGCAAATATCGATGTAATACATGTGGAGGTGTCAAGTGTTAGTCAAGTTATGTGGGTCCCATGTCCTATTAATATTTGTATATCTCTATGTCAATTAAACAATGCAAATATAACTGTTTTTGCATTGAAAGTGTTGGGCATTGGAGTGGGTTAGGTAAAAGTTTGAGTCAAATTATAGGTGGAGAATGAGCTAAGGTTTCAGGTAGTTATGAAACTACCCGTACATGTGATGGAAACATAAAAGACTGGAGAAAGAATGTAAAAATAGGTTGGTGGGTGATTCTTCTCTCTGCCCTGGAGGATGGCTTGCAACTTTGAATTTTGAATATTTGATTTTATGTTAAAGGAATGAGTTTTCAATTTGTGAGGATCAGATATCTTTCATGGATGAGCGTAATTTGTCTTTCTTGCAAACTTTGCTTTTTTGTTTCTAGATGGATATTACTTATGTTCATATATTATTTTCTGATTGCATGTAAATCTTTCTTGATTTGCAAACTTTGTTTTGTCGGTTTTGAAGGGTGAACATTGTGTCACCTGCATGAGGTCATATTTGAAGAAGACTCTGTGTTCCTGATATTTTATTTTGTTCTCATTACACATATACCATTTTCTATTGCTATTCCTATGAGGGAGGATAAATTTTTATCTAATTCCTGCTTTTTGTTCTTGGGATTCCTGAGTGGTCTTCTGCATTTATTCCATTAAAGGGTTTCCATATTTTCTCCATTTTCTTTTCATTTTTTGTTCCTTTTGTGCTTTATGGGTTAAAAATACAGAAAACCTATCAAAATCTCCCTCATATGAGGGAACTGCCCCTCTCAAATGCAGAGGGAAATTGCTCATTTCATGGTGATATTCCCAATCTGTTGCACTTTAAGCCAATGTCCGTCGGGCAAGTCATTGATATCATTGAAAGGATTTTGGTGACATTAAATTGTGCTAATGATATGGTACTGCAATATTTGCATATCGCTTCATGTCTTTTTGCCCCTAGAGTGCCATCCTTCCAGCAAGGGGCTTTTCTTTGCAGTGCTGACATGATGAACTTTGTAATCCCCAGAGATTTAAAAACATTGCTGGGCTTAGGATATATTTTCTAAGAAATCCAAAAAATAGATAGAAAATAAAAGAAACAAATAAGGAAAAATATTAAAAAAGTAAGAAACTAGGGTTTGAAGTTTTGAATTAGATTTTAAGAAGCATGGAAAGAAGAAAAAAAAGGAAGAAAGGAAGGGAAGAGGAAGAAAGAAAAGAAAAATATTGGAGGAAGAGAGAAAGAATGAAAGAACTGAAAAAAAAAACAAAAAACCAAATGAATACCTCTTACTGCAAGAAAAACCCTTTGAGGTGTGCCTTCCTATGCCTGAAAGTAAATCCCATTGGTGTTTCTTCCCACCGAAAAACTGAGAATGGCCTCGAAAACTTGCAACGAAATTTGTGAATGGGAGTGAGAGTGAGAGTGGAATAGGTCACCCATTACTTGAAGTTCTAAATTTTATTTTAATGCTTTAGCTGTTTTTTTTACTTTTTTTTTCAGTTCTTTTTGCAGACATGCAAGTCCTAACAGGGGCTCACCGTGTCCTGCAATTTGGTGGAGCATGACTCACAAAGCATGGCTCAACTCAAGAGACTGTGAGTACTATGACTACAATCAGTGCAAAAACTTTAAAGGAAAAAAGGAAGAACACCAAAAGCGATTCCCTTGTAGGAACATTGTCAGAACTTGGTGGATAAGGGAATTTGACCTGAAACTAAGTTTGGGGTTTGATTCGTAATTGTCTGGCAGCCTGTCTGTTTGGAACGTGTTTGTGGTTTACTGTTCTTAATGGATGATGGACATTACTACGTTTTATGATTCCTATAAAATAAAAATCAAGTTTTTTGTTTAGCAAAAAAAACTTTGCCCTGACCTTGGCCCTTTCCCTATTTTCTTACTCTCTATTAGCTATTTATAATTTTTTCGTAATAATAATCATGTCTATAATCTAAGACTATGTAGTCGTAATCCATGAAAATTAGGGGATCATTGTCAGAGCCATACATTTCTCTATTTGGATGTGTATTTATTTGTAGAGTGTTTCCTATTGTTATAAGCTCATTCAAGAAATGGAGGTCTCTTCTCCCAGATATATTACTTACCTACCACATGATTCCTCAACTTATTCTCTTTTCTTTAATTTATTTCCCTTGATTTAGGTTGTGGATGATTTTTATCTTTGAGATGCAATTTTGTATTAAATGCATGTACCATTTCAACGCATTAGGTTATGGATGATCCTTAATATTGATATGTTATAGTGTTCTAAGTGTGTAATGTATTTATTTGGAAGGGACTTGCATTTTCAAATTTTTTATCTAGATCCTTGGCCACGCCATACTTTGAGAATGTCTCAAAAAGTTCAATATTGTCTATATTGTGCTCTTTGGGTGTCATAACGATTGAAACTTTTAATTGCAGTTAACTGGTATACTGTCAGCATTAGCAATAGTGAACTATTCTATTTTTAGTTCAGGCAAGCCTAAATTCCAGGGTAATACTTATCCTTTTCAGTTGTTCACAAATGTATTTTTTAATTCCTTCTCTGTTGACTAGCTAAGTGACTACTCATATTGTATCTTATTATGTTAAGTTAGCGGATAATGCTACCATCTATATGCAATGCATATAAAATTCTATGGTCAGATCTAAAATTCGGAAGATAATTTTTGCCTCAGAGATTCACCTGTAGGCTCAATTGTTTATTATTATTCTTTTGAGCTTTCTTGATCTTCTCATGAAGAATCCCTTACATGTTGGACTCTACATTTCTCTTAAGGTGTCATGAAAGAGCAGTTGCAATAATTTATTAATCTATGTCTAAATTCTTTATACATCATGGTCTCTTAGATGAAAAGCCTAACGATGGTTTATGATTAATTATTACCTCCTGTTTAACATTCTCAGGTTGTGTGTCCATAATTACAAACAGTTAGAAACAGGAACATATTTGCTACATGATTTATTTTCAAGTGTAATATCCCACCTGTGGTCGTTGACAAATTCTAGTAGAAAATTTTGACACTAGACTGATATAATTTCCATTTGATCCATTCTCCTAAATCTCCTGTAATTTCTAACAACTTGAGCTAGAGCACAATTGCCAAACCACAATATTCATCTGTGTTTTTTATTTGTTTATAGCTCATCACTCCATGGAGTCTCTCTCTCAAGACATCTTAATCTAATGATTGGTACGCTGAAAGATTTAATTGTTATAATGCTTTTTGGAATTATATGAAGTGTTTTTGTTTTGCATATTTTGAAGACTAGATAAATTCTGTGTTTTAGCCGGTCATGAATGGAAGGATAGACTTGAAAGTTATAGTCATTTTTGCACTTTACTCCCAACTGAGATTTATATTTATCATCAGTACGTACACATACTCCATTAAGGTGAGAGTAGATTTGTATGGTACTTGAATTTACTCGTGAATATTCAATCCATGCTGTTGCTTTACGAAATGTCACTCTTTTGATTAAATGTGCCTCATTTGAATTGAAAGATTGCACTTTAACTCTAGTGGGTTTTTTGTAGTGCATAACATTCACAAACAAAGCAGCTCGAGTGCTTTTCGAGAGGCTAAATAACTTGCTAGACAAAGATGTTTCACGCCAGCTTACGGTACTTCTTAAAACTCCCCTCTTTTATGTGTTTGGATGGTTAGCTCTTGATATTGTTAATATGAGAAGAAAAGTAGGCTTAGGCCTAAATTTTTCTCGTGCAACTTTCTTCGAAATAGTTTTCATCTCTTGTAGAAAAATGAGTATGGAATGTTTTTTTTTGGATTGGGTGAAAAGAAAGTTCCACATTGACAGATAATGATACATATTCTGGTTTTTAAGAGCCAGTCTGAATTTGTCCAAAAATTCCCTTTATAGATTTTCAAATTTTAAGAAGCTATTCCAGAAAATTTAAAATGCTCACAGCCTGGGCTTGAGTTAATAAAGTTACCTGAAACTGAAAGCTAGACTGAAAACAACGAAATAAACCGAATGTAATCCTACTGTGCATTGTTTTTGTCAAAAAAAGTTAAGACATTTTTGACAAGCAGGAGCCATTTATTTACTTTCTGGAAAGAGACTTGCTGAAGCTAATGACCTGAGTCGATAGTTGACCATGTTCCTTGCTTCCTGCCTCTAATGATCAAGAGTGTACCTGAAATCCATGTTATACTGGTGATGTCTTCCTGGGAAGGGGACTTAACGTCTTTGATTTCTGTTCTTCTACACTGTGTTATCAAATTCAGATTTATTATTTAACTCTTTGAAGTTTGACTTCTTCAATTGGCCTGCAGGTAGGGACTATTCATAGTGTATGTGCAAAGGTTTTGAGGTCTGAGCAAGTTTCTGATTATCATATAGATAATGACTATATAATCTATGACACGGATGACTCAGAAAAGGTTGTGAAAAGAATTCTTCGAGAGGTCAGGATTGCTTTTTAGTTTAACATTTGTCTTTTTCTCTAGTGGTTTCACTTTAATTCCAGACTATTGTTTCAGAATGCTTTACTTCCATTCTCTTATTTGATGAAGAGAGGCAAGCTCTTGCTCACTATAAATTGATTTTATTATGCTTCTCTTAGGACGCTTCACATTTAAGAGAGAAGCTTTATTCTGAAAGAACTACAAGAACTTAATGGTAGCCAATGAGCTTACTCAACTATTCTAAATTTTCATGGATGTAGTTTTGCTTACAATATATTACTGCTATTGACAGGGCAGGAAAGTCGAAAGTAGTTAAACATCAAGAGGAATATAGAAAGTACTATGTTGTGGAAATTGAAGTTTAGTTGGAAGTTACTAAAGTGTTTAATCCTTGCAAATCTTTTGCAGACTCCCTGGTTCTTATTTCTTATCTTCTTCTTTTGGTAACTACACAGGTGGTGGATTATTTTGATGCAATTAATGCATCTAATGGAAAGGAACATTTGAACGGTGATGCAAATTTTGAAGGGATATCTGGCCAAAATGTGGATGAAAAAGTTACGCAAGGGTCAGAGAGTGAACTTCGGAAAAATCTTGCTAGATGCAAGTTTCTGACAGGGAATGCACCAGAGAGATTAACATTATTAAAGCACCTGGAAAAGCATGACCGAGGGAAGTCACAGAAAAAAAGGTCAGTTCCAGCAGGTGCTGTTAAAGAACTGCTAAATATTATAGGCAAGGCCAGGCTGCATAACATGCGAATTTTTTTTGCAAAAAAACATCAAAGAACCTTACCCGATGTCCCTTATGGACTCAATGAGTTTGCTTTCAGGATGGCTGAGATTTATGAGGTATAAACTCTATATTATTTTGTATTAATCTTGTTAAGATATTATAGTGCATTTTGCATGGTTGAAATTCTCATAACATTCTACCCATTTGTATGCTTTAAGTTTCTAAGAGAACCATATCTCTCTTAAGCAATAATAATGTAGTATTATGATGTTTTGGAAGTTTCCTTAGATATATCTTAGCCAGTGTCTCACTGGGTATCACCCTTTGGCTTCCCAATAGTATCTGATAACAAGCTTCCTTTGTTTTTCTAATTCTGAATTGTCTTTCTCGTTTTGAAGCTTGAACTTAGGAGATCCAATGCTGCAGATTTTGATGATCTTTTGTACATAGCAGCTCGCCTATTGCACAATAACCAACACGTAAGAAAGGTAGGTCCTCTCAATTTTTACATCTTGCAGTTTTGTTATTCATTTTATGCAATCTATATTCTAGTGCAAGAAAAACATTTCTAATTCCTATAGAGAAAATCAGTACATAGAAAAGAAAGACTTGGACGGTTTTTTATCTTTATGTTCTGGAAGTTTAAAGGCAGTCTTTTACTACTCATTCTGCTTGTTGAGGTCTAGGCTCTGCATGGCTGGTTTTACCAAGTACAGTACAATAGCATTCAGCCAATGTGTCAGAACAATATGCTTTAGTTTATTCTCATCTCATCTTACCTTGTTGGATGAGTTTATTTAGCATATTGAACTTTTAAGCACTTTGTGACTGGTTTTATTATATAGTATGATGTTCTTTAGTCACATTGACTTGCCTTTCTCATTTAAGGGCAACACCCAATGTATTCTTCAGTGGTGGATCAGCCCACCTATTGTTTTTTGAGTGATGGATTCAGCCTATCCAGTGCACCTCTCTTCAATGATGGATCAACCCATCATCTTTCAACATTCTGGAGTACTACTTGTAAGTTGTATTACTTCTTGGGACACCTTGCGACGTATCTTAGCACCTCCAGTCACTTATGTTGTTTTACTGTTTTTTGAGAGACCCTTGCAGTGTGTCTCATTTTTCCAATGCACATTATTGCACATGGGTACTTCATCATGCCTAGTTGCTAGGACTTATTTTCAGAGAAGACTTAGCCTTTTTGTTGTGTATAGGCCTCCATAAGTTACACTTAAAGGGCGGAGGGGTGTTGGTGCATTATTTTATATGCACTAATATTAAGCTAACTTAAGTTAGGTTAACTATACTAAGTGTGTTTAGTCACACTTCTCTTGGTTTAGAATATGATAAGTGAGAATTTAATGCTCACACCACTTATCAATGCGACATCTAAGTGGTCCAATCACGTGTGCCACTTAAGTGACCTATAGGGAAGGGTAGCTTGTTCTTACACAAGCTATTCATAAGCCTCATCTCCCTTTGTATATTGATATATGACAAATTCAACCTCCTGATGTAGATTTATTGATCTTTTGATTCATTCATATTTAGATCTGGATGTACTATGGAGTAATCTATTTTTATCCTTTCCTCATCTCTATACAGAATGTTTTAGATCTAATAAAGTGACTACATTTTGAGGAGTTTCTTGGTTTTCATGCTCTCAGATCCATTTCTCACATGGATATTAGAGCTACTCCCCAAGACGTTCATCATCCATCATCTTTATATGATATTATATTTGTGAAACGACTCATTGGTATTTTTAATGACTCATCTCTGTAATGACTGATTCATTCACAAACATCCCAAAGTGGGCCAAAGGGCAACCAAAATAAATTCGTATGCATTCACATCCTTGCTAATGCATTCAGGTTATGGGATGAGATGGTAGGTCACTGCATTGATCTTATTGCTCACTCTGTTCTACGAGAGGGGTAGTTTGTCGTCACTCATCATCTCTATATTTGAATGGTAGTTAGCCTAAGGCTTGAGCAAACAAGAATGACCCCTATTCAATTGTGAGGCAACCAAATTTCACCGTTGAAGAAAGAGACATCCTTGACCTGAAGGTCGAGTGCATAAATGACCCGACGTCGACCTAAGGGCCTTTAGATTCTCGATGTTGTTTGAGTGCCTTAACCTCCTCACCCTATTCCCGAAAGCTATGTCACAAGGTATGCCGGATTTTATCAAAAAAGTTTGAACTTTGCTGAACTTTATCCTCTTGAAACCTGAACTTGAATTTTATTCATTATTTTGACATGGGAAGTTTTTGACATGTTTTTTGCATTACTTTATACACACACACGCGCTAACTGAAAGCAAAGAACATAAAGCTGTCTCCACTCTGTCCATTTGACATATTTATGTATTTTTTAGGAAATGAAAATGATAAAAAACAAATATTCTAATCCAACTTAGATGTTTTTTTCAAACTTTATCCATTGGCAAACTTGAACCGAACTTTATCCTCATCAAACATGAACTCGAGCTTGAACCTTGCGACTTAGGCCTAAAGGTCCTTTCGCCAATTGAGTGCCTAGGTCAAGGGAGGACCCTATTGGTCGAGGGAGAGGGAGGCTAAGGGCGTAAATGACATGTTCCCAATTGAAGCCCAATTCTCAATGAAGCATCTACACATCCTTTCTTGACGAGTCATGTAAATTCTATGCTTGATTGACATTTGGATGAAGTATGAAGGAGAGGAGTTGACCTTTTGATTGGACTTATGCAGTCTAGCTATTCAAAGGTTGAGTGTTTAGATCCATTGATTGCCAGAGTGCTTCATCACATGTAAAGTCTTCAACTAGTGATCGACTAATGGGAAAGGAACTGATCCGACTTTAGGGCTGAACCAATGAGAGAGCACTTGACCTTTAGGTTGAGGTGGGGGAACTCATTAGATGAAAGTGTGTTTAGGCACTCAGTGATGAAGGAGATCGAGGCTCTCTCACAATGGAGGAGGGAGAAGAGGACTGGGGACTTTTGGCTCCTGAACAGGGGAGGGCCTCTAAGCTTTTGTCTGGATTCAGGGCATTTATGCCCCTCGATTGATAGATAGTGGACATTTGATCAATCCCACCTATCTCATTGGTGAAGCGGTGCTTAGGCACACTAATTTTGGGAGAGTGCCATAATTTCCTACCTGTCATTCCATCAAAAGAGTGCTAAAGGCCCTTTTGAAGGAGAATGTCTACCCATTAGTCAAGTTGGGATCAAACCAAGGGATGAAGATTTTGGGATGGAGGACTTTACCTTAGCATAGCTGCCATAGCATATTGGTTGAGTGCATAGGAGCCTCTCCCATTGGTTGAGGAGCATAAATGCTCTTCAGGACTTGAATCTCCTTTTCTCATGTCTTCATGCTGCAAAAGTTACCAATGAGATTCTGGTCGAACAATTAGAGAGTGAATAACGGGATTTTGTTTAGGAATATCCATCCAACCATCCATGCTGAAAGGACAATCTAGTCCGATAGGACAAGTTTATCCCTCTCTCGATGACAAAGGGCCTTTATGCTCTTGTCCGAAAAGATGAATGGGAGGACGACATTTATGTTCTTGAGCTTTAGGTCAAGGGAGGTAAGCCTTTCTTGCACTGGTACATCATTATGTTGGCTGATGATAGTTTCTCGGCCTGCAAAAGTCAGCAAACCATAATGTTGGTTGATCAGCCAAAGGCCTGAATGAATCATTGGAGAAGAAGTGAGGTTTGTTCACTTCAAATGTGTTAATGATTTGAATGGATGCAATTATTTATTGCTCACCCCAAAGGTCCTAAAGTAAGTCAATGCACTAAAGGCCAAATTGCCTTTGTTGGGAGAGCAGTTGTGTTGTTCATTACACTCCTAGTCTCCCACTTCTCCTTTCCCTCGTGCTCCTCTACTTGCTTTGTTGGTTGACTTCATAAATGCCCATTTACCTTATAGACCATACGTGGGGTCTTTTGACTTTTGTCTAGGTCAGCACTAATCTTAATTCTCTTGATCAACACGAATGATCTTGCATGTGTTTGTATAATATCATCATTCTTATTTGCACCTGCCCAAAGACAATAATCTTCCATGCACTTGTATAACATCTTTAATCTTAACTGCAATCCTGGAAGGTATCTGATATTTAGAGAAAGAACTTTGGAAAACTCTTTGGAATCCTGATAACGGGCCACAAATAGTAGCCCAAAACCTCTATCCAAAATTGTTGTTCTATGCAATTTATCTGAAACTTCTCTCTTATTAATATCACCAATATTCTTATTTGCATTGACAGAAAATGATTGTGCATACATGCACTAATGAACTGATCGAATCTTCACAGAGCATCATGTGATATAATTTGTAGGGTTTTTGCTAAAGTGCTTTAATATTGTAATATACATTGCATGAGGGCGTGTACTTTTGATATGGCCCCCAATTCTGTCTCCCGAAACATAGATTAAATACATGAACGGAAAAGAGAAACAAAGGAGATATTGCAACCAAAACTGTCTATTGCATTTGTGAATAATAAATTTAATTTCTCATATAGATTTATTATACTTGATTTTCTGATGCTTTGGATTTGAGCTCAAGCTGCAGTATTAAGCATATTGTAGTTTACTGTACAGTTCTGGTCAGACTTCTATTCATGTCTTGTGACCAAAAGGAAAGTAACATTAAATTGTTATTTTGATGTTTGTTGCTGTTTTCTTATTACTAACCTTATTTTTGTCAAGGACAGGAATATCGAATGAAATGGAGACATGTATTAGTGGACGAGTTTCAAGATATTGATGAAGTAATGATTAAAAATATGTCATTTATGATTGTTATCCCTTCTTGTTTATTTGATGTTTAAGTAAGTTAGTTACATAGATTTCATTTTGGAATGTATTGGTAGTTGGTTCAACTTTCTTTTTTTATTTTGCAGACACAGTATGAGCTTATTAGTCTTCTGTCAATTCAAAACGAAAGCCTTTTTGTTGTTGGTGACATAGATCAGGCAAGTATGAGTTGGAATTTTTTTGTGCTACAACTTGTGCATTGTATATTATTTATAAAATCATTTCTTGTTCTATGCTAAGAGATCTACGAGGCTCCTTTGGAACAGGGAGATATGCCTTGATTAGGTTTCTTCTCTTGAGATCTCATCAAAGATTATTTGATTTTAGATTGAGATCTCTGATCAATGGCTGCTAGCATGGGAACCATTCTGTGATTACCCATGAGAAGGAACATGAAGCCGTTGTCTGTGGTATTGCCCCTTCGTTATCTCCTTTTATCCTAGATATTGGAAATGTTTTGATGCCCCAATGTTGCTCCTTTATCTTCTTTTTTTCTAGGGCTATAAGAGCATTGTATTTGCTGTATGCCTTGAATGATTTGAATTACAATATGCAAATCTGGGAACTGATGTCCTAGTATTTTCATATGGTGGAGTGGTTAGTTGGAGAAGACACTACAATGGTTTAATGGGAGGATGATAGAGTTGGTAGTAGATTAATAATTTTTAGTTGAACAAATCAACAGGCATGGGACACCTCTAGCTGTTTTAACTGACAATTTGACACTAAATGATACCAAGAGTCTTTGCAGTTGGTGGATGGTAAACTTGATGTAACATACAAAGAGGCCAGGGAAGGATATAGGATCAATTTGATTGTTTTAATAACAATCTTTATATGGCCACATTTGCCACCATGCATTCTGCATCTGCACAAGTGGAGGATACTGTAAAGCATTTCAAAGCCTAAACGGTCAAACTGAACAGCATTATTGATTGAAATATGTAATAGTAATTCAGAACACACACATTCACACATATAACAGGAGATATAACAGATACAGCAGTAGATATTTTGCAATTGTAACAACTATTATATTTCATAAAACATGACAACAAAATATATGAAATGTCCACATAAATAGGTCTCAAAGGTTATCGTAATTTTTATGAAGAGCCAGTCCGATTTTATGCTGCACGGCAATCCATGCAACCTCACAACTTTCTTGAAAAGCAAGTTAGCTATATGCGTAGCATCATTATCTATCCACAATCACAAAAATATAATCTTGTCCTTTTTGTGTTCGAAGCAATCGTAAAACTCAATTGATGCTAATATATTCCCACGGTCTCTCTAGAATAGGTAGTGGTTGATACAACCTGCGCATTTTGACTTCTTCCTTTTGTCAATTGGCAGACTCTGCACTCATTTACATATTTGCGCACATCTGCACCCATCTTTGGCCAATAGTAATTCTTAGCGAACTGTGCATATGTTTTAACTTTTGTCATAACCAAAATGCCCTACCAGTCCACCAGTATGCTTCTCTTCGATCAAATTTTCGTGCATTGAACCTTTAGGTATGCACAATTGCGCTTCTCAGAATAACAATCCCTTTTGCATGAAGTAATCTAACCATGGTGTTTTATTTACACTTATTGGTTTTGCACATGCTTTCCATTCATCTTTGAAATTGTCATCATCTGTATACTACTTCTTCATAGAATCAAATCCTATGTCTTCTATTCGCATCTCCTACAACAAGAGATGCCTTCTGCTCAACGTATCTTCAAGTCTGTTTGATTTACTAGTCCTATGCTTCAACACAAATTGGTAACACTGTAGAAACTCAATCCACTTCATATGTCTTTGGTTTAACTTACCCTAACTGTTTATGAATGATGGTTTGTATACAACACAAACTCCTTAGGCAACAAGTGGTGCCACTGCTTCTTGAATGCTTGCACTTTAAGATAGAAATACTTATCATAATTTGATTTTTTTAATTTATATCATTGAGTTTCTTATTGAACTAATAAATGGTCTTATATTCTTGAATCATCATAGCTCGTATTTCTATGCCACTTTCATCACAATCAACCTGAAATACCTTGTTGAAATCAAGGAATGCCAACACTGGCTGCTCGGTTACTTTCTTCTTCAAACTTTGGAAGCTATTTTTTGCTTTTGCACTCCATACAAACACTTTTCTATCACCTTGCATTGCTTTAGTGATATGTGTACATGTTATACTGAAGTTGTGAGTGAATTTCCTGTAGAAACTTGCCAAGCCGTGAAATCTTCGCACTTCAAATGTACTTCTAGGTGATGGCCACTCAAGGATAGTGTGAACCTTTTTTGGATCTATCTTCAAACCTTCTCATGGAATCACAAAACCCAAGTATACCAACTCCTCCTTTATGAAGTTATGTTTCTTCAAATTAACCAACTTCTTATTTCGCCTTCGTTGCAACACTTGTCTTAGGTGTACTAAGTGTTCTTCCTTCATCTTGTTGAAAATCATATTGTCACCCAAATATACAGTGACAAATTTAGGTAAGATATGGTTTCAACACTTCGTTTATGACTCTCATGAATGTACTTGCAATGTTAGGTAGCCCAAATGGCACGAGTAGCTACTCCTATAATCCTTCTTGCATTTTGAATGTTGTCTTCCACTCACCGCCTTGCCTTATCCAGATTTGGTGGTATCCACTCTTCAAGTCAATCTTTGTAAAGTATGCACTCCATTCCAACAATTCTTCAAATCATCCATGCATGGCAATGGAAATTTGTACTTAATAGTAATCTTGTTAATGGCTCAAGAATTAGTGCACGTCCTCCATTCTCGACTTATTTTTTTGGTGCTAGCATTGTTGGGATTGCGCAAGGCTCAAGCTTTTCCTTATTAACCATTTATCTAACAACCCCTGTACTTGTCATTGCACCTCTACATTCTCCTTAGGTGACAATCTATATGCCGCTTTGATTGGTAAACTTGATTGTGGGATCAGATCAATGCAATGACTTATACTTCTCATGGGTGGCAACCCATTTTGTAGATCATTGGAAACAATCTTTGTAAACTCACTCAACAAGTCTTTCACTTGGCATGAAAGTGCTTCTTTTGCACTTGCACTCATAACTTGCATGGCCCCAAGGACGAAAGCATAGCATGTACTCTCTCTTCACCTCCTTTAGGAATTGCTTTTCCGAAACCCTCAACTCTTGGACCTTTGTCCACTTCTTCACTTTTATCATTAAAAGGATTTTAAGTGTACTTCCTCCCATCCTTCACCAATATGTAAATATTTTGTGCAGCCATCATCCTGCACCTTCTTATCAAATTGACAAGGCCTTCCAAGTGACACATGGCATACATTCATGGGCATTATGTCGCATATGATTTGATCCGAGTTTCGGATCTATTATGTTAGCTATGAGAGCTAACTACTTTCACTATTCTCATCTACGTATTAAATGTTTGTAAGACACTTCTTGAAGACAATTCACATAAAATTCTTAGTTAGAAAGGTGTATGAAGAGATTACAGTCTGAGGAAGTCTCAAAACAATTCAAACGTTAAAAATACCTCATTTTTTCATAAATCTCTTCTAGCCCACCGTACCAACAATCATATAGCTTACCTGGACAAAGAGGATGGTAGCCGGGGAAATACACATGAAGAAATCCAACAAGTCGCCATACAGTACTTTTCAGAGTTGTTTAAGGTAACTACTCTAGTTAGGACTGCACAACAACTGCTTAACATTATTCCTTCTTTGGTTAGTGAGGTAGACAATATGTCACTTTTGCAACTGGTGTCTGAAACAAAACTTAAAATTGTTGTGTGGGCCATGCAAAAAGGGGAGGCTCCAAGCCCTGATGGATTTCCGATTGAATTTTATCAAGAGTTTTGGGATATTATTAAAAAGGATTTGCTTGAAGTTGTGGAAGAATGCAGACAAGAAAAGACAGTCATCAGATCCATCAACTACACCTATGTTGTTTTAATTCCTAAGAAACATGAGGCTTCCACTATTACAAAGTATCGGTCTGTTGTTGTATGTAATGTGTTGTACAAAATTATCACTATAGTAATCGCTGAGTGATTGAAAGCCATAATTGACAAAGTAATATCTCCCGAGCAAGGTGGATTTGTTCCCCATAGACAAATCTATGATGACATTGTGCTGGCTTAGGAAGCTCTCCACTTTATGGACATGTAGCGTAGAATTGCACCCTTGTGGGAGAGTTTTTCAAGCTCTCTCACTCCCAGTTACAATATTGGAACAACCTCAGGTTGTGGGTATCTTGTAGTGAGGTTGAACTTTCGGAGAAGGCCGGCTTCCTCTTGGTAGATCACCTAAAACTAAAGCTAAACTAATGCTCCACAGGAAAAGGGTTAGAAACGGGATAAGAGCTCCTAAAAAAGATAACCAGGCGATGCACCAAAATAAAATGGGAACCTCCCATAAGCTTGAACCCACACGAGTTCTGCAGAGGACAATACTTACACAACCTCAAGATCAAGCTGGTTGCATTAATATTTCATGGAGGAGGTTCATGGAGCAATGAATGCAAAAAAAGAGGAGTTCTAAGACTCACTGAAAGTTCTCATTGATAGCGGAAAAAGCACTCAACCAGACCTGCAAACAACATTGAAAAACTCTCTAAACAAGGTCAGAAAAGAGGACCATGGACGAGGAAGATTCTCTTTCACACAATGCCATAGTGTGCAACTCAGTAGACACAAATCCAAGGCAAGAGGTAGGCAAAGAAAATCCTTTATTACATCAAGAGGTAGTTCTTACAAATGCTTGATAGGGTCGAGCCTAATCAAGCTGAACATATTTTGCAATATCTCAAAGAGTATCCCAGTTCCTCTAAAATTTTCAAATCAGAGAGAACTAGTCTCTGAAATTTCAAATCGGAGAACCCCTTTACAAAATGAAAAGAATGGGATGTATAGAAGAGGGAAGAGAAATAGAGAGAGAAAGGAGAGGGGCACGTTGTCCATGATCATTGAATGAGCTCCACCTTTCAAGGGATGCCCCACCACCCCTTTTGTCCAATCAGGTCAAGTCCATCAACATTTATCATTCAATAGCTCCAGTTAGTTCTCAAGTTCTTCTCATTGGCTGAGAAAAGTGCACTAGAGGACAAGAGTTTGTTTTATATGGTGAGTCGTGATCCTTTCAAGGAGAAAATATCTTCGAAGGTTTTGATCATTATTGAATGCTCCAACTATTTCTCCAATCTCCCAGATTTGCTTCGTGAATCTTGCCATACCTTCCACTTGGCTTCATTAAGAGGACAAGGTCCTCATATCTTAAAACTGACAGAGCCATGCCGTGTGTGTTTTGAGCAGCGGATTGTCGGAAGCATGGCTCGGGCTGCTCTTTTCATTAATCACATACCTGCTCTATGCTTGGGACATGGACTTGAATTAACTATAGGTTGAAAACCAATCTAGATTATTGGTTTTCCTATAGTTAATAGACAACACTCTACTCAATCCCTGGTCTTTTTTTGTCGATGAGTTGCTGACTTTTGATCTATACTAGGTCTGAAAGACCTATTTTGCCCCCTGCTCACCGTTGATCTCTTTGCTAGTTGGATGCGCTTGTGCCACTTGTCCTTGACTGATTAGCCCATCGGATTTGCTGACCATTTGACTTTAATGTTCCTCGGCTTTTTTGCTTTCCTTGGCCTTTTTTTTTGCGAACTATTTTCCCTCAACAATTTTCTCGGGCTTTTTCTCCGCCACTTTTCCGAAAGAAAAGTCTTCGACACTTTTATAAAGGTCCAGTTTTTTGAAAAATACCCTTTGGAAATATTGCATAAGACACTTTGGAATGGAAATGACTCTTCGGAAAAGTGTTTTGGCCCATTTGCTTCAAAAGTGCCCTTTGGAAGAATTGGAAATGCCCTTTTCCTTTTGAAAAGAAACCTTCGGCCGTTTGACTTCTGGACAAACGTCTCGAAAGAAAAATTTTCCTTCGAAAAAAATTGTCTCGGACAATTTTCCCGAAGGAAAAGGGTCCTTTGGAAAATTCCTTCGTGTTTTTTGAAAGAATCCTTTTCGAAAGGAACCTACCCTTCAGATTTTTGAAATGGACTCTTTTCTCAAAAAAGTGCCCTTTGGCTTGCTGAAAAAGACCATTTCTTGCGGATAATTCTTCCGAAAGAATTCGCTCGGACAATTTTCCCGAAAGAATTCACTCTTTGACTTTTGACTTGAATGGACCTTCAGATTTTTGAAAAGTGCCCTTGCTTACTTCAGTTTTCTCATGACTCGCAACTTATAAAGCAATTTAAGTAAAGCAGCTCCACAAACCCGCGGAACGCTAGATAGAGCAACTTGGGGTTGTGGAGTCACTTTACTTTGGAGTTGCGACTACTTGCAACTTACTAGCCAAATTAAGCAAAGTTGTTTCGGAAACCCGAAGTCTTCCACCTTGTACTTTTGTAAATGCTGATGGAGTTTGTAGCTTTTCTGATGGAGTTCGTAGCTTTTCATAACACTATGTAGGTCTAATCCTGCTGCATTCATGACCCGTAACCTTCCTCTTAGATGCATAAAAGCTCCTTGTTGCTCCCCATGCAAATCAAAAGTATTCTTCTCAATAATATAGCTCGACATGCTTCCACCTTGTAAAGCTCGAAGCCTTCTGCATGACAAAACCTCAAGTCTTCTTGTTTCGGAAACCCAAAGTCTTAAGACTTGTCACTTTGGCTTGATCATGTCCATTTCCATAAATCAGTTAGAATTTGGTATGTGGGCCAAAAGAAATGGCCAACAGGACATTCAGAAGAAGCCTGCCACGTTTGTTAGACTTTGATCTATCTAAAGCCTATGACAGGGTAAGTTGGGCCTTTCTTTCTGACATCCTTCTCTGTTTTGGGTTTTCTCCTCCATGGGTACAGTGGATACAAGCTTGTATTTCATTAGTTTCTTATTCAATTATTGTAAATGGTAATCCTACAAAGAGATTTTCTGCATCGAGAGGTATAAGGCAGGGAGATCCTTTATCTCCCTTCTTGTTCATCATAGTTGCAGAATCATTTGGTAGACTTTTTGCCAGGACAAGAGTCCAACGAAAGCTGCAAGGTATGAAACTGCTACACAGGTAGACCCACTATCTCACTTACAATTTGTTGATGATTCGTCCATTATGGGGGCTGTGAGTATGAAATAAGCTACTCAAATCCATAAGAATTTGGAACTTTTTTCAAAGGCCACTGGTCAGGATATTAATAGATGTAAGTCAAACATGATTTTCTTCCATTGCTCGCCAAGGTTGGAACAAGACACATTGACGAAACTTGGATTCCAGAAGGCCACATTACCTTTAAAATATTGGGGTATTCCTTTGGGCTCTAAAAGAATATCTGATTGGGGCTAGCTACCGGTTAAGATCCAACATGACTTTAGCAATTGGAGTAATAGATGGTTATCATCAGGGGGAAGAATAACCTTAATCAAAGCTATGTTGCAAGCTATTCCTATATACTTTGCCTCTCTCTTGAATATTCCAGCAACTGTCTTGCACCATTTAGATTCTATTAGTAAAAAATTCTTGTGGTCAGGTATCCAACAAGCTCGGAAATGGCATCTCGTGAAGTGGACAACCTTATGTTTGCCAAAGAAAGAGGGAGGATTGGGATTCAGAGCTAGCGTTCCGAATAACAAGGCCATGGCAGGAAAATTATATTGGAGACTCCTACAAAATCTGGACCAGTTATGGAGTATTAATATAAGAGCAAAATATACACATGGAATGAGACCCCATGACATAGTCCGATACTCGTTACCTTCCCGAGGATCTCCCATTCTTTCAATTCTCAGAATTGGAGAAGGAATTATTAAGCAACAAATGTTTTGGAAAATTGGAAACGGCGAGCAGGGAAACTTTTGGACAAATTCATGGGATGGCCATCCTTCTTTGATCAAATAGTACCCACACTTTAGGAATATTATGGAGATCCTCCATGGACAAGGAAAAATTAAGGTAAAGCACTACATTCAACATGGTTACCCAGGGAATTAATGGATCCCTCCATCTCTATGGCAGATTCACTTGACCCAGGGATAAGTTCAATTCTTCGAAACTCTTCTGCAAAATAGGATCCTATGTACCATTTTGACATCAGATACTTTGGGATGGGGAACTGAGCAGGATGGAAATTATTCAGTTGCTGAGGGCTACAGAGTATTAGTGGCCCCTCATCCACATCCTTGGAAGATATCTTTGTGGACCTTTGGCAACCTGTTCTATGGCCTAAGGTGAGATTCTTTGTTTGGCTTCTCATCTATCATAGAGTTCTTACAAGTGACAATTTGATGAAAAGGGTTTGGACCATTTTGGTGCCCTTTATGTAGAAATGCAGAAGAGACTCTTACTCATATTCTTTCAATGCCCCTTCACTTTGGCCCTATGGTGTACACTAGCTGACTGGCTTTCAGTAACGTGGCAATCCCCTGTGAATATAGTGGACACTATTAGAGGGTGGAAACATTCAGTTAGGGATACTCAAGACTTTGCCAAAGGAATATGGCTGGCTATTTCTCTTTTGTTGTGGAATGTTTGGAAGGAAAGAAATAGACACATTTTCAGGTTAGAAAGCCGAGACACTTGGTATATTATGGACTTGACTAGAAGTAATATTGCAGAAACTATCATACACAATTTAAAATTACCGTCCCCACTACCTAAGAGGTGGAAAGCTCTCTTACAAAAACTTAATTTGGGCAATAGGGAATTGCAGATAAAACAAGCTACTAAACAAAGGGTACCTCCTGCTCCTCGAATATGGAAACCTCCTCCATTCGGAGTTCTCAAATTAAACATTGATGGGGCTGCTAGAGGTAATCCGGTCCAGCCAGTATGGGAGGAATAGCTCACGACTCCTTGGGAATTCCTCTTTTTTTCTTTGCATATCAATTGGGAGACTACACTAATAATGTGGCTGAAATTATGGCTATCCAACATGCTCTCCTGGAAGCTACTAAATTGGGATGCCCTAGTATCATAGTAGAATCGGACTCCAAGGTTGTTATTACCGTTCTTCAATCCCCTGAGTAACATCCGTCTAATAATTGGCTTATTGCCAGAATTCAGGCTCATATCAAACACATTGTCAGACAGTTCCGAACAATTAAATACTCTCATGTTCCTAGGGAGTAGAACAAGATAGCTGATGGATTGGCCAATTGGCTTTAGACCATTCTAATCTGCTAAATTTTGGTCCTATACCCTTGATGTGGCCTCAGGAGAAATGACAATAAATAGAGCGATCCTCTCTTTGAAATGACATGATGGATAAATCACAAATATTCTATCCCTTCTCTTTAATTTGTACTTGGAATTATAAAGATATCTCATCTAGTATGAGTATAACTGCTTGGCATTGTAATTTGTGTTTTATAATTTGTTCTATATAAATTTGGTGGTTTTAAAATAAAAATAAAAATAAATTTCAAACGTTATGGGAATATCTCGTTGTTTTGACACTGAGTTGGCGCTTCAGATTTTCAAAGAAAGCCGCGACAGTGCTGCGCCTTTTCAGAAAACCCTGTGGTATTAGAGAATTGTGTGGCTTGAGTTAAAATAAGTAACAAGTGCAAATGTGGCTTGTTTTTGGACTTTCTGACGGTTTAGTTTATCTTCTAGGCAATCGATGTACCTCTTGTTGTTGAGTGTATAAATATTGGCTTTTGGTAGAGGCAAAGCAATTCAATGGAAGTTGGATTCAATAGTGTAGTTGCAAGTCTGGACTCTGAGAGTCAGGGTTCCATTGTTCTCCTAGTGGTGTTGTGAGTTGTCTGAGAAGAGTTGTAAGAAGTTGCAATGCATTGTGCAAGTGTTTGGGCCAA
Organism: Torreya grandis; assembly: GCA_037957365.1. NCBI lineage: Eukaryota > Viridiplantae > Streptophyta > Pinopsida > Cupressales > Taxaceae > Torreya > Torreya grandis. The sequence continues at coordinate 2,393,963 of JARHVA010000324.1, forward strand.
GTGTGAATTGTAGTTTGTCCATGAAGGTCATTATTTGGCAGTAAACTTGTACTGGAGAATGATATAGTGGAACGAGGAGTAAGCACCTCACTTTCCTTGAAGTTATCTCGTTTTGAGCTTCTCCAAGCTAAATCTCTATGTCGTGTTTGGTGTGCTCTTCTTACTTGCATTTTGTTTTCAATTTATTTCATTTACAATATCTTTGTTTCCCTAAGCAAAGTAAGGCGTAACAATAAGTAAACAAGTATGTATGTGTTAGGAGTTTGAATATGATTCATATTAATGAATTGTGAGTGGACTATCCACCAAATTATGGATCAGATTGGCATCATAGTTGGTTTAGTTTCATTGTATATACTTTTTGTGTGACTTTTTTTGTAGTTGTATGCCCGTTACAAGAACAACAAGCACTAGTGATGAAAGTATCGTGGTTCCCTTGCAGCAAGAGATTTCCAAAAAGAAGTGGAATAGAGAAATCCAAGGCATGGCCTATCTTGGTGAAGAAGTACCTTTTGCCCGATGAAGAACGGTTTTGCAAGTTGGAAGAGGATGTTTCTAACATTTCTCTATCCATGAGCAAAATGGATAAGCTCATTAAGTTGGAGTCCATTATGAGGATTCTCATGGTAAAGCTAGGCGTTTCTATAGAAGCTCCAAAAGCAAGTGAGGACATGAAAGCTCTTGAGCATGAAAAGGTGAAAGGAAAGCCCCATACCAACCAAGCTTCACCGACATGCAAAGCTGAAGCAAAAATTGAGATTCAACTCTATGAAAAAGAGGTGAATGTGGTGAGGCTAGACCGTTGGCGAGCTCAACTTGAGGTATATTTTAGTTTGCTTTAGATTAATGAGAGTCAACAAATTTCTTTTGCAAGGTTAAAATTAACCAATCATGCTTTAACTTGGGTTTAAAGCTATATTCATACCTTGGTTGTTAAGATGCTTCCTTCAATTACTAAGTGGGATGAATTTAAAATGCTGATCAAGAAATATTTTTATTCTTTTTGTTACGAGGAAGAGAAGTCCATGTATTGGCAACATCTTAAGCAAAAGTAAGGCCAATGTGTGCAGGAGTATACAAGCGAATTTCGCAAGAAGGCAGTTTAGATGGGAAGGGATATAGTGGATCGTGACATCAAATCTTGCACTAGCCTTTCTGTTATAGGTAAGTTATATGAAAAGAGGACATCACAATCCTCTTTTCCCAAATTTGCTTGCCCTCAAGCAAATGCAAGCTCATATGCCCAATTACCATGCCCAAATGGTAAAACCTGTTGTAGTGCTCAAAAAGCCTTGCTCTTGTACCTGTTAAGTGGAATAACTTTTGCCAAAAAACATAGTGTGACATACCTCAAATGCATATTAAATGCCATTCCACCTTGCCGACATGTTCCATAGTGCAAACAAAATCTGCTCTTGCTTCCCAAGAAGTGGTAGCCCTCAACGGAGCCATGAACCTACTGTACCTATACTTTGAGGGCTGCCCCCAAGTGCTAGATGTGTCCTCATAGCCTTTCAAAGGCTCCATATGTTCCTAGCCAAACACCCCTTTCAATACCAAGTGGTGGATGAGGAAGCTCCTTTCCCTTATACTCTCCAAGGAAGCAATATGTGGCCAAAAGTTGAAATAAAAAACATAATAGAATTTGATTATCGTGCTGCCCTGAGGGTAATGATTCCCCAAATGCCATGTTATAACTCTCCAATCATGTAAAAAGAAATCAGCTAGGTACCATCTTGTGAACTTACCATGATGTGAGGCCTCAAGGTAGTACAACTCATCATATATGGGCCTTCTTGTGCACGCCATGTGCACTTCTAACGGCTGCCCTTATCAACATTCCCATTCATGCAACACTCCATAAGCTCATCAAGAGTCCCCAAAAATCAGTCTTTCCTCCTTCATGATACTGTTGTAAGTACATGTCTAATTTTGATTCTTGATGATGACAAGATTCAGAATTAATACTTGCATTCTCTCTTCTTCCCATTATCTATGGGATGCCATCAGAACTTCTTACCTTGCCATATCTGTACCTAGTATGCTGCTTAAAAGAACTCAATGTGTTATGCAACTCAAAATGGTAGTTATCATACCTCTTATCATGCTTCTTACTTATCCACAAGATTCCCTTATGAGTTGAAACCTCTCCCCATAGATTGTGCATGCAAATATGTTGGCTGTCATAGTAAAACACAACCGTGCCTCTACTCAGAAATTTTAATTTGCTCATTACCAAGCTGATCCTTAATGGGCTCTCTATCTTCATGTTTCCCCAACAAACCATCATGGACTTATGCCCTATATGAAGAAGGTTAGGACTGCAAAACTGAACCAAATTAATATGCTTAGCAAGACTGGGCATAATTAAATTCATCTCATGGAAAAGCACTAGAGGAGGTGTGCTCCCATAGTGTGCGTTTCAAGGTGTGCTAGGACCTTTATACCATATCAATCCATCTTCATTTTGAAAATATAGTCCTATTTGTAAAAAGAAAACAAGCTTAACCAAATTGGAAAACATACCTTTCAAGTGCATATCATAATCATCTAAACCCATTGTTAGGGATCCCCTTCTATAAGATGTATGTCCTTCCCTTGGTTTCCCTTTGTTAACTTTCTCACACATGTATGCATCATCAAACAAACCCCACCAATACTGGATTTTATCCCTTTATATATATTGCTGTACTTGCCATATTAATTAAAATTTTTGGGAGCAATTGATTTCAGAATTTGTCCATGCATGAACTCTCCTTGTAAACCGAAACATATTCCGAGAGGGCAATATTATGCTTGTATGTAGGGGCTGGAATTGACTAGATGTCTCAGAATTTTCCGAGTCATAAAATTTAGACTTCATCCAACATATGCACGATAAAAATCAGAACTAGGTAAACTTACCAATTGTGTTGTAGCGTCCCCTTTTTTGCAAGCACATGGCTGTCTATGATGTCTCATAACAGCCCTATCATTGTTCCTTTCATCCTTCTTCCCCATACTCATAAAATATCCTCCTATCATGTTGATTGATGAAGATAAAAGAGCCTTCATGTCATTCAAACCATGCAAAATATCTTCATAATCTCCCATCTTAAACTCCAGTTCCAATGTTAACTTGTGCATGCCTATATTTCTCCATGCCCCAAATGATTCTGATTCTTTTTTTATTCCCATGGAATTAGTCATAAAGAATTTAAAATCATGATTGAGAATCTTTGTAAAACTCAGAGCAGGATCCCATACTTCTTGGTGCCCTCATTTTGCAAACCATATCTTTCTTTTTATCACCTTTGGTGACTTCATTGTCATGTATACAATCATTAGAAAATAAATAGACATCTCCAATCAATAAAAAATCTTTACCTTGCAATTCTTTTATTACATGCTCCTTGGTTTCCGCTTTTCTTTTATCATCCACTTGTACCCCTATGGGCTGCCTATCAAATTCTAATTCTTTTGCTTCATTGGCTCCTTTATAGGAGTCCCCATCTGTCCCTTCATTTTTTTCTCCAACTCTCCATGTAGTTCAGTCCTTTCTTCTTTGATGACTTCTTCTTGCCTTTCCCTTTGATGCAAGTGTCTATGGGGTTGCATGTTTGGTACTCTTGGTTTTGATCCATCCTTCATCTCACAATAATCACGAATGACAAGAGTGCTTGTGTGTCAAAGTTTAGGGTTGCATATTCTTGTTGACGTGTATTAAGTGAATCACACATCGGTGTCTCAATCTCAGCTACTGATTCTCTCTGCAAAAATGTAGCTTTGAAGAATTTATAAGGGGGTTGATAGAAATCTTCTCATTGCTATTTGAACTTCCTTTTCCATTGAGGTGATGGCTCTTGCTTGGATCTAGTGTAGTCTTCAATAAGGATGCCAATTGCATACTCAAAGTACGCTAAAGATCACTTTGACTCTCTTTGAACAAATCCTGCAAAAACTTTACTTGCTCTGAAGTAAACCGTTGATCACCCATGGCATTTTTCTTTTCTGTTAACATAGGACCTCTTTACTTGCATCCAACAACCAACTCACAGGTAAACAAGACCGGTGCTCTAATACCATTGTAATGTCCTCAAATGGGACGATTTCACACAAAAGGGGTTTTCCTCTAAATCCCAAAATTTTGAAATTCTGAAAATGAAATCAACAAACCCTAGTTTGCAAATAATGCTCCATAGACCCTTGTTAAAACCCTAGAAATTCTAGGCACCACAATAGTGGGGTTTTGTAGATGATTTTCAGCGAATAACTTATCCCAAAATTATTTGAATACTTACAAAAATAATAAAAAAATTAAATACACGAAATAAGTACCTTTTTGCCAATTTATTGTTTCTCAAATGCCATTTTATGATGGCTAGAAAAATCAGATTTAATCCCAAAAATACAATTGCTGTTTTGGGTGTTTTTCCACTTCAAACCCTCACCAAAATTCCCCACAAGTGCCCAAAAAATCTTAGAAAATTCCAGCGAACCTCCTAGGGCATAAAAATAGTCAAAAAGTGCCCTCCAAGCCAATCGCCCAATGTTGCTAAGTGCAGGAAAAATAACAGAAAAATAAGAGAACAAGATCTTGCGTTTCGCAAGTGAAAAAGATCTCCAAACCTCTCAAAATTAATTAAATAATAATCTGAAAATTATTATTTAATTTTCTATTAATTTAGGGCTTCAAACCTTCCATGAAACTTCTCCAAAACCTCACGCAACAAGCAAAAAATTAACAAATAAATTCAGAATATTTAATTTGCATAAATGGACCCAAAAGGGGCTTCCAAACCCTCAACCAAGCCTCCAAAGTAGTTCGTTCCACTTGCAAAAGTAGGGCAAATATTAATCATAATTAATATGCAAGAAACGAGCCTCAAAACCCTCACAAGAGCTCTTCAAGGCAAATCGCCCCACTTCTAGGACAAATAACAAGATCTCTTTAGTAAAGGTGGCATTAAAAGACACCTTTTGTAAAATGATCAACACCAAATCTACGAACACCTATTGGGCATGCATCCCAATAACTTATTCAAGCATGAAAAAATAATTATCAAATTCAACATGTCTTCAATTGTGATCTTCACCTTGTATTTGTGTCTTCTAAAGAGGGACGAACCACTTTGGGGAGGTAAAATACCTTATAAGCCTCACTTGCTCTTCTTAGAATATCTTTTCTTTTATTTGCTTTAGCTTCCAAGACGACATTCTTTTTAATTTCACTTTAAGCTTTTTTGAATTAATTAAATAACTTGCCTTAATAAATAAAATTATTTTTTGACAAATTAAATAATTAGGTCCTCACTTAAATAATTAACTTAATTGATCTAATAATTAAAGTGATAAAAATCACTTTTCAAGCAATTTATTAATGATAAATTCCCTTAGAATAATCATTAAAATTACCTTAATTTTTCAAATGGTTAAAACCACTTTTCTAGTAATTTAAATAATTATCCAAAATAGTTCTTATTTTAATAAGTAATTAGTTGCATTATATTTTAGAATGATTAAAATCACTATTCGAGCAATTTTATTAATTATTAAAATTATATGAAAAGGGGACATCACAAGCGGTTCTTAACTGTAATCTTCTTTATTGCTTTTTAGTCGATGCATAACCTTTCGGATTATTCCAAGATCTTTGAACGTCATAGATTGCATGAAAACCTAGAATTAGGTGAGAGCAAGATGCAAAGCAAAAGTGAGCTTCATTAACTGATTAGATAGTCAAAATGTACAAAGGAGGTACATTATATAGTGAGATATTAGGTCACCAAAAAGGTAACCACCCAACTCACAATCAGAAAACACTTAAGTGTATTTCTCCAAATAACCTTAAAAACCCTAAGCAAGTTGACTATCAACCATGTAGGTAAAACGAAAAGCAGGAAAAAACCTATACTAACACCTTTTGAAACGTAGCTTAGGTGGGTAGAAGAAACTGGGTCGCGACAGTGAGCCCTGATGAGGTACCCAACAACAATGCAACTTCGATAAGACGAAGAAAAGGAAAAAACCCGTAGGACAAAACTACTCTCCAAAAAGATAGCAAGGCGAATGAAAGTGCATGCACTAAGGATGTTGGGCACAACTAAGAATGCATCCACAAGAGCAATAGAGTACATAGAGAGAAAAATTGAGAAGTTAAAATAGAAGTTGCTAACGCTGTCTACAACAGAGATCGTAGAATGATGAATATCGCTGACGATATCCTCTGCTTGAAGACTGAAGAAGCTCCATCCGCATCGAGTAATGTTTCTTTCCTTTACCAAAGGAAGAAAACGAATGGTGTACTGGAAGTTTGCCCATTCCATAGTGGAAGATGAATGAGACAACAATACAAAGATCTCTAAGTAGGGTACAAAATAGAAGTGTGGCATAGGTCTGTCAAGATAGAGCACAAGAATTGGATGTAATGCCATTGAAGTGAACTGGTCAAAAGTAGGTGCAATGAAGAGTGGATTACTTTGGAATGATGAATGTGTCCATCAAGTGCCTGATGGATCTCCAACCAAGGAACTATGCTCCTCATGCATAGAAAGAGGGCCAACTTCTTTATGCAATGATGGTGCAATGGGAGCAGAGGCTAAAACAAACGACATAATGCCCTGTACCTGTAGATTAGGCTGCCCAATGTCTGATGAGTCTTGGACTAGTATACCTACACCCTGTAATGTCAGAAGTGGACCAGAGATAGGTGGATCAAGAACTAACTCCTGAATATTTGCAACATGAGAAGGAGATGGCAGAGATGTGTCCCCATCACTATTGAAGTCATCTATAATAGCAAAAGAGTCATCAATCTTAGAGATGTGCTCAGGGTTAGAAGTTTAATCAAGTACAGGTGAATGCGATAAAGAAGAATGGCATGGAGCATTTGCTGAAGGAATGTCCATGTGAAGTGGAGAGCATGACTCAACCCTCGAAGTTGAAGAAGACTTTGCAAATGAATCACACGGATATGCAGACTGAATATCCAATGAAGGGAAGAGTCGTCGATACTCTCACAAGGTTTATTCTCACTGGAAACAATAGAGTCCTCCAAAGTACCAATCTGTGATGGCTCTGGAAGAACATCATGCACATGAACCTAAGTAGAATCTGCAATGGGATAGTTGAGGTTAGACAAAATTTCGTTTTGTAGTGGTGACTTAACCAAAAGAACACTCTCCACCATGGATGTGCATCATAAAAAATAGGAGTAGGAGGAGAGAGTACAATAGTCTCCGAAGAGACGATAAGAAAAAGAGGGGGAGGAGTGATATAAATCTCAATACGATCTCCGAAAAGACATTGAAGGATGCTCCAAATAGTGCTAGGGCACATGGTGAGCTGCACATGTAATGTCCCCTTTTTCGAACTAAGCTAAATAGGGAACCCCAAAGTCTAAAGCTAAATAGGGAACCCCTAAGTCTATTTAATTCTCGTAGACTTACAGAGGGACAAACTCAAGGGAAATAAATTAGTAATAATTCTTTAAGTGTTCTCAAAGGTACTTTTAATTCATAACTTAAAAGGGGGACATTTAAATGGGTATTATTAATTAAAGTAGGCCAAAAGAGTATTTAATTATAAGTCCAGTGGAAAATTGGAATTAAAAGTAATTATTAATTATTTTATGAAGCAAAAAATAAATTAGAATATAAAGTAATTTTAAATTGCTTTTAGGGTTTTGGGTGGAAAAGTAATTGTAAGAAAAGTGAAAAAGAGGAAAAGGACATCCATTATCATCATTCAACTTTCAAAATTTATTGGAGAGCTTGAAGTTACCATACTTTTCCATATAGGACGAAAACCCTTAGATTTATAGGTACAAGGACGAAACCCTTCATACCCATTTGGTAATTCCATTCAGGGATTACAAGGATTAGTTTTAGAGGTCCAATCAGCTAGGGCATCACATTTCAACGAGCAGAAAAAAAGTACAAATCCGTACGCTGTCTGTATGACGACCATTTTCAGTCAAGGTGGGCAACATCAAAGTAGTTTAGAGCTATTGTACTATGCTGAACTGTTTCACCTAAGGTTTCAAGGATTTATTAGGTGTTTCAATTTGATTCGAGGTTAGTGTTTGACCAGTGATTAGTCGTACCTTTACTAGTACTCTAGCACTGCCCGCAAGTACAATTAGGTGTATTTATTTTTAAAAATAATTGTTTTTGGTTTTCTTTCAGCAGGGTTTGACCCAATCTAATTGTAATCAACGTTTATGGAAAATACTTACAGTAGGGTTTAGATTAATTGGTTGTAATCAACATTCTTTAGCATTTTTTATAAAAAAATCAGAATTCTCTATTTTATCTATAAAGGTTTATTTTAGTGGTATCAGAGCCTGTATTTGGCCAGCTCGTGAGAAAGATTTATTTTGTAGCTTCCACTTCATGCAAGGCAGTGACAGAGAAACTAGATATCACCAAAGAGAAAAGAAGAAGGGTCCATTATAGTTGGAGGAAGGTTTAGGACAACCAGATCTAGAATCATGTGCAGGGAAAGAAAAGGAAGCCATGGGTAATAGAGATCTAGAGGATGTTCGTTTTGAGGCTTGTACAAGGCGAGGAACGATTAGTTGACATGATGGCTTAGCTAGTCCAGACTATGCAGAATAACAGTATACATAGGGCTTACAATGGTGAAGGTAGTTGTTCAGGAGCTAATAACAATCAACCTATTTAGAGGACAATCATAGGCTCTATTGCTAGGCTTTTCCAACCTACCTTCCTTTGTAGGGAAGAGGTATTGCTACAAGTGGAATTACAGCGACAAATAGGTGATGAGATTGTAGCCGATTACAGGGAGTACAGTGCCCTACTAGATGAAATTAGGGAGTTATCTCATTAATTTCATGAATTTAAAGAAAAATAGGGGTGGTCAAAGAGTTGACACAAGGCCACCAACAAATTAGAGGGACCAACAAGCAATAGGGAAGATTACTCTTCTAGTGTATGATGGCTCAAGTAAGTGTTCAACACGTTCTTGGGTTCATAAATTGGACACTTTATCATTGAGGCCTATGCCAGAAGAGGACGCCATCAAATTTGCCACCCTTCATCTAGAAGGTGTAGCACATGAGTGGTGGTACCATGGGTTGATAACTTAGGGGCACAATTACATCCACTCATACGTGGAATACAATATCAGGTTGATAGAAAGTTTTGACAAAATTGATATGGAAATTCATTTCCGTGAGTTAGCTCAACTCAAACAAACCAATTCAGTGGATGACTTTGTTGTTGATTTTTAGAAGCTTTCAGTTATGGTGCCTAATGTGACTGAAAGGAGGCTCGTGGTTTTGTTCATAGAGGGCTTAGCTGAACCACTTAGAGGATTAGTGAAGGCTTTCAGCCTACATCATTGTAGGAAGCCATTAAAAAGGCTTTGGACTTTGAAATTGCAGCCCCAAGAGGCAGATTCCAGTGTATAGTGCAGCAAAAAACATTTCGGTATGGGTAGCCAAGGACAAATAATTATGGACAGCCAAAAACCACTACCTTTGGGCAGCAAAATAAGCAAGGGCAGCAAGTTAATTCTCAACCCAAGGTGCTGCCAAAATTCAACAAGGAGATGTAAACTAGAAATGAACTTCGGAGAAAGAGGCTTTGCTTCACATGTAAGAATCCTTGGGAATCAGGTCATAGGTGTCTTCCAAAAGGCCAAGTACACTATATTGAGGTGATTTCTGATGATGAGGTAGAGGAGACAAAACTGGAAGTAAGAGTGGAAGATCAAGACCCTGAAGCTAAAATTGAAGTGGAAGAAAGGATTACAGATGGTACTCTTGCTACTCTTTTAGGAGCACCTAGATACCATCCTGATACGTGGAGTGCTTAAAGGGCACAAAGCTACGGTCTTAGTTGATAGTGGGGCAACCCACAACTTCATTGATGAGGAGTTAGTTGCCCAAAGAGGGCTGAAAATGGAGGACTTTAGTGGATTTAATGTTACAATTGCAGATGGCCGTTCAATTCCTTGTACAAAGAGAGTCAAGAGCTTAGACATCACCCTTGGTAAGTACAAAGTATGTGATGATTTTTATGTGGTGAATATAGGTGAGACAAATTTAGTCTTGGGTGTGCAGTGCTTACATTCCCTTGGGGAATTTACACAGAACCATAAGACTATGGAGTTGAAGTTCAAGGTTGATGGGAAAGAGGTTGTACTGCAAGGTATGGCCAATGGGGCTCCAAGTACAATTTCAACAAAGAGCATGAAAATATTCTTTCGGAAAGGCCAAATAGCTTGGGCAGCCCATTGCTTGGTAAGCAATTCATCCCCACCTATGGACAAGAAGTCTTACCATCCAAACATTTAGGTATTCTTGAAAAGCATGCAAAAGTTTTAAGTGATTTACCAGTAGGGTTGCCACCTGATAGGAGATTTCAGCATGTGATAGAGCTGGACCCAGGGTCAAAAAAGGTCATGATTACCCCCTACCATCACCTTAGAGCCTTCAAGAAAGAGATTGAGAAGGTCATTAAAGAGTTACTGAAAATGAGACACATTAGGCCAAGTTCTAGTCCATTTGCTTCTTCAGTTGTCTTAGTGAAGAAAAAAGATGGAACTATGAGAATCTGCATTGAATACCGTGCACTAAATTAAAAAACTATCAAGAATTGGTATCCATTCTCAGGATCGATGAGCTTATAGATGAATTGCATGGTGTCGCATATTTTTCAAAAATTGATTTTAGACTAGTTACCATCAAATCAAGGTAAGGGATGAAGATGTGCAAAAAACCGCTTTATGTTGTCACTTTGGGCACTTTGAATTCTTGGTCATGCCCTTCAATTTAACTAATGCTCCCGCCACATTTCAGTCATGCATGAACCATATTGCCACATTTCAGTCATGCATGAACCATATTTTTAGAGAGCATTTAAGGAAATTTGTTCTAGTGTTCTTTGATGACATCTTGGTATATAGTAAGACCTTGTAGTAGCACTTAAAACACCTTGATATAGTGTTGGAAATTTTGGAGTAGCAAACTCTTTTTGAAAAAGAGTCCAAATGTAAATTTGGAATGAAAGAAATTTTGTATTTGGGGCATGTCATTAATGCCCAAGGAGTACAGGTGGATCAGGGAAAGATTCAAGCTATATTAGATTGGCCTCCTACTTCCATGACATTGCTAAGAGGACTTCTAGGCCTTTGCAGCTATTATAGAAGGGTTTTTATAGTTGACTGTCCCATTGACAGATTTGACAAAGAAAGGAGCTTTCAATTGGTCCGAAATAGCCCAATCAACGTTTGACAAACTAAAGGAGGTAATGAGTTTTTGTCCTGTACTTGTTCCAGACTTTTCTATTCCTTTCATGCTTGAATGTGATGCATCAGGGGAAGGAATAAGGGCTGTCCTTATGCAAAAAGGACATCTGATTGCTTTTAATAGCTTGATATTGAAAGATATAGAGTGTGGGTTCTCTATTTATGATAAGGAGATGCTAGCAATCATGCATGCACTAGCAAAGTTTAGACAATATCTTGTTTGTGGCAAATTTGTGGTCAAAACCATAGTACCAGGTTCGGCCGCATCTGGGCCAAATGCGGAAAAATCCGCATTTTTTTCAGCTCGCGAATTAATACATGCGGGTTCGGAGTCTTCGGACTATTTTTTATTATTAAAAATTTTTAACATTAAAAAAACACAAAACCCTAAAAAGCGCGAACGCGGAAACCCTAAAAAGGGACGGTCGTTTGAGCTTGGAAGGCACAGTCAGCGACTGTTTGAGCTTGGAGTCTTGGACGCAGGCAACCGCCCGGATCACATCTGAGACTCGACGGCGGACGGACGCAGCAACAGGTAGGGTTTTTTATTAATATTTATTTATTTATTTCGTAATATTTATTTATTTAGTAATATTTATTTATTAATATTTATTTAGTAATATTTATTAATAAAATTAACATTTATAAATTAATTTTATATGTTGTTAAAATTTATAAAATTAATAAAGTAATATTTATTAATAAAATTAACATTTATAAAATTAATTTTATATTTCGTAAATAATTTAAGTTTTAAGTTTTAACATTATATTTAAATTTTATTAATAATATAACATTGTAATTTAAATATAATTTATTATATAAACAAATATATATGTTAATAAGATTAACATTTAAAAAAATAACAAATATATAATAAAATTTAAATTTGATAAAAAATATTAAAAAATGAAAAATATTTAAAACAAAGATTATAAAAAACAAATTACGATTTAAATATAAAATAATTTTACCTTAAGAAATATAAATAGAAAATAAAATAAATTCTATTAAAAAAATAAATATAAATATAATATCAAATATTTAATAATACATTTACTTAAATATAAAATAAATTTTATATTTAAAAACAAATATAAAAAAAATTAAAAATATTAAAAATAAATTTATATATATAAAAACAAATATAAAAAATATAAATATTCAATGTTTCATTCCTTACTAGATTAAAATATTTGACATACATACATATATATATATATATTTTTTCCATATATATATATATTTATATTTTTCCAAACCGGATTTTACCGGATTTTTCCGAACCTTTTCAAGAATTCCGCATTTCCGCATTTTTTTGGCCTCTCGAACGCATCCGGATTTCCGACCCTGGTAACTATGGTCAAAACAGATCACAACAGCTTGAAGTTCTTCCTTAGCCAAAAGGACTTGAATGATAGGCAACAGAAGTGGGTAAGTAAACTTGAAGCATATGATTTTGATATTGAATAGTTGAAAGGCAAGAATAATGTAGTAGCTGATGCACTCTCAAGGAAACCATTTTTGTGTCGTATCTCTGAAATTTCCAAGGATTGGAGGGCTGTCATTATAGCTGAATATTCAAATAATACCTTCACTAATGATATTCTAGAAGTTATAGTGCAAGATGATAGGTGCATGGTGGTTAAAGACCTCATCCTGTACAAAAATAGGATTGTTTTGGTACTTGAATCAAAAATAAAAGACAGTCTTGAGGGCTGTCCATGACACACCCATGGCTGGTCACCCAGGTTACTACAAGACTTACAAGCAGGTAGGGGATAGATTCTTTTCGAAAGGGCTTAAATGAATAGTTCTCCAATATATTAGAGAGTGCAACTTGGCAACAAAACAAAGTAGAGCACATATTTCAAGTTGGTCTATTGCAGCCCTTGCCTATTCCAAGTCAAAAGTGGGAAAGTATTTTTATGGACTTCATTATAGGTCTTCTAAAAGTCCAATGTAAAAGTTGTATTTTTACTGTGGTTGATAGAGTCACAAAATATGTTCACTTCTTTGTTGTCCCAATTGAATACAAGGCATCTTAAGTGGCTGATTTATTTTTTAAAGAGGTTTTTAGACTCCATGGACTGCCTAAAAACATTGTGAGTGACAAGGACAGCAGTTTCCTTAGTTTGTTTTGGCAAGAACTATTTCACTTGACAGGTACAAAATTAACTCCAAGCACAAGCTACCTCCCTCAAACTGATGGACAATCAAAAATTGTGATCAAAGGGATAAAAGGGTTTTTGAGGAATTATGTTACGAAACAACAATCAGCTTGAGTTAAATAGTTATACATGGAGGAGTATTGCTACAGTACCACTTATCACATGTCTATTGGTATGACTCCTTTCAAAGCTTTATATGGATATGATGTCTTATATTTTATAGATTTGGTTATTATTGATAGCAGAGTGCCAAGGGCAAGAGATTTGGTAGTACAAAACCAAGAAGTTTTAGAAATACTCAACGAGAACCTCCAACATGCACAAAACCACCAAAAGTTTTATGCAGATCAACATCATGTAGAGAGCTCTTTTGAGGTCGGTGACTTGGTTTACTTGAGGTTATAGCCCTACAGGGACTCTTCCCCTGAGCAAAGTGGAGTTGAAAAGTTCAAGCCACGCTTTTATGGGCCATACAGGTTTATATAGAGGATTGGAGAGGTTGCATATGAGCTGAAGTTGCTGGAGCATAGTAAATTTCATAATGTGTTCCATGTATCATGCCTCAAAAGGGAATTAGGACATCATAGTACTCCTTCCATTGAGCTGCCTCCTTTGGATGATGAAGGCAAGCTCGTGTTGGTTCGTAAGTCTATTATCAGATATAGGGAGAAGTTGAGGAACAAGGTTATCACAGAGTATCTGGTACGTTGGAAGGACCTCCTAGTAGAAGATGCTACATGGGAAGGAGAAGAGATACTTGAGCATCTGAATTTGCAATTGCTTGAGGGCAAACAATTCCGAGAAGGGCGGACTATAATGTCCCTTTTTTGAAATAACTAAACAGGGAACCCCTAAGTCTATATACTTTCCCGTAGACTTAAAGAGGGAGAAATTCAAGGGAAATAAATTAGTAATAATTCTTTAAGTGTTCCCAAGGGTACTTTTAAGCCATAACTTAAAAGGGGGACATCTAAAGATGTATTATTAATTAAAGTGGGCCAAAAGAATAGTATTTATAAGCTCAGTGGAAAATTGGAATTAAAAGTAATTATTAATTACTTTATGGAGCAAAGAGGAAATTAGAATATAAAGTAATTTTAAATTGCTTTTAGAGTTTTGGGTGGAAAAATGATTGTAAAAAAGGTGAAAAAGAGGACATCCATTATTAGCATTCAACTTTTAGAATTTATTGGAGAGCTTGAAGCTACCATACTTTTTCACAGAGGATGAAAACCCTCAGATTTACAGATATGAGAATAAAACACTTTATACCCATTTGGTAATTCCATTCAAGGATTACAACGGTATTATCAGATTCACAAAATTATCAATTTTAGAGGTCCAAGCAGCTAGGACATCACATTTCAGGATGCTGAAAAAAAAGTGCAGATCTGTACGGATTCATACGACGTCCGTACGACCACCATTTTCAGCCAAGGTGGGCAACATCGAAGCAATTTAGAGCTGCCGTACTATGCTGAACTATTTCACGTAGGGTTTCAAGGGTTTTTAGGTGTTTCAAGCTGATTCGAGGTTAGTGTTTGACCATTGATCAATCGTATCTTTCCCAACACTCCAACGCTGCCAACAAGTACAATCAGAGCGGTATTTATTTTTAAAAATAATTGTTTTTGGTTTTCCTTCAGCAGGGTTTGACCCAATTTAATTGTAATCAACGTTTACGGAAAATTCTTTCAATAAGGTTTGGATTAATTGGTTGTAATCAACATTCTTCAGCATTTTAAAAAAAAAATCAAAATTCTCTATTTTATCTATAAAGGTTTATTTTAGCACATGGTGTTGTAGATCCTATGAAATGTGCAACAAGGTACTGCGAACCTTGTCACAAGTGTTAGCCCACTTAAAATAGTTTTCAGAATCAATGGGAGCAGGAATCTATCCATATAAGAATGGAATACAATTCTTACTCCTTTTCATGAACAAGTGTCCATGTAAGCACGCCAAGAAGCATAGTTGCTCTTTCTTAGAAGAACCATTGGTGTAAAACCAACTTCCCCCGTGAGTGTCTCTCAAGTGAAGTCGACATGACTGAAAGAAGACACAAAAGCAATGCATAACTGCACAGTACAAACTACAATGACCCCTAGTTACAAAAACAATGCACACTCATGAAGAGAACGTCGGGCACAACCAAGAATGTGCCCAAATAAGCAGTATGTATAGGAATCGACACAATGTATAAAAAGAGAATGCGCAGAAGAAACAACGAAGAATGCACAACACCACACAATATGCCCTTAGAATTGTCAGTAGTGACCCCCCACAAAGTTTCAAATACAAGCACACTTGTATAAATGTTGAATACAATCGAGAATGCGTCTTGAGCAATTTGTGCGTAACTATGAAAGAAATGGAGGGATGTTGGGATGAGTCAATAATGCATCCAAGAGTGTACAGTAGTTGGTTTGAAGGGAGTTCTGGTGAGTTCAATATTACTGTCAATGTGAAGAGTGCGAAAAAATAAGCACTTTTGAAGAAGACGACACTCAAGTCTGAGCTACCGATCAAAAGTTATACTTGTTTTAAAATCTGCTTGCATGCAAATTTAGGTGGAAAGAGTGGTAGATTGTTTTGGTCAACTTCCCCAAGAGAAATTTTTTATGCATCAACTTTCAAAAGAAAAACTAAAGCCTCATTTGAGCAAAAGTCATAGTTGCTAGGGGACAGGTACGTGTACGAGTACGGGTAGACGAGTACAGGGATGGGTATGCCTTTTTTTTTGAAAAATAGGAGACGGGGGTATGGGGAGACGACAACATATATTTATTGTTTATAAATTATATATATAATATTTACTATAAAAAATTTAAAGAAATTTATACTATTGCAATGCCATTACTAGTATTAAGCAAAGGAATATCTCGTGATCATCATATTAAGCTTAAGGGTCATCATATACAATTATATGTCAACAATAGGCATGCAAAAAACAAAAAAACACATATGAACCTGGATCATATTTGATCCGCTACAATAGGTTGAACTGTCACATCAATTATATCCTCTAGGTCCTCAACCAAGATGCTTTCTAGATAAGCATCACTCTCAAGCTTTGGCTCATCTGCAGGCAATATAACAAGGGGCAAATCATTGAGGCCATCTACCTCAAGCACATAATTCTCCAAGGATATCTCTGCTGCTCCATCGGGTGGATTATGGTCCTATTTTGCTGAAGGATCTTCCTTGTACTTTGGGTCTACACGATAAAGAAGATGAAGTGTGCTATGAATGTACACCAGGTTCTCTGCCTTCTTTGATCTTAGTTGGTTCCTCGTCAATGGATGAATGAAACTGTAAGTACTCCAATTCCTCTCACAAGATGATGAACTTGCTACTTGTGAGAGTAACTTTATTGCAAATGATTGCAATTTGGGGGTTTCACTGCCATGGTTCCACCACCACTCTATTGGGTCCTTCACTCGCATATCATAAAGAGCCTCCACTATAGAAAATTGTATATGACCACGTGAAAACATGTTCCACTGTGTCCTAATACAAGAATCCTCCTCTCTTTGACCATAAACTTTTTTTTACTGCAACTCAAAATTCTCTCATTACTTCTCTATTTTCATATGGAGCCCTCTTCTTGGTGACCTTCGTATCATACCACTTTGGATTCAAAGCATAAGCAACACAATGTAAATGTGTGTTAAGCTTGTTTCATCTTTCATGTATTTGTTTCTTAATCAAAGGATGTAAAGAAGGATCTTTTAAGTCTGTGATATTTTTGATTCTTTCACACAATCAATTTTTTCATAAACCTCCTTCAAACAGGGCTTGTTTGAATCAACAAACGGATGACCTCATAGATGGGCTGAATGAAGTTAACAACAAATTTCACATCCATCCAAAATTGGTCATCAAGGATCATTTTTCTCACTTCAACTGCAATTTTTGATGTAGATTGTTTCCAACTTGCACATGCATCACTAACCACAGTGGAACATAAGGCCCCTTTGACAACATAAAGACGCTCAAACAATATGAAGAATGAAGCAAGACACGTATTTGCAGGTTAGAGAAGTTCCACCTTGGCAAATGTTCTATAAATGGCTTGTGTGTGGTGATCATTGCATATGAAGATTTGTACTTTTCTGCCCTTCTCAATAAGCTCAGAAACCCACAAAACCTTGTCAATGTCTTTGAGCGCATTATTCAATGCATGCATGCAACTGGTGTCCAAAATATATGCTTTTATTTTTTTTGCACCAATAAGCCAACTGCTTTATATACTAGGGCAATATCTGTAATAACTTAGACAATGTGCGATGCCTACACCTCATCAATTGCATCACATAACTGCTTCTCAAGAAACTTTGCATTTTTCTCTTGTCCAGAACAGTCGATAGCCTTCAAAAAATAAGGACCTTTGGAGCAAGTTATCATAATGTTCAAAAGAGGCCAGTTTCTTGTATCAGTCTAGGGATCAATCACAATGCTACATCCCTCTGTAGACCACACTTTTTTGACTGGCGTGGTTTGTTGCTCTATGTTTTTTTTTTCTTTGTCACTAAGAGATGTGCGAAGCTTCTCATACCTAGGTGGTTTATACCCCGCCGGCCCAGTGTTGATAGCTTAAACCATCTCCTCATAATAAGGGGATTGAGCAACATTGAAAGGAATGCCATTCACATAGAAAAAGTGTGCAATTGCTGCATCCACTACGTCTCAACCATGCACATCGAATATGCTTCCAATGGGATTGAAACTGTGATCTCTTGTGAGAAAACTTCATATCTTCTACCGCATGCCCATAAGACACATCTATCTCTGATTCTGTTCTCACAGTTGGCATACCATGGGGACTAGGACTTCGACCTGTGGTAGACGCGTGAGAGCTTAAAGGGGTCAATTTGCCTTAAACTCTATCTTGTTCTCTCATCACTTCCAACCATGCTTCCTCATTTGAACAAGGCTCAACCCCTTTTCCCTTTGTTTGGAAAAAATGAGCCTTAACTCTTGTGTAAGTGCCCTCAAAGATCATCCCACAAAGCTTGCAAGTGATCTATGTTGTTCCCCCATTCCCTCTGCGATGACGAACGTGAAACTTTGACAACGGATACAAAGCTTCACTCCTTCCCCCTGACATTCTCGAAAAAAATAAAAATAAAAATTAGCAATTATAATTTAAAATTTATTAAAAAAATAAAATAAAATATTGTTAAATTTAAAAATATAAACAAAAATTAAATAAATTATTAAAATAAAAATAAAAAATAAAAAATTTATAACAAGTAACAAGTTAACAACGTTATGAACATATCACATACAATAATTAAAAAAATTACACTTTAAAATTAAAACATTGAAAATTTAAATAATATTATAATAATTATTAATTAATAAAATTATAAATATTAATTTATTAAATAATATAATAATAAATATAATTTAAAAATTAAAAATAAACGATGCATAAAATAATAAATTAAATATTAAAAACTTAATTTTCAAAACATTTAAAAATAAAAAATAAATTAAACATTTCAAATTTTAAATAAACATTATTAAATAATAAATATAAAACATTAATAATTTAATACTAAACTTAATAGTAATACAATATTAAAAATAAAATAAAATAAAATAAAATAAAATATTAAAATTCTAAAACTTAATACATACTTTAGCAATAAATTGAAACAAAAAGGGGGGGTAGGGCTAAGAGCAGTTGTGGCAGTGGCTGCCAGTGTTGCGAACAACGAGGCCATTTTCATTCGCGACATTGGTTGGCAGTGCTGTTCGCTGCAATGGCAGCCACTGCCGCAACGATGCTTAAAAATAAAAAATAAAAAAATGTAGACGATATAAATGAAAAGAACTCGCCTACCTGGATCTTCAACCCTCTGAGGCCATTTCCGTTCGCAGCACTCGCTGGCAGTGTCGTACATGGCAATCACAGCCACTGTCATGACGATGCTTAAAAAATAAAAAATAAAAAAATGCAAGCAGTATAAATGAAAAGAAGAAATCGCCTACCTAGATCTTCAACCTTCTAATGCGAATAATGCCCACTGCGTATTTCAAATTGCAAATGCCAAACAACCTTCTCTTCAACGAATCTAGCAAGTATGTTTTTAACTGTAGGTTCTGGGTAGTTTCATAACTTTTTTTCATGTTTTTCCATGCGTTTAGTTATTTTTCCGTGATTAGGGTTTGGGAGATGACATTTTCCCATCTAGGGACGTGCTGAAGACGTGGGGACAGGGAGGGAGATGTCTCCAACGATGGGAGACGTCTTCGTACTCGTCTCCCATCCTCGAAATGTGTCTGTAACCCCAAACACGAAAGACGTGTCTCCCTACAACATTGGAAAAAGTTAATTAAGCACTTTTGAGTTGGAAGTGACTAGGGGCTTGTTTCCCCTATGACCAAGGGGCTAAGACCTTTTGTGAGTGCTCCCCCTCCCTCTTTTGATTGATGTGATTGATGGGTGAGTGGCGTCATCCCAAAAATGCATCCATTTTGAAAATGAATAATGTCAATTTCCATTATCTTAAATTTGAAGGTCTCCCAAACGTCAACCAGGCTAGGCTTAAAATTGGCATCTTTGTGGCCGTCATAGGGGCAAGAGGGGTGATTGGAGATTGGAGCATGCTCATGTAGGTCACAGAGCTCGACGGGTGTTTATGCAACTGTTGGAGTCTGGTGGGTGTTTTTGCAAGCGGAGTTCGGTGTGTCTGCGTGCAGGTGGGTCAGACTCTGTTGTGTGTTCAAACAAGCATCGAGGACTGACTATGTGTCTGGTAAGTTGTTGGGGTCTTATGATTTGCTGGGCAAGTTGTTGGGGTCTGATGCGTACTAGTGTAGGTTTTAGGGTCCGACGATGTGCAGAGTAAGCTGTCGGGGTCTGATGCATGCACGGCCAGGTGTCGAGGTTCGATGATGTGCTGAGCAAGTTGTCGGGGTCTGACACGTGCTCGAACAGGTGTCGGGGTCCGATGATGTGTTGGGCAGGTTGTTGGGGTTCGACGGGTGCTTGAGCAGGTGTTGGGTTTCAACGGGCCTGTGCACAAAGCCTTGAATGTCTGCCACAGTCTGTTTTTCCAATGTGGAATGCTCGTCGAGTATGAAAATCTCGCCGAAGGGTGAATGCCTGGCTAGGCTTGTAAATTTGACGCCAAAAGTTCGATAACTTGAGAAATTGCCTAAATTCCCTGCAAGGGTTCGAAACTCTGCTGAATTTGGAAAATGTCCAGATCTGCAGAATCGGTATGGCTTCTCTAGAAATTAGCAAAGACCCATTTGAGAACTTGAAACCAAAAAATCTCGAAAATGTTTTCTTGATTTGAGAACCTTACCATACGAAAATGCATGAAATGATCGAAAATACCTAGAAACTCTCCAAAAATGGTCGAAAATGACTGTCACAGATCTAGATTGAGTGTACAGTCGATCTTAGGGTTTTGATACCTTTTGGATTTGATGGCATTGTCCATTTTGTGATAGGAGGCTTTGATTGTATAGTTTACACAAATTTTCACGAAATCGCACCAAACCTATGTAAATCGGAAAATCAAGAAAGCTACTAGGAATGCTTGGAGGTAAGATCTCACCAAGGATTTCAAAAATGACAAAATGGGCATCAGATCAGAGCTCTGATACCATGTCTGATTACTTCAAGATCTTAGAATGTCATAGATTGCACGAGAACCTAGGATTAGGTGAGAGCAAGATGCAAAGAAAAAATGAGCTTCATTAATTGATTGGATAGTTATAAAATACGAAGGAGGTACATTACATAGTGAGATATTAAGTCACCAAAAAGGTAACCACCCAACTCACAATTAGAAAACACTTAAGTGTATTTCCCCTAATGACCTTAACAAGCTTGAGCAAGCTGACTAACAACCGTGTAGGTAAAACCAAAAGTAGGAAAAAGCCTACACTAACATAACTTGCATGTGCCATCATTCTTTGGTGTGAGCACAATTGGGCTGCGACAAGGCGAAGAGATGGGCCTGATTTGTCCTTTATTCACCAATTCTTGAATTTTCCCTTGTGAACTTTTTATGCTCTAAGAATGAACAACATATAGTGAAGCATTAGGAAGAGTTACTCTTGGAATCAAATCAATATTTTGTGTTACCATACAATGCATTGGTACTTCAGTTGGGGACTGGAACAGATCCCTGTAATCCTCTAGTACTCTGTTCAATCTATTTACTCTGCCAATGGAGTTGCGGTATTGGATCATACATTGAAGATTTATGTTTATTCAGGTTTGACCATCAGGAGTATACAAAATCTCAGCCAACAAATTGCTGAGAAGGGATTTTTCAACCCCCCATTAGAAAATTGTTTTTTTTCCAATTATTGGCATGTTATGAACAGCAGTTTGTAGCCCAGCAGCAATTTGTCAAGAGGATGGTGGCCATGGAAGAAATAATGAATCTTGATGAAGCTAGAAAATGTACCCTTGATGCTATATGTGAATGTGGAAACTCTTTTCTTGTATCTAAATTTCGAGCCATGAAGTCCAATAACACATTAATGGCTCAGGCTACAGCCCCATCAGCCCACTCCCGACTGGGCCCACAACATGATGGCTGAGAATACCCAACAGAACTCAATGGAATACCCAGCAGAACTCAATGGAACCTCCTGCTCCTCATTGACATGGAATGCAGGCCTAAGTTGGACTGGGGTTTCAAGTTTGGGGCAGTGCTAAATAGTATGTGCATCATCATTAGGATAGAGATATAAAGTGGGGGGTTTTAGATTGCAGAAGCTTGGAAATCAGAAACTTTTAAGGAACATTAGTTTTTGTAGTTTTAAACGGGCTCCAAAGTTTATAGACATGGTGGGTAATACATGAGATGATACTCATACTGAAAGTTTAAATTTCATTTTGGATGAAGACCTAGAGGTGTACTTAAATGTTTTTTTATCATTGCCCCTCTTAGATCTTTAGTTTTTAGTTGCAGTTTTTTTGATTAAACTGATAAACATGCTGTGCAATGTATCTCTGCTGACTTTTGGATTTTAGCTTTGCTCCAAGCTACAATCTACTGTATTATAATAACTTTTTTTTTGTTTGTTAATACGATCTTGAACTTAAAAAAAGAATAATAATAGTGTAACCTTATATTTGAGAAAATGACTTTAGAAAATATTTCTTTCAAAATTTAACTTCTCTTTATTTATTTTTCTGAGCCTTAATGTTTGAAAAAATAAAAACTGAAATGGCTGAATTTCATTAGGCTATTTACGAATGGCGTGGAGCGAATGCTGCTCATATGCAATATACCCTTGAACGCGACTTTCCCAACATCACCACTCTTAAGGTATAACAGTTGTTTACATTTGTTGTTCAAGATATTATGTATTTCTATTTTTTGCAGTTCAATTTATTTTTAAGATGTTCCCCTTTGACTTAATTTCCTAGATACATTTACGTTTACATTGGTGTCATATCATCTTTTGGGAAGTAATTAATTATTTAGTTATTGTTTTTAGTAAGTTTGATATCTACTGGATTTCGCTAGCATTCATAATGCCAAATGGCAATTTTTGTAGCATTTCTTTTGTTATGGACTATGGGATATTCAACATCTGTGTCGTAAAATCAACTTGAAATGATAATGCTACACATTATACTTCATTGGAAGCTCTGGATAAAAGAGTAAAGAAGATACTCAACTTACAAGAAAAACCCTTGTTAAATGGAAATGCACTAAATTAAGGAATTTGATTGGGACAGAATAAAATTTCAAAAGGGCTTTTGACTAACTAGATTTTGAATTATTTGACAAACATGTATAGTAATTGTTATAGCTTGGAATTGCACCCTTGTGAGAGAGTTTTTTAGTTTCTCTCATTTCCAGCGATAAGCATGGGAACAACCTCAGGATGTGGGTGCCCTATGGTGAGGTTGAACCTCTGGGCTTTTTATGAGGCTAGTTCCTTAGGTGCTTTACTTCAACTCCTTGATTTCTACACTAAACTATACTAATGGCCAAGGAAAAGGGGTAGGAGGATTACTTGAAAAGAAACCGAAGCTAATGGGAGGTGATGCACCAAAAGAGAGTGATCCACTTGGTCTGGAAAAGAGCAAACTACTGATGAAACTAAACAAGATGCAGTTTTATTCTGGTTCTATCTCAAGGCCATAGGCAAGGAGTTTTTGCGTGGAGGTCGAGGAAGAGCTTTACGCTTTGAAGAATAACAAAATAGGTCTATGGGAAACACTGAGTTAGTAAACTTCAAAGGGG
Source organism: Torreya grandis (assembly GCA_037957365.1). Lineage (NCBI taxonomy): Eukaryota > Viridiplantae > Streptophyta > Pinopsida > Cupressales > Taxaceae > Torreya > Torreya grandis. Next base: position 2,417,622 of record JARHVA010000324.1, read on the forward strand.
ACTAGACACACAGACACTTCACACAATCCTGCATAAAACCGAAAGAGTCAAAAGCAAGGTGCTTAGAGAAAATGCAGGTGATGAACAACAATCATACATTCTGCAAATAAAACAAAGAATGCACACTTCTCTTTGACTAAACATAGAAAGGTTTACCTTATATTGTTTCAAAAGAGTCTTTTACAAAGCAATTTTTGCAGAGTGATTTTATCACCAGTCTGGGGATATATTTCTAGGCCCCAAGGCCTCTATTTATAAAGAAAAGGGGGGAGAGAGAAAGGGAGGAAAGAAGAAGTTGCAGATGGTTGGAACCACCTGTTGTCCTTCCTTGATGTTCATAAATGCGTCGTTCTAGATAGACGCCCAATACTTTTGAGCCCCTCCCATCTTTAAGACTTTCTTTGGTGCGTCTGAAAAGTCATGTTGTGAGCAGCTGGAATGTTTCTTCTTGGCGTGATGCATTTAAGCGTCGAATGACGATTGCAGGTAATGAACCATGGCGGATGAGATCCTTCATAACTTCCAGCTACCAACTGCTCGGACTTGCTCGTGTTTATTGAACGTCCTTGTGCCACTTGTCCTTTACTGATTGGCCCTTTCTGCTCTAGTTATGTCATGTGGCAGCATTTCATTCGTTGCATCATGATTCTAGCGTTGTCGGACCAAGCTTAAGTCGAGCCCTTGGAGAATCCCGATTTACTCTTTGCAGAGTAATTCAGATTCTTTGGCCTCTCCAACTTCGGACTTTCCCAGATCCTTCGCTTATAAAGCCTTTTAAGTAGAGTAACTTGGAGAAACCCGATTTACTCTATGTAGAGTAATTCGGGTTCTTCAAGTCTACTTACTTCAGGCTTGTCCATCCTGAAGTCTTCTCACTTTGTTGTTTCTCAAGCCTTAAGACTTCGGGCTTTTCAAACCCGATTACTTCTAACGGCTAGTCGCTTACCCTAATTTTGATGTCCATTGGCCCGTCATTTTCTTCATACATTTGGTCTCGGGCTTCCCTCTTGGCTTAATTCTTTCGGGCAAATCACTTGAAGGAATTTCTTCGGACAATTTGTCTGAAGGAATTCCTTTGTACTTTTTGTCCGCGTCTGTCTTTGGAAACTACCCTTCGGGTTTTCACAATGGAATTTCTCGAAGGGTAAGAGACCCTTCAGGGTTTCTGCATGTCCCCACGGATTTTCACAAATGATCCTTTCGAAGGGAAAGATACCCTTTGGGAATTTTGAAATGGTCTTCCCGAAGGGTCTCTTACCCTTTGGGAAAATTGCAATTGTCCACTTGGAGAAGAAAAAGTCCTTCGAAAAAGTTGAAGTGTACCTTCAGAAAAGTTGATTGGTCCCTTTTGCCCTCAAAAGCCCCTTCGGATTTTTGAAAAAGACTCGTCCTTTGAAGAACCTGAGAAGCACCATTTTCAAGACCAAATTGGGTTTGTCAAGCGCTTTACTTATTTCGGGCTTCTAACTGCTCACAACTTATGAAGTAATCAAGTAGTGCCCCTTGGAGAACCCGAAATACACTATGAGTAATTCGGGTTTATAAACTCGAATTACTTATACTTATAAAACATTTAGAAGCTAAGCACTGCTGGAAACCCGATTTGCACTGTGCCTTCGAAAAACCCGAAGTTGTCACCGCTGGAAAACCCAAAGTCCTTCCAAAGGCTTATCATTTTCTTGCCTGAAAGCTCCCTTTTTCATACTTTGGTAAACTTTGATATGTGGGCCAAAAAAAAATGGCCAACAACAATTAAACATTATTATAGAATAAGAGGGGACCTCGTGTTCAAGAGTCTTGCAATATACTGAAGATTTAACATTTCAATAATCTAACAACTTTTCTTGCTTAGCTCTCATTTTATATTAGTCTTCACAGTTTTTTATTTGATGAGTTTGTGTTCAGGAATTAATTTAACTGTCCTGTTATGTACATCTGTAAGGAAGATCTAATGTATTATGCTGTTATGTAAAGAAGATATAGCATACAACTACAACATTTTTGAGATTTGACTTAGAAAAGATGTTGAAAAAGGATTTGGGTTTTTGAAACTTGAGGGAGGAGAATGAGGTAGTTGATGAGATGTCTAGTTTGAAGCAAGACGTCTAAATGTCTATAATATTAAACTTAAAAATCTCGTGAAGAAAATGGATACAAAACCTATTGATGGTAGTTAAAAGATGTGAAGGCATGCTAGCTAATTACCAAGAAAAAGGTGATACGCATTTGGATCATGAATTTGTGAAATAAAGATGCATGTATAAAATGTGGGAGAATTTAAAAGGAGAAATATAAGAACTAGAATTTTCAGAGGCTTTAATCTAGTAGTCTGAGTATTGAACTAAAATTTTTAGAGGCTTTAATCTAGTAGTCTGAGTACCCCTAAGTTTGGATGTGCTTGACATTTAAATCGTGTTGTAGTACTTATTAAAAGATTGGAAGCCCATTCTATTTATAGGATATTGCCTTAAGTCACTTATGTATTTGGGAATATGAGAGGTAGTATGACTACATATTATGTATATAACATTGCAATGCTACTAAAAAGCACCAGAAGCAGGATAATATGTCCTATTAGGGTTATTAATAATTGGTCTTATTACCTTTGGAGCCAAATCTGTACTCTCCTTTTTGTTCTGGTAAAATCCCCCCCCTTTGGGGAAAACCTTCGCCTTAGTTTCCATGACCGGGGATGTCTCTTGTTTCAAATTCCCTTGCAATTTGCACCCAGCCTCATGTATCGGGTTATTTTGCATCAAATGACTTGGTTGTAGTGTTTTATGCAATTTCAATACTTTATCATGTCTTATGGGATTTCAACTTGGGGCTCCATTATGGAAGGCGCAATATTTTTACTGCTTGAGCTCATCCTGTTAGACACAAGATCCATACTTTCTTGAGGACATTCAAGGAATTCCACTAGTGCTTACATACCATTCATCTATACCTAGATGCATTACATTGAAATAAGTCTATGTTTTAGGGTAACTTTGTATCTGACCTTTGTGATTCATAGAGACCAATTGTCTTCAGGTTGGAATATATTGAGGTTAAGGTGTCACCATGAAGCCTAGGCTTAAACGAAATAAAACAAAAACAAACAAAACCATCACGTACTTATAAGCCATGGGGACGCTTGAGGCTCCATCCAAATGAAGATGACAAGGAGTACAACAATTATTTGCAATTTGAGTCAAAGTCATAAGCACATGACTATGAAGGGGATGCTGACAATAGCGAGGAGGACGATGAGGGGTCGATTGAGGACGAAAATTTCACTCGCAGAGCACAATCCAAAGAACCTACCTATTTGAGGGAAAGGGTTTCCCCTTCTACATTTGTAATTAACATTAATGTTTTTGGAAGGAATGTTTTAGTTTCTGCATGCATTCTTTTCTTGCTTTGATTCTCTTATTTCAATGTTTGCATGTATTTAGCTACAATTTCTTCCCTTAAGTTCATTGAGTACACTAGAGTTAATATTAAGAAAAATACTACCACAAACAAGTAATTGTCTCTTTTTGTGGTTAGGGAGTAATTGAACATAAAGCACGAGTTAGCCCAAGGAATAGTTTCTAATAATTCAACGGATATTTCCAGTTCTGGGAAAACATTTAATCCTCGTCTTCATTCCTCTATACATGTTGACCTTGCTTCACATGAACCTTTATAGTGTATGCATGTTGTCCTTGCTAACTATAAGCATTTAGAACCTAGCTTGCAAGTGCACCCTGTGATAGTGTAGCAAAAAGTGGAACAGATGCAGGACTCACAGATGTAGGTGGGGCGTAAAACCATTTTGAGCAGCCCTTGCATGCAAATTTAACGAGTTGTTTGTTATGTTTAATATTGCTATATATGATATTTTCAGAGAATATGTCTATATTTTGGATAGGGCGACTAAGTCAGTGTCAGTCACTATTGATGGCGATGAGAGAAGTGAAGCCCATACCTTCTCATCGTCCTTCAATCTTGTGATTGACGAAGAGATGTTCTTAGCTTGTTGGTCGAGCGCCCCTTAAATATATTTGAACAAATCGAACAAGCAGATGTTACCGATTTGTAGTGACAGTGATTCTGGTCATGCATTTGTAGGATTCTGCCTTGTGTGAGCGGGAAAAGCATTTCCATTAATTGTGCATGGTAGGGAATTGGTCTTAGGAGGTTGTAATGAAGTTGAGCGAAGGTAAAGTTTCCAAGGAAGGATATGATGGACCCTACTATTCAACATATCATGGATTCCTAGTAGATTCCTCATCCCCCACAATTGAAGTTTCCTTATTTCCCTTTAGCTCCCACTTTTGACCATGGTGCCTTGAATTTCACCCTCCATGTTGCTTCTCAATCCTATCTCCGCCCTCTACCGTCCCTCACAACACTAGCCACACTACGATCCATGATGATGTGAACACCATTGACTATAATGCGGATGTTTGACTGCCCCAACTTATGTTCGACAACTATTCCCATTCTCTTGCCACCGTAGAGTCACTGGATGAGTTTTTATGTGATGCACTCTGGGATGCGATCCTTGATTCTTGTCCCCACACTTTGTGCGACTGTAGTTCTCTTCATCCCCACAGGTCCTGTCCTACAAATCTTGGGTATGATGATGAGTGCAAATCCTTCTATCAGAGACTTTGTTTTTCCCTAAGCCATGACCCTCCCTCCATGCCTTCCACCAGTTGAGATTATTGTTGTTTTCTCTAACAAAAGACACAAAAAGAAACACAAATTTATTATGTCTAATCGATTTGCTATCCTTGCTGCCCTTCACCATTCCAAAGACCTTTTGGTGCATGCTCCACTAAGAAAAACCACATCCTAGACTAGTTTGTTGTCATTATCGCAACTCCACTACCATCTTCTATTGTTTTCTGTGCAGGTATAGTCAAGAGTGTTGTTTGGAAGTTGCATACGAGCACAATAGTGGATTGCAAGGGCCTCTAGGTTGAGTTCCTAAAATATGTTGTGGTTTTCCTTGCCTCCCATTGGAAAAGCTCTTTAATGAGGTTGTTTGTTCAGGTTTTCATCATTTTTGGTCCCAATGCATAATCTATTCAATTCATAGTTGCTAAGAGACGGGTACGGGTACCGGTACGACATTTTTTGAAAAATAGATGGGGTACGGGGAGACGCCAATAGATATATTTATTATTCATATATTATATATGTAATATACTATAAAAGATTAAAAATAATTAAACAAACATTAAAAATAATTAAAAAAATAGTAAAAATATAAAAACTAAAAACAATTAAAAAACACTATTCACAATGAACATTAAAAAAAACAATGGACTTTAAAAAAATAAAACATTAAAAACAATTTAAAAATAAAATTAAAAAAACATTAATTTTTTTTTATTAACTACGTTACCGATACGTATACGGGTCCGAGAATTGGATATGGGGATTTTTTTTTGGGGTTTGAATACGTTTGGATATGGCTGTACAAATATATATATATATATATATATATATATATATATAATATAAAAATATAACCATATAAGCAAAATTAACCACATAATATGCATAGAGGAAACAAAATAAGTTAAATAAAAACTTCAATATGACGTCCATAGGTGTATTTTTGAATTCCAACAGTGAACTAGAGTGAACAAATGTGCAATGTGTTAGGAGGTGAAGTGAATACCCAGATCTCTAGCAACTGTAATGGTGTGACGTCTTGTAATCCCCTTGGCAATATCATTTGCGGTACGACAAGCCATCCGGCATGAGGGGGGTTGTAGGGGGGCTATTTTTAGGGTTGGGAATCCACTTTAGTTTGTTTTTAATTGTATTTTGAAGTCCATGTTTGACTTCTCATTGGGTGAAATTGAATTAAAAAAAAAAACGTTTTTGACGTTCGGGAGCGTGGAGATACATCCAGGGAGCATTCCTGGACTGCGGATATGCCTGGATACATCACCTAGACGTATCTAGGTGTATACACAGCCCAGAGATGCTCCCCAAACGTATTCCTTGCGCTCCCCATGCGCCCCTGTATCTTGGGGCGGATCCCCCATGCTCTAGAGCCGAGGGGGCATATTCGGTAACATAGATTATTAACAATGTAAAAAAAAAAACAATAAATATTAAAAAAAACATTAAAAACAATTAAAACACACTAAAAAAGAAAATATTATTAACAACCTTAAAAACAAAAACAATATAGTTATCATCGACATAAATTAAAAAAAAGAAAAAAAAGAAAGAGGCAGTGGCAATGTGTAATGTCCCCAAATTGGGACAATGATGAAAAAAAGAGGGTTTCCCAACAAAACCCTTAATCAACTTCAAACAACTGAATTCTGAAAATTTAAATGAGCAAACCTTAGCTGAAATTTAGATGCTCAAAACACCCCAAATAGAAACAAACCTTAGGCGCCAATGTTGCACAATTAATTCCAATACTAATGCGGTATATATTCACTGAATTTTCACCTTTAATCCATATGATATGTCATACATAAAACCTAATTAGGCTATTGTAATAAATACCTGCTTAGGTGAGAGAAATGTGAATGTACCTTGGAAAAGTACTCTTGCAATATTTTTGATTTTTTTTTTGAAAGTACAACTGTGTTTTCCCTTGCCAAATCAACCTTCAAACCCTTGCAAAACTCACCAATAATAATAAAAAATATAGAAATATTTCATAATGAAATATTTTCAAGTTAGCCCTTTCCAATGGCTTTCAAAACCCTTCAATGCAAGTTGCTTATGTGCAGAAAATTACTGAATGAAATAAATCAAAATTTTACCTTTGGATTCACTTTCAAGATGATGTCAAAGTCCCTAAAAAATATGTCAAAAATACACAAATAATTATAATATTATTTGCCCACTGTTTAAGGTTTAAAAGCACCCTGCAAACCTCAGAAATTACTCAAGTGAATCGCCCCACTCATAAAATAATGGCAGAATTTTCAGAATGAAACCCTAATCTTTCCTTTCCAATTTCTTTCAAACCCTTATGATAAATTACCACAAAAATAAAAAAATAGTATAACAATTTGTACCTTGCCAAACAGAGTTTAAAAACCCTCCGAAGATGCTCAATTTCCTTCCCAACTGGTTCGCCCTATCTCAGGAAATATAGGAAATAAAATCGAATATTTTACTCACCAAAATTCCTCCAAATAGCCTCCAATGAACCCCTAAGGCAAGTCACCCAAGTTGGAAAATTAGAATAAAATATCTGCAATATTTTATACTCCGTAAAACATTCTCAATCAGCCTTAAGTCTTTGAAATTCGCTCTCCAATCAAGTCACCTTAGCTGAAAAATTCAATAAAATAATATACAACCTTCTTTGGCATCCAACGACCCCTCCAAGTGGCTTGCCCAACTCCCTAGGCAAGTCGCCACCCTTTTGGGTGATTTTTCGCACCACGAACAAGCCCTCAATATGATTTGCCCTTCTTCAAAGCTTGTGAAATTATAAAAAACTAGCTTTCAATAGAATTTGCAATATTTTTTCAATGAAGGTGATTGAAATGAAAATTCCATTTTTTTGGAGGATGGCTGCGAGTGGCGGAAAGGAGAGAGACGGCCCTGGTGAGGGTTCCGGTGGAGTGTGTTCACTGCAGGAAGAGGCTTCACAGGGGAAGGAGCCGTATTATTTCAGTGAGCGACTCAGGATTTCTAAGGTAAACGGATGTTTTCTGCGGAGCCATGATAGCCCTGTATTGGTGATTCCTCTAGAAACTGTCAAGGAGGATGTTGACTATTTATCTGCTCATACCCTGATATGCAAGTTTATGGGTATTCGGATATCCCAGGCGGCGTTGGAAACTTGGATGCGTCGTACCTGGCAGGTAGATGGGGATATAGATATCATGTTGGCTGGAAACAGCTATTTCTTGGTTAATTTCTCCTTTGTTTTTGACAAGAATCGAATTTTCAAGGGAGGGCCCTACTTCTATGATCGAATTGGTTTGTTTATCAAACCCTGGCATGCAGGTTTCAATTCTGCGGAGGATCTGCCAACCCGTGTGCCTGTGTGGGTCCGTCTTCCGAGACTCCCCCTGGTATTTTGGAGAGAAGATACCCTGCGTCAAATAGCCGCATTACTGGGAACACCAATTGCTATAGCGCATCAATCGCTGGACAAAAAGCTCATTTCCTATGCCCGAATTTGTGTTGAAATGGATTTAAATAACCCCCTTCCGGACGCTATGGAAATCTGCCTGGGAGGTTCATCCTGGGTCCAACAAATCGATTATGAAGCCATCCCTTTTCGCTGTAGAATTTGTCATGTTTACGGCCACTTGCACCGTCAATGCCCCCAGGCTGTGAGATTCACTGGGATGGAGTCCAATGGAGGTAGAGTCAGGGCATTCGGCCCAAATGGGCTCATCAAATCACATCCCGGGCAATGCGTCAAAAGGAAAACCCCAATCGAATTTGGGTAGTCCGACTCATGGCCTGCCTGAATTTAATGGCCCTGATAATGAAGGCTTCACCCAAGTCCGACGTCGTGTGAAGGGACGTGGGCAGAAGCGTAGGAATTAGGTCCGGCCCCTTGAGTTGGGGTTCAACCGCTTTGAAACCTTGGATAGCATGGCCATTGAGGATGGCATTCCACCGGAGGAGCTGGGAGGACCTTCAGAGGGTGAAGAGAAGTGCTCTTTCCCCAATGAGTCCCAAGACATGGTGATCCAGATGAATTGGGAGATTGAGGCTGCGCCGGAAGAAGGGGCATTGATAGTCCTTCCAGCTTAGCAGGACAAGGATATCAGTTGGGCAGACTTGGTTAAAGACACGGGTACCTCCTGGAAAGATAAGGGGTCGTTGTCAGCGTTGGGTTTAATGCAGAGACCATTCCAGAAAGTCTCCTTCACCACTCCTAGAGCGGGACGCAAGAAGGATCATGAGAAAATCCAACGCACAGGGAATTTATTGGTTGAATCAGGGGTGGTTAAGACCCTGGATGAACACTTCACCCAATCCACCCAATGATAGTGCTGTCATGGAATGTAAGGGGATTGCATAGTATCTCCAGACAAAGAGCTATGCAGAAGTTGGTTGTAGAGCATTCTCCGGACATCCTTTGTATTCAAGAGACCAAGCTCTCTATTGATGCTATGCTTAGCTGTATGTCAAAGTTTTGGGCATGGGGGCAATGCCAGTGTGTGGGTGCTTTAGGTAGTGCTGGGGGATTGGCAATCTGTTGGGATCCGGGGAAGGTCACGCCACTCCAGTGGATGGCTAGTCTCTCGGTGCTTTCTATGATTGCATCCTCCCCTGAGTCTGGGGAGCTGATCCTGGTCACCAATGTTTATGCACTTGGTGATATCTCTGGGCAGCTCAAGCTATGGGAACATCTACGGTATGTGCGGAGCTGTTTTCCTTACCTGCCTTGGATCGTGGATGGAGATTTTAATGCTGTTCTTAGCCTGGAGGAAAAAAGGGGAGGGCTAGCACGTTTAGATACTTCGTCCGAGCTTCTTAGACATAGTATTGATCGGCTGCGCCTAGCGGATGTTAAGCCCATTAACGGGCTCTTCACCTGGGACAACCGAAGATCAGGTAAGGATGCTATTTCTGAGCGCTTAGATAGATTCTTAGTGTCTTGTTTTTGGCTTTCTAGTGCTTTCTCTCTGGCTTCCAAAATCCTGGATTGGAATGGGTCTGATCATTGGCCCATCAAGCTCACAACCAGTTATATTGCCAGGCCCAAGAAACCTCCCTTTAAGTTTCAGCTAATGTGGCTTCGGGATTCTTCTCTCCATAGCCTCATGACCCACTGGTGGAGGCAGGGAGGGCCCGCTTATGGCACAGCCATGTTCTCCTTTGCCAAGAAGCTTCAGTATGTGAAGCGAAAGCTGCAGGACTAGAACAAAAACAACTTCGGCAATCTCCATGCAATGAAGAAAAGGGCGCAAGAGAGGCTGGACATTGTTACCAGAGAAATTCTTGACTTTGGTTTGACAAATGATCTACATAAGGCTGAATTTTTGGCTTTGAATGACCTTTCGGAATGGGAACTACGAGAAGAGATCTTTTGGAAACAGAAGGCTCGTATTGACTGGCTCCAGGAGGGTGACAGGGACAACATTCTTCCACAAGTCGGTACAGGCGCGGCGCAACAAGAACTATATATCTTCTCTTGTGACATCGGATGGTACTCGCGTAACTTCCTCTCTTGCTATATCGGAGGAAGCTGTTCGATTTTATTCCGAGCTCCTTTCTGGCATACCACCTACTGCTGAACCAGAGGAGAATGAGGTCTTGGCCTGCATACCCCCTCTCATCACGCCAGAGATGAATGAAGCGCTGTTGAAACCGATTGATAACTCGAAAGTTGAAAAAGTGGTGTTTAGTATGCGTAGATGTAAAGCGCCAGGTCCAGATGGTTTTCCAGCCGAATTTTTTCAAGAGTTCTGGAGTATTATCAGTCAGGACCTAATGGAAGTAGTGCAAGAGTCTTACCTCAACAAAGAAATGTTCAGAGCGATTAATGCAACTTTCCTGGTGCTGATCCCGAAAGAGAAACAGGCTAATCAGATGGATCATTTCAGGCCCATTACACTCTGCAATATGGTTTACAAAATTATCACCAAGCTCATTGCGGAGCGGCTCAAAGTCTGGCTCCCCATGGTCATCTCAGAGAAACAGGGGGGCTTTGTGGCAGGAAAGCAAATTCTGGATGGAGTGGTGATTGCTTCGGAAGCAATCCACTCTACGTATAATTCTTAGGATAGGGCTATGTTTATAAAGCTTGACTTGGCTAAGGCTTATGATAGGGTTGATTGGAGATTTCTGCGAAAAATCCTTCTGGCATTTGGCTTTGGTCAGGACTGGGTAAAATGGGTGCTTAGTTGTGTTACTACGCCCTCTTACTCAGTCCTCATTAATGGGGCGCCTTCCAGACTTTTTGGGGCCTCTAGAGGACTCTGCCAAGGTGATTCGATTTCTCCATACTTGTTCATTATTCTTGCTGAGGGGCTGGGCCGTTATATTAATTTTCGGGCTTCTCAAAACTTGATTCAGGGGTGGCAGTGGGGAAATGGGATAGCTAAGCTGACTCACCTCCAATTTGTGGATGACACCATCCTGGCTTGGAAAGCCCGGATTAGGGAAGCGCAAGCTTTCCTGAGCACCTTGGATTCCTATTTAGCGGCTTCTGGTCAGAAAATCAATGAGCACAAATCCTCCATTTTTTTCTTTAATACTCCTGAGGCGATCCAGCGGAGGATTGCAGCTACTCTTAGATTTCAGACGCAGCCTCTCCCGGTGACTTACTTGGGGATTCCTATTGTGGTTGGTAGGCAACCCAGGGTTTTTTGGCAGAATGTTCTGGACAAACTGAGGCAAAGAGTTAATCATTGGACCCACCGTTGGCTCACAACTGTAGGGAGGGTGACCCTTTTGCAATCCGTGATTCAAGCGTTGCCCATTTATCGTAGTATGGTCCAGGCAGCCCTGAGGTATTTTCTCAAAGAATATGATGCACTTTCTCGGCAATTTCTGTGGAGCGGCAATCTAAGGAATTCGAAATGGAGTCTTGTTAATTGGAACACTGTTTGCCGACCAAAGAAGGATGGAGGGCTTGGGCTGAGATTTGCTATACTGTCTAGTCAGGCTCTCCTGGCTAAATTGTATTGGCGGTGGTGCACCAACCAAGCCCACCTCTGGGCCCGTATCTTGTCTTCAAAGTATTTCCTAGGGGTTAACCCGTCTGAGATTCCCAGGATGCCTATTGAAGGAAGAGGCTCTATGGTGTGGAACACCCTCAAACTTGGAGCTCAATTGGTGCAGCGCAGCCTCTTTTGGATCTGTAACAGTGGTTCGGAGGCGCTTTTCTGGGAAGATTCTTGGAATGGAGCTCCTCCCCTCCTTTCCTCTCATCCCCATTTGCAGCTCCTGTGTGATTCCTTTCTCACTGCTGGATGGACCACAGTGGAGCATTACAAAGAAGCTTATAATCTGGGGACTACTATTGCTTATAAATGGAAGAATGAGACTGATTGGCCGCTGGGAGGGACTGTGGAGAATAGGCAGGAGCTATCTCAGATCCTTGCTGTTAGAGGCTGCAGCTCCTTGAGGGAGAGTGATATCCTGGCTTGGGGAGGCGACTCCAACAGGCAGTACTCGGTATTTTCGGGCTATCAGGAGCTCACAAAGAAATGTTTTGGGGAAGTGGAATTCTTATGGGGAAAGAAAATTTGGAACTCTGCATCATGGCCGAAATGTAACTTCTTTCTTTGGGCTCTCACCTACAACTGATGTTTGACATGGGATAATCTTTGCAGAAGAGGTTATCATGGTCCTTCAATTTGTTTACTTTGCCGTAGCATTGAGGAGAATGGGGCACACCTCTTCTTCCAATGCTCCTTTGCCAGGAGATTATGGCATCTGTGGTGGGAAGCATGGGATTGCCCCTGTTGGCATGTTTCCTCTTTGGCAGAATTCTGGCAGCGCTTGGGTCGACCTCCTACCAAGGCGTCTGTACTGCAGACTGCGTGGGCAATTGGACCTGCCTTTATTCTCTGGAATATCTGGATCGAGAGAAACAGAAGGATTTTTCAAGAGTCCTGTTTTGGTCTCAGGGAGGTGTGGTTGAAGGTCCTTAATGCAATTCAGGAAACTCTCCATGTCAAATGTGACAATACGGCGGAAATGGACCCTGCTGAGACCACGATTTTAAAGCGCTTATCCCTTGTTATACCTGTTGCAGCTTCCCTTCTTCCTTATACGCGTCCCACGAATAGGACCAGGCAGCGGGTGCGTCCAATTAGCCGTTTGGGGTGTTGGACTCCTCCCTTGGAGGGGCGTATTAAAGTTAATGTTGATGGATCCTCCAAAGGCAATCCCGGTGTTGTTGGGATAGGCGGCATAGGAAGAGACAGTAATGGCTCGATTTGTTTTTTGTTCTCCATTTACAAGGGCCACCATACCAACAATCTGATGGAGGCTTTGGCGATCCTTGAGGCGGCTCAAATTTGTTGCAGACAGGGCTATCTTAGTGTTATCTGCGAATCTGACTCGCAAGTGATTATTAACTTGCTGAATAATGATAAATTTGATAATGTTGATTGGCAACTGGCTGCGGTGATTAAGCAGATTCGTCAAATTAGTGCGTCTTTTGTGTTTATTTCCTTTAAGCATATTCCTCGTGAGTGGAATGGAGTTGCTGATTGCTTAGCTAAATGGGCCTCGGAGAATGGGCCGAATTGGTGTATTCATGAGTAGAAGATGCTTCCTGCTAGCTTAGCCCTTACCCTGGCTCAACTTCTTGAGCAAGACATGGGTTTGTAATTTTCCTGTTTTCGGGTTCTTTCAATAAAATTTTTACCCCTTTTTAGTTGCAATATTTTTTCAATGAAGGTGGTGTCCAAAAACACCTTTGTAAATCCATTTGCATGTATACATGCAATTTTGAGGTTTTTTTACAATTTTTGAATAGAGTTGCCCAAGTACAAGGGATGGAGGTTTTCGTCCCCAAACTTTTGACATTTCTTGAAGGTTTTCATCCTCAAGAGGTGGAAATCAAGCTTGACATACTTGATCCAAATTCCCAAATCAATATTCAACATACCATCTTCAAAAGAGCCTCCCTTCCCTTTTATATTCTTCCTCCAATTGTGGCGCTCAAAATAGAGAGGGAGAGTTACTTTTTCCTTTTAATAAAAAGATATATTACATGCTTCCTTATAAAAACACTCTTAGGATGACCTTTAAAAAGGTCCCAAAAATTAGATATTAAAGTGCTTTATCAAACATATCCTTGAAGCTTACTAATGTTCCCCTTTTGCCTTTAAAATACTTAGCCTTGGGAATGCTCAAGCTAAGGGTCTCATCCCAAAGACTAGCTCAAAAAGGGGTGCATCACACAATGAGTGCCGTTCACGACATTGTTTGGCATTGTTGCGAGTGGCAGTGCCCTACACAGCCATGAACGACATTGTCGTGAGCGTGAATGGCACTATCTGGCATCAGTGAGTGTCGTTCATGGCACTGTCGCGAACGGCAATGCCAGGGAGTGCTGGAATGAAACTCACTGGCTAACCTTCATTTTTTAAAACAAATAACCTAAAAACTGAAACGTTTAATTTTTTTTGTTGCCATTCATTTGGTGATGCAATATTTTCATGTGGGACGGGATAGGAGCAGTAGTTCCAGGTAATGCCGTGAATGACACTGGTTGACCTTCATTTTTTAAAACAAATAACCTAAAAATCGAAACGTTTAATTTTTTTATTGCCATTCGTTTGGAGACGCAATCTTTTAATGCGGAACGGGGCAGGAGATGCGAGAATGAGCAGGGAGGCATCTCCGGGCCATGAGAGATGTTTTTGTACCCGTCTCCCGTACTCGAGATGCGTCTCGATATTCAAGACGCGTTCCAGGGTGTGGGAGGCGTGTCTCCTTGTAACACTGATCCAATTCATAAGTCTGGGGATAGCTCCAACCCTAAGAACTACAAGACCATTATGATTGAGCATATGTTCGCAAAACTTTATGCCACAATGCTAGACTTGTAACTTTCTAATCTCTTGGAGAGAGTTGATATTAGAGCAAGTGGTAGATTGACTTCAATCGAGAACACTAGACTATTGATCACATCTTTACACTTCTGGCCATTATTGAGGACGACTCATTACAGTTTTTCAAAGTGTTTTGTTGTTTTGTAGACTTCATGAAGGGCTTTGATTTGGTTTTGAGACATTTTCTTTTCCAGAAGTTGTGTTATTGGCATTCAATATTCTCTCATTATTGTTGCCTGCAGGCTATATGAGATGGTTGTTGGGTAGTTTCATACTTCTCATGTCTTTGTGAAGAATATCACTGGGGTCAAGCAAGGATGCCTTCTCTCATTGAGCCTCTTTAGCATCTACATAGATGAGCTAGAGGATCTTCTTTGACAACATACCCATTTTGATGATGGTTGCATTTTACATGATGTGGTGATTGACATACTTATCTTTTTCGTTGATGTTCTCTCACTTTGTCAATAGCATACAAAGACAACTTGATGCTCTTGTTCATTTATGTGAGCTTCACTAGTGAGTGGTCAACCTTAGCAAAACTAAGGTCATGATATGCAACACCTTCAAAGGTTCTCTTTTTTGGTTCCATTTCCTCTAAAAATGGGAAGATTTGGAGATCACATCAACTTACACTTATTTGGAACTTTGTTTTTTCAAACCATCTTTTAGTATGAAGCTTGTCTTACGGTCACACCTTTGCAAGGGATATGCCTCCCTTTCTGTCATGGAGCACCAATGTTTTCATATCCATTTCTAGGATATACCTTCGAAGATGCGTCTCTTTGATATAGTCATCAAGCTTACAATTTTGTAGGGGTCTGAGGTTAAGGGACTTGAAATGGGGTCTGTTGACGGGGCCCATATTGAGAGGGTCCAACCTCTCATGATTCAAGATATGATCCATTGCAAATGGATTGTTCCTTTGTGCATCATCCAAACTCAGTTTTTCATCCAACCTTTGTGCCTTGAGACTTTTGTTAGGATTACTTTCTACTTTCAAAGCCCTGAAACCATGGGTATTCAACATTAGGTCGTGTGAGGTATCCATAGTTATTTGTTCTTTAGAGAGGATTGCATCTTTGTGCCCTACTATACATCGATATATTGTAACAACCCCCTTGGGAACCAGAAAAATGGATCGGAAGTTTTTTTGACCGTCTCCACATTAAGGGTATTAATCAACTATTAGTTATCTATTAGCTTATGTTTAGTTATCAACCTATTTCATTGTATGTAACTTCTTTTTGATTAATAAAACATAGTCCACATGAGTATGTTAGTGTGCTTTCCTTTTTTTCTCCATTGATTATTTCTTTTATTTTTGCCAACATTTGTATCAGAACCATTTGCTCAGGGAAGTCCTAAGAGAAGTGCATGAATAACAAGGTTCTAGGAGGACGTGACTTGTAGAGACGCATTGGGGCACGAGATGAAGAGACGAAGTTGAAGATCACAAGAGGTCACAAACTAGATGTGTCTTTTGCTTGGAAATTGATTCATGATGCTACGGCATAGGAAAGTGCATTCATGTGATGTCAAGGCACAAGCAATAGGGGGAAGGAAAGACTCTTGCAGATGCTTTTGAAGATTTGAACAAAAATGTGTAGAATAGAGAAGAACACAGGGACATCTTGGAAGACCCTTAATGTTAATATCATTCTCGGGGGCTAAGGGACAAGTTTAAAGGGAAGTGAGTATTGAATGTTTTATTTGAATATTTGTAAAAGTACCTTTTTGAAAAGTACTCTATGTTTCTTATTTCACTTAAAGAGAGGACCTTTAAGGGTCATGAAGGCTTAAGTGATTTTAATAAAAGATCATAAGGAAAGGTCTTTTAAATACATTTTAAATTACCCTCCCTTCCTCTTTTTGGGCACCATACTTGGAGGGCTACAAAAGTGAAGAGGAATCATTTGGAGAGGGCATATTATGATTGATATTCAAATTTGGTCATTAAGCACGAAACGCTTGAGCTATTGCCTTGAAGACGAAAACCTTCAAGCAAGAAAGGAGTGGGGATGCCAACCCTCATTTCTTAACTAGGGAAACTTCACCTTGGGGTTGTACTTGTGCCTAATTTTCCAAAAAAAAAACCAAAAATATTGCATTGGAAGTGGGGTGACTAGGGTTTGGAGTGATGAAGACCCCTCATTGGAGGGTTGCATGGATTGAGGTGCTGGAATTGATTATTTCCAGCTAGGGCTCTTTGACTTGGAAGCTGGTTTGGGCATTTTGAGAGGGTTTTAAGACCTATTTTGGGGTCTAAACATATTCTGTTTTTTATTTCAATATTTCTGCAATGTGGCGACTTGTGTTGGGAGGTATTTCAGTATATTTTGAGGGTCTTCTTGCCCTAAAAAAATATTCAGTAATTATTATATTTTTTCCCAGCTTGGGCGAATTGTTGAGGAGCTTGTGGTTCCAAAACACTTTCAGAGTTTCGTCATAAATTCTGCCTATTAATTCTGTAATTTTTTATGCAAATTTATGAGGGTTTCAGTGGAATAATTCAACTACAAATTGTTAATTAAATTCCAGCTTAAGGGCGTCTAGGGTTTGTGAATTATTTCATGATTTTGGACGGATAGACTTGCTTGTTTGGATCAGCCAATTGTTGCTAGGGTTTAGCATAATTTATGCTAAATTTTTGAATTTATTTGGCGGCTAGGGTTTGCTGAAGTTAAATCAGAAATTTCTTATTTTGAGGAAGGTTTTCAAGTATTTCTAATTTTCAGCTAATCATCCCTTTTGGGGACATTACACTAGATGTGTCTTTTGCCTGGAAATTGATTCATGACGTTAGGGCATGGGAAAGTGCAGTCACGTGATGTCAAGGCACGAGCAACAAGGGGAAGGAAAGACTCTTGCAGATGCTTTTGAAGATTTGAACAAAAATGTGTAGAATAGAGAAGAACAACACATGGAAAAACTGTCATTATTTTTATCTCATAATAAAGTTGCAATTTTCTCTAACTGTGACTTGCAGACTTCCGTGAAGGGGAACATGAGAGGAAGACAAGACCAAAATGCTCAAGATAGGGCATGCACGAGTCAGTTAAAGGAGGACATAATCATGGAATGAAAGTATAGTCGAAACATGAATGTAAATCTATGGACACATTAGTAACCACATTTCATGATTTTACAGACTTACTGGCTACATTGTGAGGCCATTAATATTGGATGAGTTTTGAGTCATTTTCGGTAGTCGAGAATACTGTGTTTATCAGTTTAAGGGCTCACCAAGTGAGTTACTTTATAGACTTTGCATTTCCTTTTTGCATAGATTTATAAGTTTAAGGGCTCACCAAAGCACATAAATTGACTGGCCATAAGTATAATGTTTGGAGTCGCAAGATGCTCATGATTGTAGAGCATCGAGATTGTAGTTATATTATTCTCAAAAAGGAATTAAGACTTGCTACAAATCTTGTCTACTATAACAAATGTCATAAGGAGGCTCTATTGCTGTTGAAATTCTCTGTTTCAGATGATTTAATCCCTAAGACCTAGAATGCCACGGTTGCAAGTTATCCTTGGAGCAGTATTCAAGACAAATATCAAACTTCAAGGTCTTATTTTCTGTAGAAGGAACATAGACAGAGACATACAAGTGAGTCTAGTTTTGAGCAAAGAAAGTGCATTTGTTGCACAATCAAAGGGGAAGTGGAAGCGTAACCTTGGTGAATCATCTTCCAAATACAAGGTGAAGTGCTAATACTATCATAAGGTTGGGCATGCCAAAAAGGATCGCTAGAAGCAACAATATACTCTTTCCCACGACAAAAAGCTGCATGGGTCAAGCAAATGTTGAAGTTGAATGGGATTTTGAGGAGTATGCCCTCATGGCATCATGGTTGAACGATAGTGCTTCAAGTTGTTGGTTCTTTGATTTCGACGCATCCAGACATTTCATGTGTCATAAGGATTGGTATGTAAAATTTACTACAAATACAAAATTATCTGATTCAGTTTCATTAGGTGATGGGAGATCACATGCTGTAGAAGGGATAAGAGATATCCACATATTATTGAATAATGTTGCAACATTCGTAGTAAGGGATGTTAGATATGTTCTTGGGATGAATAAATATATATTTTCTATTAGTCACTTAACTACAAATCCCAATTTTTTTGTGAATTTCTTTGGAAAGAAGTGTATCATGTTTGATGCAAAACATGATAGGGTAGTAACCCTAGGCATTGGGCAAGGTGGCTTGTATAGGCTTGTTGACCATGCCAAAATCAACTTACATGCATTAGTTGTAGAAGGTAATACCAACATTTTGTGGCATGAGAGATTTGAACATCTTAGCTTTCACTACTTAGCTAAACTTAGTAGAGCCAACATGGTTCTTGGGTTGCCTACCATCCAAGAAAATTGGATATGTGTAGGGTGTTTGGTTGGCAAGCTAAAGTGGAAGCCATTCCTGATTGAAGGTGCCTAACATTTAAAGGGACTCTTAGATCTTGTTGATGTAGATCTTTACGAGCTATCTTGGAAATAACTTGTAGTCGGTGTGAGGTATTTTTCTGTTGCCGGTGGATGATTTCTCTAGGAAGATGTGGGTCTACTTCTTGAAAAAGAAGTTTGACTGTTTTGCATCATTTGAAACATTCAAAGCATTGGTGGAAAACCAAACAAGTAGATAGATCAAAACATTGAGATTTGACAATGGGGTTGAATTCACTTCCAAGGAGGTCAACGACTACTATAGCACACAAGGTATTCAATGACCGTTGACAACCCCGTACACTCCACAACAAAATGGGGTGGCTGAGAGGTAGAATAGAACTATCGTAGGGATGGCTTGGTGCATGATGCACATAAGAGGTGTGTCGTAAAAATACTAGGGTGAAGCAGTGAACACAATAGTGTATATTTTGAATAAGAGTCCTTGCAAAGCTTTGTAGGATGTCACACCTAATGAAGCTTGGTTTGGAATCAAACTTTAACACTTCTTTATTTTTTTGGTTCTGTTGCATATACTCTTGTTCTTGATAGAAAAAGGAGTAAACTTGATTCCAAGAGTACACAACATTTATTTGTTGGCTTTAGTGACCAATCTAAGGCCTAAAGTCTTATTGATATTTCTACTTAAAAGATAATCATTAGTTGAGATGTTAATGTGAAGGAGACAAAATCCTTCTTTGTAACCAACAAGCAATCACTGAGGTACTTGAATTTAGTGTTTTGGTTCCTTTGAAAGATGAGGTATCTAGTTCATATAGTACTCCTTCACAGAGTCTAGTACAACAATCCATGGCTGATATTTCCAATACACTGGTCTATTAGCAACGCCAACTTGAGTTGGTCACCAATCTGACTGATATTTAGCCCTTTTCAAGATTATTTGGTGCAACAAAGGCCTAAATGGTTTTACTCCACTATACAGGGTGTGTGGGAGGATGAAATTCCTCAAATTAGATGCATGGCCTTGGAGGATTGGAAAGAAAGTTGTTGATTCAGCTGAGCATGTTCATCTTGCTCTTGCTTATGAGCTTTTTAAAGTCCCTGAACCACAATGATATTCTGACGCAAAAGGCAAACCCGAATGGGAGACTGCCATGCAAGCTAAATATTATACCTTGATGAAGAACCATACTTGGAAATAGATGGAATTACCTTCAGGTAAACAACCCATTGGATGCAAATGGGTGTACAAAGTCAATTGCTGAGTTGATGGTACTTTGGACAAGTACAAGGCTCATTTTGTTGCAAAAGACTTTTCACAACAGGAGGGAATAGACTATGATGAGACTTTTGCTGCTACTACGAAGATGATCACATTTTAGTTGCTTCTCTCCATGGCAGCTTAGTTTAGTTTGAAGGTGTTGCAAATGGATTTAAAGAGTGCCTTCTTGAACAAAGATTTGGACGAGGAGATCTACATGGTGCAAGTTGAAGGTTTTCGGGTACTCGGTCATGATTATCTAGTTTTCAAGTTGATTAAGTCTCTATACGGGCTTAAGTAGTCTCCACGAGCCTGACATATTAAGATTGATCAACATCTAGAATATTTTGGATTCAAATGGAGTCTTTTTGATCCGAATCTTTGTCAAAAGTGATGGTGATGATGTTGTGATACTTATTGTCTTTGTTGACCATCTTGCCATCACAAGTAGTGGGGCCATTGCAATTTAACAAGTAAAAACAGATTTATGTGCTGCTTTTGACATGACCGATCTAGGCCTCCTACACTATTGCTTAGGTATAAAATTTTGATAGCATGACCATGTCGTTTTCATATCTCAGGGCAAGTATGCCACAAATATTTTGGAGAAGTTTAAGATGATAGGTTTCCATTCCTCTTCTATGCTTATGGAGGTTTGGCAAAAGTTGTTAGCCAATGGCGATTCATCATCGGTCAATGAGTCACTCTACAAACAATTGGTGGATAGCTTGATATATCTTACATCCACACAATCAGATCATGCTATCTTTTTCGGGTTTTGTCTCAACTGAAGCTCATACAATGGACAACAACAAAAGAAGTTTTGCGGTATGTCAAAGGAACTTTTGACTTTGGCATCCTAATAAGAGGACATCAAATTTTAGATTGATAGGTTACACAAACTTTGATTGGGGAGGACTGGTAGATACACGGAGGTCCACCACTACATCTTTTTTTTTGGCTCAAGATTTGTTTCATGGTAGAGCAAGCTTTAACACGCTATGGCTATATCTCCTATCAAAGTCGAGTACAAGGTAGTGGTTAGTCCCTATTGTGAAGTCGTTTCGCTATGCTAGTTTTTGATTGATCGTAAACTTCCTTAAGACTACAACTACTCCACTTTTCATTTTTTGGGACAATCCGGGTGTATTGAAGATGGTGAGGAATCCGATATATTAGTCTTGCACCAACACTTTGAGATTCATCGTCACTACATACGACGGTTGATTATGGTGATATTTATTTTCACTACTATGCCTCTAAGGAACATACTGTAGATCTAATGACTAGTCCCATTTTGTTTGTAAAATTTTGGGACAGACATGTAGTAGTCTCTGGTTTAGCCATTAAGGGAGGGTATTAAAGATATTAATTAACTGTTAGTTATCTATTAGCTAATGTTTAATTATCAACCTCCTCAATTATATGTAACTTATTTTTTATTAATAAAACACAGGCCACACGAGTATGTCAGTGTGCCTTTCATTTCTCTTCATTCATTCTTTCATTTATTCTTACCAACACTCCATTCGCCATGACAAGAGGGGAATGTTAACTACAACTGGCCCACTAACCTAAATGAATTACTATCTTAACTCATTTGAACTTAATATCAACTACAAGTTGTTCTATCATAGGTTAGAGAATTCACGAGACATTGCCACTATTACGTTGTATAAAAGAGTGCAAAAATAAACACTATATATGTGTTAATTGATACATCCTTGATACATCCAAAGGGAAAAGCCATTCACATAATATTAAACAATAGTTTTCATTTCAAGGGAAAACCAATACTACAAAAGCAAAATGTGAGTAAGAAGAGGCAATAATAGACGACACCATGATTTGGATTAAGGGAATCTCTTCAAACTGGAGGAAACCTACCCCCCTTATGAGGATGAAAAATTATTTTATTATTGTTTCAAAGTAGTTACACACTTTTGTCTTCAAGATTCCGGTTAAACATTTTGCATCGATTCTCCCTCTTGCACATTGCTTAACAACTTGTCACAACCTCATGTTTGACTAACTGAAAAAAATTCCAATTGAGTGATTTTTACTCTAGCAATCTAATTTTTTTGTCAAGTTATCACCCATGCTAACTTTATTCATCAACCCTTGCTTAGAGTGGAGAACATGAGCCCACTACAAATTATCCAAAACTAAATTCCTTGCTAACCACTTGGATTCATATGGAGTCTAGGGAAATTCCAATTAGGCAACAACCTTGCCTATATATGCATGAAGGCATAACCCAAATCCTCATGCTAGTTTGTCAACTTGACAATTAAGACTAGTTACCCAACCTGAAAACTTAGTGCAAACCAGCTCCCAGTTGATCACTCTTAGTGGTCTTATTATCTATTCAATTTATTCCCAATCTTAATCTACTCTCTAATGAGATCATTTAATCATTAGATCCACTTATCAAATGAGCATAACATCCTTTGATCTTTTTGCCAAATGAGAGCTTCGTGCATTTGAACTATCAAATTGAAATGAATCAACATTTGAACTTTCTATCAATCGTATTGTCTAAGCATTTGAATTAATTACTAAATGGATATAATTTAACATTTGAATTATCCATGAAGTATATGCAAATATGCATTTGAACCCTATCAAATGTGTAGTCTAAGCATTTGAACTAACTATCAAAAGCCTCTAATATAACATTGAACTCTCTCTCAATGTGTACAAATCAACATTCAAACCATAGTTCAAAAATCTTGTACGGGCAAAATTTGAACTAGGACATATTCTTAACAATTTCTCGGCAACTTTATCGCTACTTTAAAAAACATATAAATTCATTAAATAAAGTTAAATTAAATGTATAACATTGTTAAATGACATGAGAAATGAATGTAGAGATTGTCATAAGTATATTTTTTTATCAAATTTTGACTGCAAAAGAGTACAATACTACAAAGTTACAAACTACAGAGTACAAAGTTACAAACTACAATGCTCATAGAGTTATGAAATATAAACAATACATATTACATTTCGTCCAGTGCCTAGAATAAGTTTACTGTGGGTGCCTCATGGAAGTGGAAGGTAAAAAAATCATCCTCTCCAATGCCAACATTGTTAGCTAATATATCATTTGGATTCTCACCAACCCCTCTTGATGCCTTTACTACCTTAGATGCTATTGCTTCTTTTGCCTCCCTTTCCAAATCTGCAATCTCCTCTGTTGTAAACATAGGCTCTGGGTCTGCATCATCAATGATTCAATCGGCATATGGATTGATCTCATCCAAGTCAATAGCATCATATTTATTTTGCCCCTCCACTTGTCTCATGCGAAGATGAAGATTGTATCCAAATAAATCTCTTGTTATGTGTAACTACAAGCATTCATTTAAACTTATGAACCCAATTGAAGGTAATGCGTATTAATGCTACAAAATTGTGTTTTAGCTTCTCCAAAGCTTACAAGAAATATTGAAAACACACTAAATGCTCATTAATCAGGGTCCACCCTCCTACAATTCACAGTGCAAAATCTCGGCGATATCTCAAGCCCCTGAATCACTATTGGCAATTTGGCATGACCGTGTATTCACGGAATCATGAATCGCTATTGGGAAAAACGCTTAATATAGCAACACTACTGGGAATCATGAATCACTACTGGGAAAAATGCTTAACACTGTGACTTACCAATCTTGTAATAAAAACCTGCAATGATGTGCAATCCATTTTTTAATTTGTTGCTATGATTCCGTGAATATAAAATGGTTAAAATAGTGTTAAAGTTGTGTATTGATAAACTCATAAAACAACGTACTGGGAAACTCATAAAACCGTGTAATAAACACGTTGAAATTCTATTTTCGTTTTTGGCAAGACGATGGGGATTTCTTGGTGATTTTCATCGAGTAATCATCGATATCACTCGGCGAAAATCGCTAAGAAACCTTCATTTCTCGTCTCACGATAAATCCTCGTGTTTCTCATCCTGTAGTCATCTCGCGATAAACACTGAGAAAAGCCGAGATATTGCCGAGATTTTGAACTGAGTCAAACTCTATCAAATGTATTCATATCGACATTTGAACTATCTATCAAATGTATTCATTTCGGCATTTGAACTATATATCATTTGAACTCTTTATCAAATAAGAAACTGAGCACGTTAACACCCATATACTACATTAGCCCCAAAGAAAGCATTGTTTCACTACAACTAGTCAATTGCAAGGACAACATTTCTATTGTCATTTAAATTCAACCCTATAACATGCTTTGCCTAAGTTTTCTATAGGAGTTTTATAAGCAAAGACTTTCCTATACATCCCAATCGAAAGTGTCCTAGGCACACCATGGCTATGGTTAGTTCAACAAAAACATCAGTAAATATACTAGTCAAATGCAACTACTTTTCTATCATACTAGTCAATGACATCATACTTATCTATATTTAGCTAGTTGATAATCCACTTAGCAGTTCATATCTAATTGTAAGCACACTCTCGTCAATTGAAAACACACTTAGTGACACTTAATCATCCACAAGTTTTAGAAGTCTACGTTTGCTACACTTGTCAATAGAGGTACAACTCCGCTGTGCTTGGTCAACTGAAAGAAACTATGCTATAAAACAAAAGAATATTATACAAGCATCATATGAGGGCACCTTACTATGCAAACAAAAATGAGGGCACCTCACTATGCAAAGAACATGAGGCATAATATTTGATCGATTGTCCAATTAAGGTCCACTGAGCATAATATTTTCTCGAGACCCATCGACCTACTTTTGGTGATTCGTGGACATCAGTATAATTTCTTCTTTCTTTCTTTATAGAGTCAAGATCAATATGTCAAATCTCAATTTCACAATTCACATGCTATAATATAAGCTTGTATCCATGAGGAGTTACAGGTTATGCAAGATGGGATAAAATTTCAAGAGACCATGGCTGATCTGTATCATAGAGATGTGCTGGAGTGTATGCAGAAGCTTACATTTGTTATAGTTGAATAAAATCAGACATCTTGAGAGTGGAGGAAGAAGTGAGACACACAGAAAATCTGAACCAGAACTTCGCTGATATGTGAATGATGGGACAATTTAGGAGATGAGGATTCAAGTAAGTCAGCTTGAACGAGATTTAGCCTGACAGATTGATAATTTTGAGGCAGAGAAGAAAGAAATGGACGAGGTTCCAGCCATATTATTTAAGACAGTCGAGACAGAAAAATGGGTACATAGAACATGTCTCAAGTTGGAAAAGGAAAACAAGTGACTCTAGATATTTTTTTTGACCAGTTCAACACTTGCCACAAAATTTCCAGCTATGTCAGCATGTTATTGAGCTGTAGCACCACCTAGTTGCAGGCAGACTTCACAACCAATTTTGCCTATTCCTATAGTCTTAAAAAACTAGCCCTCTGAAATTTATCTCAACGTTGCAGCGCTTCTAGACATGAGTGCAATTGGAGTTTGTTTGATGCCATTCACATGAAGAAGCACTATAAGTTGATTTAATGATGCCTCAAGGACCTAGTTTTTATGCAATACAACCTTCTGCTTTGCACAAAAAAGATAAGACATATCATAGGGTTCTATTGATTTGGATGAGATCGATCCCTACAGTGACTGGACTACACAGGATGAGAAGACTCCCTTGTTCACAAAAGACAAGATTGTTAATTTTGAAAGGCAAGCTATGGAGGGTGTAGGCGGTGTTGAAGTAGAAGCAACAGAGGTTGCACTGGGTGATATCCTTGTAGATGTTGTCGAACATGAAGCAGAGGAGTCGTTGCTATGTGTTACCAAGGTGGAGCTGTAGACGCAACGTTCTAGGCAAAGCAAGGAGGTCCAACAGAGTGCAAGGACTAGACTCTTTCAGTGTCCCATATTTTTCATTAGAATGGGGTAGAGGAAATTATATATTCTTGTAATTTGTAATTTGTATTTGTATGCAATTTATGATGATGATTTTTAGTGACAATCATCATAAATTTGTAAGTATTAGTTTGATGCTGTATTCGTATGATTTTGCCATTTTGTACTCTATTTGGATTTAAATCTTATAGAAAACACTTCCCTAGTGTTTCACACATAGTTCACATACTCGAAGTTGGAGAGTACTTGCCCAACAAAAAAAAAACTACTCGGTGATACTTGGCAAATACCCGACAACTTAAAAAAATACTTAATTTTCTTAGAAAAACATAAATTTTATACAAATTAAAGTTACAAAATGTATCAAACGAGTTTGTAAAATGTTGAAGAAGTGTTTTCTATTAGATTTGAATCCAAATAAAGTATAAAAGCACATAATCATGTGAATACAACAACAAACTAAGATCTATAAATTTATGATAATTGTCATTGAAAATTATCATCATAAATTGCATATGGATGCAAGATACAAATTACAAGAATTTACAATTTTCTCTTCCCCGTTCTAATGAAACATTGGGAGACTAAGAGAGTCCAGTGCTCTCACTCTGTTGTCCCTTCTTGCTCTGCCTAAAACGTTGCGCTGATGGCTCCACCCTGGTACCAAATGACAGTGACTCCTTATTTATGACAACATCTAGAAGGATGCCATCCAATCCTTTTGTTGCACCACTACCATACCTTCCATAGCTTGCCTTTCAAAATCAACAATCTCATCTTTTGTGAACAAGGGGGTCTCTTCGTTCAATGCAACCCAGTCACTGTAGGGATTGATCTCATCTAAATCGATAGGATCCTATGATGTGTCCACCTCTTTTTATGCGAAGCTAAAGGTTGTATTACACAAAAATGAGGTCATTAAGTGAACTTATTGTGCTTCTTCGTGTGAATGACATCAAACAAACTCCATTTGTGCTCACATCCAGAAGCGCTACAAGGTTCAAATAAAATTCAAAGGGCTAACTTTTGAAGATTTGGGGTATTTCCACTCCAATCTTTCCACCACGAACCTGTAAACAAGATATTCAAAAGTTTGTAAGTTATTAATAAATGCAAATTTGTAACTTGTAAGGTATAAGTAATGATTTCATTTTTATTACTTGGTGGCTTGGTTGATCTCCCTCAGATAGCTAGTGTTGAAGAAAAGAGCCTCCCCTTACCCTACTTTTAGTTTCAAAACTCTGAAATAATGAGATCTCTCACCTCAACCTTAGGTGTCATACAATGCATGTTGAGAGGTCTTACATAACCTCTCCATTAATATCTGTGAAGCCATAAGAATAGAAAAAAATGGATTAAGGTAGTACCCTTCTACATGGATAGGTTGGTGGAGTTGATTGTACTAGCTCCGATCAATTAACTCTCAAATGGAATCAAATCTGCCACTAGCCCCATTATAAAAGTTTTGGATGGCGTCTTTGGCCCTATCCATGGCCTTATAAATGTATCCCATTGGGTTTTGCTCCCCATCCATCAAGCGCAAAACCCTCACCAAAGTCTCTGACACCTACAAAGTTACAAACAAATTAAAATACAAACTTACAAATAAAATAAATACTTTAAAAATATAAAAATAATGGAACTGACTTGAAATTTAAATTTAAATTTGAAGTTGCTTTGACGATCTCTATTGCTCTCTTTGCAAAGACATCATCAAAAACTATCTTTGTGGTTTCCTCTCCATCAACATTCTTTGAGTATGTTAAATCCAACCATGCTTTATTCACAAACATATACGTCAACAACGTTAACAAATTACAAATACTTTGTAATCTAAGAAAGTTAGTTGCAAACCTTGTGACACCTACTCACACAAGCTGTTTTCCTTTGGTGTGATCTCTCATTAATCTAAAAACCCAGAGGTGATTACAGATGTATTTGGTGATGTTTCTGGCCTTTTCTACCACCTAACTCACCCAATCAATTTTGTCTATATCCTCCAAAACAAGATCAAGGCAATGGGCCATGCAAGTGGTCCAAAAGAGTGATGGATGCCTCTCCTTAAGTAGTCTCTTAGCCATTACACATACTGCTGCGTTGTTAGTGATAATTTGCACAACATTCTCGATGCCCACTTTTAAGACAACCTTCTCGAGCATCTTGTTCAAAGTATATGCATTTTTACTTTGTTAGAGGCATCAACTGACTTCAAATAAACCATCTGACTATTTGAAGCTGCCAAAAAATCTATAAAGGTGCAGTTCTTTCCATCTTTCCACCCATCTAAAAGAATGGTGCATCCGTACGTCTTCACTGCTTCGCTTGATAATCCATAATTAACTTTGCATCTTCAACATCTTGGAACAACCTCCCTCTTATGTCTTTGGGAGAGGGTGCCTTGCACCCTTTCCTTGAAACTGTCAATGGTGTCATCAAATACTTTTAGTACGGACTTTTTGCCATGTTGAAGGGAAGTTTGTTGGAGTACCAAAAATTTGCACATGCCTTATCTGATTCCACTTGCGTCTCTTTGTTCCACCTCGTATCTTGCAACGAAGGTTGTGCTCTAGGTTCAAAAAAATTGTGATTGAATTTTGCTCGAACTGAATGAGGTGGATGTGCCTTGCATGCATGGACCACGTCTAGAGCCCACTATCTTTGTCATCACTACCTCAGTTTCCACTGTCGATGTAGGATCAATGGCTACTATTAAGGCAGTTTGTACCTTTTCCCTCTACTCTCTTCTCATCCAACAATGCAAGCTTAGAAAACATCTCTTGTTTTGCCTCTTCCATTGTATTAAGACACGACGCGACATTGCGGAAAGGAATGCATGCAATATGGTACTTGAGGCGATTGATGCCTCTAGAATTTTTTGTCGAGCAAAGCATACAAATCACACTCAATTAAGACAATGCAATTTGTACGATATACTTTTAAGCAATGGTACGACTTTTAGTAGGATGATTAACACTCATGGATGCTGACCCTAATGCGGCGTAGGATGCCATTTTATAATAGCGGTTACCCTATAGCATGTTCAAATGCAAAAAAAATTTAGGAAACAACATTTAAAAAAAAATTAAACTATAAAGTTGTAAATGTAAACACTAAACCCTATGTATATGACTATAATTTTTGTAAAAAACGACTTCTAAAAAAATCTAAACCATAAATTTGTAAAACTAACCCCTATAAAGTTATAAATAGTAAAGAAACAATAATTTTATTCAAAAATTATGAAAAAGAGCATAAATCATGAATAACAATTACGGAATTGAATGAAAATGCATGTAAATTTGTCAAACATGATTACAAACCTAATATTAATGATTCGCAAAGAATTTACATGCTTGGAAAAAAAAAAGAAAAAAGAAAAAAAAACTAAGGAAATCGAATTTGCTCAAATTTTCTCCCTCCCTGTCAAAAGTCGTGTGATGAAAATGTGGGGGCATATATGCTTAAAAAGGATAAATTTCTGTGTTTTTTCCGCATTTTTGGAGTGTTCTGTCTGCACTTTTGACTTTTTTGGCTTATTGCACGTATAAAGATATGGACGAGTATATACACAGTAGTCATCGAGTATTTGCGATTGCTTGCTGTGAGTACTGTGTGTATGTATACTCACAAGTTTAAAAAAAATATCCTGCAAGGTTTAATGTCGAGTATTTGCCCAAGATTTTTCTCTACGAGTACTCGCTTACTCGGTGAGTATTCGCCAAGTATGCATAGTCTGGTTTTACAGATTTACTTGATACATCTTGTAACTGTAATTTGTTTAAAATTTATGTTTTCTTAAAAAAATGAAGTATTTTTCTAAAGTTTCCGAGTAGTTGCCTAGTCACTTTTTTTTTTGGTTTGTTGAGTATTGGCCGAGTACGAGTATGCGAACTATGGGCTGTACTGTATGGAATTGGATGGTTATGTTGGCTGGTTGCATAGAGGATGTTTGGGCGGTTGTGGCTAACCAACCACCTTTTGTGGCCATGCTTATATGCTAATCTCTCCACATCTATCAAGGGAGCTCTTTCTAATGTAATTGGTTGTATTCTTGAGTCCTATTGATTCACTTTTGGTCATTTGGACATTAATATATTTTCTTTCTTTCTTTCTACATCTATCAAGTGAGCTCTCTTGTATTCTTCCTGTATCATATTGCCAATGTAGTCTTGAGATCTAGTGCATTCTTGAGATCAAATGCATTGCAGATGATCATAATTAGAATGATGCCATTTCTATACATTCTATATCTGATATATGGTTTTGTCCTATTGATATGGATGATGTTTCTTGTGTATTTTGTGTATAGTTTGTCTGTTTATGTTCAGAATAGTTTCCTGTTGATCTTTCTCAATACTACAGAAAAACATTTATAATCTTAAAATCCCTCTCAAAGTTTAAATATTGAACCATTAACAACTTTTTTGCCCACCAAGCTTCAAAGTTGTTTTGTTCCAAAACTCTTTTTGCATGCAGGCATGCAAATATGGTTTATGAATGCCTTGATTGTTATTGCCTCCAATCGATTTCAACTTTAACTTTTATGATAGTTTTACTTGTATACTTAATTATGCCTTTGGATATGAATGGGTATGTTTGCACATTGTTGATTTCTACATTTTCAATCTCGAACCTGGTAAAATATTGGGTGTACTTTTCTGCGCCATAGATAAGGACATGTTCTTGTGATCTGACTTCTTAGTTTCATCTTTCATCACTAAAATTACTTTTGGATAGGCAGCTTGATCTTACTTGTGTACCTTTTTTTGGTAACATCATCTAGCTCTTTGTTTAAATTTGTGCCCATTTTATTGATCTCTCTTGGTTATGATGCTAATTGCAATGTAAAGCTACTTTAGCTTGGGACAGAAAATCCTTTCGAACTTTATGTGCCATCAAATCTGTCTGCACTCTTATGTATTGCTTCCAGGTTGAAGTCCTTTTTCTCGTATCACTTGCTTGTGTTTGTTGAATTTTTAGAATTCCATTGTTGTGTCACCAAAGTTGGCTTTGTGTTGTGTTTGGTGCCTAAGGTGGTGGTAAATAATTCTATGTTTTCTTTAGGTGGTATGATAAAGTCATTGATAAATAATGTTTTTCTGATTCTACGTGACGAAGTTTAATTTGATTTGTGAAATCAGGATCTTCAATCCTGTTCGTAAGATGTTTGGACTGAAAATAAGGTTAGATAGTGTAAGGCTTCCAGGCTGAAGTCCTTTTTCTCATATTGCTTGCTTGTTTTTGTTGCAATTTTATATTTCTATTTTTGTGTCGACACAGTTTTTTATTATGTTTGGTGCCTAAGGTGGTGGTAAATAAATCTATATTGTATTAATGAATTATGATAACGTCATTGATAAATAATGTTTTTCTGACGCTAAGTGACAAAATTTAATTTGATTTGTGAAATCAGGATCTTCAATCCTGTTCATAAGATGGTTGGACTGAAAATAAAGCTGATAGTGCTTGTTGTGACTGCTTGGTTAATTAACCTTAGTGAATATTGAAAGTTTCATCTGGAAAACTGGTTCTAAATTAACTTAGTTCTGGAGATGTATTTTAGCTTAAATATGACAAGAATCGGTTTTAATCAATCACTTGACCTATTTACAGCTTGTAAGGAATTATCGCTCGTCAAAGAATATTTTGAAAGTTGCTTCTGTGCTGTTAAAAAATATTTCTAGCAGCCGGCTAATAGGATCCACAAAGGCACTGGATCTTCTCGCAATGAAAGTAAGATAGCATTTTTCAGACAAATCATTTTTGATCTGTCATATTTCTTGCATTTGAAATGGTTGTGCAAAATTATATTTGAAATAAAATTGTTCTTGGTTGCTATTTCACCAATTGCAGCCGCCAGGGGAACCTATTTGCATCAAGGAGCTATCCACCTCTGTTGAAGAAGCAGATTTTGTTGCATCTGAGATTCAAAGACTTGTGCATACCAAGTTAGCCAAACTGAGTAGTTTTGCAATACTATATCGCACCCATTCTGAGGTGTTTATTTCAATTTGTGGCTTCATATATTTGTGGAGGTCCAAATAACTTCTGAAGGCACAAATTTTAATATTTTTTGTTTAATGCTATCTGATGCTGATTGTGCTGCTGGATGCAGTCGTTTTTGTTTCAATCCTCTCTTACAAGCTCGCAAATTCCTTATGAAGCCATTGGGTCATCACCTTTCTACTCATACAAGGTACAAACTTCTATCTCAATCTGTTTTTCTGCCCATATGCGTTGATGCCTAGCCTTGCTTAACAATGCTCTTTGCAATATGAGAAGACAGTAAGAGGCAGCATAGCAGAAATAATGAGGCCTCCTGTTCCATTGAAATATGACTCTACTAATTGTCTATCTCAACTCACATTGGCTGAAAACTAAGGATTACTATTATGTTTGGATTACTATTATGTTTAGTATGTAGAAGTAAACAACTACAATACAGAGGGGGTGAGATGCGAGGGTGAAAATATAAACTAGCAAGTAATACCTAAGTCACATGAAGCATTGAGTGTAGGTGTGGCTAGGTTCCCAAATTTAGGAAATGGGGGACCATTTGGGAAACAACGCTATACATATTTTCACATATATAAAGAATAGACAAAAGTCAAGAAGGGTCTCATGATGTTGGCAGGAGTTGCTTCTTTTTTAATACAATTTTCAGCAATACAAGAAATATAATAAAAGTTTCCAAGTAGCTGATGAGGTAATGTTCATATAAATTTAGATATCGATTATTGATAGATTAGAAGTACCTGTTTGGAAGAGAACTCTATTTGTTTCCTGCAATGCTATTATTTGTAATCTATGTTTATTATAATTCATATGCCTGTTTTTTAACAGTTTTTTTTTGATAAAATTTTATTTATTGAAATTCATAATGCTTTATTTAAAATGCAAGTGAACGCATGATTCAAAATTATAATGATGATGACTTTTTATGTCCTTTACTCCAACATGGTTTGGAGGACCTATCAAAGTGTCTTTTTTTGTTTAGAAACTTGTTTCTATGGGATTTTAATTCAAGAATAAATTCTCCTGGATTTTTTCAATTGTCTTGATTCAAAGCTTCATATATTAAGTTGTATTGGCAAAAGTCTTTTTAGTTGTGTCTAGTTATTTCAGTATTCATAAATTCTTCTTTAAAGGCCCATTATTCTTCATTTGGGTGTTGAGTTGGGACCATTGCATGAGTTAGACCACAACTTTCATGGATTTTAGTATAAAATTTAAGTGTAGAGGGACTAATCATCAAGCATCAAAGGAGTTTATAAAATGGATCAAAGCCATTATGGCTATGGATGGCTCATAGTTAGGTAAATGTAGCGACCATCCTTGTCTTGAAAATTCATAGCTTGGTTGAAGTCTTGAAGATTTTAGCCATCCTTGTCTTTGAAATTGATGAATGGGTCAAATCAGACCATCCTTTACAGTAAATTAGATGACTAGGCGAAAAGCATTGGTCATCCTAGCCACAAAACTCATGATTAGGCCAGAATAAGTGCCCTAGACAAGAAATGGAAGTATGAAGTTTTTACTGGGATCCCTCTTGAGCATCAATCCAACAATCAATCAAGGGAGAGGAATCAAAGGTATTGTAGAAGTGTTCTAGAAATGCCTCACTAGGAGATCCTTCTAGCATTTCTCTCGAAGTCGAATATGTAAGCTGGATCATACTTTGAGGATGGTGTAAGAAGAGTGTGTCTGAAATCTTCATCCTAGCCACAAAACTCATGATTAGGCCAAATAAGTGCCCCAGACAAGAAATGGAAGTATGAAGTTTTTACTGGGATCCCTCTTGAGCATCAATCCAACAATCAATCAAAGGAGAGGAAGCAAAGGTATTGTAGAAGTGTTCTAGAAATGCCTCACTAGGAGATCCTTCTAGCATTTCTCTCAAAGTCGAATATGTAAGCTGGATCATACTTTGAGGATGGTGTAGAAGACTGTGTCTGAAATGTTCTTTTAAGATCTTTGGTGTAATGTCCCCTTCCAGTTAGACATTTATATATCAGCATGGTTAGCCTATCAGTGGCCCTCGTAGGCTAATAGGGCATGGATAGAGGGTCCTCTCGGCAGTTACCCAGGTGTTGGTTGGCTCATTGGATGCTTGGATGATT
The DNA here is from genome assembly GCA_037957365.1 of Torreya grandis. NCBI lineage: Eukaryota > Viridiplantae > Streptophyta > Pinopsida > Cupressales > Taxaceae > Torreya > Torreya grandis. Next base: position 2,451,784 of record JARHVA010000324.1, read on the forward strand.
ATTTCTTTGGATATCTTGGATGTTGGATAACACATTGTGTTATATTTTTATATTTGCACTTTATGAATTATATTTTTATATTATAATAAAGTGTAAATATATTATAATATTATATTGTTTATTTGGAAGCTTCTAGAAGGGGCCGACCCCTTGGGAAAAAAGAATAAATAGATGTTGTTGGCTTGCTTCTCATCATCCAATTATTAACATTTCTAGTTGATGAGCATCTTGTGGAGACAAGGGTTTTTGTGGAATATCAGCGTTTTCTTTGGGAACGAAAAACTCCCATTTATAGCATAACCGAGGAAGTGAAATATCTTTTGAAGGGTTGCAGTTGTGGAGGTGGTACTTCAGTCATCTCAGCTAGGCAAAATTAGTGGCCAGGGGCCAATTTTGCATAGTTCGATTGGTACATTGTTGGAGACATTTTTTGGTGTTGAAGTCTTCATTCATCTTGGCATTTAGGAGGGCGACTTCGATTGGAAGGAATCTGAATTTTATATCAGAAATTACAGACATCTGAAGTCTGCATAAAAAGCCACGATTTTGCATAAGGAGGATTCATTTTGGTTCGATTTTGCTAAAGGTTGGAGGCGCTTGTCTCTTGGGGTCTAGGCGACTCCATTTGGTGTGATTGGAGGTTGAGAAGAGCTGGATTTTATTTTATTTCTGCCTTCACATGAGAACAGGGGTGACTAGCTTGGAGGGTTGATTTGGCTTGGAAAGTGATTACTGTGCATGGTTATTGATTGCTTCATCAACTATCATCAAGGGCGCCATCAAACAATCAGGTTCCTCTATAATTTGTTCTCAATATCATTGCATATAGGATAGTTTCTGTTGCAGCTGTAGGTGCACATCTATACCAACATTGTATTATTTTGATAACATTGTAATTGCCAAGAGTCTTGGCCAATTTATATGAACATTGTATTGGACATTAATTGCAATCAAGGAGATATAAGTTGCTGGTCACATATAGTTGCAATTGAACATTCTATTAGTATGCATGCCAATTGTTTGTTAAAATGCGAGTTGGCTGTAGATGCATTTTACTTCATGTAGTTTCAACTATTTGCATTTGAAAAAATCCAAAAGAACATTGTATTGCATTTAAATCATTTCCTAGACATCTTAGAAGTCTTTCCAAGCATTCAAATCATTTTGGCATTCATTGCAAACAAACAATATCCAACTGAAACAACAAATCAGCAAGCAAAGACTTGCACACCAACTGTTTGACGAAATTACAAAGATAGGAAATTGAAGAGATTGAGGCTAGATTGGGTTAGGCTCATTACAGTGGTATCAGAGCCTTGATCCTGCCAACCTAGAGCGCTAAAAAAATCACATGAGAGGTCATCATAGATACTACACTCGAAGAAGAGCAGAACAAGAAGAGAATTGGCAAGAAGATAATCCATTTGAGGACACACCATTAGAAGAAATGGGTGACAGGGCAGAAGATGAGAGAAACAATGAAGAGGTTCATAATGAATCACAGAATGGTAAGGGGAACGAGCGAACTAGAGGAGAGATCCCTGAAACAAAATTTAGAAGAACTGATAATTGATGGATATGATGTCAGAACTGTTGGGTACTATGAGACAGGTTATTCCACAACGGAGGATAATTCAGATAGCGCAGACTAGTGGCACTTCAAGGATAGAGCAGCCGTCAGTCCAACAACATTTGTCATCCAGCATGTCAGAGCGTAGGCCTGGACAACCTATTTTTATTCCTAGGGAGACGCCTTTAGTCCAACAGACAGAACAACCAGAGATTCAGGCACCTCGTGGCATGTCAGTAGTAGATGTGACTAGATACTATGCCGAGTATATGACACTTGCTCCTGAGATTCGATAGGGCTTGTCCGTTCATGAGTTCTTGGATGTGAAGAAACCAAGAGGGGGAGGTAGGATTGAGCACAAAGCACCCCAGCCACAACCACCACAACCGAATAGAGATCTCCAGCAGGTTGTAAGCAAGATCACATTGTCTCGTTTTGATGGCACCGTTAAATGCACAGCTATATCATGGGTTCAGAAGCTGGACAATTATTTATCTTTGAGACCTATGCAGGAGGATGAGGCCATCAAATTTACTACCTTGCATTTGGATGGTGTGGCACACGATTGGTGGTATCACGGTATGTACACCCTACAACATCATTTGGTTACTACCTATCAGGTGTTTATTGATAGGGTCATTGAGCGCTTTGATAAGGACCTCGAACTTTACTTTTGAGAGCTTGCACAACGGAGGCAAGGAGGTAGTCTGGAGACATACATAAGTGAATTTCAGAGGCTTTCCGTCATGGTGATAGGATTTTCCGTGAGGAGGCTGGTTATATTATTCATTGAGGGATTGTATGAGCCTACGAGAGGATGGATCAAAGCTTTTGATCCCCCCACCTTGCAGGAGGCAATGCGGAAGGCTCGTAGCTTGGAAACAACAACACCTCGCAATAAGTTCTCCTATGGGTCATCTTCAAAAGACAACAAATCATTTCCTAAAAAGGACAAACTGAACGAAAGGGAGGAGTGCAACACCTTTGGATCGAGATACCCTTAATGATTTAAGGAAGAAGAAGCTTTGTTTCTACTGTAAGGGACCCTACGATGCAAATCATGATTGTCCGTTGAGACCCAATGGCAAAGCTAATAGGGTTATGTGGGCATTTTATGAGGTTTCAAAATTTGAGAAATCAAACCAGCGATCTGATTCAGAAGATTCAGGGGCTGATCATGACAAAGAGAAGGCCGAAAGTGTGGAAGAACATGAAAGGGCAGCAGGGTGACAGGAGGCATGCATCACCAGCATCCAACAGGAGGGATCATTTAGGATGCGTGGGGTTCTAGCAGGGCAAAAAATCATCACTCTTCTCGACACAGGTGCTACACATAATTTTATTGATCCCAGATTGGTTGAGAGACGTGGAATCAGGGTAGAAGAGTTTGAGGGAATAAGAGTTAAGGTTGCAGATGGATACACCCTCAAATGTGCTAGGATGATACTAGATTTACCTATACGCTTGAACAACTGAGTTCAAGGCTGATTTTTATGTGGTGAATATGGGGGACACATATATGGTTCTAGGCATGAGATGGTTGCATGACTTTGGGAAATTTACCCTTGACCTCAGGGAGATGGAGATGAGATTGCAGGTGGATGGGAAAACTCATAATCTTAAGGCCATCCAAGACACCAGCTGTAGGATGATCTCATTCAGGGGGATGGAGAGGCTCATGAGACATGAGATGGTTGAGTGGGCAGTAGAATGTGTTTTGATGCCTACGCAGGAAGAACAACAGAAGTCAGATTACCATCCAGACATTCAAGAATTAAGGATTAAGCATACAAAGGTGTTCATCGATATTCCATCGGGTAGACCTCCAGATAGAGGGATTGAGCATATTATTGAGTTGGAGGGCGCCAAGCTCGTGATAGTCACTCCTTACAGGCATCCCAAGCGGCTTAATGATGAAATAGAGAAGACAATAAATGTGCTGCTTGCTATGGGACACATTAGACCTCGTAAGTCACCTTTTACTTCATCTGTGGTTTTGGTCAAAAAGAAGGATGGTACCTTGCTGATGTGTATAGACTACAGGTTATTGAATAAGAGGATTATCAAGAATAGATATCCCATACCTAGAATTGATGAGCTGATAGACGAGTTACTTGGTGCCCGATATTTTTCAAAGATAGATTTGAGATCAGGGTATCATCAGATTCAGGTTAGGGAGTAGGACATTGAGAAGACAGCCTTTAGGTGTCATTGTGGGCATTTTGAGTTTGTGGTTATGCCCTTTGGGCTAACCAATGCACCTGCGACTTTTCAGTCCACGATGAATAGGGTCTTCCATTCATAGCTGAGGCAGTTTATGCTGGTATTCTTCGATGATATCTTGGTGTACAACAAAACATGGGAGGATCACATTGCTCATCTTGACACAGTTCTAGGTATTCTTGGTGAGGAGTCCTATGCTAAGGAATCCAAGTGTGACTTGGGTATGATGGAGTTGTTATACTTAGGCCACATCATCAACGTAGATGGGGTACGCACGGATCTTGACAAGGTTAGGGTGATCATTGAGTGGCCTACGCCGGAGAATCTCACTTAGCTTAGAGGGTTTTTGGGGCTATGTGGCTTCTACCATAGATTTGTTAATGGGTATTCACGGCATGCGGTGCCACTCACAGACTTGACCAAGAAGGGGGTGTTCATTTGGACCCCAGAGGCACAAGATTGCTTTGAGATGTTCAACCTAATTATGACTACTTGCCCAGTACTTGCATTGCTAGATTTTTTAAAACCCTTTGAGCTACAGTGTGATGCTTCAGGTGAGGGAATAGGTGCAGTCCTCATGCAGGACAAACATCCGATTGCTTTTGAGAGTCGGACGCTACGTGGTTTAGAGAGGAGCTACAACATATATCATAAGGAGATGTTGGCCATTATGCATGCATTGGCCAAGTTCAGGGAGTATTTGGTGGGCAGTAAATTTGTAGTAAAGACAGATCATAACAACTTGAGACACTTCCTTGGGCAGTGGGACCTTAATGATTGTCAATAGAAGTGGGTGAGCAAGCTGCAATCATATGACTTTGACATTGCCTTTGTTAAAGGGACACAAAATGTAGTTGTTGATGCCTTATCTTGTCGGCCACATTTGAGCACCATGGTTGGGATTGCGGAGGATTAGAGACACCTGATAGTAGCAGAGTATGGCAAGCACAATTGGGCTTCAGGAGTTATTGAGGGGTCGGTACAGGATGATAGATACATGGTTGTAAATGATCTCATCATTTACAAGGGGATGATCTATTTGACCCCAGGATCAGAGATGAACACAATATCGAGGACCTTTCATGATACACCCATGGCAGGACATCTCTGATATTTCAAGACATACAAACAGAGATGGGAGAGATTCACCTGGAAGGGCCTTAAGTCAGATGTTCGTCGATATGTCAGAGAGTGACCTATTTGTCAACAAAATAAACAGGGACACATATACCCTGTAGGCTTACTTCAGCGACTTCCGATTCCTGATAGGAAGTGGGAGAGTTTGTCGATGGATTTCATTGCTGGTTTGCCGAGAGCCCAGGGTCGGATTGTATTTATGTGGTTGTGGATCGTTTGACTAAGTATGCTCAGTTCTTTTCTATCACAGCGACATATTCATCTACACAGGTCGCTGAGCTGTTTTTCCATGAGGTATTCAAGTTGCATGGGTTGCCTAGGAGCATCATCAACAATAGAGATAGCAGGTTTATGAGTCATTTCTGGCAGGAGCTATTTACGCTGTGGCACCGAGCTCACTCTGAGTACTAGTTACTGCCTGCAGACAGATAGTCAGACGGAGATAGTAAATAAGTGGGTGGAGGGATACTTCAGGAATTATATTGTGGGGCAGCATAAGGGCTGGGTTAAGTGGTTATATCTTTGCGAGTATTGCTACAATACCACTTACCATCTCTCGATTCAGATGACACCATTCATGGCTTTGTATGGGTATGATGCATCGAGCTTTCTAGACTTATTATTAGGTGACAACAGAGTGCCTAGTGTTGGGGATTTGTTGCAGGAAAACCAGAGCATCATGAGAGCCCTATGTGAGAACATCCAGAAGGCACAAAACCAACAAAAGCAGTATGCAGATCAGAAGAGAGTTGAGTGCTCATTTGAGGTTGGAGATATGGTGTACTTGATGTTCCAGCCTTATAGACAGCCCTCTCTTAAGAGGAGTGGTGCAGAGAAACTCAAGCCGCGTTATTATGGACCATTCAGGATCATCAGGAGAGGAGAGGTGGCTTATGAGTTGGAGTTGCTGGCAGATAGCAGAGTACAGAATGTATTTCATGTATCATGCCTCAAGAAGGCATTAGGACATCGTGTGGTTCCTTCCACGACTTTACCACCCTTGGATGATGAGGGGATGCTGATTTTGGTGCTCGAGGCTATTTTAGATATGAGGGAGAGACATTTGCGCCGCTAGGTTATTAGGGAGTATTTAATCAAATAGAGGGACTTGTCGGTTGAGGATGCTACTTGGGAGAGTGAGGAGATTTTACAGCATCCAGAGTTGAGATTGCTTGGGGACAAGCAATTTCAGGAGGGGCGGACTGTAATGTCCCCTTCTAGTTAGACATTTATAAATCAGCATGGTTACCCAGGTGTTGGTTGGCTCATTGGATGCTTGGATAATTATTTCTTTGGATATCTTGTGTAATGTCCCCTTCTCGAGCATGATCTTTCCAGTGACCGTTGGCCTATTCCTGAGACCCATAGGCTACTCAGAAGGTAAAATTAGGGTTTCTTGTTTTGAAGGATGCTCTTGCTTGAGGTTGGTTGATTCAATGGCGGATTCTTTCTGAGTTTTCGGAGAGCTTCGCAGTGATATGTTCTTCTTGGCATTCTGAGCATCTTCAAGAATTTACTATTTTTAGTAAATTCTATTTCTGGCAGTGGCCTGTTGGTTTCGGCACGGTTGGCTTTCCATTTCAGTCTGATCAGTTGGCTTACTCATTTTTGGGCTTTGGGGCACAAATGGAGAGATAAGTCGAATTATTTTAATTAAGTCATGTTTTAACGTTATATTTTAACATTGACTTTCCCATTGGCCTAGCCACTTCACTTTAAGTTGTTTTAAAAGATGTTCTTTATGGGTGGGCACCTCATTGAAGGAATTAATTATAATTCTTATTAAAGATTTAATCCAAGCTTAAGTTGGGCGCCAACTTCAAGGAAAAATAAAGTTTATAATATAAAGTCAAAGTTTTGCTTGGGAAAGTGGGACGCTATCTATTGGAGAATTAGGGTTTGACTAAAAAAAAGAAGATTAGGGTTTCGAGAAGAGTCAACCGGAAATTATAAAAGGAAGCCATTGGTCCTCATTTGCATTATCTTTTGGGGCTACAAGAATGTTATGCTGCGGGATTGGCTTTGGGATTGCTTTGAGGAATGAACGCCTCCTAGCTTGGCATTGCTTCTCGCTTGAAAGATAGCGACTAGTGGTGAGATAGTGTAGTTTGATTGTTTTGTAGTGAGATTTGTGCATTGTAGTCAGTGTGTGGTTTTATAGATCAGTTTATTCATATTAGAGAGATTCAAGAATTCATATTCCTCATAGCAGATTGTGTTTTTATTCATAAGTCAAAAAAGACAAAAAAATTCATTATGGGTATTGTCTATATCTCTCTATATGTGAAGGGCGAACCTTTTTTGTAAGTTGTAGATTTTTTAATGAAGGCTGTGATTTTTAAAGGCAAATCACCCCTCTTGCTGGGCCGTACCATTTGTGTTTGCCTTGGGATTCGTGCATAAATTAAATAGAAACTTTTGGGTCTGTTTTGTGTTCCAATCTTGGGCGCCTTCATCATTAGGGTCTCTTGCTTTTCGTTTCACATCAATTGGCTGAGTTGTGTGAGAGATATGTCCATTTTAGTGTGATCTCAGGTTGCTGGTTTTACATTTAAAGGTGCAGATCTGAATAGATCAGAATTTTGAATCTGTTTTTTGAGAGAAAATCAGTCTCGGTATTTCCATTAAGCAAGGAGAATTTTCTATTTAAATGCTCGTTGAATTGTTCTAACTCTATGCTCTTGGCAGGCAAATTCTCTATCATATTGTAAGCTGACAGTAGTACTGACAGCAGTTCTTTAATCTTGCTTAATCATGATTTGTAATGCTTATCTTATATTCTGAAACTGCATTGTAATACTTTATATCTCCGTCATATGGTAGCTCCCATTTCGTCTCGGGTTGGAAAGCACATTCTTGACATCGAGTATTTTAGCATTCTTTCTTATTTCCCTTTATAGCATTGTAATTCGTAGCACTCTGCCATATGGTCGCCTCAACTCCATACTGAATTGGGGAGCACATACTTGGTGTTGAGTTTTTTTTCAGTACTTTTAGTAGTAGAAGATCCTCTGACCATATGCTCGCCACCATCGGCGCCATTCTTGGTTAGAGTTTTAGCTTTGTTTCTGCATTCAGATCCTCTGACCAACGCTGACACCTTGCCCTCCTTGGAATCCTGGTGTACATTCTGGTTAGAGTTGCTTCAGTATCGTTTTGATTTAAGGCTAACCCTAACGACTGTGTATTGCTCTGCTAATTGTAATTGAAAATTTGAAAAAAATTGGCTCGGAATATTTCATCTTGGATGTTGGATAACACATTGTGTTATATTTTTATATTTGCACTTTATGAATTATATTTTTATATTATAATAAAGTGTAAATATGTTATAATATTATATTGTTTATTGGGAAGCTTCTATAAGGGGCCGACCCCTTGGGGAAAAAGAATAAATAAATGTTGGCATGCTTCTCATCATATAGTTATTGACATTTCTATTTGATGAGCATCTTGTGGAGACAAGGGTTTCTACGGAATATCAACATTGTCTTTGGGAAAGGGAAACTCCCATTGATAGCATAATTGTGGAAGTGAAATATCTTTTGAAGGGTTGCAATTGTGGAGGTGGTACTTCAGTCATCTCAGTTGGGCAAAATTAGTGGCCAAGGGCCAATTTTTCATAGTTCGTTTGGTACGTTGTTGGAGGCATTTTTTGGTGTTGAAGTCTTCATTCATCTTGGCATTTAGGAGGGCGACTTGCATTGGAAGGAATCTGAATTTTATATCAGAAATTAAAGACATCTGAAGTCTGCATAAAAAGCCACGATTTTGCATGAGGATTCATTTTGGTTCTATTTTGCTAAAGGTTGGAGGCACTTGTCTCTTGGGGTCTAGGCGACTCCATTTGGTGTGATTGGAGGTTGAGAAGAGCTGGATTTTATTTTATTTCTGCCTTCACATGAGAACAGGGGCAACTAGCTTGGAGGGTCGATTTGGCTTGGAAAGTGATCACTGTGCATGGTTATTGATTGCTTCATCAACTATCATCAAGGGCGCCATCAAACAATCAGGGTCCTCTATAATTTGTTCTCAATATCATTGCATATAGGATAGTTTTTGTTGCACCTGTAGGTGCACATCTATACCAGCGTTGTAATATTTTGATAACATTGTAATTGCCAAGAGGCTTGGCCAATTTATATGAACCTTGTATTGGACATTCATTGCAATCAAGGAGTTATAAGTTGCTGGTCACATATAGTTGCAATTGAGCATTCTAATATCATTTGTACTCAGCTTATTAGTATGCATGCCAATTGTTTGTTAAAATGCCAGTTGGCTGTAGATGCATTTTACTTCATGTAGTTTCATCTATTTGCATTTGCAAAATCCAAAAGAACATTGTATTGCATTTAAATCATTTCCTAGACATCTTAGAAGTCTTTCCAAGTATTCATATCATTTTGGCATTCATTGCAAACAAACAATATCCAACTGAAACATCAAATCAGCAAGCAAAGACTTGCACACCAATTGTTTGATGGAATTACAAAGACAGGAAATTGAAGAGATTGAGGCCAGATTGGGTTAGGTTCATTACATTCGGGAAAACATTTAGCTAGCAAATCATTTTGCTATGCATCAATATGTGGACTATTTCATGTTTGGTATTAGTTTTGATGCAGAAAATGACTTAAACTGTCCTATATTTAGTGTCAAGGTGCAAATTTCTGTCTTTTAAAGGTCTCACTTAAAGAATTATGCTTCTCCTCATTTGGGGAAAAGTTAGTCTTTTTCCTTTTCCTGGTATAAACAACCAGGTCCTTTTCATTCCTAGCTGCTGAAATCATTTTTTAAGCTTTTCTCTTCCAACATGTTCAACCTCCCCAATTCAGTTGACACCGTCTTAACATCAATTTGTTGTATAGGTACCTGGTTTATATCAATGTTATCCAGATAACTCCTTTTCCTCAAATCAAACTGATTTGAAGCTTTCCTACATCTTTTGATGAACAACCATAGACAATATGAATAGAAAGAGATTAAAATAGGAATGTAATGCTTTATAATAGGAGCGTAATGTCAATGCATATTTGTAAAAGGACACTTCCAATGACAGGATAGCTAAGACACTTGGATGGCGACTCTTCAAAGCCATTATAAATTTATATTTAAATAGAAAACAAGTCTCTTAGTTGTGTTACTAAGTTAAGTACCGAATCCTTCTACAAGGATGGTGTAATGTCCCCAAATGGTACGATTTAGGAAAACTGGGGTTTTCCCTGAATTCCTTAAAATCTAATTTGAGAATTCGTGAACCCTAGCTCGAGAATTAAATTATCAAAACCCTTAATTTAATTCAAGAAACCCTATATGCCAAAAGTGAGGGTTTCGTAGGGAATTTTCTGCCAATAAAATAATTTGAAAATAAATAATAAATTTCAGATTTATAATCCTTAGATAAATACCTTTCTCTCTCCTTATGCCACAAAATGATGAAGAAAATATCAGTTTTGATCATCAATTTTTTGCTGCTATTCGGAGGATAAAAAGTCTTCCTTAATTTTAGATCTATCACTTCTAGCCACTTAAAAATTATTAAAATATTACTGTAGATGCACAAAAATATCGAGAAAAAAAATATCCAATTATTTTTTCGAAAATGTGAAAATCGTGGTTTTTATGCCTAAAATACATTTAAAACTTCATAAACCTATAACTCCGAAAATACTTGGAATTTCTAATCAAGTAATAGCTCAAAATGAAGCTAAAAATATAAGCTTTCCAATGAAACATAAATCAGAAATTTCCTTATATGGGAAGGTCATCGAAAATTGCTTCAAAGTTCCGAAAACCCTAGTTTCCTGTAAAATAATTAAATAATAATTTTGAAAATTATTATATAATTTTCTTCTTCAAACCTTTCACAAATCCAACCAAAACTTTACACCAATAATAAGAAATTTAGCAAACCAAATCAAAATATTTAATCTGCAATTTTTAGATTAAATGAGGCATCCAAACCCTAGATCCAAGCTCCCTAATTAGTTCGTTCCACTTGCAAAAATAATATAAATAATCAGCAAGCTTAACATGTAAGAAAAGACCTTGAAACCCTTACAAACTTCCACACAAAGTCTTCCAAGACAAATCGTCCCACTCTTTAGGGCATAAACAATATCTCCTTAACAAAGGTGGCATCAAGAGACACCTTTTTGTTGTATAATCAGTAGCAAATCGTGGGTTACAGTGCCCACTCTTATTGAACACGCAAGTTCAACAAAATCTTCAAGCATGAAGACTTTCAATTATCAAAATTAACATATCTTCAAATGAGTCCTCATCCTCTTTAAATAGCTTCCTCCAAGTGTAGCACCCAATTTGGAGGGAAGAGTTAATTTAAAAATATTGAAAGTAACTCCTTATAATTTCACTTTAGCCCTTACCTGCTCATGACCCTTAAAAGGCCCCAACTTAAGTGAAATTTATAACATAAAGTGTTTTTTTTAATTAATTGCCTTTATTTTTAAGTATTTAAAAATACTTTTTATTTTAACAATAATATTACTTTAACTTTCGAAAAATGAGACATTACAGTCCTCTTTTCTCAAATTTGCTTGCCCTCAAGCAAATGCAAGCTCATATGCCCAAGAACCATGTTCAAGAGAGAAGACATGATGTAGTGACCCCAAAGCCTTGATCTGGTGCCGGTCAAATGTGAGATCTATTGCCAACACAAACTCATGTCTTTGATGTACTTTGGCTGATCCAAAATTTCTGCAACCTTCTTTTTTGTTCTAGATCTTTTCATACCTACACATGGAACAAACATGTTAGAGAAAAGTATAGTGTTTAACAAAACTTTTGTGATCTCATCTTCATGTCTTGTTGAGATGACATTGGATTCTCTTCTCTTGCTTGTAATCTTCTCATGAATTCCATTTTTTTGAAGAAGTTTTCAAACTTCAAACATGCTAGTTTGTATACTGCTGTAATCTTGTTTCTTTTTCCCTAACAATGGCTTGGAAATGATTGCCAACCTCTTTGGAACAATAATAGCAAAATCCTTTTTATTAGCAAACTGTAATTCCTTTTCCCATGTGGTTGGGTGACCCTTAATGATTGAAATAAAAGTGATAAGAGGGCTGGCCCCTTTGCAATTAGCAGTTCTAATTAATTTGCAGCAGCTGTTATGATAAAAAATCTTGGAACAACCTTTTTGTGACCACAATAAGAGGGCTGAAAATTCTTTATTTTTAGCCATAAATGTCACCAACACAAAAACTGATTCATTCCATGGCAATCCCTATTTTTTGGGCAGTAGTTAGTGTGTCAATCATGATATTAAACAAAAATACAACAACTTCATACCTTGAAAGAATTTGCATTGAATCCTTTCCCTCATAATTTTTCACATTTGCACATGTGCCAACCATACCAAACTGAATTTCCAAATTAGGTGCAGCAATATCAAATTTGCTTTGTTCACATCCCAATATGAAATTAGTGAGTTCAACATTCTTCCTTTTGTTGGCAAACTGAAAATTCTTCATAGCATACCCAAGCAATAGGATCTACCTCATGTTTTTCCCAACAAACCATTATGGACTTATGCCCTATATGAAGAAGATTAGAACTGCAAATCTGAACCAAATTAATATACCCAACAAGGCTGCTCATAATAAAATTCATCTCATGGAAAAACACTAGAGGATGTGTGTTCCTATAGTGTGCATTCCAAGGTGTGCTAGGACCTTCTTTATACCACATCAATCCTTCTTTATTTTGTAAATATGGTCATTGCATTTGTAGAAAGAAAACAAGCTTAACCAAATTGGAAAACATAACTTGCAAGGGTATAACACAATCACCTAAACTAACTGGTAGGAATCTCTTTATGTAAAATGAATGTCCTCTTCTTGGCTGCCTTTTGTTAGCTTCCTCACATGTATGCATCCTCAAACAAACCCCACCAATAGCGAGTTTTATCCCTTTTTATACACTACTGTACCTGCCATGTTAATTCATTTTTTCTTGTGTGACAATTTTCAGAATGCACATTGGTACAAAGTTTCCCCAACATGGGCTGTAGTGTGCTTTGAAAGTGCCAAATTTTCTTTCTTTTATGTGGCTGGACTTGTTTTGTTAACTAAAAAAAATCAGATTTTTTACCACTTTTTTCAGCACTTTCCTTTGGCAATCAATTCTCATCTCATCTCTCTCAATATTAGTATGACAAAAATCATAACTAGGTAAACTTACCATTGTTGTGGCGTCCATTCTTTTGCAAGCACATGGCTGTCATGATGTCTTATAACAGCCCTATCATTGTTCCTTTCATCCTTCTTCCCGATACTCCTCAAACATCCCTCTATCATATTGATTGATGAAGATAAATGAGCCTTTGTGTCATTCAAAACATGCAAAATATCTTCATAATCGCCCTTGTTGACATAATACTCATGATGATCAAAACAATGCAAGAACAAAGTATGATGATGGTATAACAAATCCTTGCTATGAAGATAGTCAAATTGCTTACCTTTAGTGGCTGTCATAGCAAACTGAAAATCAGCCAATAGAGATCTGAAAGATGGTGCAAGATCTTCACTCTTAGACCCTTTGTTTACCACGAGAGGTTTTCCTTTTGCTTCCCTTTCATCTATACCTTGTGTGCACATGTATGGTGTACCTTCATAACTCTTGCTAGCATCATAAACATCATTGATTTGCTCCTCATGTATTGCTGTTCTGGAAAGGACAACTAGTTGTATACCACTATTCTCATGTGAAATTGATGCTTCATCCACCAAACTCTCTTTCTCAACCTGTAAATCTGAATTTTCTTCCCTTTGAGGTGTAGATTCCATGATTCCCTTTTCTGTCACATTACTAATATGCATGCAATCATTAGAAGATAATGAAACATTGTCAATTAATGAAATATTTTCACCTTGCTCATCCTTGCACATCGACCCGTTCTAGAAACCTTTGACTGAAATCTTCAAGGCAAGCAATGGATTGGGTCCCTTGGGTCCTCAGCAAATGATGCCAGCAATTATGTGCCATTCCATCCAAGAACAAAGGTATAAATTTGAGGGCATCCTCCACACACATAGGATTCCATAGCAAATATGTCTCTAATTCCTTCAACCAAGCTCTAGCAGAAATTTTATTAGTGCCATCAAAAAAAGAAAGATGAAACTTACTCATTTTTTTCTCCTCTAAAAAACCTGATTATTAGCTTGCATCCCAATCTTAAATACAACCCCTCAAGTGCACAAGATTGGTGCTTGATACCATTGTAATGCCCCCAAATGGGCAAATTAGGAAAAAATGGGTTTTTCCTAAATTCTTTAAAATCAAATTTGAAAATTAATAAACCCTAGCTTGAGAATTAAATTCTCAAAACCCTTATTTAATGCAAGAAACCCTAGATGCCAAAAAAGAGGGTTTCTTAGGGAATTTTTTGCCAATAAAATAATATGAAAATAAATAATAAATTTCAGATTTATAACCCTTAGATAAATATCTCTCTCTTCTTATGCCACAAAATGAAGGAAAAATCAGTTTTAATCACTAATTTTCTGTTGATGTTCGGAGGATAAAAAGTCTTCACCAATTTTAGATCTATCACTTCCAACGATTCAAAAATTATAAAAATATTACTGTAGATGCAAAAAAATATGGAGAAAATGAATATCCAATTATTTTTTTGAAATTCTGAAAATTGTGATTTTATGCCCAAAATACAGCTGAAACTTCATAAACCGATAACTCCTAAAATACTTGGAATTTTTAATCAAGTGATAGTTGAAAACGAAGCTAAAAATATAAGGTTTCCAATGAAACATAAATCAGAATTTTCCTTCCATGAAAAGGTCACTGAAAATTGCTTCGAAGTTTTGAAAACCCTAGTTTTCTATAAAATAATTAAATAATAATTTTGAAAATTATTAATTAATTTTCTCCTTCAAACCTTTCACAAATCCATCCAAAACTTCACACTAATAATAAAAAATTCAACAAACAAAATCATAATATTTAATTTGCAATTTTTAGATCAAATGAGGCATTCAAATCCTAGATCCAAACTCCCTAATTAGTTCTCTTCACTTGCAAAAATAATATAAATGATCAACAAGCTTAACATGCAATAAAAAACCATGAAACCCTTACAAACTTTCACACAAATTCTTCCAAGGCAAATCGCCCCACTCCTTAGGGCGTGAACAATATCTCCTTAGCAAAGGTGGCGTCAAGAGACACCTTTTTGTTGTATAATCAACAACAAATCGTAGGTTACAGTGCCCACCCCTGTTGAGCACGCAAGTTCAACAAAATCCTCAAGCATGAAGACTTTCAATTATCAAAATTAGCATATATTCAAATGAACCTTCATCCTCTTTAAATAGCCTCCTCCAAGTGTAGCTCCCAATTTGAAGGGAAAAGTTAATTTAAAAATATTGAAAGTAACTCCTTATAATTTCACTTTAGGCCTTACGTGCCCATGACCCTTAAAAGGCCGCAACTTAAGTGAAATTTATAACATATAGTGCTTTTTCTATAAATTGCCTTTATTTTTAAGTATTTAATTTTATTTATTTATTTTAGCAATAATATTACTTTTAACTTCCAAAAAAAAGGGCCATTACAGATGGGTTCCTCATGAAAGTATTTTTGTAAATACATGTTTCAATATTACTCAACAATATGATGCCTACATATATAGGTTAGTGATCTCTTACGTTCGCGGAGATAGCCTTATCACAAACAACTACACAATCCTTACTTTATAGGGATGGTTGATATCACAACTCATTATATATTTATACACACATACCGAAAAATATGTCACGTACTAATAATCCTAACATTCTACCCCTTAGTGCAAGCATAGGGACAAGGACCACACCATATGTACTGGGAATAAACATGTACATTAAACACATACATATATGTTCAGAAACATACCAAATATTCATTCTACTTCTAGTGATAACTTACTATGCATGCTTTCACTTGCAGTGAGTGTTGTGCTTCTCACTGACATATCACTTACTTCTCTTCTTCTACTGATAACCTACACACGTAAGCACAACTATTCATGTTTTCACTTCAAGTGAGTGCTGGGTTTCTCACTGGCATATCACTTATGAAGTACTTTGAGTGCTGAGCTTCTCACTGACATAGCAAGGAAAACATACATCTGTTTACAAGGAGTGTTGGGCTTCTCACTCACATAGCAGGGAAAATATACATCTATTTACAATGAGTGTTGGGCTTCTCATTGAATTTTGTATTTGTAGCCTCTATCCTTGATCGTTGCCACCTGATCATGAACAACGTAAATGGTAGCCACTACATAGATTACCATTCTCGGCATTAGTCAATTTGGCGTAGACTTTTTTAGACACATGTTTCCAAGGATGTCAGGGTTGCCTGATAATGCATCTTTTACAAAGGGCATTTGACGTTTCAACAACAAACATGCTTTATTGAGACTAACATATCTGTTAAAGTCTAATGACTCTAAATAGACTATTAACTCATTTAATTAAAATAAAACTATATTTAAAAAAAATATTTAACTAAAACAAAATAAACCGTAACCTATAACATTATAGAAACTAAAAAAATAAATCACAGAAAAACTCATTATAACAAAATATCAAATAATAAAAACTAAACTAAAGAAAAACACAACTCAATATTTATAGTTTAAAAGTTCTTGTAATAAACGTATATAAAATTCCAAGACTATTATTAAAAACCAAATTATATAACAAAATGACTCCCTAATGCTTATAGACTAAGACACAAAAACATACAACCTAAACTAAAGAATAAAAACATTACTAGACGTTGAACACAATAACCTAAAAGCATATATAGAATATGACATTAAAGACACTTAATATCCAAGCCTATGCTTTTAGCTATTTTTCTTTTATTCGATGTAACTTGGTGACGTGGATACTGTCTTTGCATTTTTACATGGATATGCTTTGACATATTAGACTCATCAAGGATGAATGCATGGCGTGACAGTAGATCTGATGCAGCAGAATGTAAGAAGATGCGGCCCATGTAAGACGGTTTGGTTCAGATGTAGAAGGACAGCAGGACTGTCTTCAGACACATATGAGGAAAAGTGCATTAGAAATAAGACCATAACATACATTTCAAGCAGTAGATAAAGTTATGTCAAAGCAAGTGTGGGTAGGTCATGGGTGATGATGCAAATTGCACATAGATCTGCGCTGACAAAATCCAAGATGTACAAGAGGCAGACATAAATGAAATGTTACAAGAGTGCACTGGAAGATACGTGAGGCTCGCTGCTTGGATAACTACGAAAGGTGTACGAGAAACTGATAATATCAGTCCTACACACAATGATGTCAGGTCTGTTGAAATAATATGCACAGGTGTCTGCAAATGCTAATAGACGAGCACATGAAGTTGTAGACGTGATGGGCTTTGAACACGTCCTTGATAGCTGGAAACAGACGTTCTAAGCCAAACTGAGCTTGCACAGCCAGCAAGAGAATTGCTATATCTTACAAACCTGTAGTAATAGACTGCACCTTAACCACTTTAAAGACGATTTTATATTGAAATTTGTAAAAATGCATATTCAAAACTTAATGTCTCTTATCATCAGGGCAACGAAGAATACCAGTTGCCCCTACAAAGCAAATTACTTTTCCATTTCAGAGGTTAAACCTGATATGATACCAATTTTTGTAAATACACGATTCAATATTATTCAACAATATGATGCTTACATATATAGGCTATTGACCTCCTACTTTCGTGGAGTTAGCCTTATCCCAAACAACTACAGTATGCCTACTTTATAGGGATGAGTTGTTATCACAAGTCATTATACATTTACACACACACCAAATAATATGTCACATACTAGTAATCCTAACAATTATTACATCCATTTATTAACGGGCAGACGCTAAGGGTAGCCATCCTATCTCAAGGGACTTCTTTGTGAACGGAATTTAAGTATCGACATGGTAATTTTCACAGTTTTGTAATTTTCCACAATTCTCTTGTACTTTCTTGTTTGTTTGGCATTAGTTCAAACGCAAGGTAGTTATTAGGCTTGCTTTCTACAAATTTCCATACTCTTAAAATGATTTATGAGGAAAGGTCAAACTGTGCATTTGAAATTTTGGATGAACGAATCCATTAATGACTGTGTGGATGAGTGAAGCATACCCGGGTTATACATACGTTACATTCTGTTGGCAATGAAATTGCCTGTCTTAATCATTAGTGGAGGAACTGGGTTTGTAGGATATTTTCGATTGTAAAGGAAACTCTATGCTGAGATCACAATAGTTATATGGTGAGCTTAATTTCTATTGCGTTGTAATATGTACAAGTAAAGGTGGTTTCTTCCTACAAGTATGTGCCCTTAAAATGTGTTTATGCATTTCAGGTTGGATTGTATTTGACCTTAATTTTAAGGTTATGGTATCTCGTTGGGCTTAGTTTCATGTCTTTTAGATAAACGTTTCTCTTGGATTGGGACAATAAGAAAGAAATCTGAAGTTACTACTGTTTAGAAATGCTTTAATCTACTGCTTTTGAATGGGGCATACTGGA
Organism: Torreya grandis; assembly: GCA_037957365.1. NCBI lineage: Eukaryota > Viridiplantae > Streptophyta > Pinopsida > Cupressales > Taxaceae > Torreya > Torreya grandis. The sequence goes on from JARHVA010000324.1 coordinate 2,470,286, forward strand.
TTTGGCTCCTGGCTTTCTACAACTTTAGAGATATCTGGTAAGTCTCGAGCTTCATCTCAAGTTCCTCATTCCTGTCTATAATCTTCATGTCTTGTTTTTTTCCAATCCTTTGACTTTTAAAAGTGCTCCCACCTGATAAAAATCTGAAACACGTGGCACGCTTCCTTTTCTCAGCTCAGTTCCAGTAATAACTGCTAAGAAAAAATAGAAAATTCCCCTCCATAGGAACATTGACGTATTGACATTGCAAATACTTCAAATAAATTCCAGATGGATCATTTCTAAAGGTGATTTTATAAAATGGAATGCTGGGTCCAGTTTTTTATTGATGTCATAAATAATAAAATAAAATCATATTTTGTGACATTACTTGATTGCCAGAGAAGACTGTAGAAATCTTATTTGTGTTATAGTGATTGATCTACATTATTGTTGTCTTTGGTTGTTTTTGTAGCCTAAGTTACTGGTATGGTCATGGTTTTCTTTCATTTTTTGGACCTTGGGTATGGTATAGCTTGGTATGTTTGGACCAAAAATAATAAAAAATATTAAAATTATAAAAATTATAGACAAAATAAATGAAATTAACTATAATATCAATGCATCAAATAAACAAAAAAATAACAAATTTCAAAATATTCATGACATATGATATATCACATAGGTTTATATTATCTGTTAAAAATAAGAAAACAGTCAATGGTCATTCTCAAACTCAAGAACTACGTGAACATATCGTCATACTGCTCTTAAATGAGAGCATCCAAAGCAGAATTTTGTTCGTTAGAACGAGATATGGTAGGGCTTGCAGCAGTTTAGTTGTGTTTTTTTTAAATTATACTTTTTAAGTGTTTTTATTTATTTTTTAATCTTTGTCTTATTTTGTTTTTCTTATGACTTTAGTACCCAGACCAGCATTGTTTTTTAATATGTTTTTATTATAATAGTTGGTTAGCCAGGATAATAGAACAACCTGGGAGGTACCTGGATCAGTACCAGTACCAGAAGTGTACCGGTACAAGTACAGGGGCCTCCAGGGCAGTACTTGGTAACATAGCTTATAGCCTAGTGTAATTTTCTCCATGCCTTTATGGATTAAATATATGTGTTTGATTTTTCATTAATATATGATATTATTGATATCACTCTTAATGGGCTGTAGCTTGGCTAACACTTGTCTGTTGTTGTGAAAAGGAGGTACGATATGTCCTTGCATATCTACGTTTGTTAGTGAATTGTGAAGACCAGACGGCCTTAGAGAGTATTATCAATGTCCCTCCACGAGGTATTTGTACTATTATTGCTTCTTTGTGCTATCAAATAATAGTGGTTTGATTTTAAGGCTGTTTATATCAGCCAAATGGATGCACAGAAGTGTGATTAGACGCCTTTCATGGTTCCACAGTCTAGACAAGAAAGTATGCTTGTTTTCACAGCAAAGCACAATTGAGTTCAATGCTCCTATGAAAGTTTGTTTTATGTGGAATCGTTAGATCTTCCTAAACTTGGTAGTTTGAACATTACAGTATTATTACTTTCACAAACTGAGCTCTGGTTCTCAAGAACTACTGTCCTTGAAAGCATGTATTTCCGTGTGAAAAATATCTCATTTAAAGCATGTGGCTATTATAATAAATTTTACTTTGCTCTTCACATGACCTATATGTAATAGCCAGCCTATTTTTTGCCTACCATTATCACGTTCATGTCATGTTCACTCCCAACATGGGCTTACCAACACAAAAATTAAAAAAGAAAAAGAGAGATTATATTAATGTCCATGAGTGACAAAAGTAGGTCAGTGGTAACCAAAAGTACAAGCAGTTACAATAAAAAAGAACTAGGATGCAAAGGACACTAGAAGCTGAAAAGATCCTGTTACAGCCAGTTAGAGACATTTTTATTCAAATACAGCTTAATCCAACAACTCATCATGGAGAACATTTTAAGATGGTTCATTGATGTAACTAAAGATGAATAAAAGGCCATTTGGCTTTACTTTCTTTGTTTTATTTACCTAATATTTTCTTGGTTACAAAGTATCAAGTTCTATTGCATCGACACTAACAAAGAAAAACAATTTATCGACTCTGAGCCTAGTGCTATGGTAGCAACCACACAAGTAACATCATCTTCCTATTCCAATCCAGAAGAAGCATAATGATTGTTCTATTCTCATAGGTGGGTTAATGGGCAATACGTACACATCATTGTTGATAGTAGAATCTAGAAGAACCTAATTTCATTAAAAGCAGTTTGGAGATTGAACTTTTCATTGACACCTCATTCTCAACCATACACCAGTGGATGGTTTAGTTTGGGTTTTTGAGAAATACACAACTCATCAGCATTACTTGGTGTACAAAATCAAGTATTTTAAAGATGAAATCCTTTGTGACGTCCCACCATAAGAGGTAAGAGAGGTTTTACTTGGGCAACCATATCTTTACAAACGTCATGAAATCTATAAAGCAAATCCTAGAAATAATGTCATAGATGTTTGAAAATAGATATGACATATCAAAAGTAGTTCCTAAGATCTTGTTCGTCAACGACAAGCAATGCAAGAAATTGGTTAGTTGTAATGAGAAGTTTGTGCTCTTTATGGTTAGACCTCAACATAAGAAAGACATCCTTGTGGTATAAGCTCATGTGGTAGCTCCTTCAATAGAGAAACAACACGTAAATAGAGTACTGGAGGAATAAAAAGATCTTTTCTAGTTACCATTGGAACGCCAAAGCATTGTTCGAGAACGTATACTTTTGATCTAATTCCAAGACTACCTCTTCCTAATGTGTCACAATACCACTATTTATAATTGAAGATTGAGGAGATGAAGTGGCAGATTCAGGGAATTGTGAATAGAGGACACATTAGGCTCAACTCTTTGCCTTGTGGCAACCCAATTGTGCTTGCTTCAAATGAGGAAAGCACATGGAGATTGCGCATTGATTAGATAGCCATGAACAAGATTTTAATGAAGAATTGCTATCCACTTCCGAGGATAGAAGGTTTATTGGACCAACTTTGAGGTACAAAGTTCTTTACCAAGATAGACCTTAATTTAGGTTACAATTAGATTCATATTGAACCCTTATATTTATGAAAAACTGCATTCAAAGCAAATGAAGGTTTGTTTGAATAGATATGTATGCCCTTTAGCTTGAATAACGCTCTCTCAAAATTGATGTAGATGATGAAGGACTTCTACGAGTCTTTACAACTTCATTTATTGTTGTCTATTTGGATGACATTCTCATCTTCAATAGAACATCAGAAGAATAATTGAATGTCATTCAACATTTTATCATGAAATATGGGTTCTTGTGAACCATTACTCGTGAAATATGGGTCAGTGTAAATTGGCTCGAAACTATAGAGTTGAATCCCAAAAAATCATTTCACATAATTTGATCCACTACAGAAACAACACTTCTATAATTTCTCAATATGCTACGACAACACAAATTGTATGCATGTTCATTCGCCTAGAAGGAAACACAATATTTGGGTTATATTGTTGACGAAAAAGGAGTAAATGTGGCTCTGGCCAAAATCCGCATCATACTAGAATGACCTAAACCAAAGACCCTTGCAAAACTTCGTGGTTTCTTAGGGTTGGGAAGTTTATGCAGGAAATTATTACTTTGTTTCTCTCAAATCACTTTTCCATTTGAATTAGGGTACCAAAGGTGGTGTAGAGTAAAACTTTTGCTGGTCAACCTGTGTGCAAGGGAAACTTCACATCCTACCTTATTTGGATCGAAAGATGAATGTTTTTTTGGCAGGGCTGGTTGGCCTGTTTAGCTAGATGTTGTAAATGTTGTTTTTGCTCGCATGCTCTTTGTTCCTAGAAATCCTTAGTGGCCTTGTAATGAACATTAAGGGCTTGGAACTGAGCAACTAGGAGGTGTGGAACACAAGAAGTTGATGGAGCTGTTGGTCAACACTATTATGACTAGAGGTTGCAAGGTCAGGTTGCATAACACATGGGTTCCTCCCAGCTCTGGGCAGCTGATCTTGCCTAGGAAGCATCATTTAACTATGGGAAAATAAAAATGTACACTAAAGGTCTATCCTGCTAGAGATCAGATCGGTTAGGACGGGCTGAGAATAATCAAGAAAGATGGGAAGAGTAGCACATGCTCAGAGTAGCATATGCCTCTTGGAACTAATTTAAGTACAAGAAAGTAAGGCTATACTAATTTCAAGAAATGAAACAAACAAACTCACATTCGCAAGCACATTCAACTACTGAAATGTAAACTTGTACTTTTGTAACCAAGTAACGTAGTTAAAAAAAAAAGCAAACTTGTGTAATTAAACTAGAACTAGAGTTGTTCAATCTCGCAGGCAGTTACTACTTCTAATTCGGAATTGACAAAGAAAGTAAGAGATACATACCTGGTCTTTTATCTTATTTTATATAGTAAACTCACGCTGGGATGCTACAAGCTTGCTTAATACAACTATACAATTCCTCTACATAACCTATAAAGATGATTCAGGAAATATAAAGCAGATTTAAAGGAGGTGCAACTAAAGTGAAATGATACATGCTATTAATCACACACAAACGAGATGCTATTGATAGCTAAATAACTAAGGATGTGCGCGAACAAGAAGTAAATGAATCAAACACACTCAAGATAGGCTAAAATATGCCCAAGTGAGCAAGAGACACTAAAATCAGTCAAAAAAATCAAGAAAACAGCAAACAAGCAAGCTTTAAAAGTTGTTGAAGTTGTCAATATTCTAACAGCAAAGAGATGTTGTGAAGAATGCAATGGATGACTGAAAACAAAAAGCTATGAATCAAATATGACCGAAGGAGCAATGCAATGCAAGAAAAACAAAGAAGGGACAGCAAAAAAGTTGAATCTTGACCAGAGATTGTGAATGTAGAAGTGAAAATAGCAAGATGGAATGTTGGAACGATGCCTTTGCAAGCTAAAGAATGATAAGACAGCCAAACATAATATAGATACAATGAAATAGGAGTGAAATGCCATTGGTATAGGTCTGATAAAGAAAAGTGACTCGTAACAACAAACTGTGTGAAGGAACAGAGGAATCAAACGAAAATGAAGAAGGGAAATAATGTCAAACAGTTGATGATGAAGCTGTAAGAGGAAGAAAGGACAGTAAAGATACCTTTAAAAGCTGTAACTAAGAGTAATGTAAGGTGTTAAAGGTGATTACTATAGGAAAGTGATACTGGAACCTCCAATTGCTTGTAAAAAATGAACTAGGAGATTGAAAATACAACAACGAAAACATCTGAAATGGACTGTAAGCAACAAAAGAATAGTACACAAACATCATTATGGGGATTATGAGGTGAAATATGTGAGTTCACGAATGAACCTACGGATGGCAACAACTTTGCTAAGATGCTATGCTCATCCTCGGGAGGGAGCATGTTAATGACAGCACAAATATTGGTGGGATCAATGCCGATCTCACGGCTAGAGACAGTAAAGCCAAGAAACTTGTCAGTGGTGATGCCAAAAATTAATTTTTATGGCATAAGCTTTACCTAGTAACGTCTAAGATGGCTGTAGTTAGTACGAAAATCTCTAGGATGGTCAACTCTTTTCTTATATTTTCCAAGCAAGTCTTCAACGTAGGACTCAATACTTATATATAAGATTGTGAATTATACGAGCCATCTCGCATTGATAGCAAGCCCTTGCATTTTTGATACCAAAGGGCTTGGCAACATAATAGAAAGTTCCCAAGGTGTGTTGAAGGAGGTCTTTTAACTTGAGAAACCATCTATCAAAGATATCATCCCATAGCTTGTAGTGGTGTCAATGATAACATCGATAAAAGTAAAAAGGAAATCATCCCTAGTACATGCTTTAGTAATATCTTGAAACTCAATGCAAATCCTAATTCTCCCATATTTTTTAAGAGCATTAAATCCACCTGGAATATGCCACAAGTTTAATAAATCTGACCTTGGAAGAGTTTGATTAGTACCTCCTTAACCATAAGGGAAACTTATGGTTTCATAGAACTCATCTTTTGTTTGACGGGTTTAGCATCTGGTTTGGTGATTAGGTTATGGCATACAACTAAAGGATCAAGAATAGGAATTTATGAATATCCCTAGGAGAAGCAATCAAAAAACTATGTGAGTAGTTCTTTATAGATTTGAACCTCTTCTAGGGAAAGAGTAGATCCAAGTTGCAAATTGTGAGGCTTCTCTTCTATATTGATATTGATATTGATGGTATCTTCCATAAAAGAAGCATGCCTCTTCTCAAATTGAGAAGGGGAAGGAGGAAGGTCTAGAGCATCTTTGTCAACTTTCAAGACTTCATAATCTTCTCCAAAGTAATCTAAAGGATAAGGGATAATATAAAATCCCTTCTTTTGGTTCCCCCTTTGGAGGCCATCATAAACATGAAGGAATCCAAGGATGGCTTTGTCATTCTCAACATAGTCTTGAGTGAGAGGTTTATTTTCTCTTTCCAAGTAGGATAGGACAACAAAAACTACTTCATGTTTTACAGAGGCTTAATCCTCATTGAGGCTACAAATTTAGAATCTTGAATCTGTGCACGAGGAGTGCACATAGATGAAGGTGAGGCCATGGAGTCAACAAGCTGATTCTTTTCCCAAGGTATGAATTCTATGGAGAAGAAGTCAAAGTCTTTGGCTAGGTAAAGAACATCCTTGTAAGGCTTGAGGTGTAATGTCCCTTCTAGGGATATTAGGTTAAAAAAGAATTTATTCTATGAATCCAATCAACAAATATGAATTTTCAGATTTATCTCAAAACCCTAGCAAGCTGAATTTACAAATACTGCTGTAGATTACCTTGAAATTAGCTCCAAAATATCATTTCAATTCTTCAAAAAATAGAAGATAATATAATAATATATTTGCCAAATAACCAGCCAAGAACTTGATTTTTTGGTGAAGTACAGAGCTAGAAATTATGATAAAAATTCAGAAAATGTGGCTGATCCACACTATCAAATTACTTTCGGAAAGACCCCAAAATGGGTCGCCAACCTCCACAAACTGGTCGCTGCCCTTGTGAGTATGTGCAGCCCTCCAAGTGTGATTCGCTGCCCTCAAACAACCCTTCCAAGCCAATGCCTTGCTCCTCTAGGGGTTTGCTCACCTGCAAAGTTTTACTTGGTCTTGAAAACACCTTTTGATGTCAATTCTGCTCAATTCAACTTGTTGATGAAGTTGCCCTAGGTCTGAATTTCAAGGGTTTTCGTCCTTGATTCAGCTCCCTTGAAGGGTTTTCGTCCCCCAAGTGCAAGCTCAACTTTTCGTGCTTAGACTCCAAGAAAATGGTTATCCAAAAAGGTCATGAATGATGTAAATGATCCTTCCTTTGCCTTATGTAGTGCTCCTAAGTGAAGCGTCCAAAATTGAGAAGGGAGAGTAACTTAAGGATCTTAATAGACTTTTCCCTTATGATATTTTCCTTTTTATTTTTTAAAATCACTTAAATCATCAAAATCCTTAAAGGTTCCCTTTTAAGTGAATTCAAAAACATAAAGTACTTTTATAAAAAAGTACTTTTACACATATTCACTTAAAACATTTCAATCCTCACTTCCCTTTATATTTGTCCCTTAGCCCCTGGGAAGGGGTTTAAGGCTAAGGGTCTTCAACCATTTCCCCATCAAAAGAGGGACATGACAATCCTCCTTATTCAAAATTGCTTGTCTTCAAGCAATAGGAGTAACCAAAATGCTATCTCCATGATTTGTCTTGTGCCAAATTCAAACCTAGACCCTTTCCAAAGAAAAGATCCCTCTTGGTGATGTTTGCTACAACTGCATATGAAGCTTTTGTGTGGCTTAAACAAACTGAAAATGCAAAACTCGCGGTGCCTCATGTTGTCACTTCTCACTTTTGAGCCCATATATTCAAAAGATGCTCCTAAGATGTTGCAAGCAAGAAAATCTTTGATTTTGTCATCACAAAGGTGGCTGGAAAATGGTATTTCAGCTAGGTAGTCTTCAATTGCGAGGGCCTTGATTGCCCCTATGTCCTTATCTGCACATGAAGCAAACATGTTAGTTAAAACAATCATTTTCCCCTTCTCTTTGGTGTTGTTGACCAAGATTTGTTTGGAAAGTATGGCTGCAAATTTCTGATTGACATGAAGGATGCAGCCCCTATAACCCTCCTTAATCCTCCATCCAATGATTTTTCTATTTACCATCTTGCTGCCCTGAGTGTAATTTGCTGTATGCAACTCATAACAGCTGCATAAACTCTTGATTTTATTCTTCAAATTCCTCCAATGATGCACCCGAGGAGCTGAAAACTTATGTGTAGGAAAGTCAATTCCATTTCGACTCACCAATTCATTTGTACCTTGGTATTGGAGTTAACCCCCAGACAACTATCCTGATTTCCTATAACCCTACAATTCTTTGTTGGGATTTAAACTATTCATTCCCAAAATGTTATCCAAAAACTCCTTCGTGCCTATGCCACATACAAGTGACATTATGATCATAAGAAATAAATTATATTTGAAAAATATCAAAGAGCTGCCCTCTAAGTGTACCTTGAGGGTTTTGAAAGCACGAGTTGGATTCCCCAAGTGTGGATTTTTCTTACCTTGGAAAAGTGAATCGACCCTTGCCCTCCAAGGAAAAATTATCTTTGCTTGCAAAATCAGACTTTGTAGTGGGCTGTTCATTGCCCCTTTTAACTTTGTTCCAAGCACAAATACTCAGCTGAAGTGGCCCATTCATTCCCTCATTCATATCATTACCAAGTGTTCCTTTCATTTCAAACCTTTGAGCTTTTTTTTTCCCAACTGAATTGACACTTTATGGAGCATGTTTTCAGATTGTATGATAGGCTGGAATGATCTATGACACTTAGAATTTTCTGAATGTATTTGAACATTTTTTCCTAAGCCATTTTCAGATTTCTTACTTTTCCCCAAACATGGATTTCTAATTTCCTCAGATACCAAATTTAAGCCCAAATTTTCAAAATTGGTAAGAAGAGTTGAGTGAATCCTTCCATACATTAGAAATCTAATGACATTAACTCCTTTCAACAAACCTCTCATATTACCATGCCTTAGGATCCATACTTTGGTGCACTTAAAAAACCAGCTGATGCAACTAAAATTTTGGAAGCCCTTTTCATACCTTAGAGGCTGCCTTAGACTCCCCGTATTGCATTTTTCATGTTGGAAGCGCTTTTCCATCATTTGTTTACTCCATGTGTCATGTATGAGATCTTTTTCCTTCATGAGAGTTGGCTATCCCAACTCAGAAAATTCCAATTGCCTTGCTGCCCCTACATAGATTCCTTCATGCACCATGCTCTTCATTCTCTTGGACATTGCCCCTTTGAACTTCTCTTCACACCATGTGATTGAAAGCCCCTTAAAAATAGCCTCAAACTGAAAATTTATCATTTTAATGACTGCAATTACTCGCATGGCAGCAAGCTTACACTTTAGTTAAAATGAGTGATTCATGAATTGTGTGTATTGGCCCTTCACAAAATTGTTAGAATTCACTACACCCCATATATGATCACCTATGAATTTTTTTTGAATGTATAGAATGAAGAACTTATCAACCATATCGAAATTAAAGCCTCTACCATCCATCTTGGCATGTTGCCCATGATGACCATAACGTAGTGATAAAAACCAATTTAGAAGACCTCTATAACTTCGCTTGTGTTTAGCATGCTTGTCAATAGGGAGGTGAATATCGTTATGAATAGGTGGCTGTCCCAAATCAGCATTCATATCCTTAACACAACATTTGGCTGCCCATATAACCTGCCCTTTGTTGAAGGCTCTTTCCATTCCTTTTGAGGTCACAACCAAGGGTGCCCCATTGCTCAAACCTTGAATTTCCATTTCCTTACCTATTATTTTGTATTTCAGCTTCATGGTTTGAAGGTTTTGCGTGTATTCTCCAAGGGAGTGCAACCATTGAACCCCCAAAATTACATACACTTCTCCAATATCAATCATGTGGAGTTCCCCTTCAACCTTTTGCTTACCTAAAGTGCGTTTCAAATCTGAAATTTTATGATGACAAGAAATAAAAATTCCATCTCCAAAAGTTATCTTGAAACCTTCAATAAAAATAGTGTTCAAACCACATCTTGTATCCAATCTTTTGTCAACAAAATTATGTGTAGCCCCATTATCTATGAGTATGGTGACTCTTTTGCCTTGCAAAACTCCTCTAACCTTGAATGGGTGGCGGTTAGGAATTCCTGTTATGGTTGTTAGGGTGCCCATCTTGCCTTCAACAACATTTGTAGCTTGCTCTACTGTTTTAAGGACTGTCTCAGATTTTTCCATACTGCTGTCACTTGTTTGCAGTGCTTCCCATGGTCCTCCCCTTCGCTGGAAATTCATTTTTTTGTGTAGGACTGTTTTTGAACTCACTTGCAGCCTCTTTGGATGCTTTTCTTCTTGCTGGAAATCACTTTTTTCCTGCACATTAGGGTCTGACTTTGTCATTTTCTGAATTAACTCTCCAGGCTGCCTTGCATTCCTCCCTCATGCTCCCTACAAGGTACATCGCTGTTTTTAGGCCTTAGGAAGGGCAGATTTCGCACAAAAAGGGCTGCGATCTCACAATCTTGGGCTCTATCGACGTCTATATGTAATGAAGGGGGGTTAAAGGCCTTAACCAAACCCTTGAGAGATGGAGATAGTCCTTCAACGAACCATGTTGTAAGTCTATTCTCCGAAACATCCTTAACCAAGTTGGATATCCTTTGGAACTCTTCAATGTAATTTTCTAAAGATTGCCCTTGTTGCAAGTGGGCCAAATCACGGATATGTAAGTCCAAATCTGCCTTTTCAAATTTATCAATGATTTTATTTCGGAATTCCTCATAGGTCTTGATGGTGTTGTGTCCTAGGGTTATCAATCTTTCATGCCACATTCATGGACAGCTCCCTCCAAATGTAAAATAATTAATGACAAGGCATTCTTCTCCTTCAATTTGTGCAATGAAAAATATGTATCCACTTTATTGATCCAAGCCCTAGCTGAATTATTTGTAACACCAACAAAACTAGGTAGGGTAATCTTCCCTATCTCTTCGTTCCACTCTACATGGCTGTCCCGACCTTTGTTGGAACCTCCTCTGCCTTTTTTCGAAGTGACATATCCATTAAAGCTCATCTCCTTTCGAAAAGGGGGTGGATAAGTCATATATTCTCCATAGGATGCTAACAAATCAGCTTTGTATGAAGGTTGTTCTTTCTCTTTCCTTGAAGTGGCTTCCTCTGGAAGAACCCTAGGCTTAGGTATGGATCCCATACCCACATCCACGGTGTTGCTTGCCAAACCCTACTCTTTATCTCCCTTCATATCCTTCACTGTTTGAAGAAATTCTCTCATCACTTTCTCCTTTGTTCTTGTGTCCGAGCTAACCTTTCAAGCCTAGCCCTGTCCATGTCACTGATTGACATGTAACCTTTGTTTCCCACATCTAGCCAAAAAATTGGCTTTGATACCACTGTAATGTCCCTTGTAGGGATATTAGATTAAACAATAATTTATTCTATCAACCAATCAACAAACATGAATTTTCAGATTTATCTCAAAACCCTAGCAAGCTAAATTTTCAAATACTGCTGTAGATTACCTCGAAATCATCTCCAAAATATTATTTCAATTCTCCAAAAAATAGCAAAAAATATAATAATATATTTTCCAAATAACTAGCCAAGAACCTGATGTTTTGGTGAAGTATAGAGCTGGAAATTATGATAAAAATTCAGAAAATGTGTGGCTGATCCACAATATCAAATTGCTTCCAGAAAGACCCCAAAATGGGTCGCCAACCTCCACAAACTGGGTACTGCCCTTGTGGGTGTGTGCAGCCCTCCAAAGTGTGCTTTGCTTCCCTCAAACAACCCTTCCAAGCCAATGCCTAGCTCCTCTAGGGGTTTGTTCACTTGCAAGGTTTCATTTGGTGTCGAAAACATCTTTTGATTTAAATTCTGCTCAATGTAACTCCTTGATGAAGTTGCCCTAGGTTTGAATTTCAAGGGTTTTCATCCTCCAAGTGCAAGCCCAACTTTTCGTGCTTAGATTCCAAGAAAAGGGTTATCCAAAAAGGTTTTGAATGATGCAAATGATCATTCCTTTGCCTTATGTAGTCCTCCTAAGTAAAGCGCCCAAAATTGGGGAGGGAGAGTAACTTAAGGATCTTAGTAGACCCTTCCCTTATGATCTTTTCCTTTTTATTTTTTATTTTTTAAAATCACTTAAACCATCAAAACCCTTAAAGGTCACCTTTTAAGTGAATTTGAAAACATAAAATACTTTAAAAAAAAGTACTTTTACACATTCACTTAAAACATTTCAATCCTCACTTCCCTTTATATTTGTCTCTTAGCCCTCGGGAAGGGTTTTAAGGCTAAGGGTCTTCAACCATGTCTCCATCAAAAGAGGGACATGACATGAGTTTTGGGCGTGGTCTTGTATACTTCTAGAACTTGATCGATAACTAATTTCAAATCCCCAAAGGCTCTAAGATTGTGGAACCAAAGTCTCTTGGCTAACATGAGTCCAAGTTGAAGTGCCTCATACGATGCTATGCTACTTCCGTAGTAAAAGTCAAGCTTGAAAGCAAAGGGAACAATTTTGCATTCAAGTTAATTAATATTATAAGAGGAAAGAGAAAATCAATGGCATTTACATTAGTAGTATTGACATTCTTTGGTTTGCCATTGCCATTGTTGTATTTGGGTGTGTTGTTTCTCTTGGCTTGGGCGAAGTTTGTGACATCATCTGTTATGAGATTATGGTTGCAGTTCAAGATCTTTGGGCCTTGGTTATTGTTGCTCTGATTATTTGAATTCTTTTGTTCCATTGCGCCCATAAGTCTTCCTACCGCTATCAATGGATGCTTGTTCAATTCTAAGGGGAATGTCTAAGGCATCCTTATAGGATCTGTAAGTAATGTTTTGGACCTCCTCCCTAGTTTCTTTGTTTAGTGAATGCAAGAGGCTGCACAGTTCTCATGGATCCATAGGAGTAGCACTCGTTGAGGAATAAGGGACTTGCATACTATCTTGTAACAAAGCGGGAATAAGACTTATTGGGTTCTTGTTTGATGTGGAGGAATTCTCGTATCCCTATGCAAGACAATTTGTTCATAACAAAGGTTGTCACAAACTACGAACTTGAATGAATGGATGCACCCTTCAGGGAGACGAAAGAACGAATCAAGGGAAGTCCATTCTAAGCTCTATGGAAATATTTTAGTAACAACATCCCAAGGGGGAAGCTTGCTTATATCTATGACATAGGCTTTGATGTGGGCTTTAGGGTCACCCTCTCCATTGTAGTTTGGAAGTTCGGGTTGTTGTCCCCCAAAAATGTCACTCATTTTTGGAACAACATATGAGCTATTTTGGTCCTGCATAGCTAAAAATAATCTCTTCCCTTAAAATTTGTTCTGAGCCTTCAAATTCCTCATTTTTCAAGTTTTTCAGTAAAGGGATTCAAGGGTTCAATGGGTTCAAGGTTCAACGTCGTCCGCAAGAGTTGAGCGCACCCGTCAAAGTTCAAAGTTCAACCGCTCCATAGGTCCACGGCTCCGAGCACTCAAAGGTTCAAAGGCTTGAACCGTTGAACCATTTTGGTTCATCGGTTCAACGTCTAAACGGTTCAACGCACTTGGTTCAAAGATATCAAAGAGACTTGGTTAAATCAAAAGAATGAACCGACTGAACCGTTGAACCTTGAACCGCCTCATAGGTTCAATAAGTTCACTGGTTCAAATGGTTCAAAGGTAGCCTCGGTTAGGAAAGAAGCGCGCGCAAAAGAAAGAGTCAAGCGGAAGCTGCCAAGTGTCGTCGTCCGAGCTCCATTATGCTTTGTTTCTGAGAAGTGGCGGAAGATGCCACGTGTCTCTGGTAGGATTCAGCGGAAGATGCCACGTGTCACTTGTTTGAATCGGCGAAACGTGCCACGTGTCAAAGGATGGAGCACCCTCGAGTGCAGAGGCACACATAGAGCCAAGGAAAGGTTTCCTTCGGACAATTTGTCCGAAAAGAAATAAAGGGACCAACAGCGCGCCGAAGAAATTGAAGCCCGAAGGCCACTTGGAAGATCCCGAAGGGCAGATACCCTTGTGGGGGGACACTCGACACACATGAAACGAACCATTTTCAAGACCCCGAAGGGTATGTTCCCTTCGAAAAAGGTCGAAGCATCAAAGCACAACAGAAGTTGCCAAGTGTCGCGTACCGAGACATAGTTTCAAATGAAGCTTCAAAGCGCGAAACTTGCCACATGTCCCATCCCAGTGCAGCGGAAGCTGCCACGTGTCTGCATCCGCGCCCCCAGCCTCTAATAGTTTCAAAGTTTATTCCGATAAGCTTATTTCATAGCCACGGATGCCGCCATGTGTCCTCACCCGCGTCACAGCTAAATGACAGGCCCGCGAACGTCAAATTCAGAGCGACTGGCTAGCCATTAACCTTCAGTAGAGGAAAGACCGCGAACGCCAAATTGGCTGCAATTAAGTGTCCGTCGATTTTCGTGGACTCGAAAGGTGAACCAGGATGCATCCAAAGAGCCTAAGGCCGGGACAAAGAGAAGGAAGAGACAAAGAGGGAAGTTTCAGCGGGGGTTAATTCCAGTAGGTGAAGCAGTTCGTCGGGTAGATATTTGGGGCTTGCAAACATTGAAAGCGCAACCTGTTTGTCCCCTTTGGCGTAAAGACAAAGTAGACAGTTGCACGGCTAGCAGGCGATGGAATGAGTAATTCAGGCTCGAGAATAGACACTGAAGATGAACCAACACGCCACCGTTAAGGCAGCCGCCCTGCTCCAACGTGGCCCTCCCTAACAGAACCAAAAATGCATCCAAGGCATTAATGCGCAGCATGGGTCGCTCCATGGGACAAAGTGCCAAGCCTCTCTTGGCCTCTATATAATGTAACCTCTTGTATCATTTGAGGGGAGATCTTCCCCTTACCAGAAGTGAAACTCTGCCCAAATTGAAAGGCATTACTGAGACTTTGAGCTCAGAGTGTAGTTCATATTTCTTTGATTGAATGAGAAAGCAAGTTACTTGCAGACTTTGTGCTGTTATAGCTTGTGCTACTTAAAGAGATTGTTCTTATGTCTGTCTTCTGAAAGCATTCTTGTTTATTTGATTTAACAAGCAGAACTAGTGGAGGTGATAAGGAAGGTGTTTTGAAGCCAACTACTTTCAGACTTTGTGCTGTCATATTGTTTTCAGTGTTTGTTTTTCTTTTTCTGTTTCTGTGTAAAAGACCTTGGGACGACTTTGTGCCCTCATTGTCTTTCGTATCTCCCTCTAGGGCAGCCAAGGTGGAGACTTTGTGGCACATCTTAGATTGCTGGTTACTCTGTACTTGGTTACCAGTCACTTGTTACTAGAAAGAGTCCTGCTGTTTTCAAGAACAAGCACTTCTGAAAGAAGAGAAGTGCCTTTTGTCACTTCACCAGGGTTTCTACTATCCAGAAAGGGATTTGGCTCTTGACTGAATGTTACTTCTGAAAGAAGAGAAGTGCCATCACCAATCACCTAGTATTTCTCCTCTATTTGTCAGCGTCATCTCTGAAAAAAAGAGATGGATGGTTTATCCCACCCCTGTGTCTTACTTTTTGCATATATTTATAGTATATAGCCTTCGCATATTTAATAGGGAACCTCCCCTTGATGAGAGGAGAGATTTGTCCCCTGTTGATGTAGTAAACCTGCACACCAGGACGACCCATCTCCCTGTGCTGTGGTGATAGGAACTATTTTGGTCACCAGTTAGCTGGCCGACAAAATATTCATCCAACAGTTTTTGGTGACTCTGTCAGGGATGAACGTGCAGTCTGAAGCCTCAAGTTTCAGATTGAAGCAGTTCCTTCTCTTATCCATTATATAGACTTTGGTGACTCCGTTTTGTGTCTTACCCATTATCATTATAGCCTTACCATTTTCTTCCATCTCCATTATTTTATCTGGTCTGCAAAACGAGAGCTGTTGGAAAAGAGTGTGCAGTTTGAAGCCTCAAGCCTCAAGCTAAAGCAGGGCCAGTTCTTTTCCATTTTTGTTTTGCAATCTGGCCACTCCACCCAAATTTGTTATCCTTGTTTTTTATAATTAAATCACGGCAGTTCGAGGCCCCTGGGGTAATTCTTTTGGCCCACTCAACTTGACTCCACCTCTGCATGAACTTCCATGCAGCTCAAGAAAGAACTTTCCCAAATTTTTTGGAGATGGGAGAGTTCACTTTGATGAACACATTGCAGCCTTCAGCATAGCCTGTGGTGTGATAGGGGTGGAATTTGAAGATGTGGCAGTTAGGCTTTTTGTGGAGACACTACAAGGTGCTGCTGGAGACTGGTTCTACCATCTGCAAGCTGGATCAGTGACTGACTGGGACATTTAAAGCCAAGTTCGAAGCAAGGTTCAAATTTGCAGAAGATGCACATGCCTTGCTAGCTCAACTCACACAGATGAAGGAGCCCCATGAACCTATGAGGGACTTCATTGCTAGGTTCGACAAGCTAAGGCACATGATTCCTATGATCGCTCAGCCGACACCTCAGAATCTCATGTGTTTCTTCATCAACTCACAGCTGTCTGAAGTGTGTTTCTTGCTGAGACGGGCTAGACACATAGACCTTGTTGCTACTCAGGACTTGGCTACTGAGCTAGAAGATGACCTTATCTTGGCAGGAAAGATAAGGAGAGATCCTAACAGAGGCAAATCCTCTTCATCTTTTGAATACTCATCCACAGCCACCACTGACCCAATGGTACAAACGCTGACAAATGAATTGCTAGCCTTGAAAAGGCAAATGGCCCAAGGTATGTCTTCTGCTCCTCTATATAGAGATGCACCAAGGAGGACATTCCCCAATCAGCGATATCAAAGCAACGTTGCCAGAAGTCAAGGGCAACCAAATCGTCTTCCTCTCCCACAGAGGAACCTTGCCCTTGAAGCACCCCCAACCAACTCAGCAATTGGATATCTGGAGACAAAACATGCTTTCTCTTTCCAACCTGAGTTCGAGCAAGAAAATGGCGCTGATCTCTTCAGGGAGGATCAAGAAGAATCAGCTGGCGACTCCCACATTGGTTTCCTAAATTACCAGGATGAACCCAGAAGTGAAGGTGAAGCAGTCGAAGGATCATACGCAGTATTCACCCGGTCCGAGAATCAGTCAGCCCAACAGGCCGACAAAGAAAAGATAGAGGAACGACCCCAACCAGCAATTTCAATTGCTGCGCAGAGAATCGCTCTTACTTTCCAGTCAAAGGACCCAGCGATTGCCAAAAGAGTAAGTACATCGAACATCTCTGCACCTTCTACTTCAACTTCGCAGATCAATCCCCCTCCCAAAAACCTAAAAGATGAACTCCCATCCTCTTTGAAGTCCATCTCAGTCATTTGACATGATTGATTATGTCAAGAAATCCAAAATTCAAATGACTGAGTTTGAATCGCTGCAAGCCAATCCTGAGCAATTGGACATTGGTGGAGAACTAGGTGTGGACCTGTCTGAGGCAAAAATTGTGGTCATCCAAACGTTAGCCCTTGCAGCTCAAATTCTGTTTGAGCCGTCAGGCTGGGATAATTACTTCTTGACCACAGAGGATGCTCATGTCTCAACTGATGAAAGTCCTGTAGCTGGCAATCCAGGGTTTGATCCAAACAAGACATCAGAAGAATTGGTAGGGCGCAGTACAAATCAAGAAGGATCTTCCATCTCCAATAAAGAGAAACCAGATAGAAGATCAGCTTCTGATGATGCTTGGATCCTGGAATCCGATGGCAGCAATTCTTCCACTCATGTTGGATGTGGATCTCTGTTGCTCGGATTGAAGACTGCTCAGGATGAAGAGATCAAACTCCTTCACACCAAAGGAGATGTTGAGCTGATGGTTTGTCAAGAGTTTGATGCTGACAATCAAAGCATGTGCTGGACTGAACCAACAGAACAACAAGCTATGGTGGTGGACCATACTGCTGTACTCCAAAGTCAGCAAAAAGAACTCTTCGCGAAGAGAGCAAGGAGTTTTGGTTTTCAGTTTGAAGACCACGTCCTGCCATGGGGCAAGAAGAAGAAAGAGCCAAGAGGAAGACGCGAAAAATTGGTTTCCTGGTGGAAAGTTCCATTCGCCCGTCACCGTTTCTGGGGACAAAATGGTTTCCTGCTAGTTTATCATGATGGCATCCCCTTTTCTTTGTCCCACGATGAGCAGCATCTGAAGTACTTCGATTTTTGAAGTATCAGATAAGTTCACCTGTACATATGTATATTTGTATAGTTTTTGTTTCTGCTTTGTGTTGTTCGTTTTTGTTTTTTGGAGCCTTTGTTTTTGGGTAGCATGACTCCGTAGCCCAATGGCACACTTCAAGGCACCGGAGATTCTGGTTTCTACTCCCCTCAGCTGTTTCAAGTTTCCAACTGAAAGAAGTTCCCCAACTGGAGCCAGCTGTTGTCCCCCAAAAATGTCACTCATTTTTGGAACAACATATGAGCTATTTGGGTCCTGCACAGCCAAAAATAATCTCTTCCCTTCTTAAAATTTGTTCTGAGCCTTCAAATTCCTCATTTTTTAAGTTTTTCAGTAAAGGGATTCAAGGGTTCAATGGGTTCAAGGTTCAACGTCGTCAGCAAGAGTTGAACGCACCCGTCAAATTTGAAAGTTCAATCGCTCCATAGTTCCACGGCTCTGAGCACTCAAAGGTTCAAAGGCTTGAACCGTTGAACCTTGAACTATTTTGGTTCATTAGTTCAACGAGTTCAACGTCTAAATGGTTCAATGCACTTGGTTCAAAGATATCAAAGAGACTCGGCTAAATCAAAAGAATGAACCGACCGAACCATTGAACCTTGAAACGTCTCATAGGTTTAATAAGTTCATTGGTTCAAAAGGTTCAAAGGCAGCCTCGGTTAGGAAAGAAACGCGCCCAAAAGAAAGAGTCAAGCAGAAGCTGCCAAGTGTCGTCGTCCGAGCCCTATTATGCTTTGTTTCTGAGAAGTGGCGGAAGATGCCATGTGTCTCTGGTAGGATTCAGCGGAAGATGCCACGTGTCACTTGTTTGAATCGGCAAAACGTGCCACGTGTCAAAGGACGGAGCACCCTCGAGTGTAGAGGCACACATAGAGCCAAGGAAAGGTTTCCTTAGGACAATTTGTCCGAAGGAAATAAAGGGACCAACAGCGTGCCGAAGAAATTGAAGCCCAAAGGCTACTTGGAAGATCCCGAAGGGTAGATACCCTTGCGGGGGGACACTTGACACACATGAAATGAACCATCTTCAAGACCCTGAAGGGCATGTTCCCTTCGGAAAAGGTCAAAGCATCAAAGCACAACAAAAGCTGCCAAGTGTCGCGTACCGAGACACAATTTCAAATGAAGCTTCAAAGCGCGAAACTCGCCACGTGTCCCGTCCCAGTGCAGCGGAAGCTGTCACATGTCTGCATCCGCACCTCCAGCCTCTAACAGTTTCAAAGTTTATTCCGATAAGCTTATTTCAAAGCCACGGATGCTGCCACGTGTCATCACTCGCGTCACAGCAAAATGACAGGCCCGCGAACGTCAAATTCAGAGCGACTGGCTAGCTGTTAGCCTTCAATAGAGGAAAGACTCGTGAACGCCAAATTGGTTGCAATTAAGTGTCCGTTGATTTTTGCGGACTCAAAAGGTGAACCTGGATGCATCCAAAGAGCCTAAGGCCGGGACAAAGAGAAGGAAGAGACAAAGAGGGAAGTCTCAGCGGGAGTTAATTCCAGTAGGTGAAGTAGTTCGTCGGGTAGATATTTGGGGCCTGCAAACATTGAAAGCGCACCCTGTTTGTCCCCTTTGGCGTAAAGACAATGTAGACAGTTGCACGGCTAGCAGGTGATGTAATGAGTAATTCATGCTCGAGAATAGACACTGAAGATGAACCAACGCCATTGTTAAGGCAGTCGCGCTGCTCCAACGTGGCCCTCCCTGACAGAACCAAAAATGCATCCAAGGCATTAATGCGCAGCATGGGTCGCTCCATGGGACAAAGTGCCAAGCCTCTCTTGGCCTCTATATAATGTAACCTCTTGTATCATTTGAGGGGAGATCTTCCCCTTACCAGAAGCGAAACTCTGCCCAAATTGAAAGGCATTATTGAGACTTTGAGCTCAGATTGTAGTTCATATTTCTTTGATTGAATGAGAAAGCAAGTTACTTGCAGACTTTGTGCTGTTATAGCTTGTGCTACTTTAGGAGATTGTTCTTATGTTTGTCTTCTGAAAGCATTCTTGTTTATTTGATTTAACAAGCAAAACTAGTGGAGGTGATAAGGAAGGTGTCCTGAAGCCAACTACTTTCAGACTTTGCGCTGTCATAGTTGTCTTCAGTGTGTGTTTTTCTTTTTCTATTTCTGTGTAAAAGACCTTGGGACGACTTTGTGCCCTCATTGTCTTTCGTATCTCCCTCTAGGGCAGTCAAGGTGGAGACTTTGTGCTACATCTTAGATTGCTGGTTACTCTGTACCCGGTTACCAGTCACTTGTTACCAGAAAGAGTCTTGCTGTTTTCAAGAACAAGCTTTTCTGAAAGAAGAGAAGTGCCTTTTGTCACTTCACCAGGGTTTCTACTATCCAGAAAGGGTTCTGGCTCTTCGCTGAATGTTACTTCTGAAAGAAGAGAAGTGCCATCACCAATCACCTAGTATTTCTCCTCTATTTGTCAGCATCATGGATGGTTTATCCCACCCCTGTGTCTTACTTTTTGCATATATTTATAGTATATAGCCTCTGCATATTTAATAGGGAACCTCCCCTTGATGAGAGGAGAGATTTGTCCCCTATTGATGTAGTAAACCTGCACACCAGGAGGACCCATCTCCCTATGTTGTGGTGATAGGAACTAATTTTGGTCACTAGTTAGCTGGTCGACAAAGTATTCACCAACACGGGTAATGGTCAAAGTAAGATGATGTTACGGATAATATGATTTAAAAGCAATTTAAGGTAATTTAGATTTTACTAGATCATTAGTCATGGTGTACTTAAGTAGTTTCTAGGAGGATGTTATGGATAACCCTGTGAGAAAAGTGGCCCATGGGTGGGTGGTGGATTAGGTGGATATTATGTGGATTTGGAGTACTTGTGGTAAAAGGAGGAAGTTGGCTACTTGATAACATGGGGGTAGTGGTATGCGGTTGTTTTGAATAATGGGTGGTGTGACAAGTAGTGCCATGCATAACTGACTCACATGGAAGCTTAAGTTTGCTAGTCTCGAGGCCATGAATATGAACCACCAACATGGCAATGAGAGCATCTATGGTGTTGTTGGATTGAGAGGTAGTTAGGATCTTTTGATGAGAAATTCTTGCTATGGTATAGTGTTGTTGTGTGGAGGTGAGAGGGTTGGACTAAGGTGGAATTTGCGGAATCTATTGTGGTGAAGGGGCATGCTAGCTACCTATGATGAATTGAAGAGAATGAGGTTGCTTTGGATGGATGATATTAGAAGTGGAGGCGACCTTGGTATGAGTGACCATTTTCTTGAGCTTCATGCTAGCCAACTCTTCTTCTGTTTGTTTAATTCTCTGATTATAAATGACCAAACTCGATTCACTTGTGCAGGGTGTTGTAGCTTGTAATGTCCCGCTAGGCGCTGGGGGTGGTCCCCTTGCCTAGCAGAACTAGCCCCGGGGGGGTCCTCTCTCGGTCGGGTTAGCCCTGGTCGTCCCTCGCCTCGACGGTCCTTTGGTGGCTGGGCATATAGGGGTCTGGAAGAGGACCCAAATCATTCTGAGACTTTTGGTGTGATGGCTAGTCCTTAGTGGTATTAGAGCCAAGGTCTCGAGGTTGAGACTCTCCTGGGCGAGTGGACTGTAATGTCCCGCTAGGCGCTTGGGGTGGTCCCCTCGCGTAGCAGAACTGGCCTCGGGGGGGTCCCCTCTCGGTCGGGTTAGCCTTGGTTGGCCCTCGCCTCGACGGTCCTTCGATGGCTGGCCATAGAGGGTTCTGGAAGAGGACCCAAATCATCTCGGGACTTTTGGTGTGACGGCCAGTCCTTAGTGGTATCAGAGCCATTGTCTCGAGGTCGAGACTCTCCTGGGCGAGCAGACTGTAATGTCCCGCTAGGCACTCGGGGTGGTCCCCTTGCTAGCGGAATTGGCCCCGGGGTGTGGTCCCCTCTCAGTCGGGTTAGTCCTGGTTGGCCCTTGCCTCGACGGTCCTTTGGTCGCTGGCCATATAGGGGTCTGGAAGAGGACCCAAATCATCCCGGGACTTTTGGTGTGACGCCCAGTCCTTAGTGGTATCAGAGCCAAGGTCTCCAAGAGCTAACCCGACCTAGAGGGGACCACCCCCTCGGGGTCGGTTCCGCTAGGCGAGGGGACCACCCCCAGCGCCTAGCGGGACATTACAGTCCGCTCGCCTAGGAGAGTCTCGACCTCGAGACCTTGGCTTTGATACCACTAAGGACTGGCCGTCACACCAAAAGTCTCGGGATGATTTGGGTCCTCTTCCAGACCCCTATATGGCCAGCCATCGAAGGATCATCGAGGTGAGGGCCGACCAGGGCTAACCCGATCGAGAGGGGACCATCCCCTTGGGGCCGGTTTCGCTAGGCGAGGGGACCACCCCCAGCGCCTAGCATGACATTACATAGCTCAATGTGAGCTTCCGTCAAGATGCATCGTTATAGACCACCACCAGTCATAATCATGTTGTTTGAATCATGCTGGCTATGGGGTGTAAATGGGATGTCTTTTCAAAGATTTGATGAGGAATTGAGCTCCTCTAGGAGAGGTCTACTAGTCCTAGGTGGAAGAAGGATGAGAGGATTGATAAAACCATGATTTTGTGTAGCGTGAGTGTTCTAATTTGCTTGAGTTGTAAAATGAGCCCAACTTTCAAGAGAGGGCAGGGCTTGGGGTTGAGCATGGATGGGAAAGGTGGTGCAAGTTGAAGATGCCTACCTCTCAATCCACACATGTTTGGTGTGTGAAACACCTAGGAAACAATGAAAAGAGAGAAGGTGGATGGAGTGCGAAATTGATGAAGATCAACATAAGGATATGCCTTCATGTTGGGTTCACCAAAATTTGTGTAAGGTTAGCTACACATCCTACCTTAGACACTCAACTTCCCAGGGTCAGACCAAGACAACTAAAATAATTGACTGATGGTTATCAAGGATTTTTTGGGTACGGTGTGTTGACTTGTTGAGCTAGTTGTTGTAAATGTTGTCTTTGCTCATAGGCCCTTTGTTCCTAGGAACCCTTAGCGTCCTTTTAGTGAACATTGGGGGTTTGGAATTGAGGAACTAGGAGGTGTGGGTATGGTGTGAAATGCAAAACAAGTTGATGAAGTGGTTGGTCAACAATATTCTGATTAGAGGCTAGAAGGTCAAGTTGAATAACATGTTGGATCCTCCAGACTCTGAGGGGCTAGTCCTACCTAGGAAGCATCATTCAATGACGAGAAAGCTAGTACACTAAACTCAAATCCTACTAGAGATTTGGCTAGGTTAGGATGGGCTGGGAAAAAGCAAGAAAGATAGGAAGATTGACGTGCTCAAAACTCATTTAAAACATGAAAGTAAAACCTATACTAATTGTAAGAAATGAAACAAACTCACACTCACCTCAAGTACTGCAATGGAAACTTGCACTTTTTTAACCAAATCACATATTAGAAACAAACAAACTTTTTAAATTAAACTAATAGTAGATTCTTTAAATTTTGCATACAATTTTGACTTGACAAAGAAAGTAAGAGATATGAAAATGGTCTTTTTATTTTATTTTATATTTCCAAGTCACACCAAGAAGCTTCAAGTTTAGCTTATTACAACTTTACTACTCCTCTGAATAACCTCTAAAGATGCTTTACGAGAATATAAAGTAGATTTTAAGTAGTTGCAACTAAATTGAAATGATCTATATTGGTAATCACACACAAACAAGGTGCTAATGATGGCTAAATGACTAAGGATGTGTGAGAACAACAAATGAATGAATTAAACACATTCAAGATTGGCTAAAAAGGCTCAAGTGAGCAAGAAAAACACAAACATCACTCAAAGCAATCAAGAAAATAACAAACAAGCAAGCTTTAAAGTTTTCCAAATTGTTATCAATATTGCAACAACAAAGAGAGGTGGTGAAAAATGCAATAGATGACTAAATACAAAAATATATGGGTCAAATATGATTGAAGGAACAATGAAATGCGAAAGCAATGAAATAGGGGCAAAAAAAGAGGCAAATCTTGACAAGAGAATGTGAATGTAGAAATGGAAAAAGCAAGGTGGAATGTTGGAACATCTTTGCCCTTCACCCTTGGTAGTGCTCGAAGATGAACATACTTGGTCTTAGGGAGGTGTTTAGTAAAGATACCTGCCACCTGCAACTCTGTGCGATAGTATTGGAGATCAATGGTGTGCTCATGAATAAATTGCCGAATATAGAGCATGGGGACCTCTATGTGTTTGGTGCGTTGATGTTCCATAGGGTTTCTGGAGGTGGGATCATACTCTGGTTGTCACACCGAATGGTATTACGCTGATGTTGTTCGATGCTGAAATCTGACAAGATTTGATGGATCTAAGTAGACTGTGGTAGCATTGCCAACTCCTTGGTACTCTACTTTCATGAAGGAAAAGTCTATGGCATGTAGCTTCTTGTTGGACGAAACAATAGGACCTAAGCCAAGATGGAAGACAACCAAAAATGTACCTGCAAGCATCACTATTGCCAGCCCAATCAGAATTACCATAGCGTACTAAGGTAGTAGAAGAGCTTGTAGAATAATGCATGCCATACATATGAGTGCCATTGATATAGCGGAGAATATGCTTAGCAACTTTCAAATGAAACTCATGAGATTCTTGCATAAAGTGAGATACCAAGCCAACCACAAAGAAATATCAGGGCAGATGTGAGTAAAGTTAAAGAGGCTACCCACTAGTTGTTGATACAAGGTAACTTCAACCAAGGGTGTAGAGTACTTGGTCGTGTATTTGACTCTAGACAAAAATGGTGAAGGTGCAAGTTTACAATCGATCATGAAATATTTCCAAGAGATCTAATGCATAATTGTGCTTGAGAAAGAAAGTTCCCTAAGCAGAGTGAGTGATCTCTAAATTAGGAAGTAGTGTAGAATGCTCAAGTCTTGCATCTTAAACTATTGTTGTGGGGAAGAATTCACATTGAAGATGGACTGCGGATGAGAATGAAGTCGTCCACATAAAGAACAACCAAGAGAAGCTCACCATGATGCCACCGAATGCAGACAATGGGGTCAAAGTGACAACAAGAGAACCGTGATGAGAGAAGGGATGAGTCGATCTTCTCTTGCTAAGATGAAGCTGCTTTCTTACGGCCATAAAGGGATCTCTTTAAATTAACGAGTCTTGTAGCCATTCGAGAGGTTGCTCCATACAAATCTCCTCATGAAGGTCAACTTGAAGAACACTCTTCATGTCCATTTGATGCACTGTGCATCTTTGAGATGCGGCAATAGAAAGTACAAGGCTAATTGGGTTCATTTTAGCGACTAGGGCAAAGATCTCAAAATAATCAATACCAATACCTAGGAAAATCCTTTTGTGACCAATTGTGCCATATGTTTGTTTGTATTGGCATTTGTTGCATATTTGGTTCAATAAATCCATCTACAACGAACCAACCCTCGTCCTTTTAAAAGAGGGACCAAATCCCAAATATCATTCTTCATAAGAGAACTATACTATCCTCCCATGGCTTCTTTAGAAGAGAACTATACAATTCTCCCGTGGCTGAGTCCCACTCTCTTCACACATTCTCCGCCATTGTCTGTGTGCAAACATTTTATGTAATTTCCATATTGTTTTTTAACAAATTTTTTGAATTCAACAGAAGCAAAAAAAACCTAACTTCTGTGCTTCAATAAATACCCCTGAGTGCTTCTAGAAAAGTCATCATTGAAAGTGAGTACATAACGAAATTGATCAAAGGAAAGTGATGGATAGGGGCTGGAAAATTCACTATGAACAAGTTGAAGAACCTCGGATGCTCTCTATGCTCTACCTTTAATATAGCTGTAATTAGCTTGTTGACCAAGAACACACCTTGGATAGACACCATCTAAAAATTTAATGGATGGTAAGCTAGTGACCATGTTGTGTTGATGCAATTAATTGTTGATGATAATGGTAGTTCAAGTGGCCAAACCTCTTGTGTCATAATTTAATCGATTTTTCTGTGTAAGCAAAACATGGGAAGGGCGATCATTCACAAAATGAGAGAAGAAAATACATTAGTGCATGGTGATCCACCTTGCCAATTGCAATGATTTGAGGAACATCATTGTGGACTCACATAATGGTTGGATTAGGTGTAGATTCAACTATTTTTTTCATTGTGTGATCTTGAAATTGAAAGAAGGTTTTTTGATAGAGAAGGCACAAAAAATACGTTTGTGAAAGTACCATCATGCATGTCAATAGATCCTTATCCTCGAATATTCAAAGAAGAAGAGTCACCCACAAAGATCTATTGTGTTGCACAGAGTCAAGAGAAGAGAACATGTTTACTGATTTTTCTAAGTAGCGGGTGGCTTTGGGGTCAAGTATTCATTATGGTTTTGATCATAATTTGCATACTCGTACTCGAAGAGTACTTGTCTAGCCCCCAAAAATTTTACTGGGTGATTAATCTACATACACTCACCATTAATTAATAAATTAAAAAAAAAACTTAAATTTATTTAAAAATATAAGTTTTAAAGAACTTGCAATTGCAAAATGTATTAAACGAGTATGTAAAACGTTGGGGAAGTGTTCTATTAAATTTGAATACAAATAAAGTACAAAATAGCGTCATCGTGATTCATACAAATACAATTGTCAACAACAAACTGATACTTATATAAGAATCTACAATTTTCTATTCCTTGCTCTAGTGAAAACTAAGGGAGATTGAGAGAGTCTAGTCCTCCCATTCGGTTGCCCCTCGTTGTTCTGCTTAGAACACTTCCCCTGTGGCTGCACCTCTGTCTTAGTGCAGTCTCATCTTCGACATCTACAAGGATGTCATCCAATCCAATCTCTCCTACTGCAGCTGCACCCTCCATAGCTTGCCTCTTAAAATCAACAATCTTGTCCTCTGTGAACAAGGGAGCTTCCTCAACCTGTGTAATCCAATCATTGTAGGGATCGATCTCATCTAGATCGATAGGTCCCTGTGATGTGTTCTCCATTTTTTTGTGCGAGGTTGAAGGTTGTATTGCACAAAAATCAAGTCATTGAGGCGTTGATTTAACTTGTTGCACTTCTTCGTGTGACTCTCCATCCACCAAATACAAAACCCTCACCAAAGACTCCGACACCTACAAGGTTAAAAACAAATTAAACTTACATACTTACAATTAAAGTAAATACTTTAAAAAATTGAAAATAAAGAAATTGAGTTGAAATTTAAATTTAAATTTGAAGTTATCATGATGATCTGTGTAGCTCTCTCCACAAAGTCCTCATTACAAACTGACTTTGAGACTTTGATTCCGTTAGCTTTCTTTGAATATGTTGAGTTTGTCCATGCTTGACACACAAACATTTTCTTTAAAGCTATCAACAAATTGCAAATACTTTGCAATGTAAAAAAGTTACTTGCAAACGCTGTGATCCCTGTTCGCATAAGCTCTTTCCCCTTGGTGTGTTATCTCATTAAGCTGAGAACCCAAGGGTGATTATAAATATATTTTTTGATGCCTCTGGCTTTTTCTACAACCTGTCGCACCCAATCAATTTTACCTATGTCCTCCAAAAAAAGGTCAAGGCAATGGGCCATGCAAGGTGTCCAAAAGAGTGATGGATGTTTGTCCTTGAGAAGTCTTCCAGCCATTACATATGTTGCTACATTGTCAATGATAACTTGGACAATATTCTCAATGCTTAGCTCTAAAACAACTTACTCGAGCATCAAACTCAAAGTTTATGTATTTTTTATTTTGTTAGATGCATCGATTGACTTTAGAATAACCAACTCACCATTTGAAGCCGCAAAAAAATCGATGAGGGTGTGGTTCTTTCCATCTGTCCATCCATTGGAAAGAATGGTGCACCCAAAATTTTGCCACAACCTGTTTTGATCTTCCACAATTAACTTTGCATTTTCAACTGCATTTTGGAGCAACCTCCCACTTATGTCTTTTGGAGAGAGTGCTTTGTACCTTTTCCTTGCAACTGTCAATGGTGTCACCAAATATTTTTAGTACGGTCTCTTTGCCACGTTGAATGAAATGTTGTTGAATTATTATAAATTTGCACATGCCTTATCAGCTACTGTGTGCTGCTCTTTGATCCACGTATCTTGCAATGAAGGTTGTGCCCTAGGTATGTTTCTAGGCACAAAAAAATTGTGTAACTAGCTTTTGCTTGAACTTGATGAGGTGGATGTGCCTCACATGCGTGGACCACGATTAGAGCCCACAATTTCTCTCATAGTTATGTCAGTTTCCTCTGCCAATGCGAGAGTAATGACCGCTATTAAGGCTGCTTGCATCCTTGCCCTCTTTAATTTATTCTCGTTCAACAATGCAAGCTCTGCAATGATCTCTCGTTTTGCCTTTTCTGTTACACTGAGACAAGGCATGACATCACGAGAAGGAATACATGCAAGATGTTGAAGCATTTGATGCCTCCACCAATCTTCTTCGAGCAAAATGTACAAATTGTAGTTGTTTACGGTGTTCCAAACCGTATGGCATACTTTTAAGCAGCGATGCGAGCATTAGGGTGAGCTAGTTGGCTACCATTAATTGATTTTGACCCTGATGTAGCACTGGGTGCCATTGTATGCTAATGGTAAACCTGCAACATGTTCAAAACAACATTACAAAAATAAAAATAAAAACATTTAAAAAAATTAAAATACAATATTTAAAAAGAAAAACCTTATGCCATAAACTTGTAAATTTAAACCTCTAACCCTAGGGCTTATGCATATGGCATGGACACAATATGAAAAACATTTAAAATGTTAGTATCTACTATCTACAATAAATTATGAAAAACTATGCATAAATCATTAACAGTAAAAATACAACACTTTTATTAAAAAACTATGCATAAATTGTAAATAGTCTTAGTCAAATCATAAGTAGGATGTAATGATCCTTACTAATAGGATCACTAAAACACAGGATATTATACTAAGGAATTTCGTCAAACAGTTCACATACAAGGATCGTATGATTGATATAACATTTTGTTTGCTTTAATGGTTCTTTCCTTCACTTAACATCAATAAGAATACTTGCAATACGACTCTAGCTTGTCTAATCAATGACCTAACATGAATGTGCAACTAATTTTGGCAATATTCCATGTATATATATGATCTAAGCATGAGAAATAAACACCTACAACCAACTGGTATTTCTACAAACAATTGGTATGCAAACTAACAACAACAACTAATATCTCCTCAATTGCAATGAAATTTCAAATATGAAATATGGCCAAGACTCTTGGCATTTACAAAATATGATGTCGGAAATGTAAACCTATAGCTGAAACACCTAAGATGCTAATCATGAATGATAAACAAAGGAACCTGGCTGACTGTGTCACTTGGTGAGGGAGCTGTTATATTGGGCGACTTTCTAGCGTTCATATAGTCGACAGGCAGGCCAAACATGCTTCTGGACATTAATAATAATTTGTGCCTTGTTCTCTACAGTCCGAGTCCGTAATCCCGCCGATTGGATAGTGAGGCGCAGCGCTGCAACTTTCTTCACTTCCGGCTGTGACAAAAACTTTACTCCAATATACTTGACTATCCGAATAGCAAATTTTCCAATCCCACTAGAGCCTCCATGTACCGCTGTTATTCCTTTAGCGTTTGGCGCGCTTAGCGATGCCCAGAGATCAGTATTTCTCTTTTACTACTGAGAAGCCTCCTTGGATAATACACTTGAAATTGCTGAAGACCAAGACCCTACCGGAATATTGTTCGTACGCTGTCCGTACGCTTCTGTAGGTACAGGCCGTACCTGTACGAACTATTTAAAATATATCAAATTTGGTAAACCCTCCAAATGGAATACTGATGCAGTTGCTTCAAACAGGGCTGCCACATTATTCAGTTTTCGAAATGAAACACAACATGAAATGGCTGAATAATATTCCAACCACTGAAAACACAAACCCTCAGACAAATATCTGAGTACCAAATAAGCCCAACTTGAAGTAGCTGAATACCACTTCCAAAGTGCAACCCTTCGGATGATCTTTTACACCCTCAGTTATGCAAATCGCTTGAGAGGTATCGTTCTCAAGGATTAATGTGACGATTTGCAGACTCTGCAGTCTTACAAACGCTCAAGGAGATTCAATGATCAAAAATAAACTCTGGATGCCAAATACTAGACCCATAGGGTCTATTTATGCACTTTTCGGAACTTCCAAGAGTTTCCGTAATACATCATACAAAACTTGTTATACTTTTTAAATAAAAGTAATTTTATAAAAATAAAAATAAAAGTGCATTTTAAAATTAAAATATAATAATTTGGCCTCCATATTAAAATAGACTAACTCCAGGATCATCGTGAGCCATCGAATCGCCAACATGACCCTCTCACCACCTTTATCTGCCTACGAGAGTCAGGTATAGGCAAATCCTCGTAGAATGTCACGCTAAATGATGTCAGCCAGAATGGGGACATGACAGTCCGCCCTTCCTGAAATTGCTTGTCCCCAAGCAATCGCTGAACAACAAACCAATCAATCCACCTGGATCCCAAATGTAGTCATGATCTATACTGCTGTCAATCAATGCAAGCTCCTGCAACATCCTCTGAAATATTATCAAGAGAAATCCATTATCAAATTGGCAAATACATCTCAACCAAACTTCAAAATCACAACTGCCATAGTCAGAAACCCATGAGAAACAAATTCTCAAAATCTCAGAACCCAAGTAGAGTGGACATCCCAAACTGTCAACACTGTAAAAACCGTCAATGCATTCTACTGGCTTATGCGGAATGTACAATCCAACTCTGCAACAATGGTGAACACTCCCGAATGAAATTGTACCAAGTATGGAGAATCCACACATTATACAACTCCTGCAGTCAATACAACTCTGCAGATCACCGGCCACTGTCTCATAACCATAACTTCCATGTACCACTGATGGCAAATAGTCATCATATGATAGATAGAAAGAACTAGAACTCAAATCAAATCTAATGGCCATCAACTTCTCAATGCATGGATCAAATGCAAACTGATGAACATACCTTGTAGTATAATGCTGATAAAAAAAATCGACTTTAGTCAACAGCTCACCATGCACAGGTGGTACAACCCACTGTGACTGAAGTCGCTCTAACTCCATGGTCACCTTAGTCAAATGAAACTGTGACTCCTCAAAAGCCAACTGTGTACTCTCAAGAATCCCAGGGGTCACCTCGAGCTGCTGAGTAAGCCCACTCACCTCATCTTCTTTGGCCAATAATGCATCGTACGCTGTGCTGCCCCACTCCATAAGATAATCCCTGTCGGCTACCAACTGCACATAATCCTATCTCAGAATCTGGATAGCCTCCCATAAAGAGTGGATTTCTGTCAAGGAAAAATAACTGCCTCCTTGCTCATCACTAGTAGGAGAACCCCATCCATAAACTGCTAACAACTGACGAGCAGCATCGAAATGCTCACAAGCGATAGCAATGTCTTGCTCACTAACTCTCAGCTGACTAGACACATGATGGCGCTGGCTAGATTGTCTCCTACAATCCTCCTCTAAGGCATTGTCCAAAAGAGTAGACTCAAAATTACTGATCTCTGGAGTACTACCATCCATACTCTGTGAATCAACTCCAAAGCTCATATCAACATACAGAGTATCAAAAAATGTAGCATCGCTGTCCAATTCCTCTGTACCGAAAGAAACTGCCGAGGAAACTAAGTCCTCAAAACTGTCCACTGCATCCGCTTGGATACGATCTTGGGACTGATCTGCAATCACTGATAATTGGGATGTGCCCGAATCATCATAAGCCCACTGTATCCTAAGTGGACGACTGGAAATGCACACAACTCCCAATACCGGTGTATAGAAACTAATACCAATATAACAATCCCGAGTCCATATCCATAAACTAAAATCAGCTGGTAACTCAAGCAAACTCCTCACCTGAATAATATGGCTAATACCAACTAACTCCCCAAACCTATCAGATACTGTCCCTGAATCTAGGATGTGAAAGCAAGATGAACTTACAACATCATTAGCGACCATATATGATCCACCTGCCGTAGAAAGTTGAGTGCAAGATGAAACCAATCTCAACTCCACGCCACATTCATCCACATGTCTCTCCTCGTCCTGTAACGCCAATGGAGTACTCACCAAGGAATTCCGAGTATCCTCCAGCTCATGAGAAAGCTGGTCAACCTCTTCTTCCTTCTTCATTAATGCTTCTAAATAGATTCCCGCAAGATTAAGGAGATGATCGCGATCTGAAAGTAGGTGTATATAATTTACCTTCATTGCCTCCATGCCCTCTATCTGTTGTAAGTCGTCACAAGATGAACCTGCTATGACTTCCTTTTGTCTCTCCTGCAGTTGAATCATCCAAATGTGATTCCCAATCAACCCATGCATTCTATCATGATGAGATAAAGCCGCGACAATATCCTTTTCCTTCGTCTTCAGTTGGCTTGCCAAACCATGGGAATAACTACTAGCCTCTATCTCATGTGAAGAAACATCCCACTGTGTCTGATACTCATTTTTTGCAAAGTCCTGAATGCTCACTTTTTTATCAACTGTACTATCCTCAAACATGACAGTATCCTCCATTGTTGTAACTTCATCCGGACCAATTGTACTGGAATCACTATCTGTGTTAATCATGCAATCCGGTGTCCCTGTGATATCACCTTCTGATGCCATTAGCTCAATCTGTATGACATCTCTAACCGCTTCTCCCTGTGAGGATAAATCATTACCTGAAGATGTGTTAATGTCTTCCTGTACTGGATCAGCATTTTTGTTAAACTCATCATTCAAGTTTTTGCCTATCATAAGGAAAGTACTACGATCCTTAGGCCTATCAATTAAACTCTTTAACCACGTACATGCCATAGGTGACAAATTCCTTTCTTTTGTCCAGACATACCATAAATCTTCTGCCAAAGATTTAGAAATTTCATCCTCCTCAAACAAGATTGTGAACATGATAGAGTGCATTGATGCTAATACATTGCTTGAATGAAACTCATCTATAATATTCCAAAATGTATTAAACATCTTGCGAATGTCATCAATACAACCTAATGACAGCATAATGTTTTCAAATCTACACCTTGCAAACACTTCAAGTAATCTTGCCCTCTTTGTGAAATGAGGGTCCCTAATGTCATCCAATTTTTCGAAGCTTTTCACCATGGCATGAAGTACCTTTCTCATAATCTGATCATCATAAGAATTAAAGCCAGCTAGTATCTTCATGATTTCACTAATGCAAGAGAGAGCTGCAAGTCTTACCACCTCATCATGATGTTTCAATAATCGGGGCTTCACCAACGAACCAAAAGCTGGAGATAATGCTGTTTGCATAGCATTAGAATCTGACTGATCAACCTTACCTAAATAAGTTTCCAACTCCTCCAAAGTTTTTAGAAGGTCCTCTGTTCGCTGAAATGGTCGATCTAATTTCTTCTTTGCATTGTGCATTCTTTCTTCCAAATCCTTGTTCCCTGTTGTTGCCATACTGCTAATTGAATTCAATCTGAAATAACCCAATCAGGCTGGTAGGAAACCGCTCTGATACCACTTTAATGATCCTTACTAATAGGATCACTAAAACACAGGATATTATACTAAGGAATTTCGTCAAACAATTCACATAAAAGGATCATATGATTGATATAACATTTTGTTTGCTTTAATGGTTCTTTCCTTCACTTAACATCAATAAGAATACTTGCAATACGACTCTAGCTTGTCTAATCAATGACCTAACATGAATGTGCAACTAATTTTGGCAATATTCCATGTATATATATGATCTAAGCATGAGAAATAAACACCTACAGCCAACTGGTATTTCTACAAACAGTTGGTATGCAAACTAACAACAGCAACTAATATCTCCTCAATTGCAATGAAATTTCAAATATGAAATATGGCCAAGACTCTTGGCATTTACAAAATATGATAATGTCGGTAATGTAAACCTATAGCTGAAACACCTAAGATGCTAATCATGAATGATAAACAAAGGAACCTGGCTGACTGTGTCACTTGGTGAGGGAGCTGTTATACTGGGCGACTTTCAAGCGTTCATATAGTCGACAGGCAGGCCAAACATGCTTCTGGACATTAATAATAATTTGTGCCTTGTTCTCTACAGTCCGAGTCCGTAATCCCGCCGATTGGATAGTGAGGCGCAGCGCTGCAACTTTCTTCACTTCCGGCTGTGACAAAAACTTTACTCCAATATACTTGACTATCCGAATAGCAAATTTTCCAATCCCACTAGAGCCTCCATGTACCACTGTTATTCCTTTAGTGTTTGGCGCGCTCAATGACGCCCAGACATTAGTATTTCTCTTTTACTACTAAGATCCCTCCTTGGATAATACACTTGAAATCGCTAAAGACCAAGACCCTGCCGGAATATTGTCCGTACGCCATCAGTACGCTTTTGCAGGTACAGGCCGTACCTGTACGGACTGTTTAAAATATATCAAATTTGGTAAACCCTCCAAATGGAATACTGATGCAGTCGCTTCAAACAGGGCTGCCACATTATTCAGTTTTCGAAATGAAACACAACATGAAATCGCTGAATAATATTCCAACCACTGAAAACACAAACCCTCAGACAAATATCTGAGTACCAAATAAGCCCAACTTGAAGTAGCTGAATACCACTTCCAAAGTGCAACCCTTCGGATGATCTTTCACACCCTCAGTTATGCAAATCGCTTGAGAGGTATCGTTCTCAAGGATTAATGTGACGATTTGCAGACTCTGCAGTCTTACAAATCTTCAAGGAGATTCAATGATCAAAAATAAACTCTGGATGCGAAATACTAGACCCATAGGGTCTGTTTATGCACTTTTCGGAACTTCCAAGAGTTTCCGTAATACATCATACAAAACTTGTTATACTTTTTAAATAAAAGTAATTTTATAAAAATAAAAATAAAAGTGTATTTTAAAATTAAAATATAATAATTTGGCCTCTATATTAAAATAGACTAACTCCAGGATCATCGTGAGCCATCGAATCGCCAACATGACCCTTTCACCACCTTTATCTACCTACGAGAGTCAGGAATAGGCAAATCCTTGTAGAATGTCACGCTAAACGATGTCAACCAGAATGGGGACATGACATAGGAAAAGGTAGACAAAGATAAAGAAAAAGGAGTAACAAGTGCACTTTCATCCTATGGGCAGCCATGAAAGGAGGAGGTTCTATATGAAAGGAAGCTTTCTAAGAAAGAACAAATACAGGGAAATTTGCCTCCTCCACAAGTAGCTTCACCATCAAAGCAAGGTAATGGTGCCAAGAAGTATTTTATGTATTTTTGGTATAAGCATTTTTTTGAATAATCTTGGTGGAATTTATGTTCAAGTTTTTCTTATACACAACCAAAAGAGTTATCTTCATTTGGTGAAAGAGAAGGGCATGTTGGTCGGCAAAACGCCAACAGTGCATCACTTATTTCTATTGGAAACTTCATATTGCAACTCTACATTACCCACACAACTTGTTGGGAAGCATGGGCAGCAAGCAAGGTGCAGGGAAGATGCAAATATTTCACGTCAGTTTGGGGCAGCCATACAAAGAGGAAGAAAGAATGCACATTTAAATAGGTTGTAAGCATAACTTTCATCATATTATTTAGTAAGCAAGCATTCCATTCTTGTTTCATCTAATAATGTTTGTAACATGAGCATTTGAGTCTGATTTTGGCCAAGGAAGGTTGAAGCATGCACAATCACACCACTAGTTGATGCAAGCATAATATAACTAATATCATCCATATGAGCCATCAAGACAAGCATGATATCACTTGTTTTAGCTATATGGCTCACCAAAGCAAGCAAGCATCACTTGTTTGTAATGTCCCCTTTTGGGATAAAAAAAGCAACAAACAACTTTTCAACAAACTCCAATGAAAATCTTTGAAAAAAATCAGCATGTTAAAATCATTAATTAGACTAGGCTTGTCAAACCCTAGTGACTAGGGTAAATTGGTGATTTATGCCTTGAAACTCCTCCAAAAATTATGAAATTTTATTTTCACATAAATACTGATCTTTCAAACCCTCTTATCCAAAATAAATTCAAAAAATTTTAATTTCCAAAATTTATTTTCAAAAAATACAGTGGAAATAAGAAAATTCAATATCTCTCAATATATTCCACATATGAATATATTTGATGGCAAAACGGAGATAAAAATATTTGCAAATTTATGAGACCAAATTCAAAATTTTCTATTAAGTGAAAGTGGTCCAAAAGTGAGATCTAAATTAGAAACTAGGGCGTTGCCCTACAATTATAATTCTTGTCTTTTTCAACCAACAAATTCCAATGCAACCTTGATAAAAGGGGTCTTTGTTAAACAAACATGTTTGCTGCCCATAAACAACCTTAAAACCCTTGTGAATGGCTCCCAAAAACAAGCCAAGGCACCACAACTGATAGTCACATTTGCCAATGCAAGTCGCTGCCCTATAATATGGTCAAATCAATCAATCAATCTAAAATGCAATTACAACCCCTCAAAGTAGTGCTCCCATGAATAGGAGTGGAGATTTTTGTCTCCAAACCCGTGTCCTTGAAGGTTTTCGTTTTCAAGTCATTTAGCCAAGCGTTACGTGCTTTAGCCTCAAAATCAAATATCATAAATTCATGGCAACCTTTCAAAAGATCATCATGCCACCTTTTATACCAAATCTTTCCACAAGTGTTCCCTAAAAAAGGGTGCTCCACTTGGAGGGAATGTTAAAGTGAATTTAAAATATCTTTTCCCTTTTCTTTATTAAGGGTTAAGCTAACCCTTTCTCAAAAGTTACCTTTTGAGTTATAATATAAAAGGATAGATAAAAAGATAACTTTTATAACTTAAAATTTGAACCAATGTTTCATTTTTTCCCTTTCTTCCCTTAGCTTAGGGAAAACACCAAAAGAACTAGGCTAAAGGTCATGTCCATGCTTAGGCCAAAAAGGGGGACATGACAATCCTCTCCACCCAAAATTGCTTGTCCTCAAGCAATTGCAATATCTACGAGGGTGTCTCAACGCTCTTTATTATGCAATGTCCGTTTGTAGTTGTTTCCTAAGGAAAATAAACCTCAATTCACATCCCAACACTGCTGTTTGTGTAAATTGAGGGCTTCTCCCAAGCATTGTAAGTGTTGTAACAACCTTCTATAGACCTCTCATGCCCGCACATGAAGCTGCCATAAATGTCCATGTTGTTGCTAAGAAGCCACCAGCCCTTAGCAGTCTCCCAATCAGCCCTCCAATTGTATTCTCCTCCAAACAACTCGCTGCCCCAAGCGTAGGCTGCCCTATGCAACTCAAAACAGTTGTCATTATTCTTCATTTCATGCTTCAAGCTCTCCAACACGTCTTCCAAGTGCTGTAAACCCCCAAGTTGAAGCTTTAATCAATTGTCCCCTTAACAAGGAGAAAAACATCTCATTAACCAAACTGTACTTGCTGCTATGAGGGCTGTAGTTGTGATGTTCAGCCTTGCAATTGCTCATAAATGTCAACTCATTCACTACTAAGTTGAAATTAGATGAGTTCTTCATGCATATATCTTTAAGGGACGCCCATATACACTCACAGGTTGAGCTTGGTGAGCTCAAGCTGCCAAAAGGATCATGACTGAAATGTGTAATGTCGCTGCCCCTTATGAATATGTCCATTTGAAGTTCAGTCATGGAGTGTACACTACCTTGGTAAGCATCCAAAAACTCCTTAGGGTATCTCATCTGCCATGACAAGCTTCCCCAACCTAAAGTCGTGGTTTTCCAATTTGCAAATAGAGAACCATCTTGAAACAACTTGAAGGCATAACTTGTATGTAGATACCATGGAAGTGTAAGCAATATTGCATTGGTGTCCTCATGACTGTTGCTTGTCTTTTCCAATATTATCAACAATGTTGGTGATACACATTGAGCCAAAAAAATACCCCAACTTCAAACTTAGAAAGGGCGTACCTTCCTTGCACAGTCCAACGTTTTGACATGAAAGAGGGACCCCATTGCCCCTGCATTTTCAAAACTTACAAGGTGCTGTAGCATGCAAAAAAAAATTAGAATTTTTGAACTGTGGGCAGCTGAGTTTGCTCTATAAACTCAGATTTTTTTGAGTGTAAAGTGGGCTGATTTTTCCATAAAAAGTCATTTTTATCTCTGCTGTTTATGATTAGGGTCGTTGCCCAATTCAAGAGGGGTCTAATTCCCTCATCCTCATCCTCTAACACACCCTTGTAGCATGGAATAGGGTGCTGCCCATTATGTCTTATGGGCTGCCTATGCACATTAATCTTCCTTCCATCTTTCCTCTCAAAAACCCAATAAATTTCAAATTTAGCATTTCTTACTGATTTTGTGGTAGGGCTGCCCCCTCTTGTGGTTAATGGTTGCCAATACTCAGAAATTGCAGCCTTCTCTACATTCTCTTCCTTCAAGCTTATGTGGTAAGTCCATTATTTCCAGCTCTTATGACCCTATCACTTTTTGGATTGACGAAATCTTCCAAGCATGGAATGTGATAATTTTTTGGACACCATAGTGGCTGCTCCCACTCAAGATTTATAGCTTCTTTTGCACCATTTGTTGCCATTGCAACCGGCTCACATTGTGACCCTACACATATAGCAAACATGTTAGTAAAAACAAGGGTGTTTAACAACACCTTTTTGATCACCTTATCAAACCTTATGATCATGATGTGCACTCCTTGATGCCTTGATTTTTCTTTACAACCCCTTCCCACTCGGATTTTAAAAGATCTGCCTATGTCACTCCTATCATGGCTGTAGCATGTTATTTTCCTCTTCAAATTCCTTTTAGTAGCTGGAAATCCGCTTACACATGCTTGGACCACCTCCATGGTGTTAAGGTGTGGGAAGCACAACTTTCTAGGGTCCATGTTCACCATAGCGACAATAAACCTTTGGGGAAACAAGCTGAAAATGTGAAAAACAACAGTCAATAAGTCACAAACAACCTTCATAATGACCCATAGGTCATAGCATTCGTTATCTATCACCACTTTCATGATTATCGAAGGTGAACCTTTGGTTAATCCACATAAAACTTAATGTAAGGAAGGTGTACAATGATTGTAACAGTCATGAATTGCTCGTTTTTTCCTCCCAAACAGTGGTATGTACCTTGCACAACTTGCACATTGTGACTCCACATAGCCAACCCTTACACAACATTAATCAAGGTGTTCTCCTTCATACCATGGC
Source organism: Torreya grandis (assembly GCA_037957365.1). Taxonomy (NCBI): domain Eukaryota; kingdom Viridiplantae; phylum Streptophyta; class Pinopsida; order Cupressales; family Taxaceae; genus Torreya; species Torreya grandis. The sequence goes on from JARHVA010000324.1 coordinate 2,509,777, forward strand.
TGTTGAAGTGTCCTTTCCCGCATGGAGTCTGATTTACAAGAGTTGAAAATGAATAAAAAACAACTGTGCATACCTCAATTTTGGCCAATGGTTGTACGCCCTTGCCTTGCATTCTTCCGTTGGTCACAACCACCTTATATAGACTTTGCAATCTAGCAAGTAAATCATGATGCTTACCAAGATTTGGAGTGGTTTGCATGCTCTTCATCATGCTCTTGACCTTAATGATCTTTTTCATAATCCAAAGGCCTTGCCAACCTCCTTGCATCGGTGCTAAAAAACTTGGAATTTTGACCTTGTCTATATCTTTCTCCCCACAAATATGCAAAATGGATTTTTATTCATTTTTAAAGCTATCATAGTGATGTTTTAAGAACTCACCTTCCCTTTTAAACTCCGTTAGGTGTTTCTAGCTTGAAAGGCTATCAATTTCGCCTCTCTTGCCCTCCTTAGCCATTCATTATGCCTCCTTTGGGTCCTTGCTATAAGGGCAGATTTTTCTTCCTCTTGTCTTGGAGTATTTTGCCCATATTTCCTTGTCATGGAGGATGTTTCTATGAGTTGTGCACCTTCCTTCTTCAAATCTGAATTCTCATGTTTTTTGTGATGTTTCCTTTTCATATAATTTTAATAATTAATAAAATTGCCCAAAAAGCAATTTTAATCATTCAAAAATATAAGGCACTTAATTAATTATTAAAATAGAATTATTTTGGATAATTATTCAAATTACCGGAAAAGTGGTTTTAACCATAGTTATCAAAATCGAGAAAATATTCGCGATTAATCTTGAATCGTGGTAAAAAACGTGTTTTTCACTGATATAACCACGGTTTATTCCTAATCAATGTTCGAGGGTCAAAAAACTGTTGACCGTTATTATTAAAACACATTCCATACGATTTAAATGGGAAAAAATTGCGATTTAAACATGATTAATTCACGATTTAAACTTATTAATAAATAATAAATTATTATTCAATAATCTATCTAATTTAGTATTTAATAATTTTATTATTTAATTTATTTAATGTTTCAAAAATAATTTATTATTTATTTAATATCATAGTACTATTATTTTTATTTTTTATTATAAATATTTATTTTTTATTAAATTTAAATATGTTTTAAATTTTAAATTAATTGTTATGAATATATATTTTAAATAAATTTATGTAAAAGAGATGGAAGAGAGTATTTTTGATATAGTTATTTGATTTATATCATAAATTTAATATTATATAAATACTTCGAAAATAATATTTTTTGATATTTTTTATATAATTTTTTAAAAATATATACTAATTTAATCTATTCTTAATATATCGTTAAAATCAAGTTACATATTATTAACATTAAGTTTTAGAAAACAAATAAATTATAAATATTTTTATTTATAAAATTATTTACTTTTCATTTTTCAATATAAATAAATCATCAAAAATTATCAAATTTTAATTTTCATGATTTTATGCAAGTGGATATAGAATTCCCTAAAATGCATAAAGAGGGTTAAAAAGAGGAATTCGACTTCGACATCATGGATGAATTGGGATTGACGTAGAGGCCGTCTCTCAAATTAGGAGAGGCAAAAACCCTGAAAATATGTTGAAGTGTAGACTTGCTGAACCATAGTCTATGTGCTACCTGTTGTCAACTTGAAATTGCACCCTAAATCGAAGACGTGCTGAAATGACCAATCCTCTCTCTGGTTGAAACAATGGGATCTTCTCACGAGGGTGGGTTCCTCAATGGTGAGAAGAACCTCTAGAGAACGCTGGTTCTTGTAAGATGTATCAATGGATTTCTACTCTGTGCTGCGAATCTACCATGGAAAAGGGAGAAAGAAACTTGAAAGGGAAATCCTACCTAATGACGGTGATACATCAAAATGTTGATCCATTCTATTTGGAACTTTGAACACTGAATCAAACAAGGTAAAAAGAAGACCTTTGATTTCAATTGATCACTATGCATAAATATTTCATGAGAAGGTACAATCCAATGACCAAAACATGAGGGAAAACGATGGAGAGAGGTATGATACAAGACACTTTGCAGCCACCTAACATCCACTTGCAGCTTCAACAAAAGACATATAGAACACTGAACATGACCTGCATAATACGATGAACTAGCAACTAGGTACGAATCAAAATTTGGGAAGGGAGAGAGATCTACCACATATGGAAATTGTTGAATGAATATACACTATGCCAGCACTTGAAATCTAAAAGTTCAATCTTTTTATTGATTGAAGAGGTTACACAACTCACCAATGACAGAGTCTGGTCTTACCAAGAGAGGGGTACAATTCAAAGTTGAAAAGCCAACTTATATAGAAAAGTATACAACAGCCAAGAGATTGGCGCTAAAAATAGAAGAAGAGGTCAACTCAGTCCAACTTGTGTTATTTCAGCCTTCAAATAAAATCTATTTCTGTCTTGTGCCTTGCATGAAAGCTCTTTGGCATTGAAAATGGACGGTGGGCCCAAGCTGCATGATGCTACGCCAATCTCCAACTATAGAACTCTTGAGCTGCTGGAACGTTTAAAAGCTTTCCTTTGGATGAAATCAATGCAAATGCCAAATTAAGAATTACGTTTGAACCACCAGAATGTTTTGAGCTTTCGAAACAAGCGAGAGTGCGTGCATGGAATTTTTTGCTGTTTGAAATGTTCAATGCTGTGCCTGTTCATCATCATGCAAGACGACTCTATTTTCAGAACTGAAGCGTGTTTGCTTTCTTAAACGCGTTCACTTCGTTGTAGTCACTTCACGTTAGTCTGTGCATGATCTTTGTTTATCCTGCCTTTGTCTTTATTCTGTGTTTGTTTTATTCGCTGTTCATGCTTATGTCCATGTTTAGTTCTGCTTTAGTCCTGTTTGTGCTTACATCTCTGTTCATGCTATTTATCATGCTTAGTTCACTTCGTGTTTTCTCTGGCTTTTCCCATGTTCTGCTTTAATTCGAGATTTGGGCTTTACTTTTTGTCCATTTCCTTCGGACAAAAAGTCTTAAGGAATTCTGTTTGTTCCTTTTTTTTAGAGCTTTTCCTTGAACCATTCCTGTTCATTTCATGTGGCTTTTGTCGACTTTACTTATTCCTTCAGACTTTTTGTCCGAAAGAATTCGTTTCTTTGTTAATTTCCCCAAATTAATTCCTTTTAGGCTCTTATGTCTTGCCTTTGTCTTGTCTATTTTCCCCGGGTTTTTTCTTTCTCTCGAATTTCTTCGGACTTTTTGTTCGAAGGAATTCCTACGGACAAAATGTACGAAGGAATTCGTCTCCTTTGGCTATCTTTTCATTCTTTTCAAGAACTTTTGAAGGGTCCACTGTTTATGTCTCTGCCCTCTGCAAGGGCTTTTGTCTCTCCTTTGTGCCCTTCGGAACTTTTGAAGGGTCCACTTCACCGACCAAGTGCCCTTCAGGAAAATTGGAAAGGTCCACTTCACCTACCAAGTGCCCTCCGCAAGGGCTTCTATCTCTCCTTTGTGCCCTTCAGAACTTTTGAAGGGCCCTGCCACCGACCAAGTGCCCTCCGCAAGGGCTTCTGTCTCTCCTTTGTGCCCTTCAGAACTTTTGAAGGGCCCTGCCACCCACCAAGTGCCCTCTGCAAGGGCAGGTGTCCTTCGAAACTGGGTTTTTGGAAGAATTGAAGGGCACCCGAGCTTTTTGTAGGGTACTCGGGTTTTTTGTAAGTCACCCGGGCTTTTTGTAGGGTGGTCGGGTTTTTTATATGGCACCTGGGATTTTTGTAAGGCACTCGGGCTTTTTGTAAGTCACCCGAGCTTTTTGTAGGGAACCCGGGTTTTTGTAGGTAACCTAGGCTTTTTGTAAGTGTCCTTATTCCTTCGGACTTTTTTCTTGTCTTCTCAACTGTGCTCTTCCTCTTTTCTTTCGGACCAAAAACTCGAAGAAAAAAGCCTTGAACGACTGCCACTTAGTCATTTTTTCGGACTTTTTGTCATTCCTTTGATAGCTCTTTCTCTCGGACAAAATGTTCGAAGAAATAGTCCACCTCTTATACCCGAAAAATTCTTTGGGAAGACAAAACAAATAAACTTACAACTTGAATATCTTTGTTGTATTTGCATGTTTGGCTGTAATCAAGCAAGCTCCTTGGAAACCTCTGCATGACTAAACTTCACCTGGGTGTAGATGGTCACTTGGGTGGCTGTAAATACTCATTTAAGGACCCCAAAACTGATTCACAAGACCAACTTGGCACCATAGCAAGTTCTGAAGTGTAGGGGTGACATTTTTGCCCTGTGGGGGCAAAAATGTCAACACTACCATTTGTTCCTTGTTCCACTATGACAATAGTATGCATTGTGAAATGCAAATGTAATGAAATTTGAATATTTCAAAAAAGTAATAAAAGAAAACAGTTGACTGATTTGGATGCCGTACAATCTCAGTTATTTTTAATGGATGGCATAATTGTATGATGTATCTATTCTCTATGCAATTGAAATGCATAATATGTATCTTGATGCATGAAAATGCATTTAAATTTTTTAAAAAAAAGTTTTTTTTTTTCCATATTTTCCCGACGGTTTTAAGTTTTTTGATTTTTTTTCGATTAATCACGATTTTTTGAAAAACACTTACATTTTTGAAAAAACGATTTTTTCCTCAGACAATTAATGCTACTATGGTTTTAACCATTTGAAAAATTAAGATAATTTTAATGATTATTTTAAGGAGTTTTGTAATTAATAAATTGCTTGAAAAGTGATTTTTATCACTTTAATTATTAGAGCAATTTAATTAATTATTTGAGGACCTAATTATTTAATTTGCGAAAAAATAATTCTAATTACTAATTTATTAAGGTAAGTTATTTAATTAATTTGAAAAGACCTAAAGTGAAATTAAAAAGAACATCGGCTTGGGAGCTAAAGCAAAGAAAGGAAAATATATTCTGAAAAAGGCAAGTGAGGCTTATGAAGTGTTTTACCTCCCCAAGATGGTTCGCCCCTTTTTGGAAGGTACAAATACAAGGTAAAAATCACAATTGAAGACGTGTTGAATTTGATATTTGTTCTTCATGTTTGAAGAAACTATTGGGATGCATGCCCAATAGGTGTTCGTTGTTTTGGTGATTGATCATTCTACAAAAGGTGTCTTTTGACGCCACTTTTGTTAAGGAAATCTTATTACTTGCCTTAGAGTGGGGCGATTTGCATTGAGCTCTTGTGAGGTTTTGGTGAAATTTTTGAGGCTCTTTTCTTGCAAATTATTTTTGATTAATATTTGCACTATTTTTGCAAGTGGAGCGAACTATTTTGGGAGGCTTGATTGAGGGTTTGGAGGCCCCTTTAGGGTTTATTTATGCAAATTAATATTCTGAAATTAATTGCTAATTTTCTGCATATTACGTGGGGTTTTTTGAGAAGATTTGTAGAATGTTTGAAGCCCTAAATTGATATAAAATTAAATAATAATTTTTAGATTATTATTTAATTATTTTTGATAGGAAACTAGGGTTTTTAGAATTTAGGAGCAATTTTTGGTGACCTTCCCATGAAAGGAAAATTCTGAAATTATTTTTATTTGATAGTCGTTATTTTTATGATCAGTTTGATCTCTTGTTTGCATCATTATTTCAAATATTGAGGGAGTTGTAAATTTTTGAAGTTTTCAGCTGTTCGTAGGAAATACTATTTGTTGGGGGCAGATTTGCAAGGGTTTCGTTCTGAATTAATTATTGTGGTAATTTTTTGAGTTTTGGCGATTGGTTTGAACTAAGCTTGAGCAGGGATTAGAGTGGAAAAGAAGGGCTTCAATTTAGCTAGTGTGGTGCTAGGGTTTGGAGGGTTGAAACATCCATTTTAAGCTCTTTCTTCATTGCGGTAAGAGCCATTAGTGGCTAAATTCACAAGGTATTTATTTCAAAGTGAATTGGAGTTAATTTTTAGTATGGAGGTGCAATTGCAGCAGCTAGGGTTTGCTGATTTTTAATTTCAGAATTTGTGGATTTTGAAAAAACCTCTTTTTGGTAAAATCGTCCCATTTGGGGACATTACATTTTTTGATTCCTTCATTGGAATCTTCATGAGGGTTGGTCCCTCCTTGTTTTCCTTCTTTGTGCATGATTTGTTCTTTTTTATAAGTGGCTACCCCACTTGATTCCTTTTCCTTGGTGCAACTTGTAATTACCTACTTTGATTCAACCAACCCTTTGCCTTTTACTTGCAGCTATTTTTGTTGTTTATCAACTTGCTGGAAACCCTCATCTTGCTGCCCCAAAAGTTCTGATTTTTGTAACTTAGAATTTTCAATATTTGGCTGGCCCAAAGTGCTTGATTTTTCTTTAAAGTAAAGTTATGGATCAACTCGATCAAACCTCCCAATGAGCCTCCAAAAGAATTCCTTATAGTTGTCTATGAGGTGATCCACTTGGGTTATCAATCCATGGTGCCATCAACCATGGGCAACCCTTTCTAAAAGTGTTGTGATGAATCTTAGGGCCTCCTCTACGTCCATGGGATGAAGTGCAAGGTATGTACCTAATTTATCAATCTATGCCCTAGCTGAAATGTTTGTAGAACCATTAAATTTGGGAAGAATAATCTTCCTCAAACATTATGTAATTCTCGTCTAATTCGAGTAGTACCCCTACCTCTTTTCTATGATACAAAATCTTTGAGGTTTATCTCCTTCTTAAAAGGGGGTGTGTATGTCATACTCCTCATAAATCTCCATCAAATCATCTGAATAAAACGCTACTCCTTTTCACGAGCTTGAGAGGATTTCTCAAACCTTGTATTGTTGAAATCTCCCATGTTACTGTTTGACATGAAACCCTCAAACTCCACTACTGGCCAAGACATTGGCTCTGATACCATTGTAAATGCCCCCTTTGGGATAAAATAAGCAACAAACGGCTTTTCAACAAACTCCAATGAAAACCCTTGAACAAAATCAACAAGTTAAAATCAGTAATTAGACTAGGCTTGTCAAACCCAAGCGACTAGGGTAAATTAGTGATTTATGCCTTGAAACTCCTCAAAAAATTATGAAATTTTATTTGCACATAAATACTGAATTTTCAAACGTTCTTATCCAAACAAATTCAAAAAATATTAATTTCCAAATTTTATTTTCTGAAAATACAATGGAAATAAGAAAATTCAATATCTCCCAAAATATTCCACATATGAATACATTTGATGGCTCAAAACGGAGATAAAGATATTTGCAAATTTATGAGACCAAATTCAAAATTTTCTATTAAGTGAAAGCGGCTCAAAAGTGACCTCCAAACCAAAAACTAGGGCGGTGCCCTACAAATATATTTTTTGCCTTTTTTAACTAGCAAATTCCAACGCAACCCTAATAAAAGGGGTCTTTGTTACACAAACCAGTTTGCTGCACATAAACAATCCTAAAACCTTTGTGAATGGCTCCCAACAACAAGCCAACACCACAACCGATAGTCACACTTGCCAATGCAAGTCATTGCCCTAGAAGAGGGTCAAATCACTGAATCACTAAGTCTTAAATGCAATTACAGCATTTGAAAGTAGTTTTACCATGAATAGGAGTGGAGGTTTTCGTCCCTAAACCCTTGTGTCCTTGAAGGTTTTCGTCTTCAAGTCACTTAGCAATGAAATATCATAAATTCATGGTAACCTTTCCAAAGATCATCATACCACCTTTTATACCAAATCTTCCTCAAGTCCTTCAAAAGGGGCGCCCCACTTGGAGGGAGAGTTAAAGTGAATTTAACATATCTTTTCTCTTTTCTTCATTAAGGGTTAAGCTAACCTTTCTCACAAGTTACCTTTTAAGTTATAATATATAAAGATATATAAAAAAGTATCTTTTATAATTTAAACTTAGAACCAATGTTTCCCTTTTTCCCTTTCTTCCCTTAGCCGAGGGAAAGTATCCAAAGAACTAGGCTAAAGGCCATGTCTGTGCTTAGGCCAAAAAGGGGGACATGACAATGTTTCAGCCATAGATGCCACCAAAGCCAGCATAGGAAGGCAAGATATTGAGTTTGCTAAAAAAAATATAAAAAACAAAAAGCATACGAACTAACCTGGAAATTGAGTTTGCTCCACTTTGCTCCAAATGTTCCAAAACAATCCAGATGTTGTGTGATTTCAATGCAGGGACGTGAATGGTTTTACAAGACAAAATTTTGTGTTTTTTCCATGTTTTCCCAGCGCTATGGACACGTTAGCAGACTTGTATGCGGGAGAGCTAGTACTCGAGCCTCAATGAGTACTGGACGAGTATTGGTACTGGGTGAGTATTGTGTCAATACTCGCCGAGACTCAAGTACTCAAAATACACTGCTCTCGAGTGGCGATTAATGGGTTATGCAGAAGCTTGTTGAGTACTCGCCCACTCAGCGAGTAATCAATGAGTATGCAAACTATGGGTTTGATGATGTGCGAACTTTGGTCGAAAGGGCTTTTTCCTTACCCTTGCTAGAAGGAGAAGATGAAGAAGTAGGTGATTACTTATTTTGTGCTTCATTATCTCTTTATTAAGAATATTAAACTTTTTAAAGCATCTAGACTCTAGATGTCCATTAGCTCCACAAAATTTACATTTGTCACATGGCCATTCATTTGTTTAAGTGCATGTAATGAAGAAGAAGATTGTTTGTGTAGTTGTGCCTTAGGCTCTCATTTCATAGGCTTTGGTGGTGCTTAAGGAGACTTAGATTGATTTACAACAAGTGAAGGAGAGTCAACACTTTTTGAAATGGTGTCCATTTGAATAAGTTTATCTTGCTTATGAGTCAACCTTTTAGCGAACTCATCAAAAGTGGTCATTTTGAATTTGGCACTCCATGAATCTCGGTTTGAATGGAAAGTGGAGACAAAAAATAGAATATGGCTGCCCCAGTTCGGATAAGACCTGAAGGACTAGTTTGTCATTGTTGTTTTTGATATTACAATCTAGAAGTTGAAGTCTTAAAGACGTGATTTTAGATATGTAATCTTGAAAGTTATCATAATCATTGGGATTGAGATCAATAAGCTTCGAGTCTACTTGATGGCTACAAATAGAACTAGTTTTATCAAATAGTTGTAGTTTCAGTGTTTCACCCATGCATTTTTAGCATTTGGTAGATTTTCTATGTGAAAAGGACAAATCGGGAGAAACAAACAATCAAATGAGGCCAAATGCCTTATCACCTTTGTTATACCACTTAGGCTTCACAATACCCCGAGGTGGGTCAAGCTCAATACTTTTTGTGACCCTAAACAATCCTTTTCGCCTAAGTAGATTAGTTATTTTTGATTTCTAGGAGTAATAGTTATATGAAGTGAGGATTTGTGAATTGCCACCTATTTTGATTAGATGACAATACAAAAATTATAGACATGAGTATGAAAGACATGAGCCACAAGTGTGCTTGGTGTTACACACATAAAGAATAAGACACTAATAGGGCCTTGGCACAAACCTCAAGTGTACAAGAAAGATAAGTACTTACCCCACCCATCAAAAAAAAAAGAAATAAAATAAAAAGAGCAAGAAACTCTATCCTAAGTGCGAGTACAACAAATGCGCCCTCACCGCCCCTCCCCACCCCCACAGTTGCTTATAGTGATGCAATTGATTTTTACAATGTCGTGAAACCAGAAAATAGAAAAATGTGGTTTCTATTAAATGCATAATTATTTTGACCACTTTTTTGAAATCTATGCAGAAAATTGCGAACTTCAAAAAAAAACCAAACTTGAAAAGTTGCTTGGAGTTTGGAGACATGCTTGGTAGAAGTTGAGCAATGAATGCAGGCTAAGTGCGCTGGCTAAAATAAAAGTCATGTGTGGGGGGTTTGATCCTTTGTTACATTGGGCCCACCCACTAGTCTTCAACAATGTCCCTCATTTACATAGGCTGGGTTCAAAAATGAGCACAAAAGTGCCATGTTGAGGGAGCGCCACAAAAATATTTAGAGCAAATTTTGCTTTTGTGTGATTGAAACCATGGACCTTTTCTTAGAAAGCTTTAATGATATATAGGGAAGGCCTAGGAAGATTGTTGGGGTTGCATACGACGTGATTTGAAGGGGGAGATCATGTCAATTGTATAGGAAGGGATGGACTAGTGCGTTAGGGCACAAAATGACTAGTTGGGGTCTCGCAAGAAAGAAGACAAGAAAATGTGAGTTTTGAACTAGACAAAAATCACCAGTGAAATATCACATAACATAGACAAAGCTCTTGTAGAGGATGTACTTGCTATGATAGATGACAAACGATAGTCAAAATGCGATTTGTAGGTCAAACTCGATGTGGTGTGAGTAAAACACAAAAGATAGTTGCGGATTTGCAGGTAGAAAGTGGGAAGAAGGAAGAAAGACATATAGTCGCAATTTGAGGTTGTGAGAAGACCAGTGGGCAAACACGAACTTGATAGAATGCAACATAAGTAGAACCAATCGTGACCACAAAAGAAAACGCGAGTTAGGGTTCATGGGATAAAAGCAGAATAGACAATTTTGTGAAATAGTCATAGATTTACAAAAGGAAAACACAACTTGTGAAGGGCATGACAGAAGAACCGAAACAACGTTGAAACTAGGGCACATATAGTGTGGGAATGATGTGTTTGACCTGAAATGCTATTCCCAGCCTAATATGCAATTTGCATCAAGTAATTTATCTATTTAGATTTCAGATAAGCAATTACATTTTTATAAATTTTATAAAACTTTGGTTTTCCTATTATATTTATTTCCGTGTCAGTCAAACAATTGTATTTTTCTGTTGAATTAATTTACAGATCAAAAAAATGTAGTTGAATTGATTTTTTGGTCAACTAGGTTAGAAAACTGTAGTTGCATAGATTTCCAAGTCATAAAACAATACTTTTCTTGTTGCAATAAATTTCAGGGAAAAATTGTACTTTCCCTGTATATTGTTCTCTGATTGTAAAATGGCAATGTACAAAATTTGATTATGTCGGAAGTGTAGAAGTTAACTGGCCATAATTATAATGTTTAGAGTCACAAGATTTTGACATTTGCGAAATATTGTGATTGTGACAAAATCATTCTTGGCATTTAAGCAAGCCCTGTTAAAAACTTTGCAGATTATGACAAACTCGTAAAGAGGTCTTGCTGTTATTGAAGTTATTTGTATCAGATGACATGATTCCCGAGGTCCGGAATGCCATTGTGGCAAGTGCGCTATGGATTGGTTTGCAGAATAAATACCAAATTTTAGAGAAATGTTGAGTTTTGTACTTGAAAAATTTGCTATTTTCTACAAAGATGTTAAAGGACGTGTCTTTGTCAGAACACCTATTTTGGATGAAAGATCCCTGAGATCAACTATCAGTGATCAACAAAAAGGTGGATGATGATAATATGGTGGTGTTGTTTCTAAACACATCGTCCGATGAATATTTCATGGAGGTTCACCTGATCGTGGAAAGTAACAACTTGATGTTTGATTAAGTTAGTTCTTATTTGTTGCAAAAAGAATGCAGACAAACATAGAATCAGTCTTGTGTTAGACAAGCAGCGAGTGCATTAGTTGCTTAGTTGAAAGGGAAGTGGAAACATAACCTTGTTGATTCATTTCTTAAATATCAGGTTAAGAGCTTTTACTGTTATAAGGTTGGGCATCTCAAAAAGGATTGCCAGAAGCAACAATATGCACTTTTCCAACAAAACAGTGATGCAACAAACGTAGTAGTAGTTGATGAAGGACGGGGTTTTGAGGAAGATTATGCCCTTGTTGCATTATATTCGAACAATAGTACTATTAGTTGGTTCATTGTTTCTTGCGCATCCAAACATTTTACATGTTGTAAGGATTGGTATGTCAAATTTATTTCGAGTGCAAACTTTTTGATTAAATTTTATTCACTGATGGTTAGTCATATGCGGTAGAGGGAATACAAGACATCATAGTATTGAATAATGCTAGAAAAATTAAGGTAAGGAATGTTAGGTATGTTCCTTGTAATATTTCGAATCGGAATATTATGCAAAAATTTCAGATTCTTGGAAACCCCTTTTAAAAGAATTATTGATTTTTAAACTTGAAATAAAATTTATATAATAAAATGAATGTAATTGATTTTTTCTGAATAATAAAGTATTTAATCCATAAGGGGATTTGTCCTTGGGCTATTTGATAACAAGGGTTTTCATCCTTGAGATCAAGTTTGCAATTAAGGGGTTACATCCTTAAGAGCCTTTGTTGATGCTTGTTCAAATTACAATGTTTTAATGAATATGATTGGATGCCTTCTTCCAAAACAAAGGCGGAGTATTTATAGCGTCAAGCCTTTCATTAAAAAGATATGTCTCCTCCCACAAGTGTCGACTCTCACAAAAGTGGTGACTTTCCAATCACTGTTATTAATTAATGAAATACACTAATTAATGTTGATTAATACTAATTTGGTGTGGCGCTCCTTTAATGACAATGATTTCCTTAAGTGTGGCGCTGCTTTAATGCTGATATGTATTTAATTAATGCTATTTTAATGACAACCTTTCCTTAATTCCAGTGATCTCCTCATCTAAGGCCAACGATCTCTTTATTGGGAATATGATAGACCTCCCTTCCTCAAATTGCTTGCCCCCAAGCAATTGTAAGTTGGGATGCGCTAGAATGGTCGCTTCTTCCCATGTTTCGTCTTTTATACTTGGATTTCTTAACTTGTTTTCACACATATCAAGAATAGTCTCCAGTACGAGAATCAATTTACTTTCATCAATTGGGGGTAATTCCATGGAAGGAATAATATGTTGTCCAAGTGCTCATTTCAAACAAGACACATGGAAGACATATGTATGTGATTGTGCTTTGGTAAATCCAATTCGTATCCTACCTCTCCCACTCTTCTTATAATTTGGTATGGCCAATAAAAGTGAGGCTTGAGTTTTTCAGCACCACTTTCTTTAAAGGAAGATTGTTTATAAGGTTGTAACCTTAAATATACCATATATCCAACTTCAAAAATCCTTTCTATTATATGTTGATCCGCATACAACTTTTGCTGATTTTGGGTGTGCTAAAGATTATCCTTGAGAGTTATTAAATATCTTGATGTCGTATTAAATCCTTGGCTCCCGGAACCCTACTATCTAGAATGACCAAATCTACAAAAGTTTTATCATCATATCCATACAATGTCTTGAAAGGTGACATTTCGATAGACATGTGATGAGAAGTATTGTAGCAAAATTCACCCAAGTATAACCATTTCATCCAAGCATTTTGTTGTCCGATGACATAATTTCTTAAGTACCCCTCAATCCATTTATTTACGGCTTCCATTTGACCATTCATTTGAGGATGATAACTCGTACTTGGAGTTAACTCAGTACTTGCCAATTGGAAAAAACTCTTGCCAAAAAGCATTCATGAACCTAGTATCCTTATCACTGACTATATTCTTTGGCGGTCCATGAAGCCTAAAAACCTCTTTAAAAATATTCCAGCTATCATAGGACCATCATACTTCTTGGGAAGTGGAAAGAAATGAGCATATTTGTTAATTAGTCCATGACCACATAAAGGTTGATTTGTCCTTGAATTGTGGGCAGTCCCGAAATGAAATCCATAGATATGCTCTCCCATTTTTGAGTAGGGATAGACAAGGGTTGCAATAATCCGGTGGGAAAATAATGTTCAATTTTGTTTTGTTGGCAAGTGGTTCATTCCTGAATGTATTTAAGGACTTCACTTTAAGTCCTTTCCAAAAAAATTGATCCCTTGCTTGTTTGTATGTCTTTACAAAACTAGGATGTCCTACTAATGGGTCATTATGTATTACCTTGAGGATTCTATGTTTGATTTTGGAAACGACCACGAAGAAAATTCTTTGTAGAGAATGAGGTCCTTTGCTACTTTATAATGTTCATCTTCATTTTTTCCTTCTAAGATTGCATTGGCCCACTCATCCTTAATGTACTCTGCTGTTATGAATGCCTTCCAATCGGCCGTAATTTCTACCATGGAGCATAAATGTGGTCTTTTTGATAAAGCATTGGCCACTATATTATTTTGTCCCTTAACATACTCAATATCGAACTTAAAGGCTTGAATCTTAATAACCTATTTTTGTTGTCTTTCATTTAAGTCCATTTACTTCATGAAATATTTCAAGCTATTGTGATCAATTTTGACCACAAATCTTCCACATACCAAATATTGCCGGAATTTAGCAAGGGCATGCATGATAGCCAACATTTCGTTATCATAGATTGAATATCTCCATTCATGCTCTTTGAGTTTCTAACTTTCAAAAGCAATGTGATGCTTAATTTGCATTAAAACCGCAGCAACACCTTCGCTTGATGCATCACATTCCAACACAAAGGGTAATGAGAAGCCCAACATTGCCAAAACCGGGCATGAACTCATCACTTGTTTAAGGCGTTCAAATCTTGATTGAGCGAGCTCCGTCCAACTAAAAGATCCCTCCTTTGTTTAATTGGTTAAAGGTGCTGCTAGTTGCAAAAATCCTTTAACACACCTTCTATAATAAGTGAAAAGACCTATGAATCCTCTCAATTGTGTCATGTTGGTAGGAGGCCAACTTATAATAGCTTGGGTCTTCTCTTGATCAACATGGATGTGATCCTTATTTATTATATGCCCTAGGTATAGGATTTTTGTCATACCAAAAACACACTTTGATATCTTGGCAAAGAGGGACTGCTGTTCTAATATGGCAAGTACCATGTCTAAATGTTGTAGATGTTCTTCCCAATTCTTTCTATATATTATAATATCATCAAAGAAAACCAAGATAAATTTCCTTAGATGCTTACTAAAAATGTGGTTCATGGAAGATTGAAATGTGGTTGGAGCATTCGTAAGTCCGAATGGCATTACTAGAAATTCAAAATGCTCATAATGGCATTGAAATGCTGTTTTTTGAACATTTTCCCGCATTCGTATTTGATGGTACCCTGATCTCAAATCAATTTTTAAGAAGGTGGCTCCATGTGGTTCATCGATCCTAGGTATCAGATATTTATTCTTGATGGTAGTTTGATTTAACTTTCAATAATCGATACACATTTTCAATGTCCCATCCTTTTTGACCAACACGATTGAAGAAGCAAATGGACTAGCACTTGGCCTAATATGCCCCATATCTAAGAGTTCTTTAATGGCCTTTTTGATCTCATCCTTGTAAATCTTTGGATGTCAGTATGGTGTAGTTATTACTGATTTCGTTCCAGGTTCCAACTTAATGATATGTTGGAAGCCTCTTGCTGGGGTTAGTTCGGGTGATAAATTTTCAAATACCTTGGCATGCCTTTTGATGATATGCTGAATATCATCATGATGCGTTTTGTGTTCTTGTGCGGAGTTGATCAAACATTGTACCGCCCATGCTACATGCCCTTATCTTTCTATTGTTTTTGCCGTTACTATTTGAGGGCTACCATTGGGCATGCCTTTCAAAACTATTTCCCTTCCATTTGATTGGAACTTAATTTCTATTGTCTGATAGTTTTGGGGAAACTCACCCAACGAATGCAACCATTGAACTCCTAAGACCAAATCTATTTCGCCAATATTATTGACATAGAAGTCATCGTTTATTTCATATCCTCGCAAAGTCAGATTTAATTGTGGAATTCTCTTTGTACACGGAAGAGTAAATCCATCAGCAACCGTTACCGTAAATCCCTTGAATTCTTCCGTTTTCAGACCGATTTTCTTAGCTTATTTTTCATCAATAAAATTCTGGGTAGCCCCACTATCGACTAAGACTGTAATTATTTGTGCACGCAATGTTTCCCTTACTCGGAATGAATGATATCGAGGTGCTCCTGAGAGAGTGGCAATTGTTCCTTTCGTTGTTTCTTCTGCCATTATTTGTGATTGGTTTTCATTGTTTAATTTTATTTCTTCTTCTTCTGTATCACTTCCGGGCCAACCTCGATGTAGTGAACTTGCCCTTTACCGAAGCAACAGTGGCGTGGAGTCCATGGGTCTTTACAAGTAAAACACAACTTTTTTCTCCTTAATTCGTTACATGTTTCCAATTCCTTATTGGACTTTGGTGTCTCATAGGGTTGATGTCTGCTTGTTTGTATTGGTCTCCTTTGCTCATAGGATTGATTTTTCGGAGGACCACTTCCAATTCCCCTAGGTTGGATGGGTGGCATGTTTCTGCCTTCCAAATCTAAGGCCTTCTTAATTGCTTCTTGAAGTGTTGATGAAGTAAAAGCTTTGAGCAAAGCCTTTTAGAGGTTCTATTAGTCCTTTCGTGAATAATACTACTAGTCTTTTTTTCAGACATGTTAGAAACCATTACTGCTAGTATTTGAAATTCTGCCACGTATTCATCCACACTACTGTTTTGTTTTAATAGTGCTAATTCCCTAAAATGGACCTCAGAATTTACGCTAACAAAACTTTAGATCAATCGTTTGGCAAAATCGTCGTATGAATTGATATGGCTATCTCCTTAGGTGACCCATCCATGGAACCACCATTCATGGGCTATACCTTCCAGATGGAGAGTCGCAAATTTTATGGTTCCATCATTGGACGTAATGAAAGATATGTGTCCAATTTTTGTATCCATGCCCTAGCCGTACATTTGTTTGTACCATCAAAAGGTGATAGTGACATTTTGCCTAATGCATGTTGCATATCCCTTTGTCTATTTTGGAGTTTATATTCTAGTCGAGATGCTACTCCATTTTTTCTCATGGCCATATAAGTTTGTAGGGTAATTCCCCTTTTGATTCCCTCCGAAAGTGATTGATATGCTTCAAAGCAAGTTATAAGATCATCATTAAATGAGTTTGGAATTTGTTCGTCGGGTTCTCTCGGAATAAATGTTGGTTGGCAATGCTGATATGAAGATGTGGTGTCTGCTTTACATTTGAGCTCAGAAATGGACAAACTAGTTTTTGCCTTTTGTGTATTGCAATTCATCATCATTTTCAGGGTATGGGCCAATTGTACCACCGTATTTGCCAATTGTTCTTGGCCTTGGATAAGTTTATCTACCCTCTCAATATTTCTATCATCTTCCATGTCTCCTCTTTTATTTCTCCTTTCGTAATACATAATCGTCTTATTATCTTTCATATGATTTTTATTCCACAAGCTGGCATGATGGAAAGCTCTGATACCACTGTAATATTCAGAATCGGAATATTATGCAAGAATTCAGATTCTTGGGAATCCCTTTTTACATAATAAAATGAATGTAATTCAAATTTTTTGAGTAATATAGTATTTAATCCACAAGGGGTTTTGTACTTGGGCTATTTGATAACAAAGGTTTTTGTCCTTGAGATCAAGTTTGCAATTAAGGGGTTACGTCCTTAAGAGCCTTTGTTGATGCTTGTACAAATTACAGTGTTTTAATGAATTTGATTGGATGCCTTCTTCCAAAACAAAGGCGGAGTATTTATAGCGTCAAGCCTTCCATTAAAAAGATACGTCTCCTCTCAAAAGTGACGACTGTCCCAAAAGTGGCAACTTTCCAATCACTGTTATTAATTAATGAAATATACTAATTAATGTTGATTAATACTAATTTGGTGTGGTTTCTTCCCTTGAGTGTGGCGCTCCTTTAATAACAACGATTTCCTTGAGTGTGTTGCTCCTTTAATGCTGATAGTTATTTAATTAATGCTGTTTTAATGACAGCCTTTCCTTAATTCCAGCGATCTCCTTATTTAAGGCCAACGATCTCTTCATTGGGAATGTGACATTCCTAGCATGAATAAAAATATCTTATTTGTTAGTCAGTCAATGGAAAATCCTAACATTGCTATACATTTATCTGGGAAATGGTGTATTGTGTTTGATGTCAAAGACGATAGAGTGATTGCCCTAGGTATTGGGCAATGTGGCTTTTATAGGCTCGTTGACCTTGCCACAATTGATGTAAATGCACATGTGGAGAGATACTCCATATTAGATGTGTAGAAAGATGAAATTTCTTATAGGCTTGTTAACTCTGATTTAGTCACTTTGCATGCACTTGTGGTGGAGGAAATATCCACTATAAAGGATGTGCAAGAGGATGCAATTCCTTAATGTCAGTCACATGCAGATGCAGTTGTGGTAGAAGATGCGATTCCTCAATCTCCATGCAAGAGGATGCATTTCTCTGGGAAACAGTGTATTGTGTTTGATATCAAATAGGACAAAATGGTTGCCCTAGGCATTGGAAAGGTGGCTTGTATAGGCTCGTTTACCCTGCTATAGTCAACTTACATGCACGTGTGGAGGGAGACTCCACCATACAGAATGTGCAAAAGGATGAAATTCCTTATAGGCTTGTTGACCCTCATTTGATGAAATTCCTTATAGGGTTGTTGACCCTCATTTAATCAACTTACATGCACTAGTGGTGGAGGAAATATCCACTATAAAGGATGGTTAGGAGGATGAAATTCTTCATTCTCAACAACATGCACAGGCAGTTGTGCTGAAGGATGATATGCCATAGTCACAAGCATTGGCTCAGAGGATCGGGAACAAGGTTGTTACTTTAGTAGAGTATGGTCATTTTGCTCATGCTTCTGATCTTTGTATGGTACATGAACATCCGGTTACACAACACATTGGTTGCAAATGGGTGGACAAACATTGTTCTCTGGACAAGTACAAGGTTCATCTTGTTGCGAAAGGTTTTTTCCAATAGGAGGGAATAGATGAGGAGATGGTTTCTTCTCCTATTGCAGAGTTGGTTTTTACTCCCACAACCACTAAGGAGTTGGGTTTTACTCCTGCAATGGATGAGGTCTTCATGTTGTTGCCTAAAGGTTTTTGGGTTGGTCATGATCATTAGGTTTGCAAGATGGTTAGTCCTTATACGGACTTAAGCAGGCTCCACTAGCTTGGTATACTTTATTTGAGCAACATATCCAAGATTCTTGATTTAGAACTATGGACATCGGGTTGAAGTTATCAACCTATGATGATTCATCACTAGTCAATGACTCACCATACAACGAATTGGTGGACATCTTGATATATCTTATGTCCACACAGCCGGATCTTTGTTTTACTGTTGTCTATCCTTTTCGATTTTTATCTACATTGAAGCTCCTACATTGGACAGCAACAAAATGTCATAGGACTGCAGATTTCATGATAATATTTTTAGAATAGTCTGTAAATGTAATAACTAAAATTTTTGGTTCCATTGTGTTTGTAAAATTTTGGGACAAACTTGGAGTAGTTTTTGGTTTAGTCATGAAGGGAGGGTGTTAAAGTTGTAATTAGATATTAATTATTGTTTAAATAATGGGTGGTTTTCACCTTCCCAACTGATGTAACCATTTTTACTTATTAAAAAGATGGACACACAAGTGTGTAAGCAATGCCTTCCATTTCTCTTCATTCTTTTAACATTCATTTGCTAACATTGTTTAGAATAACAATTCTTCTCTTTTGAAACTTGAAACATGAACTTTGATGGTGTATGCAGCAGTGTAGCTTTGATACCATATTGGAGAATTAGACAGTATGAGATCTTTGAAGCTCCCACAATCTTCTCCAAATAGAATCTCACTCTGCATCAAACCATACACAAATTTATGCTCATGTATTGAAATGGCGATAACGACAACCGAACTGATAAGAATTTACAAAATAACCCCTATTATGTTAATCTAATCTCATGGAGTTCTCTTATCCAAATTCTACATACTTCCCTCTTATTTATAGCTTTTGATGGAAAGGAAGTGGGTCAACATTTGGCAATGTGAAACAACTCAGTTGACCACTGAATAGTGCATCCCATGTGGTCCAAGACACTTCATGGATGTGCACGTGCAATTACCACATTTGTCTTAACATGCAAGGGGAGAATCTCATGTAAAGCAAGTTTCACAAATATCCACATATTTTTTAATTTATGGAAAATAAATGTACTCTAGGTAAAAATACCTGATATTACTAACTTAGGATAACCCACTAGCCTAAGTAAACTTAAGAGTATGGTGTAAACAACATTTTATAACAAAACTTTCCTTAAGTGCAACTTAGGGGAGTATGTACAAAAAGAAGCTGATACCTCATAAATGAGTCCTGACAACAAAGGCCTGATTGGGGATCCATGTACAATGAAAAACTCATAGCACTGCAAATATTGATATGACAGTTGAGCAAAAAATAGATACAATGAAATAGAAGTGAAAGGCCATTGGTATAGGTCTGAAAAAAAAAAAAAGATAATCGACATAGAACAACAAACTATGTGAAGGAATAGAGCACTCAAACAAGAATGAATAAGGGGAACAATTGAAAAGTTGATGAGCAAGCTGCAAGAGAGAAAGGAAAGTCAAGACCGCTTCAAAAGATGTAATGAAGAGTAATATAAGGTGTTGAAGAAGTTTAAGGTGATCACTATAGGGGAGTGATACCTGAACCTGCAATTACCTGTAAGAAATAAAGTAGGAGACTGAAGATGTAACCAAACAACAAAAGAACAGCACCACAACAGTATGGCGATCATTATCAAGTATGAGGTGTTAACTATGGACAAGTTTCACCCGAAACATGGAAAATCCAGTAGAAACAAATAGAGGAAAGCTAGGACTGACAGTTTGGGATGCAAAAAAAGTAAAGCAAACACACACAAACTTATCTAAACTAAACTAACAGTAATATAGAAATTGAAATCAAACAAAATGAAACCCCTGGCTTGTCAAGCTCGAGATGGCAGACCAAAGAAAGATGTGAAGAAGTGGCTGAGCACCCTCAGGTTGTGACCTCTAGGAAGATAGCGTTGCATATCCATCTCAAGCAGCTCATTATGCCATGAAAACTAAATTCCAATAACCTATCTACAAATATGATATTGACCTAAAACATGGAACCAATCGAATTGAGGCCGTATATTTCAAGGGGACAAAGAACGGGATGCTCTTAAGATTTTCTGATTCTTTGAAATAATGAGAATGATTGTATAAATAGGCTAAAGAGGTGTGTTTAGGCTTGCTGGCCTAAATTGAAATTGTTTGAAATGGAAAATGAAGTGACAAAGGCAAGGAAAGCACTTCACTTTTGGATTTTGATGAAGCCGCTGCTTTAACCACAGTGGTGTTCGTGCAACTGCCATGGTGTGTTGGTTTTGAAACTGTCTCTCTACGAAGGAGGCAGTTTCTTAACCACTACTTGTGCAAAGCTGTGGTTTTGCCACTGTTGCAGGCAATAAAGGGGTAAGAGTCCAATCATGAAACGGAGAATGCTAATAGGCTTAAATAGAGGCCAAAGTAAACTGGGGAACCCGAGGAATGCTGAATGGAGCATGTCAAGTAGCTGAACAGGGCTAAATGAAGATTCAAAACATATTTTATTGCTTGGAGGTGTATTAGTCATCAACAAGTGGAAATGTTGCACCACACCATTTTTTTGTGCTTACATAATTACACAATAGAAAGCATTCAAGGAGTTGAAATGCAGACTCTATTCCGCATTAGTGCTCACTGCTAGATCTCCAATAACCACTTTAGATAGAGACTAATGCAACTGAATATGCACTTGCAGTAGTCCTTCATCCATTTGGTCACCTGATTTCTTACCACAATTAAACATTCATTGCAACTGTTAGAAAGTCTCCCACAAATGACCGAAATCTCTATGCCATTGATTAAATTACACAATAGAAAGCATTCAAGGAGTTGAAATGCAGACTCTATTCCGCATTAGTGCTCGCTGCTAGATCTCCAATAACCATTTTAGATAGAGACTAATGCATCTGAATATGCACTTGGAGTAGTTCTTCATCCATTTGGTCACCCGATTTCTTACCACAGTTAAACATTCATTGTAACCGTTAGAAAGTCTCCCACAAATGACCGAAATCTCTATGCCCTTGCTCAAGCGTATAAGCATTGGAAGCAGTACATATCGGGAAACAAGACCATCATCCAATCCTGTTATAAACCATTGTAGTTATTGGAGAGGAAGAACAAGCTGCAGCGGGGGCATCATAAGAAGTGGTTGTCATACTTTCAGCACATCCACTTGAACATTAGGCATAAGAAATGGAGAGCCAATCTGGTAGGAGTTGACCTTCGGTCATTTCTCCATGCTTGATGCATGTGGATACGAGACCAACACTTGGCCATAATTTTATGATGCAGATTTGGGCTTTGTGGAAGTCTATCAAATGTCAAATTGTTGTAAATCAATTCCAGGTTATTACTTGCAGGATGTATTCCTGTATCATTGGGGACACAAATTGTGTACCGTATGAAGCTAAGTGTCAAACGTTGATATTAAAGTCTCAGTTTAGCAAGGTTGTAGGTTATCTTGGAGTTGAATATACCATCATTGTATTGAAGAAGTATTTTTTTTTGGCCACATCTTAGGTCGGATGTTACAAAATACATCATATCGTGGACTGCATGTCCTGTAGCCAAGCCAGCCAACAAGAAGAAAGGATTGTATACTTGTTTTCCATTACCAAACAGACCTTGGGAATCAGTTTCCATTATTTTCTTGTGGGTTTGCCTATTACCAAACATGGTAATGATTATGTTTATGTAGTAGTGGATAGATTCTCAAAAACAGAAATCCTTGACCTATGGAAAAGACTATCTCAGCTTAGGGAACGACTCAATCGTTCTTTTGGAATGTATGGGTTCACTTTGGATTGCCAACTATCATAATTGATAGAGATACCAAATTCTTGAGCAATTTTGAAAAGCCCTATGGTCAATGATGGACACAAAGCCGACTTAGTCTTCTGCATTCCATCCTTACACTAATAGACAAAAAAAGTGGTGAATAGGAAAGTTGTGCATCTTCTTATGATGTAAAATTCTAAGAAGCAACAAACTTGGTACAAAAGTCTACCTTTCATTTAACATAGCTACAATATATCTCCTCACAACTCTTCTTAACACAATATTTGTCAGGTATGTTTGGGTCCTCAACCATTGGCATCCATTGATGTAGCATATGCTGTGCCGCTAACAAAAATAGCTTCTCGAGTGTAGAAGGAAGTTGACAAAGCTGCTCTGTTCATTTAATGTGCACATTCATTACATTTAGCAGCGATTGCAAACAATCTTGCAGAAATCTAGTGCCAAATATGGGGAAATTCATGATTAGCATTGGATGCCACATCAATTCAAGGTTTGTAATAGAGCATGTTTTCATTTTCAGACAGAAACCCTCACATGACCTTATCACAAGATTTAACTTATATAGTGTGGCCCATACATAGAAGGTCGGAGATATCACTTGTGAGTTAAATCTTGCAGCTAATTGTGGTCTTCATTCAGTCCTAAATGCAGAACTCTTGTGCCTTTTCTTTCAACCTTTGTTGCACGCACCAGATGCTGTAGAAGAACTCTAGCCAGCTGAAATCAATCTTGAATGCAGCATGCAAACAAAAGAAGATCAAATCATTGATGCACAGGCAAAACACACAAGGAATCAAGTGTAGACTGTTATGTTAATATTGTCTTTGTTATCAACATTTAATAAAATAAATTTTTGGTAGCCGGCTTAGTTATATTGTTAATTCTTGTATTGTCGGCTCCGTAGTGTATTAATGAATCTTTACGAATGGTTGGGCTGATGGTTCTGTTTTAACTGACAATTGTTGGTTCTCATTTCTAATAAATAGCAAGATGAATGTTGGGGTAAGGGTGTTGATGTAACACATCCTCCTTGTACTGATCACTGTATTGTCCACTACGAATGTAATAAAGTTTTTGTTTCTTTCATGCTATTCGGTACAATGTTCTTGGTATGTGTTTATAATTCCGCAATTATTATTCCTTTCATAGTGTAGCTTTTTATAGTAAACATTTCTGTCATCGTTGCCTTTGCAAAGTGAGGTAGAAGCAAAAGTTGGTTGATGATAACCATTGACGACGAGGCACTACATTATCTTGTAATAATTTGTGCCAAACATAATCGTGAAGCATGACAAAAGATTTGCAATGGTACGAAAAGGGGTGTTTTCAAGAAGAAGAAATATCTGAAGACTCACGTTGTACAAGAAAGAATTAATTCCATTAAGCTTGAAAAAAGGTGGTATAATAAGACAACCCATTTAGGGAGTGGACCAAGAAATCAAACAGTCCAATTGATTAGTGGAGCAACAAGAAAGAAGACAAAGGCTGTGAGAGGTAGCCAATTTTAAAAATCCATCGAGAGAAGTACGAAGCAAAATCATAAACTGAAGCAAAAGCCAAGGCTGAAGCGTTAGTACAAGTCAAAACCAGAGCCAAAACCAAAAATGTGTTCAACTGGAACTAGAGGATCCTATGCCACTCATGAGCAACAAGCAAGGATTGGGTAGTGGGTGCAAGACAATTGTCTCTTGGAGGAAGTGTTTCCCTTGCCGACTAGTCTAGGTTGGAGGGTGATGCTAAAGAGTCAAGTGAAGAGTCCACAAAGCCCCCTTGTTCATAGGGAAGTATTTATCCTCTAATGAAGTTTGATTACTTCTTTTTAGGAGAAGAGAGAGGCATATGAAACTAATATTCACCACATTGAGGACTTGTTGATTGCTGAGGTTGAGCCAGGAACACTAGGGCATCCAATAGGCACTTGACAAGTAAAGCATACAAATTACCCATGTCGAAGGAAGGGTCGAGCATTGTGATGTGTCCGATAGTGTTGAGGAATGTCTAGGACAAACCTTCCTGAAGAGGCTCTTACTACAGGTGTCGTGTCAAAGCCAACATCAAATTTAAACAAGATCAACAATCATGGTCACAGGGACTTTACTATTTCCAAATTTAGAGAGTCATAAACTATTAAAATTCACCAGTGATGTATTTGAAGCTCTGATGTAGCATTGCAAAACTTGTATCACCTTTTGGGTTGCTAATGGGTAGATAGATGAATGTCATTGGTTGTGGTCTTTCCAAGCTATGCTATGAGACGTGGCCATTGATTTATACATGGATGTACCAACAACTAACAAGTCCACACGAGAGAAATTGTAGAAGGCATTTGAGAAATAATTCAAACTCCTTAGAGAAGACAATGAAATTGTGGCTGAGATCTACAACACCCGACAAGGGAAACATGCAAATGTGAGCCTACAATAGAAGACTCAAAGAACCATCAGGAAAATTAGAGATGAAAGTAGTTGATGGTTTGAAGAAACGATGGTTCATTGAGAGAATTGTACCCTTGTTGTAGAGGAAGATGTTGGTGGTTCTACCTTGGTCTTACAAAAATGCATATAATAGAGTGATGGACATTGAAAGTGAAAATAAGACTCATGCTCGAGGAGGAGCAAAGATGATTAATCAAACTCTAGTGATGACAATAAACTAGGATCGGTGCAAGCTCTTAGGAGAGAGATGCTTTGAATGATGGAAGATCTAAAGGGATGTACCAAGAACTAAGGCAAGGACCTTTGGTGTACTGAATGCAAGGTAGAAGGTCGCACAAAGGTGAATTTCTCAAAGAAAATGTTCTGTGACATTTGTCAAGTTGCAAGGCATTCAGTGAAGGATTTAATGTACAATTTGTAGAACAAGATGTAATGTCTCCAAATTGGGATGGCAACCAAAAAAGAGGGTTTTCCAACAAACCCTAGCCAAACCAAGCACAACTGAAATCTAAAAATATATAACCAGCCAAATCCTAGCTGAAAAAATGTATGATATTCAATCTAAGGGCATCCAAATAAATGCACAAGAAGCTGAAAATTATTTAGAGATTGAGTACCTTTTTTGGGGGTCCAATAATATGATGTAATGCTGAAAATACCTCACGAAAAATATTCTGAATTTTTCTTGAAAGTACAGCTGTACTTTCCAGCCCTTAAATGCCTCAAAAAACTCTCTAAGTGGTTCGCCACACCCTAGAAAAATAGAAGAAACAAATCTGGAATTTATCCCTTGATTTTCTCTCACTGAAACACCTTCCGAAGCTTGCCAAACAAGTCACCCAAGTTCCAAAATTGCGAGAATAATTTCTGGAATATTTTAGGACCTAGAATGTCCTCTTATGCACACCAAATGTCTCAAACAATTCACCAAAAATCTGAAAATTACCTTAACCTCCGAACAGGGCTCCGAAGATCAAATTTCTCACTTATGAAAGGTCGCCACCCTCCCAAAGGGAATCACTACACTTTAAAAGGCCCCAATTCGTCCTAGAGCTTCTTCATGGGGTTTGCCAACCTTTTACTTGCAAATTGAAGAATTCTAGCTTTCCGAAGGGTAGTACTAGTACCAATTCCTTGATGAAGGTGGCGTCAAAAGACAGCTTTGTAGAATTTTATGCATATACTTATGCACAATTATGGCGCAAATACAACCCTTGAGTAGAGCTGCCATAGTAAAGAATAGAGGTTTCCATCCCCAAACCCTTGGTGCACTTGAAGGGTTTCATCCTCAAGTCACTTGTTCAAGCTTAACATACTTGCACAAGATTTCCAATATCAAATTTTTGTAACCTTTCCGAAAGAAACTTCTCTCCACTTAAATATACCACCTCCAATAGCGGCGCCCAAAACTAGGGAGGGAGAGTTACTTTTTCCTTTTATAAAAAGATATATCACAACTTCCTTATAAGAGCACTTAAAAAGTGACCTTTTAAAAAAGGTCCCAAAAGATATAATAAAGTGCTTTTACACAAAGTGACCCTTAAGCTTACCAATGTTCCCTTTTTCCTTAGAATACCTTAGCCCTTGGGAACACACAAGCTAAGGATCTCATCCCCATGACTAACTTGAAAAAGGGGACATTACACAAGAGCACCCAATACTCTTCGCATAAGGGTTGTAATCGACAACGTCCATCATCTCACCAAGTTGAATGGAAACTAATGTCAAAATAATAGTGGTGGAGGTGGCAGTCAGATCCAACACAATTGCCAAGGATGGTCAATTGTGCAATGCCAAAAGTTTGACAAGCTAGGACATTTTGCAAGAGATTGCCCAACAAATCAACATAATATTGGATTTCTTTGTAGATGGTGTGGGCCGGGGGAACACAATAATGCCAATTGTTTGAAGCAAGCGAATGTCAACATGGTTGATGTAGCCGAGGATGAATAAGTAATGGAAATCATTCAAGAACAAACAAAGAAAGCCATACACTTTGACCGAAACACAACAAATGAAAGATTGGTTGGCTCGAGGGGAGAAGTCTATAAGGCAATGGTTGAAGAATAGAGACAATCACTTGAATACACGTGTACGGTGACTAGAAAACTTGAGTTTGACAAAGCAATTACAAGACAAGTCTTGCAAACCACTATATTCGTAAAGGTAGCTAATTTACTACATGATATTCCTTAACTAAAGCATGGAAATACCACCACTGTACTCGACAATGGCCTCGACATTGAGCATGTGATGGCACAACTAGTGTCAAAGGTTGTGCTTGATGATCAAGAGAACAAGATGTTGTAGAATGAACCAATAGTCGAGCCCCCATTGTTAGATGATGAAGCAATCTTGGCAATGAATCTAGTTGGATAACTGATAGTAGTGCATATGGACATACTTGGGAGAAATGTGATGAACAACATTGTCGATAGTGGTTCGGGCGTCGATGTTCTTCTAGAGGTCACTTGGAAAAGTCTCGGGAAGGCAACTTATTGTCCTCCAACATTGCAATTGGTGGGAGTAGAAAAATATGGCATAAAGGTATTGGGTGTACTGATGGTACAAAAGATATGCTTTAGAACCTAACACTTTTTGTTGAATTTTGTAGTCATCTCACTATGGAAGAAGGCCTATGATGCATTGTTGTACAAATGATGGTTGATATAAGTCAAGTCAACCACAATGGAAGAAAAATATACGCTATTGAAAACAAAGGCTGAAAATATGTGACAGATCTGAAGAGTTAGACAATAAGTGCGGAACCAACCTCGTCTAACTTGCTCGATGCAGACTCCAAAGAAGGGTGCTTGGAAGATGGAAACCACGGTACTATGGGGCTAAATGATGAAGGGATCTTGGAATTACAGCCATGCTTTGGAGATGAGACTAACTCCCTTAGTGGTGTGCTCTATTGGCAAATGGAAGACTTTGAGGTGCAACAACATTGAAGTTATTAAGATAAAATAAGGCAGCTTTCGAAGAGATGACCGGAAACAAAATTCGGTGATGCCAAGTCCTTTTGAACCGTCAACGTCATAATTTGCTTACCCACCCGAGTTCACAAAATATGAAGTCAAGGATGCAAAGTTTGACAATAACTTGGCTTACCAATTTGAAAGCGTAGTTTACATAACTTCAAAGATCCTGCTGTAGTAAGCTTGACCACAAGTTATAAGGATAAAACTACAATGCAAGGTGAAGTAGGACCTCCTAAAGCATGGGCTATTTATAAAGTATGGTTGAATGCAAATGTGATCGCCATAGATGAACGAGTCATGGCACATCGGGCAACTGAGGTCATGTTGAGGTAGAGGGAGTATTTCTTTAACCAATTCTTGTAGTGTATGCATTTAAATTGAGGTTACATAGGTTAAAAAGATGGAGGAAGCATAGGCATGATAAGTATTTAAGGCACAAGAATTTCAAATCTGGGGAACTTATATTAAATAATGATCAATGAGAAATAAAGACTAGTGTATTTAAAGTAATATGGCTCAGACCATTCAATATTCAAGAAATTTTGGAAAACAGAGTACTTAGGTTTGAAAACTTGGATGAAACACTTGTCAAGGACATAGTGAATGGCTTGAAATGAAAATTTCAATGATTATGAACAGAGAATTTGAACATGAGTAAGGTGGATTGTTCTATGGCAAAGAGGACATGAATACAAAATATACAAAGGGGCCCATCAATCAAAAAGGCAAAGGTATAGTGATTATTAATGAAAAAAATAAAAAAGTGCTTCATATTGAAAATATAAAACATAGATTGTCCGATATTGTATTAGACAATTCTAAAAACAAAGTTGAGCATTTAATTGTTTGTATAAATATTTGTTGCCCTAAGAGATCTTTTGAAGGACTGTTAGGTTCCTTTGAATAAGTCTGAAGTAGATGTTCTTATAACAAAGAAGATTTACATAACCGTTCTATTGTGTAGCACATTGGCCCCTCACCATATGTTCTTATTACAACATGACTGTATGGCCATTATCTTCCACTGAACAGCAATTACTCTCCAATGCCGTACGTCCAAACGACTACCATGAAACAGTTTCTATCATAGAACTGTGCCTATCTCTCTACTGTATGCTACTTGCCTCTTTCTCAACTAGACAGTTGCCCACCATGTGATGCTTTTGACAAGTTGCACACTCTAATTTCTTCACCATATGGCTATCTGTTAAGTTACCATAGTCTTTTTTGGCCTTATGGCTGCACATGCACATTGTCACCACACGATGCTTCTCCCTTGCCATATGCCCTTCAATTTTCTTACTCATACACCTTATTTATTTGCTGTAATCCCAAACTGCCATACATCTTTGGACCCTACTTCGAGAAGATCAACTGTATGGTTCTTCTACATATGCTAATCAACCAAACAGACTGCTACAATGATAGTACAGACTGCTGTAGTAACTATACAGGCTGCTACATTTATCTATGGACTCATACAATGACTGCACAGACTGCTACAATGACCATACAAATTGCTACAATGACCAAACGAACTGCTACAATGAACTTAAGGATTGTTATAATGATTAGGCACACATTTTTTGTGTACAAAGTAAGACTGCGAAACTTGTTTATATCATACAGACTGCTACAATATTCAGTTAGATGTTTTTTGTGGACAAAATCGTCTGCAGAACTTGTTTATAGAAATCAGAATTTTTATGTGTAATTTTAGCAAGAAAGGGTTTTTGATTTTTTTAGGCATTTTTAGAATGAATGGATTTCAGCTGTTTTTGCAGCAAATAACAGCGGTGGTGCTATGCAACCACCTCTTCTTCAGCCAGAGTTTCTGGGGATCTCTTCCCTTTTCAATCTCATTTTTTACATTTTGTATCTGGTTTTTATCGGAAGGGACTATGACTTGTTTAAAAAGGGGGATAATGTAGACTGTCATGTTATTATTGTCCTTGTTATCAGCTTGTAATGAAATAAATGTTTTGTAGTCAACTTAGTAATATTGTTAATTCTTGTATCATTGGCTTTGGGTAGTGTATTAATGAGTCTTTATGAATCGTTGGGTCGACGGTTATGTTTTAAATTGACAAGTGTTGGTTCTCGTCTTATAAGTAGCTAGATGAATGTCGGGGTAAGGGCGTTGATGTGACAGGTCCTCCCTGTACTGAGCAGTGTATTTTACAATTCATTTGCAAAAAAGTTGCTGATTATCTTATGCTATTTTGTGCTATGTTTTTGGTATAGCTTTATAATTCTGCAATTAGCGTTCCTTTGGTAGTGTAGCTTTTTATACCAAACATCAAGCAATTGCACTTTCTTGGTCATCAAGCTTAATTAGGTGCCTTATTAAGGGAATGGTACACTAGAGCTCAAGTTGGAAATCAATTTCACTCCTACTCTCTTAGCTTTCTGCAGTGGGGACTATTGCTTCTCAAGGAGGGATGACTGGTGCAAGAGGATTTGGGAGCTTGATTGTCTCACACCATCATGGTGGTACACAAATCC
Source organism: Torreya grandis (assembly GCA_037957365.1). NCBI lineage: Eukaryota > Viridiplantae > Streptophyta > Pinopsida > Cupressales > Taxaceae > Torreya > Torreya grandis. Next base: position 2,540,291 of record JARHVA010000324.1, read on the forward strand.
AAATGTGGTTTCCACCCTATGTTTCATCATGGTTTCAAACACACATGCTAAAAACACAAAGTTTAGTTCGTTGTATGTGATATTGCACGGTACCGACATTCTTAGTTGTGTTATGGACACTTGTTTTGCAATATATCCACAAAATGAGAGAACATGGAATATGAACTGACATAAGGTGACTGGCTGCTCTTCTTGTAATTGTCAAGTTGCCTCTTTGTCTTCCACACTCATAGAACTATGTACATTAGCAGTTCTTCGCACAGGTTTCTTGATAGTTTAGTTTTGGTTGATGCACACAATTGACCTCTCAGATTGTTGTACAAAATGCGCAGAATCTGAACTAATATGATCTCTCATTATAGTACTAGCTTCTTCTTCTATTTATTCATCTCTTCCTTCATTTTGTATCATGCTACTCTTATTGCTTTTCGGGATAATAGTATAAACCATTTCCGCTCATAACACATTGGAACCTTGTTTTAGTGTATTGTTCTCTAGATCACCCTTGGGCTCAAAATCGATAATGTGACACATTATGTTTGTGCAATCAGCGGTCAAGATGCCTGATTGGTCCTGCATGACAATGGCAATGAAATAAACGAATTATGAAAGGAATTACAATCACCCGACAAGGACGATCATTAGTGATCGCTGAAGATGATAAGAGAGTTAAAGAGAAGGTTACCCAACCATCAGTGCAGGCACTTATGAATAGATGGCATGTGTCAATCAACATGATGATCAAGAATGACTTTTGGAAAACAATGGATTAAATAAACGAACTTGTATAACACATAATCGGTGACCAAGGATGGAGGGACATGCCTAGCGACTGTCGAGTGATGACCTCAATTGGAAATTAATGTGCTTTTAGTGAGCTCATCAAAACAAATCAATGAGTTATTAATGAAAAAAAGTGAGTTGTCGAATGGATTAATGACACCTAGCAATGATATTAAAACTCAAATAAAACAAAACAATGAATAAGGAAAACATGATTCATTCACAAGTCTACAATGTTGATGAACTTCATAGACGACTTTCATTGTTCATGCATATATTGTAGAAGATAATATTTTTAAGCTGCGTAGATATGGGGAGTGTGTCAAAGAATGCCATCAGAGGTTGAGGTCAAAAGGATCGATTGTAGAGAAGAATACTGTCGTCTCCATTGATAATTTACAGAAATCCATGTAGAGATTTGATGAAAGCAGCTGGTAATAAGGCAATCAAGTAGGATAAGAATGGTAAATTGTAATGTCTCCAAATGGGACAGTTCAACCAAAAAGGGGTTTTGCCTAAAATCCACAAATTAATGGATATTGAAATTAACAACATTAACAAACCCTAAGCACGGAGGCGGACGCGGCCCTGAAACCCAAACCCCTGCGGATGCTTCCATGCTCGCTGGTGACCAGATCTCGACCCGTGGATGGTGGGATCTTTGGTGCAGAGGCGCGGCGCTAGAAGCTTAATCTTTTTGCGCGGATCTGCTCTTTTACCTCGGATTTTCGTCTGGTGGCTGTCGTGCTGACCATTACCCTATTCTGAGCGGATCAATGTTTCTTTTTGGAGATATTTGGAATGCCATGGCGGCGATTCCTCTGAGTGAGGGGGAGATCTTTGCAGACACTAGGGTGGATGGGTTGGGCGGTGGTGGCGACGGGTCCGGAGGTAGGTTCTTTGTTGGTGGTGCTGTCTGCTTCAGGCAGTGCGTTGGTACGCGGTGCTTAATGTAGAGTTCTGTCATTTTGCGTGTTTTTTTTATTTTGCTTCGGTCTGCCGGATTGAGGATGGAACCTGGGTCGGATCTCTTACCGAGTTGGACGGCCATCCTGTTCTGGTATGCGAAGTTTTAGTGTTTGCATGGGGGAAACTCTTTTTCCTCGGTGGTTGGTGTTTGAGCCATGGTGCCCTGCATAGGGAAAAATGGAGAAACCCTTAGCCGTGGAAGAGCCCTGCTCATTAAATTGATGGGTTTGGAGGTTCTGCCTTCGCTGTTCTAGCGCTTTCAGGTTGTATTCCTGGTTCTGTTTAGGTTTTAGGTCCTTGTAAAACCTGGGGAGCTTTAACTGATTTTTTTTGTTGGTTTCAGGTCCATGTAAAACCTGGTTTAGTAACCGTTTTTCGGTGCGTTTGCCTCTTTTGGCGGTTTGTAATGCCTATCTTTCTTAATTTGTACAGGGTTTCGGGGCCCCTTCAAAACCTGTTTTTACCTTAATCTAAAACATTAACAAACCCTAGCTCAAAGAGATGCCTCAAAAACATGCAATTTGCTTCCAAACCCTAGGTGCCAATGTGCATTAAATAGATAAGTATTTTTCAGCAATTACTTTGAGCAAATATCACCTCAAAATGATCCAAAATAAGCCACGAACTGAAAATAGAAATTTTGTACTTTTTTACCCCTTAGATGTGGATGAAAATTAGATTTAACCTCGCTGAAAAATATCTGATTTTATGCATAAAACAATAGCTGAATATTTACCAATTCTATAGTATCCTTTGTCCAATCTGCCCTCAAGTTGCTTAATTAAATTCTCAAGGAATATCGTCAAACATTTGGCGTGTAACCCTCTTGCTTGTTGGTTATGAGTTTCAGTTTGTTTAAACTTGCTTGGAATAATGTCAAACGAGATCTAAATGCTTGCAAATGTTTACTAAGATGTCTAAGAAAAGAACTAGAAAGCAAATGCAATTCTTTCAGTCTCTTCAAATGCATATATAGGATCTAGACATGCAAAAAATGTGCACCTACAGCCATAAGGCATTTTAACAAACACTTGTCATGCGACTTAAGATTGAAGCAATCTACTAAGTGAATGCAACCTTATGCCACCTTCTTATTCAATTCAAATAACTGATTGCAATGCAGATGGAATAGCCAAGATTCTTGGCTTTACAATTTCATGAGTTCCTAATTTCTGAGTACAATGGTTGCCACTAATACTAACTGTAATATGACTTAGAATTGGATGTAAAACAATACAAAGAACTTGGAAAAGAAGTGCCTAGGGCTGGAGATGATGTAGCAACGAAAACAGTCCCAAAATATGCATCCTCCTGGGCAAACCAATGCTCTATTCCAGCCGCCCCTGCTCTGATATAAAATGCCAAAATAAAATAATGTGCAATCTATTTGTCTCCCCTTGAGCCTCAAACATTATTGCCAAGTCCCAAGGAGTGGAGCGCTCAAGCTAGAAGAAGGAATCGATGCCAACCTTGACCTCCATGAGTGAAATCGTGGTCTCCAATGGTGTCTCTATATGACTGTAACTCCTGATCAGACCTCTGCAAATGTATATCAGACTTCTAATGTACTTCTAATATGCCTTCTATGCTACCAAATAATGCAATGGCGATGCCACCAATGAACTCCTAACAAAATATGCAAATCGTCCTCAACATGTTTGGCCTATGGTCACCAAATGAAGCACAATGAAGAAACCGAATTATCTCCTCCAATCGCTGCAACCCTTCGGAAGATATTTAACCACTTTAGTTATGCAAATCAATGAGAGTTTTCGTTCTCAATGACCAATGTAGAAATCTGCAGAAACCTTTGGCTCCACAAATCAATATATCAAGCAAATGTCAAATACTAGATGATTAGAAGCTTAGCCAAGCACTCTATTTATTCTTTTTTGTTTCCATCATTCAAGAAAATTTTAGAATATTATTTAATTTTATTTAAATCATTTTTTTAAAGTCCCATCAAATACACATTATATAACTTCGGACTTTAAATTAAATATGAAGATGATGTCATAATGCCTTGATCATTAGCTCGCTGGAAAGGTCTCGACGAGACGCAACTAACCACACTCTGAAAAACTCGATCTGACATTGAACCCAAACTTACTAAAAATAGTAAGCACTCCACAAGGCACCCAAAACTGCCATTGATCATGCCAACTGGAACCAAACCAAAACTACACATTCAAATGGCCCATCCAAGGCCAACTCACCATGGTTCCCTAACCAAACTGCTAATCCATGGAAAACCAATGATGGACTAACACTGTATCTAGAAAGGGGACATTACAAGTTCTCACTCAAATCCTTGCCAAAAATCATGAATAAATTACAAAAAATAGCCACACAAATTCAATGCCCTTTTTGAGACTTCAAAGTGATCAAATGTCACTCCAAACCTAGTCGCCCTAGGTCAAAACTGCGTATAAAAATCAGAATTAATATTTACCCTTCAACTAGGGTTTTAGACCCTTTCAAACATCAAACCCTCAATCCCAATCAAGTTGCCACACTTGAGAAAATTCACACAATAAATATTACCCATAAATTCACAATTTATGAAGTCAAACCTTCATAAAATCTGCTCAAAAATAAAAATAAATAAATTAGATTTTATTATTTATTTATCCACTCAAAAAAAACCTTGAAAACCTTGCCAAATCACATAGAAAGTCAATGCTACACTTCAGCAATATTCATCAATAAATTCCAGCAATGCAACTAGGTCAATTGGATCTCAAATTGTCCATGAGATTCACACAAAGTAGTCACCAAACAAGTCACTCCACTCTAGGGCAAATATCAAATCCACCTTTGCAAAGGTGGCGTCAAAAGACACTGTTTTGTTGGATAATCGGCTCCAAAATCTGCAAACAATTATTGGGCATACATCCCAATATTTTCTTTAAACCTGAAGAATCAATATCAATTTTTAGCATATCCTTCAAAGGAGATCTACACCATGTACTTGTACCATTCAAGGGTTCCGAACCACCTTGGAAAAGCCAAATACTTCTTTTTAACTTTCCTTGTCGACTTTTAGCATATCTTCTCTGTGCTTTGATCATTTACAAGCCGACATTCATTTTTTACCAAAAATAATATTAACTTCATTGCCTAAATAATAAATAGTAATTAAAATTACTTTTAGGCAATAATCCAATAATTATTTCTATTAAATACCTTAGTGGTAAAAATCACTTTTATAAAATATTCTATTAGTCAATTAAAATTGCCTTATATGAGCAAATACTTAAAATTACTATTCGGGCAATTATAATTAATCAATAAAATAAAACATCAAAATGAATCCTTTAGTCTATGGGGAAAGTAGACTAAAAGTCTTTTATACTTGCTCATAAATGATGTGGAAATGGGGACATTACATAAATGGATGTGGGAGGACTGCTATTTTATAATGTAACACTGCAAAATGAAGCCCAATCATAAATGCATTCACAACTTAAAGGAAGATCGTGTAAATGAGCTCATTACTATGCCAATGGTGATTGTCGACTGTCAATGTTCAACATACTTGGTGGTTGTTTTTGGTTTAAATAAGAATCAATCATTTGTATCAAGGGCATGACTTCAAAGTCACATTGCAATTACTGAATAAGGTATTTGACTTACCAAATGATAGGGAGAAGGTTATCCAACAACAATTAAAGAAACCTTTAATGGAAGTGTTTTTATAGGTTAGTTGCAATGGAGACCCTACATTGATTGTGAAATGACATGGTATGGATGTGGATGCCATTAGAAGTAAAAAGTATTCAAGTAGCTTACAAATTTTTTATTGGATAGAGTATTTCTAACAAAAAGAAATTATGACATGCCGTTTTTGTGCCTCAAATATATCCACGGTATTGCAAATGGTGCAAGGTATAATTGGGCTGAATATGTGGCTAAAAGGATAAACACGCAACTGTAATATGCAAATCAGTCCCAAAGAGCAAATTTAATAGCTCATTGTACACAACCTGTAATTGGTATATCACCTAATTTTGAGTGGGAAGCAGATGCAATTCTGGCAATGTATAGGGCAGTAGAGCTGGTTGACGGGCCAATAGAGTTGAATACGGATAATAAACCTGCAAAACAGGGCAGGAGAATTATTATTTGAAACAGAATCCAGAAGGGGGAGCTGATATTTTAGGAAAGGATGTCACATGAATAACAAGAGAAATGATGCAACGAAACTAGCGGCGGCAAGGACAATGCGATTACCAGCTATCTTTTTTTGTGGCATCTGCAACCAGTCGTGCAACAACTCCTTGGTCGGAAAGTAAGTCCTTCAACCCCCTCAATTGTGATATGTTTAAAATATCCAAAGCGAGTCATGTAACCATGCAAACATTAGATGAGGAAATATTGTAAGCAACTGAGGAATATGGTTATGATGATACGGAGGTAGAAGGACTGTTTCAAGCTAAAATGGTGAGGAATGTTGAAATTTGGTTGGAGGAGGATTTGAGTTGAGTATACCAAAATTTGAAGACCTAGAAAGTGGCAGAATCACATAAGGCTCATGTGAAACTAACAAATAATTCTCATGTTGGAGTGGAAAAGCCGAAGAAATCACTGCTTTTATCTGATACTGAAATTATGAAGTTGAGAATAGAATTGCAGAGGCCAAAGAATCCAACTACAGCTGAATTTCAATTCAATGTGCCACAAGCAATTGATATTGTTTAAATGCCGCACATATAATTGAGGAATGTTTGAACCCTATTACTTCTAAGACAATAGATTCTTGACGGTCACAAGCCAGAAAAGGTTTGAATAAGCAACGAGAGGGCATAGTATAATCAATACATTGAGAGGAGCCGCCTAATACAAACCCTCAGCTGGACCAGCTTAATGAGGCAATTATTTCAGCACAGGAATTGGAATTGAGAATGGTGGATCACATACAGAAACAACAACCACACTATCCTACTGCACCGCAGGAGGAGTAGACAGCCAGGAGCATAGGAAGCATATGGGGTTACTTAGGTGCAATTAGTATAGAGTTGACCACTGTATAGACTAAGCATATTACACTGCTAAATATATTGAATTGTGGTAATTATGGTTTGAAAAGGTACCATCTAAATGCATATTTATTTCATTTCAAGATTTGAAATCATCAATGTATTGCTGTCATTCACTATCGTAGTTATTAATGGTTGCTGTTGTATACTGTTGTAAATCTGTTGTTACTTTACTTCCCTAATTGGCTGTAAAAAAACAGAGTAGACTGAATGTATGTTATTACAACAATTGATATCATGTCAATCTCGAGAGTCATTGTTCTAAGGATTGGCCCAAACAAATAAGCATAAAAAACTCAACTGGATTTCTATGTGAAGTTCATCCAACACTAATCTGCTATAACTCGTCCCTCATTCACCTTTGCTCACAACAACGAAATATTTGGATGGCTTTGGATAAAAAAAGCTCCTCCAACATATTACGAGGGTGTGTTCAGAACTAGTGCTTGCACTTCTTTTCCTAACAACACTTTGAAGTAGCAACAAATGCCTTATGTGTTTCAGATTAGGTATCATTCCTAAGCTGGGAGGACAACTAGTAGTAGCTTATCATTCTAAAGCTTTATGTATGTAAATTTAAATTATAGTAACTATGAGAAATATATGTACTTATATTTGTTTTGTTTGAGGATTTGTGTTCCTTCTTTCAAGTAATCTAGTTTGTTATTATTCCTAGCTTTGATCATTTGTGGATTAATAATTTTTCAAAATTTCCATGAGAACGAAACATCCCTTCATACTGATCATCAACTAATGCAATTCCGCTTCTTGCAATAAAACTTTGTTTAGTTACTACATCAAGTGGGCATCCTATTTGCAACAATTTATACTTATGATTAAGTATAGAAATGGGGCAACAATCTATGCATAAAACTTCAGTAGTCAGTCTCTTGTATGAACTTTTACTAGTATCAGTATTGTCAAGTGCAACAAATATTAAAATTGGAAGGACTTCTACCCTTTTGATCCACACTTAGGATGCATCACTGCAACATTACAAACAAGAACTAGTTGTTAACGAGGAGCATTTTTTAGATTACACTCTTGGAGAAGAAAATACAATCTATATCAACTTTGCGCCTCTACGGACATTGCTTGGGAGGAGCTCTTCCAAGAGGCTTGCTACTTTTGTATGATGGTCAAATGGGTATGAGTAAGGGGCACTAGCAGTGTTCCATGCATCTCGGGGAAGAGGGGATGCGGTTTCAAGGATGGCCAATAATTTCCTAGATTTTGGCGATGGCAAGGAGACTATTTTAAACAATATATAAAGATTAATATTTAAATCTTTAAAATTAAAATAAATAATATAACCTAAACAAAAAATTACTAAATAAAACCATTGATCCAATAATCCATCTGATAATCCTAACGTGTGAATTATAAATATGATTTAATTACTCACAATTACAAAGTACAATGTCAAAATCAACGTTGAGAAGAGCACATCAAAATGCTAAGGCCTAAAACAAAAAATGCATTGTTTGAAACTTAGAAATTGGTCATCATTTGAGGGTAATCTTGGGGACATCTCATTTTTTGAACTGTTGGATTCATCTGCCACTTGACTCCAATCTATCCCAACTACACATTTTGGGCCTCGTCAACCTGCCTCGACTCCTCAAGCTCTACCTCTTACCATAATGCTAAGCTCTCCTTGTACTCAGGTGTCTTGTGATCCATGAGACAAAAGGCACTGTGTACAATAACAACCTTCTCTATTCTCTTATATGTAACTCTGTTCCTCTTGACAAAATGGATCTAGCCATACATCGACCAATTCCTCTCAGTAGTAGAGGAACATGAAACCTGGGAAAGGAGGTGAATGACAATTATCTGCAACAATCTTGGAGGTCCATGCAATCGCCACCAACTCAATCGCTTGTCCTGTGCTAATGTGAGCCTGCTTGTCCTAGTTGAAGAATTGTAGCAATCAAGTTTTGTAAACATGAGCCACTCAACTGTAACTTTTGATGCATTATTTGGACTATACATTAATTTCAGTGTTTTCATAAAGCCCTTCTTCACCATCATCCAAGTCGACAACTCTATTAGGCCTCTCCACAGACCATTTTGGATTAATTGCATAGACATTTATGTGCCAGGGGTTGTTTAGCTTCTCCCACCTCCGTTCAATGATGAGATAAAATATGCTGATATTTGAACTCAAATGGTGGGATCCCTCTCTCGAGTAGTGGCCTTCGTTATGGCAAGCATGCTATCAATGAGTCATACATCTCCCCTAGGTTTGGGCTATCAGAATTCCCAATTGACGAATTTGAAAACTGGGAATATAATTGATGTGATGTATCTCACATTTGCCCTAAATGTGTTGCTCACCACCACCTCCTTCACCCTCTTTCCATGCTCTATCTTGGACTTCCTTCATTGTGTCCACTCCTATGTTATTTTTATAATTTGTAGGAGCTGCTACAGCTCAAACATCATCTCCAACAAATTAAAGTAGGATGCAAAGCCAGGCTTCATTGGTTTGAGGATTTCTTCCTCGAAAAGGTGCAGAAAGGATGCAGAGGTGTGTGGTGGTTGAAAATGAACATCTAGACCTACCTACCATCGACTATCACCTTTTTGACCCATTGAATGTTGTTGATGCCCCCTCATTGCATTGTTCATAGCATGCACGCAACTGGGGATCCAAAAGATATGCCTGCATGTAGCCTCAACTAGCTAGCTTACCTACTACCTTGCATACATAAGTTACATTTATGACTATCTCTACCACATTGGAAGTGCCCACTTCTTGAATGGCCTCTTGCAATATTTGAAATTGAAACTCCACATCCTTGATCTTGCTTGAACAATCAACTGCCCTTAGGAAGTAAGGTTTGTCTTTATGTGTGGCAAAAGGTGCAGGAGAGATGCAATGATGTGTGGTGGTTGCAGATGAACATCTGCATCTCGCTAGCATCAACCACCACATTTTTGACCTAATAATTTTGCCGATGTCCCTTAGTGCATTGTTCATTGCATGAACACAAGAGATCCAAAAGATATGCATGCAAATAGCCTCAACTAGCTTACCTACTACCTTGCATGCACAAGATCCATTTGTGACTACTTGTACCACACTGGAACGACTAACCTCTTGAATGGTCTCTTGCAATATTTGAAATTGTAACCTTGCATCCTAAATTTTGCTTGATCACTCAACTGCCCTCAGAAAATAAGGTCCATCCTTACACGTGACTACAATATTGATGGGTGGGCAGTGCCTAATATTTGTCCACCCCTCCGTGATTATGCTGCACCTTGCAATAGTTTTTGTCTAAGATGATAGTCCTCAAAATTGTCTCTCCAGAAGGCATGGAAGATGCACCCGATTTTGCTACCTTAGCCATAGCTTTCTTGTAATAAGGAGAGCAAGCAACATGAAATGGGATGCCATTGGCTAAGAATAATTTTCCAATGGCTTCATTAGCTTCCTCCCTAGCCTGTGCATTAAACATGTCAACAACTGGATTGGGTGTCACGATTTTTATATTAGTCCTAGCTTCTATTCCACTTATCGTAAAAGTTGGAACTTTAGAAGATGCACCACTAGTTGTAGGATGAGAGAAAGAACTCCTATAAGTCCTAGAAGGGGCATGAACTATTGGAATGGAGTTCAAAATATATCCATTATACAACCTGATAAATTTCACACTTTGCTCAATTGTGAGAGCCCCACAAACCTCAACACCTTTTCCTACTATGTGTAGGAGGTGTGCATTCACTCTAGTGATGCTGCCCCACAAAAATCCCCACAAATATTAGAATTCTCTTGTGGAGTTCTCCTAAATTGTGTGGTTTGTTGGCATCAAATGTTGTAGCAAATTGTCTCAAAGGTGTCATCTTGTTGAATGGACCCTTGGCAAATTTGGCCAACAATGTCTATGGGACAATCAAACTTATGGGCACTTGCAACTAACTTACAATATGTGTTGCATCTCCCCTTTCTCTTTGGGTCCCCTCGAGACCCATCTCATCCAACATGTGCAAATTTGATTCATTATTACTTTAATAACTCATTTGAGGACTATAAAAAACACAACAAAATAATTTAATCAACAAATGAAAACAACAATATATAGTTAAAAACAATTATTTAAGGTCAGGAAAAAAGAAAGAACACTTCGAAATCTTAGGGAAAGAAGCTATAAAAAAGAGAAATTTTTGAACACATTGCAAGTGTAAAAATAAATAAAAACTATAATTTCTAAACCTATTCAAAGCACAAAATTAAAGGAAAAAAGAACAAAGAATTTAGAGCAAATAAAAAACCATTAAACATAATGATTAAACTAATTTTATTTTACATTAAAAAATTAAAATATAAACAAAAAAATAAATGGGATTTCATTTTGACACATTGAACAATTGGTTGAATGTGTTGAATCCATGATACATGGAATTCATAGGCATATGCCATAGACCACTTTGGAAAAAAAAATCAGCTAAATGGCCTTGCAAAGGGAAAAGATTGAAATTTACAATTTTGAACTTGTAAATGAAATGAAAAAGAAAGATTAGAAATTGTAATCAACATACATACCCAGTCTATGTCTCTGAAGGCAACCTCAAAAACTGGAAACCCTCTTGGTCTTCTCATTTCCAGCGCTTTCTCCTCTTTTCCTCTTTTTTACTTTGCAAGTTTCTTGAATATTGATTGAAAATGTAGTTTAGGGGTTTATTATAAGTTTTCATGATGCTTTTAGGGATAGGGATTTATGTTTTAATAGTTGTGTTTTATTTTTTAAAATAGAGCTTTTATTGGTCTCTTTAAAAAAAACGATGTCAGGGACACTGACATCCCCAAGACATGTCCCTTCATCATCCTTGGGACATTATGGCATCCTTAACACTTACAAAACCATAGTGGAAGTCCTCCTAATGCCCCCCTTTTTTAAAATTGTGGGTGCGTTAGCCAGACCCATGAGGTCGCGTTCTGTAGAACATATGGAATTAACACCTCTAGTGGTACTTTTATTAGTGCTTCATGCGTAAGAGCATAAAATCCTATATTCATAGATGTTAGCTAGGCAATCAATTCAACCTTTTCAATGGGAAGCTCAAACTTTATAAAATATTTGTAGGTTCTCAACATTTCTTATAGATTCTTGGTGGAATCATCATTTCACGGTACTATCTCTCGCATCATGGGCTACATTGCCCAATGATTCCTCTTGGGGTAGTCAAGGGTATGCTCCCAAAAGCTACAAGTTAAGACTGACCGCCATAGTTTGTGGGCTGATAAGATTTGTTGTCTTTGCCTCCTCCTAGAGGTTGAGATTGAGGAACACATTATCTTCAAGTGTCTTATCTACCATTATAATCTAAGGGAGATCACATTGCTTGTTTAGAGACTCAAACAATTATTCACCCACATTTTTTCACTACCTTTATCACAGTTGCTAGGCCCTATTTCACTTGGAGGATATCATTCTCAGATGCAGATACATTTAGGGGACTGCTAGAGATGTTAGAGTAATCACCTCTTGAACTCCTCTACAAAAATTAGAGGTAGTAAGTGCTTGTCGGATACAACGGATTCACACTCATATGGGGATAGATAAGTGAGATGGTATTACCAAGTTTGAAAATCCAGATCCATTTGAGAGGATCAAATAATCCGAAAATCTAGAGTTCTTGATTTTTTTTTGAAAAAATCCGTTCTAGAATATACATACTTTGGCCTTCAAGGTGTCATTTATGAAAATCCAATGGTGAAAATGAAGACCATCCTCTCATTCATTGCCATTTCTTATATCAAAATTGATCCTACTTCCTTGAGTAGAGGATTCAAACCATTTTTTATCTTGGGGTTTTCACCTTGTTTTTACTCCCATTCTGCACAGCCATGTCTTAGTGTGGATTACCCCACCTTGACATACATATATATACACATATATTAACATGATTTTTATAAATATGCAAAGGTGACAATACAATAAAAAAATTAATAATGTAATATTAAATGTTAAAATATTTAATACTATATAATATATAAGGTTGCTGGGTGTCTTTTCTTGTAGGAAAATAAATTAAAAAAGAAATACGATCGACCCAAACAGAACTTATCTGGGCTGGCCAAAAAATCTGGATTAAGACGGATTTGGTGACTATGGTCCGAACACACTCATCATTTTAGGGGATGCACATATGCTTTGTTTTGATGTTGAGGGTTCTCCCCTCGGCCACAATTAGGTCCTGTTGTTAATCAGACCTACACTCTTGTGAAGGTAGTTTTAGGCCTTCACAGTCTGCTAAAACATGGAAACAATCCTAGGTTGTGGGTGACCTAAATAGTGGATTGAATCTCTAGATTCTAAGGGCTAGCTCCTTTTGGTGTATCAATTAGGATCTTACTACTTTACGCTACGAACTGTAAGGACAAAATGAGAAAGAAACTTGAAAGAAAATCCTACTTAATGAGGATGATACCCTTGAATGATTAGTTGATCCACTCAATTAGAGCTCCTAAAACACTGATTTAGACAAGAAGGCTAAAATTTCAACTCCAATTGACCAATATGCATAAGTATTTCACGAAAATGTTTGATCTAGTAACTAAAACTTGAGGGAAATGAAAGAATAGGCCTGATTGAAGGCACTAATCAGCGACTTGCATCCACTAAAATTTCAGCGAAAAGACATTTAAACACAGAGCATGGCCTGCATAATTTGATCAACTAGTAACTAGGTAAGAATCAAGATTTGGCAAGGAAGAAAACTCTATCACTTATGCAAAGCAATGACAAAACACACTATACCGGCTTGTTGGAAATTGAAAATGACAGTCTTATTAATCTGAAAAAGGTTACTGTTGACGCAGTGGATTGCACCCTTGACAAGACACTGAGCTCCTCTCTTCCACGCATCACAATGGAAACTCCCCTTTTGCCTGTGGGTCTGGCAAAACTGGGGGGAGAGTCTTTAGATAAGGGCTAGCTCCCTTTGATGTATCTCTGTGATCTTGGATTTTCTACTGCTAACAATGGGGGGGAAAGAGAGAAGGATGCTGAAAACAGAACCTAAACTAAACGGTCATACACCAAAAAAGTTGATCTACTTAGCTTGAACATACACTTTCCACCAAGAACAAGTTGATATACACTTCATTTGATATGAGAAACTCTTCTACATCAGTGAGCTAGGGGTCCTCTGGAGATACAGGGAGGAAGAACTATCAGAGGTGTTCTGAGACACACTATGGCAGCTTGTTCACATGCGCCTATACTCTGTTGTAGACACTTCTGGCAGATCTGCAAAAGAAGAAACTTCACAATACACTAGACATGCTGGAATCGTTATGTGAAAGCATAAAAGAAAAATGACTTAACACAAAACAAAGCCATAGACATGCAAAAGTGTAAGCTCAAATGGAGGTAAAAATGCTATGTCTTGATTCAAGGGAAAATCCGGTAGAGCTCCGCCTTACAAGCTGAGAGATCCCTTTTCAAAATGAGAGATTACAATATATATAGAGAAAAGAAAGCAAAAGGCGCCCCTTTGGAAAATAAATGACCCATGCTGTGTTGAAAACCTTGGGAAGAGGAAGTCGTTGCTGATATCATCCTTCTAGAAGAGGCCTGCTAGAATCATCTTGTTTAATCGTCGCTCTTGACTTTGGCGCATAAAACGTATTAAATGCTACTGCAGAAGCGTGAGTCACCCGATTGTTTTAATGACAAGGCCGGCCCTTTTGTCTGCAAACAAGACCGCTTCTTAAAGAGATTTGCGCGGTTTGTCTGCTCATCAATGCAAAGTGGAGAAAACAGGTTGCGCCATTCACTGTTTGCGCTCCTTGATGACCACTTGGCGGACACTGTTTCAACTGCAAGAATAACTCGCCTCCCCTTTGCCACTTGGGCTATTTTGTCCACATTCATGATTTTGTCCCTTCTTGGCTTTGTTTTTTCCTGGAATTTGAGCTCTCGGGGCTATCTTATTGTCTTTTGCTGGCTCCTTGGGCTCTTTCATCAGCAGGTCGTTGAGTTCATTCTTAACTTTTGTCTTTTCCTAGCTTTGTCTTTTGCTAGTTTTTTCTCTTCCTCTCTTAGCTCTTTGGGCTCCCTTCTGGTTGGCGCTCAAGTATTTAAAGATCAATGGCTATTTCATTGCCGTAAAATGGACGTTCGCGGGCCCGTCCCCAATTGAAAGCCAACGGCTAGTTTATTGCCCCGAATTTGACCGCTTTGGGGACGTCATTTGACGTTCGGATTCCAACGGCTAGTTCATGGTGCCCAACTTTGACATCCGCGGGCCCTTCACCCCTTGGGAAATTCTTTCGGCTTTTTCCTTTGCTTCGGCTTTTTGCTTTGCTATCTCCCGAAGGGAGGGTGTCCCTTCGGACCTTAAGAAAGGTCCTTTTGGCAGCTGAGAGTCCCCCGCAAGGGCACTTGCCCTTCGGGGCCCTTTGGGCTCCTTGGTTTCTACAAATCTTTTGGACAAAATGTCCGAAGGAATTCCTTCGTCTTTTTCGCTTATTCCCTCGGGCTTTTTTTTTCGGGCGAATTCCTTTCGGACTTTTTGTCCGAAAGAATTCGTCTTGTCTTTTGCTGCGGAAAATCTTCTCGAAAGACATTGTTTTTTGCCTTGAACAAATCCGAAGGATTTCCAACTTTTCTGCCTTGTTCACTTTTCCAAAGAAAAACTTACCCTTTTGGCCTTCTCTTTGATCCCTTTGCAAGTGTTCCCTGCCCTCCGCAAGGGCACTTGTCCTTCGGGCTTTGGGAGACTCCCTTGAACCTTCCGATTGAACCGTTCGATTGAACCAACCGATTGAACTGACCGATTGAACCAACAATGGTTCAACGGTTCAATGGTTCAATACTGTGTTCTGTTCATTCAATTGACCACTTGAACCAACTGCTTTGAACCATTTGATTGAACCAATTTTTTGAACCAAGCCGACTGAACCAACACTTTGAACCAAACCTTTGAACCAAGCCGAATGAACCAAGTCGTTGAACCAAACCGGTTGAACCATTTCTTGAATGGAATGATTGAACCAACTGAGTGAAACAACTGATTGAACCATTTTTTGAACGGTTCAATTGTTCAAGGTTCAAATTTCAAAAAACTCTTGGAAGATCATGTCACTGAACCTCAACGTTGAACCACTTTTTCCAACCTTAAGGAAAAGTGTCTTGAATCATTTTCTCTCTCTTTCCTTGTGAATTTCTTTGGACAAAATGTCTGAAGAAGCTTTGTAAAAGCCCTTGTATTCTTTGAACATGTTCATCTTCTGCCGAAAGACTTGTGTAACCAAATTTGAACTGGCTCAGAACAGTAGGGAAAGAAGGATACCGATTTTGGCCTGTAGGACCAAAATGGTCAACAGTTACAACTCAGTCCTTAGCAGAAAATGTCTTGCCAAAACAGGGATACAAATCAAGGCTGAAAAGCCAATTTATATAAAAAAATACACAGCCAAAAGGTTGGTGTTGAAAAATAGAAGAGTCAACTCTTTCATTAGCCCAAGTCCAAATTCTGTTATGCCAAGATAACAAAGCCTTCTAAATTTGTCTTTTCTTGTCTTTTGTCTTACATGAAAAACCCTTGGCGTTGAAAATGGACGGTGGGCTCAAGCCTCGACTGTTCTTCAACATGCATGAAATCTATGCCCACCTCCAAATATAGAACTCTTCATGAGCTGCTGGAACGTTTGAAAGTCTCCCCTTTGCATGAAATCAACGGTAATGCCAAATTTAGAAAATCCATTTAACTGCTGGAACGTTTGAAAAGGCATTAAACAAGAGTGCATGCATGTAAACTTTTGTTAAGCTCTCCAACGTTAATCCGTGAGGCTTCATGCAAATCAAGCCTCCGTTTTAGAACTGAAGGTGTCATGTTGAAACGGTTACACCTGGACGTGTCTAATCTTGTTTATGGCTATTTGCATGCTTATTATCTTGATTATTGGCTGTTGAACTCCTTGATGCATTTTTTAACTATTTTTTTATGTGCATGACATTTGTATGGATTTGTCTTTTCCACGGACTTTAACTTTGCATGCATTATCTCAAGCTTTTGGCCTTTGTCGTTTCCTTTCTTTTGGCCTTCAACGTAAACTATTTCTTGCGGATTTTCCTCCCGAAAGAATTCTTTCTCTTCGGGTTTTTGGATATCACTTTCCTGCAGAAAGTGTTTGTCATCTCTTCCTTCGGACTTCGCTCTTCGAACAAAAAGTCTGAGACTTTATCCTTCTTGGGCCTTTCTTGTGTATTTCCAATGTTGAGTCGAGCATTTGTTCTTTTCATCTTTCTGCGGACAAAAAGTTCGTGGGAATTGTTTCAGACTTTGCTTCTGAAGGAATTCCTTCGGACTTTTTGTCCGCTTTCTTTCTTCTTGTTCATCTTTTCTTCTGCTTTATCCATTGGGCTATTTGTTAAGTCATTTCCCAGCGGACAAATTGTCTGCAGGAATTATCTCGAACTTACTGTTAATTTCCTCTGATTTTTATTTCGAGCCCTTGTCTTCGGGTAAATCTTCACTTGGGAATTGTCTCTTCCCTTCATTTCTCGGACTTCCCCTTTGCAAACCCTCCGAAGGAATTCCTTCGAACAAATTGTCCGAAGGAATTCCTTAGGACTTCTTGCTCATGTCTTTCTCTTTTTTCATGTGGACAAATTGTTCGCAGGAATTCTCTCAAGCCCTTGTCTTTCCCTGTGCCTTTGTCATGGACCATCCGTCGGGCTTATTGTTTTGGACTTTAAAAATCCAAAGCTTATTCTCATTTGTTTCTCCTTTCTTTCGGACTTCCTCTTGTGGACAATTCCTTCGGACTTCCTGTAATTGAACTTTCCCGAAGGGTATGTGCCCTTCGGAATTATGTAAATAGTCCTCTGTCCTTTGAGAAATGCCTTCTTCCGAAGGGTATATACCCTTCGGGTTTCTTGTAAAGGACCTTTGAAAAAACTTGCTAATGTCCTCCATGAAGTGCCCTTCGGCTTCCTCAATGAAACCTCGGACTTTTTGTTTTGAACCTTCCCGAAGGGTATATGCCCTTCGGGATTTTTGTAATGCCCCATTTCCTTCGGACTTTTCTCAATTGTCCTTTCAGCACTTCCAATAATGACTTTTACGAAGGGTACATACCCTTTGGGATTTCTGAAATGAACCTTCTCGAAGGACACATACCCTTGGGGATCCTTTCTAATGTCCTTTTTCTGGCCTTTCGGGCTTCTTGGAAAAGTCTTCTTTAGGGAAACCTTGTTGGATTTCTAAAGACTGCCCCTCGGGTTTTTGTAAGTGCCTTTTGACTAAATAACAAGCCCTTCACTGAATCCCCTGTTTTTTGAACTTTCCAGAAGGGTATGTACCCTTCGGGATTTCTACAAATGTCCCTTCGAAGAAAATGAAAAGAACCTTCCCGAAGGGAACATAGCCTTCGGGAATTCTGAAATGACCCTTCGGAATGTTGAAAAGTCCTTCGAGATTCTTGTTTTAGGACACTTTTCGAAGGGAAAGTGTCCGTCTCTTTGCAAAGTGTCTTTCAGGAATTTGTTAAAGCCATTTGGCCTTTGGAAAATAGTCCTTCGGCCAATTTGTAATGGACCATTCCTCTTGTATTTCCTTCAGACAAAAGTCCGAAGGAATTCTGTCTTAAGCCTTTTCAAAGTATCCCCTCGGATTGGTCCTCTTCCCTTTCTCCGAAAGGCATGTTTAAGCAAAGTTTTGAATGATGCAAAGTTCCGAATGATATAGGTTACAATTTTGACCTGTAGGGTCAAAATAGTCAACAGGTCCATGGAGGCATGTGCAAATTACTTGTGTTTTCTATGCCGACAAAGGTTCTTTTGTCATGGATTTTAGGAGAGGTCATAGGGGGAGTACTCGACTTCCAGCTAGGTTTGTTTAGCCATGACCCATTAGTCTTGGACATTTCCCTTTTCTGCATTCTTAGATCCTACATTCTCCCTTTTGCAATGATAGGAAATTTCATTGGTTCTTCATCCGTGAGCCCTAATACAAACATGACTTTGGTGGTATCCTGCCATGGTCTCTCACTTTCATCTTATTCAGCTCAATTCTTCATTGAGGGGTCCTCTTCTGACAAAGCTATTTGTCCTTCTATGTTTTCTAGTTTGGGATTAACTGCTGTAGGATTACGCATCTTGTTTACTTACATTTATTTAGTGCTTAGTGATTATTTACTTTTCGTAATCTAGGGTCTGGTGTACCCCAGTACTTCTCTATCATATTTGAGTAAACTATTTGACTCCCATTGACCTACTTTTGGTTATTTTTGGACATGAATATAATTTCTTTCTTTCTATTTCCTTCTTGGGGCCTCACTTTGGCAAGATTGATTTGTATTTTTTCATGCTTAGGGTATTCCAGTTGGGGTCCTCCCCTCTTATTTAGCTCTATTGCTTCCTAGATTTGGTTGTGCATACTTAATTTTTAATTGGAGCTCCATTTAGCACTCTTGATTAACTATTCTAGCTTGTACTTTTGAGTCCCATTGACTAGTTGGATCATTCCTGGACTGGGACATAAATATATTTTCTCTATTTCTTTTTACTGCATTCTATCATTATACTGAACAAAATTGTTGCCAGTAGGACTCTTATGCGTGTATTGCACATCTCCTTTAAGGCCAAATACAGGAACAAATGTATCATTCAACATAGCTCTAACTGGGCACCATATATTTCCATGGGGCATTCAACCTTTGACATTTGCTTTGGTTTTAGTCCTTTACATCTTTTGCCTTCCTAATTGCTTTCTCTGTTCCATCCAACTTGCATCAAGTGGAGAAACAAAGTTACTTCATCTTTTGGAGTTTTTTTAACAGTCGTTGTTTTAACTTGTAGTTTTGAGTCCCATCAACGTTTCTTGGTCACTTGTGGACATTTGTATAATGTATTTCATTCTTACTTATGTTATAGTCTGATGGTTGGTGGCTGGTGGCACCGAAAATTGGTATAAATCTCAAACCAAAGTTGTTTGATCTAATTGATTATGATAATTTTGTTGTAAAAAAATGTTGCACTTCAGGTGTGAAATTGTCTTGTAGGATTACACTGAAATGGTTTATGCGGTCAAAGACATTTAAATAGGTAATGCCATAGCTATATTCACTAACTATATATAAATGGATACGGCAACAATGTAGATGAAAAGAAGAAACTGTGGATCACTTGAAAGTTAGATAAATGGTGTTTCTCCTGCAGTATAGTTCACTAAACTAGAGAATTATGATAAAAAAATCGAATTAATAAATAAGAGCAATATTTAGAAAGTGGAATTTGAGTCTAACAGTAATTTCACTGAATATACCTAGCACCTTTACAGATCTTGTCTTTTCATTGAGTAATGTTCAATGTCCTTCTGGTACTAAGGAAATGGATTAAATGTTTTTTGTTTTCGGTGTTTAACGATGAACGCAGTTTGCAAAATTTTGCAGGCATTGGTGAACAGACATTGGCTGGACTCAAACTGTGGGCATCTGATAAACAATTGACACTTTCAAGTGCTCTGAAAGTAGGTTGAACAACCATGCAACATTTTCTTATTTCCCCAATGTCTTGGCATTGTTTTCACATGTTTTTAATAAATTTAAAATTATTTGTTATTGTTGTGAGCTGTTGGCAAAAAATACTACTGTACTCCACGTGATGAAGCACATTTATGCATTGCGGTTTATTAAATTTTGTAGAACAAGTATGCCTTCTAGTGATTTTAATATATTGCTGTCTGTTAAAAAATTAAACCAAGGTTATATACATGGCTATTTCTGCAAATGGGGAATTCAATCAACCTACTATTTCTGCAAATGGTAAAATCAATCAACCGACAATGCTATACCCTGATGTATATTGTATTCACCTTCAGCAGTATTATGGTCCTATATCAATGTTACCAAGAGACTGGTACTTAGACATTTCTGGTAGTGAGACACCTTCCAATACCTGGAGTTTTCGTTCTGAGTCTTCTGACTTGAGCTGTAGTCTCTTATCAAAAAATGGAAAAGAAAATGAAAATCTTGCAATTGACTAACCCCTATGCCCTAATCTCATATACATGCTTTAAATTTTTCATTATATTATGTATTGTCTTTTAAAAGTTGTTTCTATATGTTATACTAATAGTGTTTTCATATATATATATATATGTATGTATGTATGCATGTATCTATTTCTGGTGTATTCCTGCAACCATCTCTTAATTTTTTGAATAATGGCATACTGGTACCCATCCTTGTCTCCTAAACCAGTGCCCGTACCTGTCCCCTGGTATCTATGTCTGTCTTATATAGAATTTTGGTCAAGGGATTGAAATGAGGACATCAGCAGATTGTGAGAAAGAGCCATGGAAAGCAGTGCAATTGGTCGGCTTATACGGAATGCAATGAGCACATTGATAACCAACAAGTTAAAACTTGAAAGTTTATTAGTTAATCATTGGAAGACTATAAAAGGCCATTAAAATTATTGAGCTAAAACACAGTGAAAATAAAGGAGTCCTTATGAGAGATTTCCTATAATGCCAAATCTCATTAAACTTATAGGGCTAACAAACAGTGAATAAAGGGATCATTATGAAATATTTTCATATAATCCCATATGAAAATAGGTTTTGTTGGGTGTCTTTCTAATGCACTTAGGAGATGGAATAAGTAATGCGAGTAGAGTATCCTTTGAACTTAAGCAGCTATATAGACTGTTTAGCCAAAAATTCTGCAAAACATTAGTGCCTCTTTTTCTCACTTTAAAGTTTACTTGAAAATAGAATATTGAAAAATAGAGCAAAACTAAACTGGATAAAATTCTATGCTTGTCTTTTTATAATCTCAAGTGTCTTTTTTGGCACTAAGGAAAAGAGTTCTTGTATGCTTCTTGACCAAAGTTCCGGAAGGAATTGAATTCCCTGTCATCTTCAATTAATCACATAACGGTTTTATACATTATACGAAGGCCACATTTGTTAGAGGTGCAATCATTGAGAGGGGGGCGGGAGGACGGGTGAATTAGTGATGCAAGATATTTCAAATTCAATTCCAATCCTTTCAAACCGTTATTCAATTACCATAAGCATTCATAGAATATACAAGTCATTCATAACAATGAACAATATATAATGCAAGATCATACACACAACACAAGATCTATGTGGGAAACCTTTTTGGGGAATAAAACCCACTCTCAAGCCTGCAAACACATGGACTACTTGTCCTATAAGATGATCATAAATATGAGATTGATCAAGTCCTTCTGACTAGAATTTAGTGAAATCCCTGTTTCATAAGGAGCACCTGCCCCTCAGATAATCAAGTCCTTCTGACCACCTGTTGGTCAAGTCTTTTTGACCAACTTTAGTGAAAACCCCTGTTTCACAAGGAGCACTTGCCCCTAAGATGATCAAGTCCTTCTGACCACCTGTTGGTCAATTCCTTCCAACCTAGAGGTTGAGCACCCTCCCAACACCTATGAAAAGAACATCCCTTGATCACTGATTGCCTGGCAATTTGATGGAGATACAATGTATATCAACTTTTTTCAACTCTGCACACTACATAGTCCACACTTTGATCTGCCTCTCAAATCAACCACCAAGCTCACACATACATCATCTATCCTTTACTCATCATCAATTTTCAAACCTGCAAGAGCACTGTCCTTGACATCATAAATATAACCTATAGGTCATACACATAGTCATCAACTTGTTTTGCTCTACAACCCATCCACCGGGCACACACCCTTTCCTTTGCTCCACAACTCTCATACACACCTCTTCTCTCAGGTCTCACACGTCTAGAAATCACCACATTTGATTTCACCTTTTATAGAGCCTTCATGATTATTATCTTCTTAGTCGGCCTTTAGACTTGCCTTAACCCTTAAGACATCTTACATAGCTCAATACTATCCTCACAGGTCGGCCATAGCAACTATGTGTCACACTTAAGCAACTACACCTTTCAATTATGCCTTAGTAGCCCTTATAGGTCTCATGGAGAGCTATTTACCCGTTTAGCACTCCATTGAGCAAATTAGAAACATAGGACCACTTCCAAATGCATAGGTCCACTTCTCATGACCTTTTAGACATCCTCATATGATTACAGTCTTCATTACACATTTCTGCGTATGCTCAATCTACTCAAACATTAGCCACGTACACAAGAACACCATGAACGAATACACAGTCAATTTCTAAGCATTTGTTCAAACCGAATATGGATTGGTCAAACCTCCAAAATCCATGCAAATAATCCTCATGGAGTCTACAACTCTCCAATAGCTCAGCTCCCTTGAAACATCCAAATACCATCACAACAACTCAATTACCCCTCTTGGGTTACTTGTAGAGCATGAACACACACAGTCAACTTTGGAGCTCAATATCAACAACTATACGGACAATCAAACTTTCTAACCAATTTTGCTGGATGCGCCTTGAAGTCCTCTAAAATTTTGCTTTGTACATCGTGGTCAAATTCTGCATATGTCAAAAGTTATAACATAAAAACTAAGCACTGATCTTCCCTCACAAATTCAAATATTTGAATTCCAACAATCATTGAGCAATTGTTTAAACATCAGACACTTTGACAACATCTCGTGCCTTCTCATAGCTTGAACAAATACGCATTGTCAATCTCCCTCATAATTAGCTCAATTTTTATCTTTGCTTACTGTTAAACATCGAGCACTTGTCATCATCTCGTTGCTCCTTGACAATTTGGAACAAACACGTTCTGTTGATCTCTGCGGATTAACTAGATCTTTATCTTGCAGCGTTCACCGTTGATCTAAGGTCTGAGCTCCCACGATTGTGCCACTTGACAGCCCCGTGTCCTTCTGCACATTTGACTCATTGATTTTAATGTGTGCTGTTGATCTTCTGACTGCATGATCATATGCTCGCCATTGATCTTCTGTCCAAGCTCCATGAATGTGACACATGTCACTAGCGTGTTCATTCTTTGACATATTGACTTTTATGCGCACTGTTGGACTAAGATTTGCGATTTAACATGCATCGTTAGGTCTACCGACTAGATGACCTCAAACTTCAACATAGTTTAACTTGACGGTCTCTAGCTCATCACAATCTGCAAGTGCAACTTTGAAGATTTATATCTCGAGCTAGAAAACACTTCAAGACTTCATATCTTTAGGGTATCTTTTTGACACTATAGAAAACATCTCCATAAAAAACCTTTGACCTCAGTTGGCTTTTTGAGTACTTGCATTAAATGCACAAACTTGCTGGTTCATTCATATCTGCATGACATGCAGTGACAGTCTGGCTAAGTATAGATACTTAGTGAACTTTTGCCTGAGAGACCAACTTTGCACCCGCATATCTTTAGCTACACTCAATCTTATGACCATAAATTTAGACCATAGCAACTTGGGACTAACGTGATCACACTCATATGACCAACTCCCCCTGACTCATCCATACATGACAATGGTGACGTCAACAAACTGTCTACTCAAATTTTTCTGTCACAGAACCAACTATGCCAAGATGAACATAATGAAGAACTGGATTAGTATCATGCAATTCCACAAGCTCTCCAATCATCTTTGACCTCTGATAGGACCCCTCACACATGCTCAATACTTTAGACCCATCTCTAATCATGCTAAAACTGAAGATCAACCAAACCTATTTCAAGCATACTAGGACAAACACACTGCACACTTTGTCATTGACACTTAGACTATCAAGACACTTCATCCACTGACCTGGACACCTCCATGACATCATTGACAACTCTCCAACAATCTCCCTCTTTGTCATTGATGTCAACATCCATCATACAACTCACCTTCCTTCTCTTTCTTCAAGCACTCTCACAATAGGAACCTTCTCCCCCTTTGATACAATGACAAAGTGGACACAAACTGATCCTGAGGACCTGAAAAGACCATCAATAGGAGAGGACCACCTTATAAAGATGATACAAACTCTCCCTTACCTTGAGCATATCTCTTCTTGCCTTAACAACTTCCTCTTGCTACATGCCAACACTCTTTTCAACCAAGCATTGCAACCAATGAAGAACACACAAAAGCTCTGAAATCTGATGGAACTCACTAAGAAAACATCTGAGAGGGACTCCCCATAAGATCTTTGAGCCATTGCACCTCTTGAGCATCTTCAGATCTCCACACATCATGAAGAACCACCACATAGGCTTACTAGCCTTCTCTCAAACCACCTCAAGGACCACCAACAAAACTTCATGCCACTCACCAAATAGGAAACATGCTCTAAACTAATCATAGAATTTACATTGAAACACTCATACCATGCTCTTTTTTGAGAAATTGATCAAAAAACACTCTTCTTCACACTCGGTCTGTCTAGACTACCTGTAGTCCTATCTTGAACTTGCAGAGCCCACAACTTTCAGTAGACACATCTTTAGGGCTTGAAACTTCATATCTGGAGCACTCTCATACGCTCCCTCAAGCACACGAATTTGCATCACCTAGCTCATCTTCTGCAACATACTTCCTTCACAAATCTACTAGCCAATTAAGTCACCATTTTGATAAAAACTTGAATAATTTAAAACCATAAACCTTCAAATCTTTGTGAAGCTTGATTTGACAACTCATTTGGCCCATTCAACCTATTAAGAAGCCTCAAACCTCAACTCATAAGGCAAACCACTTTTCTAGCATAGCCCAAAACTCTAGAATCTTAAAAACAAATAAGGTCAACAAACCTCCCTCTGGTCAATGCCCACCTCTAAAACTTTTTGCACATCTGGAGACAACCATCACACACTTTTGAACCAAGATTTGAGCCTCCATACTTTTGGGAACCCATACATCCTATAACCCATTTTAGGCTCGCTTGCCCTTCAGCGAAAACTGAGAAAACCGAGAGCACTCAAAAATCTCCAATTTGACTTCAACTTATCTTCAGACCACAAAACCACTTGGAACATGCTAGAATAAGGTCAACATACCTTTCTCTGCAAAAAGATTATCTTGACAACTAACAAATCCTCCTTTGCCACCTGAAAACCTTCAATCTGACCCTGCAGATTGAGCATACACAACAAGCATCAAGCCAAAACGGCAAAAACATATCATGACATCATTCTGACACCACCACAACATATCTTCCACCTGGACATACCTGCTTCAACTCAAAACACCCAACTCTTGCCTTCTTATACCTTGAAAACATCAAATTTGCATTTTAAGCTCCTTCTAGGCAGAGACCATTGACCAAAATGGTCATCTCAGATAAATCGCTATAAAACACTTTCTTTGACCAAACAAACATCTGAAACCACTTTGAATGAACTTGAACTCATTCTTCTTATACACCATATCATTCTAGTCTTCATTCTCTACATTTGACTAGCTATTCCATCCATTAAAAAATAACAGGAACTCACTTTTAGGACCAAAGTCCTTGAATACTCTTGGAACACACAATTCACCACAACATCTGAAGCATGCTTATGACCTTGTTGCTCCCCGTTAACCAAACACATCTTCTCATGACCTTTTTTGTCCTGCAACATCAACCAAAGCTCAACTGGCATCCACCATGCTTCCCCTTGCTTGTCAAGTCTCCTTGAAGTCTAGATAGAGACACCCTAACTCACAATGTCCTAGAACAATGTGAAACTAGGATTTGCCCACAACTCCTCATATTTCTTCTCCTCCTTAGTCATCTGATATTGATAGTTCTTCTTCTTCTTAGGTGTAAGAGAAGCAACATGCTCATCCACCGCAATATTCTCCTTTTCTTCTAAGATTGGATTGACAACATATGGAGACAACACATTGACAACATATGGAGACATCACAGATTCATGACATACCTTTTCAACTGAAGAAAGAACCTCATCAATGGGCATTGACAATTGATGTTCTGTGCATGAAACTTGCTCAACAATAGCAAGATGTTCTCTTGAATTTATACACACCTCAGAACTAGTTTCAACCAACACCTTGGTCTTTTCCTTGAGCTTGGTCTCTACTTTCGCAACATGAGTAGACAAGGAGAGCTCTTGGTACTCTTCAACTTTTGTAGCATTCTCCACCATAGCAAACAGATTACTTGGATCTGCAGACTCATCATGACTCACACTTATCACCTTTGGTTTCCATGAATTAACTTGCCTTCTTTTTTGCATGTTATGAGCCTGATTAAACCTATTCTGTCTTGTAGGCGTTTGCTTGTAGAATCTAGCATTGTGACCTCTCTGTTGATAGTTGAAGCACACTATACCTTTTGCAAAAAGCTTAACTTGCCATACCTTATTTGGACAGTGCTTAGCAAAATGTCCTTCATAAAAACAATTGAAGCACTTAACTTTGTTCACACCTTGTGACTGATGACCCCCATATAGTTCCATGCAAACTCATTTCTAATAGGCCTCTTGCATTCTCTAGCTCTTTGTCCAAACTGATTACATGTGTAACAATAACCATTGAAACGTGCATACCTCATGGCATTTGGTTGTCTGATCTGATTTGTGTTCACTCTGCCAGCATCTTCATTCCTTGATTGATTGTTGACCTTCAAGGTCTGATTTACATGAATCTTCATCTTGTCTTGAGTTGCATTTTCTGGTTCTTCTTTGTATCCAAGACCAGTTCTATCTCTTGCATGCTTTTGTCCACTCAGAATATTGTCTAGATCACTTGAGTTCTTTTCAAATCTCACAAATGATTTCATCTTACAAGATGTCTTCTCTAACTCAGCGTTTAATGGCTCATTTTCAATTACATACCTTGAACATTTATCTTATTAAACTTTCAGGCATGTAGATAGGGTTTCCAATTGACAACTGAGATGTTTGACTATATATTCCTGCCCCTTGGTGTTTTCATTCATTCTTACCTCAAATACATGTAGTAAATTGCTCTTCATAGTCCTCGATTTAAGACTTCATCTTCTTGTTAATCTTCTTCTCAATCTTCAATTTTTCAAGAGCATTCATCAATTTAGTCTCACAGTCCACCTCATCTTTATCATCATCTGAATCACTTCAAGTAAAATCTTTTTGATATAAGCAACTTCTTTCGTTAGCCATGAAGAGGGATTTATCTTCAACGAAAATAGGACCATCATCTTCATTATCAAACTCAGAGTCACTGTCCTCACTCTCATCTGATGAGCTGCAATTTTTATTGGTGTAGACACTCTTCTTGCTTTTGAAGGGCTTCTTCTTGTTGTCATACTTTGTAAATCCTTTCTTCCTCTTATCAAACTTGTATGTCTTCTTGTCTTCATCTTGGCCATCACCATGCACTTCATCATCATTCTTCTCATGCTTATGAGGACACTTATTAGCAAAATGTCCTACCTCTCCACAATTGAAGCATTTGAAGGGTAGTTTACCCTTATACTTGCCTGACCCTGTTTTCAATTTCCTTGTAAACAAAGCAATTAGTTCAGCTTCATTAATATTAGATATGTCATCCTCAAGTTTCTTACCTTGGAACTTCTTCTTTGGCTTCATTTCTGTCTTGAATGTTACTTCCTTCTTTGGTGGTATATCATCATTTACTCTCATCTTCTAGACAGTAAGGATGCCATGCAATTCATCCATCTTCAACTGAGTAAGATCATGACATTCTTCTACAACAAACACTTTTGAATCAAACCTGAGAGAGAGAGACCTTAATGCCTTTTGAACTACAGTAGCTTCTTCAAGCTTCTCTCCAAGACCTTTGATGATGTTCACAATCTCATCAACTCTCTGCAAATAATCTTCTTCCTTCACCTTAAGACTCTCAAATTGTCTTCAGCGAGTCTACAACTTTGCCAACCTAACCTTTGAATTTATTTCATAAATAGTTTTAAATTTATCCCACATTTTCGTGGTAGATATGCAATGGATTACCTTGGTGTATTCAGTCTCTGAAAGACCACAATTGATAGCATTCATTGCCTTAGAATTGTTCTCAAATAACTTCTTATCTGCAACACTGGATGGAGGAATAGTAGGTGCGGAATAACCATCCACAACAGATTGCCAAGTGTCAAACCCTAGGGACATGATGTAGGTCCTCATCCTTGCACTCCAAAAAAACATAATTGGATCCATTGAGCATCGATGCTTGCTTAGTGGAAAAACCTACTTGCATTTGATGGCTACCCATATTGTACCTTGGATCTCCTTCAAGCTGTCAAGCCTTTTCCAAAAGACCTACTCTGATACCAATTGTTAGAGGTACAATCATTGAGAGGAGTGAATCAGTGATGCAAGATATTTCAACTTCAATTCCAATCTTTTCAAACCCTTATTCAATTACCACAAGCATTCATAGAATATACAAGCCATTTATAACAATGAACAATAAATAATGCAAGATCATACACAACACACGATCTATGTGGGAAGCCCTCTTAGGGAATAAAACCCACTCTCAAGTCTGCAAACACATGGACTCTTTGTCCTATAAGATGATTACAAACATGAGACTGATCAAGTCTTGACTAGAATTTAGTGAAACACTTGATTCACAAAGAGCATCTGTCCTAGGATAATCAAGTCCTTCTGACCACCTGTTGGTCAAGTCCTTCTAACCGGATTTAGTGAAAACACTTATTTCACAAGGAGCACCTGCCCCTCAGATTATCAAGTCCTTCTGACCATCTGTTGGTCAAGTCTTTCTGACCTAGATGTTGAGCACCCTCCCAACACGTATGAAAAGAACATCTCCTGATCACTGATTACCTGACAATCTGATGGAGATACAATGTATATCAACTTTCTTCAACTCTGCACACTACATAGTCCACACTCTGATTTGCCTCTCAAATCAACCACCAAGCTCACACAGACATCATTTATCATTCGTTCATCCTCAATTTTCAAACCTATAAGAGCAGTGTCTTTGACATCAAAATATAACCTACAGGTCATACACACAATCAACTTGCTCTGCTCTATAGCGCATTCACTGAGCACACACCCTTACCTTCGCTCCACAACTCTCACACACACCTCTTCTCTCAAGTCTCATACATATAGAAATCACCACATTTGATTTTACCTTTTATAGAGCCTTCATGATTATTATCTGCTTGGTCGGCCTTTAGACTTGCCTTAACCCTTAAGACATCTTACATAGCTCAATATTATCCTCATAGGTCGACCATATCAACTATGGGTCACACTTAAACAACTACGCCTTTCAATTATGCCTTAGTAGCTCTTATAGGTCTCATGGAGAGCTATTCACCCATTTAGCACTCCATTGAGTAAATTAGAAACAAAGGACCACTTCCAAATACATAGGTCCAATCCTCATGACCTTTTAGACGTCCTCAAATGATTACAGTCTTCATTACACATTTCTGCTTATGCTCAATCCACTCAAACATTAGCCATGTACACAAGAGTAGCATGAACGCACACTGTCAATTTATAAGCATTTGTTCATACCGATAATGGTTTGGTCAAACCTCCAAAATCCATACAAATGATCCTCATGGAGTCTATAATACTCTCCAATAGCTCAGTCCCCTTGAAACATCCAAATACCATCAAAATAACTCAATTAACCTTCTCGGGTTACTTACAGAGCATGAACACACACACAGAGTCAACTTTGGAGCTTAATATCTGCAACTGTACGGACAATCAAACTTTTTAACCAATTTTGATGGATGCACCTTGAAATCCTCTACAACTTTGCTTTTTACACCATGGTCAAATTCTGCATATATAAAAAGTTATAGCACAAAAACTAAGCATTGATCTTCCCTCGCAAATTCAAATATTGGAATTCCAACGGTCATTGAGCAATTGTTTAAACATCAGACACTTTGACAACATCTTGTGCCCTCTCATAGTTTGAACGAATATGCATCATTGATCTCCCTCAGAAGTAACTCAATTTTTACCTTTGCTTATTTTTAAACATAGAGCACTTGTCATCATCTCGTTGCTTCTTGACAATTTTGAACAAACACACTCCATCGATCTCTGTGGATTATCTTGTAGCGCTCACCATTGATCTAAGTTCCAAGCTCCCGCAATTATGCCACTTGGCAGCTCCACATGCCTTCTGCACATTTGACTCATTAACTTTAACGCGTGTCGTTGATCTTTTGATTGCATGATCATACGCTCGTCGTTGATCTTTTGTCCAAGCTCCGTGAATGTGACACATGTCACTAGCACGTTCCTTTTTTGACATATTGACTTTTACGCACATCGTTGGATCAAGATCTGCGATTTAACGCACACCGTTAGATCTACTACTAGATGACCTTAGACTTCAACATCGTTTAACTTGACGGTCTCTGGCCCATCATAGTCTGCAAGTGCAACTTTGAAGATTTATATCTCGTGCTAGAAAACACTTCAGGGCTTCAAATCTTTAGGGTACCTTCTTGGCACTATATAAAACATTTCTATAAAAAACCTTGAGTATCTGCGTTAAATGCATAAACTTGCTGGTTCATTCATATTTGCATGACGTGCA
The DNA here is from genome assembly GCA_037957365.1 of Torreya grandis. NCBI lineage: Eukaryota > Viridiplantae > Streptophyta > Pinopsida > Cupressales > Taxaceae > Torreya > Torreya grandis. Next base: position 2,571,522 of record JARHVA010000324.1, read on the forward strand.
GTGACTATCTGGCTAAGTATAGATACTTAGTGAACTTTTGTCTGAGAGACCAACTTTGCACCTGCATATTTTTAGCTACGCGCAATCTCATGACCTGAAATTTGGACCATAGCAACTTGGGATTAATGTGATCACACCCATATGACCAACTCCCCCTGACTCATCCATACGTGGCAATGGTGACGTCAGCAAACTACTTACTCAGATTTTTCTGTCACAGAACCAACTATGCCAAGATGAATATAATGAAGAACCAGATGAATACCATGCACATCCACAAGCTCTCCAATCATCCTTGACCTCTGATAGGACCTCGCACACATGCTCAATACTTCAAACCTGTTGGTTGATTATTTTGTTGATCAACTTACTGATAAACAAAATAGGTCTGATAAGCCAAAGTAGGAAGATTGGTCGTCCAAATGTGTAGGTTTACGACATCAAAAGGGGACTAATCTCTCCTCTCATCAAGGGGAGGTTCCCTATATATATATATATAAACAAAAAATAATACTCAAGGGTAGGATAAACCATCCATCTCTCTTTCTTCAGAGATGATGCGTGCAAATCAAAGGAAAATTCTTAAGGGAAATGACAGAAAGCACTCCTCTTCTTTCAGAAGTACTATTCAACAAACCACAAGAATACCCTTGGTAGTAATTGCAAAATGTAAACAAGGACGTAGTAACCAACAAATTGAGGTGTAGCACAAAGTCTCCCCCTGAATTGCCCAAGAGTGAGATACGAAGGACAATGGGGGCACAAAGTTGTCTCAAGGTCCTTTACACAGAAACAAAAAGAAAACACACTAAAAGCAATTGTGGGGGCACAAAGTCTCTCCATAGTTGACTTCATGACACCTTCTTGACTATTTTCACTAATCCTGCTTGTTGAATTAAAGGAACAAAAAATATATTAAGGAAAAAGACATAAGAACATTTTCCCCAACAACAAAGATATCACAACACAAAGACGCTAAAAAATCACTCACTTTTTTATTTCAATAACAAAATATGATCAACAATTTGAGCTCAGAGTCTCAGTAATGCCTTTCAATTTGGGCAGAGTTTCGTTTTTGATTGTCAGAGAGAGATCTTTTTACACTAACAAGAGAGTCCCTTATATAGCCTCTTCAAGAAGGACTTGGGAATGGTAACACATCATGTTGCATTGAATTTTGTCAAGAAGACAGGCTGGAATTTAGGGGCATCTACCCATTTGCTTTTCTCAATGCAGAGAAACAAGTCACGCCTTTCAATGTCCACCTGGCGATATGATCCTTCTTCATCGTTCTTCCTTTTCAGGTTAATTGAATCGGGTCCTTGATTCAATTTGATGCTCTATTCCTTAGTCGCTTCCTGCTGATCTTGGCCTTACTTTGATTGCATTCGGGTCCGTAGATTTAAACTTACAAAGATCAACGGCTATTTCATTATCGCAACTTTGACGTTCGCGGGCACGTCACTTTCCTCGGCAATTCCTTCAGCTTTGTCGTTTTGAGCTTTCCCGGAGGGGACCTGCCCTTCAGGCCTTGAGAAATGATCCGCTTTGGGTCGGGAATAGCCCCCCACAAGGGTATCTGCCCTTTGGGCGGTCTTCGGGCCTCTTTCTTCCGGCAGGTCGCTAAGTTCTTTGGCTTTTTTTGTTTTACATCCCTCCTGAAGGGAAGGTGACCCTTCGTCTTTGGGAAGTGTCCTTTAATTTGGTTGCCAAGAGTCCCCCGCAAGGGCATCTATCCTTCGGGGTCCTTCGGCGGCCTTTTATCTTTGGAGTCCTTTGGAGCTTTCCCGCGGACATTTTCCCACGGACAAAAAGTCCGCAAGAATTATTGTTTTGTCTTTGGCCTTCGGAAATTCCTTCGGGCTTTCCTCCCGCAGCCTTTCTGAATTCCTTCGGACTTTTTGTCCGAAGAATTGCTTCGGACAAAAGTTTGAAAGAATTGTTTCTTGCCTTAGTCTTTTTCCCGAAGGAAATCCCTTTGTCTTTCGATTGCCTTAAACAAAATTCCGAAAGAACTTACCTTTGCGGCTTCTTTGAAAATGACCTTTCTGAAGGGTGCTTTTGTCGACCAAGTGCCCTCCGCAAGGGCACTTGTCCTTCGGGAGGCTCTTTCGAACTTTTGTATTGAACCGCTCCTTTGAACCAACCATTGAACCAAGCTTTGAACTAAGTTTTGAACCAAACGTGTTGAACCAAACTTTGAACCAAGCTTTGAACCAAGCTTTGAACCGTTTGATGAACCAACTGAGTGAACGGAAGCATTTAACCAACTGAATTGAACCAAGCCTTTGAACCAAAGTGGTTCAATGGTTCATCGGTTGAATCGGTTCATTCTCTTTGATTTGGCTAAGTCCTTTTGATCCTCGTTGAACCAAACGTGTTGAACTTGTTGAATCTTGAACCCGTTGAACCTTTGAACCAAAGTGGTTCAATGGTTCAACCGTTCAATGGTTCAAGCCTCGGAAACTTGTTCTTTTGATTGAATCTGATATTGAACCTTTGAACCTGTTGAACCAAAATGGTTCAAGGTTCAATGGTTCAATGGTTCAATCCTTGCTTAGAAGCTTGCCGATGAACTCTTTTGGTTGAACCTGGTCATTGAACCAACTTTGAGATCGCCTAAGTGTTGAAAGCTTGCTTCTTTCCTACAGAGTCCGTAGAAATCAACCTGTGAAGCCCGTTGAACTTGGCCTGCAGAGTCCGTAGATTTTCTCTTCCTGTAGAGTCCGTAGATTTCTCTTCCAGCAGAGTCCGTAGATTCAAGCCTGTAGAGTCCGTAGATTTCTGAGAAGCTTGAAAAATGAGGAATTTGAATGCCCAAGACAAATTTTGAAAAGGGAAGAGACAATTTTGGTCTGTAGGACCAAAATAGTTCAAATGTTGTCCCCCTAATCAAGTCAAAATTGAAGATAAACCAAGCCTACTTCAAGCATACTAGGACAAGCACACTGCATATTTTGTCATTGACACTTAGACTATGAAGACACTTCATCCACTCACTTGGACACCTCCATGACATCACTGACAACTCTCCAACAACATTTCCCAGCTTGGCAATCTTACATATGTGCCCTTCAATCTCATTTAATGTATAAATGCGTTGCGAAGATATGTGACAGTAAGGAAGTCTCATTTCCATCTAACAGTACCATGCATGACACCAAAAAATCTCCAAAAGCATTGATTTAGAGATATCCATATATGTTTTTTGCAGAATACCAAATAAATCTATGCTTTGAGGCAGATCTTTAGACTTAGAAGGTAAGGATTGACTCGATGGAGATTTCAGGAGTCTTAATGTTACGAAGTTCAGGTATCCACAGGGTTTCAAAATGCTTAGCGTAAGTATTGTTTTTATGAGTTTTCCAAAGTTATTGTTGGGGTTGAGAGTCCAAAGGCAAAAATGAGGGATCATATTCTATGAGTTTCTAATGAGGGCTTTCATGTTACCTAAATTCAAATCACCTCATGTTTATAAAGTTTTGCTTGAACTATACATACAACTGCTTGACTAGTTTTTGGATCGAAGACAAATATCATTTTTTGGCAGTTTTGCTTTTCACAGAATGCACCTGTAGAAGTTACTACTTTTCGAGTTATACAAACAACTTTTTTGGTCATTGTGTTCAGATATTGTGTTTACTTATTCATGGTCTCCTAAGAAAGTCGAAACAAAAGATCAAATGTATTTATACGGAGCTTTCTTTGTCCAATTCAACGATATAATTTTGAACCTGAAGATCAAGAGTCACCCTATGGAGTAAAGTATGGCTGATCCTTCTCTAGTGGTCAAAGAGTGCCAATTTGGTGGGGAAAGTATGTTTATCGTTTCTCACATGTTTTCGAAAGTGGAGTTTATGGGTGTGATTGGGATGCAAAAATTTCCAATTGGGTAGACAAGGTGTGGCCACACCTTCTCCTGTTGCTCCAAATAAATTAAAGTGGGAGAAGAAAACTTGGCCACACTTTCTTCTTACATATGCAAATTGGCTCAATACAAATTATCCTCTAGAAAAGAAGGTACAATTGCGGCTCTCCCACTATATCAAGATCAAAAGTAGAATGAAGGTGTGACCAAGCTTCTCTCGTCCACTGCCAAATTTAAGTAGAGGAAGAAGGCATCGCCACATCTTCTTGGTTGTGCCTTTTCTCTTCCTTAAAATCCACGACTTTTATGTGCCAAGTGGAAGCATGGTTAGGCTTTCATAGAGGTTTGTTGTCATCTTCTTGGAAGAGCTTCTTTCTTTCCACACATCAAACATATTCTAAACACCTTGTGCCAATGCTAGCTTCTTAGAGGGAGAGACAAGGAGTGGGAGGAAGGTTTTAACACACATCACAACAATAACAATCATGAGGTACAGAGGGTCAATGTTCGTACCAAAGAGAGAGGATATCGACACATCAACCTGAGCACTTGCACCCAGAAGGCTGCTTTTGGATTGACAAAGCTTGTGATGTGGGTTATGCCATGAAGATAAGACAATATGTATTGGCTATAATTTTGACAAGAGTGATGTACAAGTTGATTTGTTGAACTTATAGGTCATTTGCAATTGGCCTACTTCTTAGATCCTCACATTGCTTTGGAGGTTCCTTGGGTTTTACAACTTGTACTGATAATTCGTCCTTGACTTTTGTCACATTGCTTGGTCTCTATAGCTACTCTTGCATAACAATAAAAGACATGTTCTGGTTGTGTGCAATAGAACAATTTTTATCTGCTGAAAGAGGGATGCTTATCTATTCCAATTCGTAGAGTATAAGATTTTATTAGTGTTTTGGGATTGAGATGTGTGCCTCAAAGTGTGCACTTGGAGCATTTTTGACTCAATATGTGTCTTTGATGGCTTGTTATTCCTAGAGTTTTAAAGACAATTCACCAATGCTTCAGCAATGACTAAGAACTGTGTGGAATGGTTCAAATTGTGTGGAAATGGAGACATTATATTCTTAAGAAGAAAGTCATCCATTCGGATCATAGACATCCTCAGTTTGTTTAAACATAGAGCAAGGTGTAGAACACACCTCGATTGAAGTGGATGACCCATCTGCAATAATTTTTCCTTGCCACGAAGCATAAGTGTGGTATTGCCAATATTGGAGCAGGTTGCTTTTGTCTCCCACTAGATGCCACATTACTTACTATCTTGAACAATTGTGATCATGATACCTCTTCATCGCTGTTATCACGAGTCAGATCTTCACTTTGTTACAATCTATACTATTCATGTAGCTGAAATCGTTGCACACTAGTAATTTTGGGATAATCTAATTTACCAATGTGGACACATCTATATCCCACAAGATGAACATCGAGAAAAGCTAATTTGGGAAGCTTGACAAAAGTTTCAGTTTGCTGTGGCTTGAACAGGTTCTTGTTATGCTGCAGAAGTGCTTTTCCCGCCACAATATTTCCTAAGATACTGCCAGTATGGCTGTGCTTGTTCAACATTTATTGTTGCCATACAAGACTTGTGATATCTGTATGCACCTTAACTTGTTCTACAATGGCCATGGGAATACATTTCAATGGATTTTCTGGGCAACTTACTTGCCATATTGTCATGTCCCTCTTTTGATGGGGACATGGTGGAAGACCCTTAGCCTTTAAACCCTTCTCGGGGGCTAAGGGACAAGCATAAAGAGAAGTGAGTATTAAAATGTTTTAATTGAATATGTATAAACGCACCTGTGTTGAAAAGTACTTATGTTTCTTATTTCACTTAAAGAGGGACCTTTAAGGGTCTTAAGGACTTAAGTGATTTTAAGAAAACATCATAAGGAAAGGTCTTTTAAATCAATTTTTATATTACCTTCCCTTTCTCTTTTTGGGCGTCACATTTGGAGGACTACAAAAGTGAAGAGGAATGATTTGGTGAGAGCATGTCATGTTTTGAATATTAAAAACTTGGTCTATTAGCACACAAACGCTAAGCCAATTCTTTGAAGACGAAACCTTTCAAGCAAATGAAGTTAGAGGATGGAAACACTCTTCCTTCTTTTGTTAAGCATGGGATATACTGAGGGGGGGGTGAATCAGTATATCATAAATTTTATAAACTTTCCCTTAATCAAGTTTCACTTCAACATACATTCAAGATATGCAATAAAACTGAAATAATAAACACAACACAAGATAGAGAGAGACACAAGATTTAACGTGGAAACCCAATGTGGGAAAAACCACGGAGAACAATCTCAAGTATATGAATGAGCATCAAATCAAACTACAATATTCGCAAGCACCAACTTGCAGGAGCACCAACCCCTTTGTTGAGCACTAACTCAGCAACAATTTGTGAGCACCAACCCACAGGAGCACCAACCCCTTTTGTGTATACCACACAACTATTTCTTAATGTTATCTCAACAAATGATAGTTCATTACAATATCTCTTTCCTCTCTCACCTTTGCTCTTCTACGCTAGATATAACAAATACAAATCATATTCTTCTCTCACACATTACAAATGGCTTCTCAAGCCTTTATTTATAGCTTTTCAAATGACCTTTGGCCTTCACCTTTTGTGACCCTTCAATCCTCATGAAAAATGACGCCAAACTTGCATGACCCTTCGTATCCTTGCATTTGAAAAGTCATGTGGTGACCCTTCATAAGAAAAAGCATTCTTTCCTCTTTTGTCCCTATGTTGGTGACTTTTCGTATTCCTAAAAGTGTGCCTTCATAAGAAATTGCGCCTCTCCTTTTTTGTCTTCACTTGGTGACTCTTGAAATTCCGCAAGACTCTTCATGAAAAAATACGTTCCATTCTTCTTTTGTTTTTACCCCGTGACTCTTTGACTTCTCCATGGGCCCTCTTTTGATTTATATGCAACCAAAAATATATTCGTTAATATTAAATAAATATTAACACACATTAGTCAAGATATAACTATTACAAACATCATTAAATGCAATGGGGTCTTTATCACCAATAATGCTAGACCTTTGACATCAATAACAATATTTTCAACAATCTCGTCTTTTGTCATTGATGGCAACCTCAATCTTGAAACTGCCACATCTTGAAACTTGCACATTATGTCACTTGAAAAACATACAGTAACTCCCCTTTACTGTAGCAACCTGTACCTATTTTTTGTACCTGTTTCTGCACCTGTTCTTGTACTTGTTATTCTCCCCTTTTGACATCAATGGCAAAGGGCCTACCTAGAGCTAACACTTAGCTTCCCCTCAACTGATGCTGAACTTCAATGGTAGGAAGTAAAAGAAATTACTTCCAACTTCTCTCGTAGATATTCAAATGTGTCTTTTGGTAGTGCTTTTGTGAAAATATCTGCTTTGTAGTACTGATATATTCCATCTTAACTTGTTGATCTTCAATCTGCTTTGTAGTACTGATATATTCCATCTTAACTTGTTGATCTTCAATCTGCTCTCTCAAGAAGTGATATCTAATGGGAATATGTTTTGTTCTTGAATGCATTACTGGATTCTTCACAGTATTTATAGCACTTGTGTTATCACAAGAAATGAAAATAGGTTCATCATACTTTACTTTGATATCTTCCAAAGTTTGCTTCATCCAAAGCACTTGAGTACAACACAATACTGCTGGAATCTATTCTGCTTCAGCGGTAGAAAGTGATACTGAATTCTGCTTGCTTAGCCATGATATTAAGCTATTTCAAGAAAGAAAGCTCCTCCACTTGTACTCTTTCTGTCATTCAAGCACCCTGCCCAATCTGAATCTGTATAAGCAACCAAAGTGAAATCTCTACCTGTGGGATACCATAATCCATAATCCAATGTCCTGTTGATATATTTGAATATTTTCTTCACCAACTGAACATGACTATCTTTTGGAGATGACTGATATCTTGCAACCATATTTGCTGCATGCATGATGTCTGGCCTCGATGCTATCAAATATAAAAGACTACCAATCATAGATCTATACAAAGATTGATTTGTAACAGGGGAATCTTCACCTTGCCCACCTTATTTTCTGTACACATAGTTGTGCCAATTGGTGCACAATTCTCAATACCAAATTTCTTCAACATTTCTTTGGTATATTTACTTTGAGATATGAAAATTCTTTTATTTGATTGAAATATTTGCAATCTTAAGAAAAATGATAATTCTCCAAGCATAGACATCTCAAATTCTTTTTGCACTCTATCAGAAAATTATTTTGTCATTTTTTCAATAGTTTTTCCAAAAATGATATCAACATATACCACAACAATCAATTGATGCTCACCCTCTATTTTGATGTAAAAATTACTATCAACAAATCCTCTCTTGAATCCTTGATCTTGCAGGTACTTATCAAGTCTTGCAAACCAAGCTTTGGGACCCTGTTTCAATCCATACAATGCTTTCTTCAATCTGCATACATGGTTACTAATATTTGAGAGAATAAATCCCTCAGTCTGCTCAATGTAGACCTGTTCTTTAAGATTCTCATTTAGGAAGGCAGATTTGACATCCATCTGAAACATTTTGAAAATTTTAAACACTGCATATGCAAAAAACATTCTAATAGTCTCTAACCTTGCCACTGGTGCAAAAGTTTTTTCAAAATCTATTCCTTCAATCTGAGCGTATCCTTTACATACTAATCTTGCTTTATTTCTGGTCACTTCTCCATTTTCATTCAACTTATTTCTATAAACCCATTTTGTTCCTATCACGTGATCTTTTGGTCTAGGCACTAATTCTCAAGTATCATTCTTTTCTATTTGATTTTATTTTTCATCCATAGCCTTAACCCAATGCTCATCATGTCTAGCTTTTGAAAAGTTCTAGGCTGAATGTTAGATAACAAAGAGAAATTAACTTGTTCAGAGTCACTTACCATCATTCTTCTAGTGGAAATTCTTTCATTTATGTCCCCAATGATGTCACTTTCATTATGATTTCTCTGAACATATTTGGATAGAGTTTTGGTGCCCTTTTTTTTCTTCTCATCTTCATTTGATTCTTCAAAGCCTTTCTCTTCAATGATTTCAGGTATGTCTACTGGATCACTGATTTTTTGTGTTCCATCTTCTATTCTGACACTTGCACTTTCAACAATTTTCTTGGTTCTTTTGTTATAACATTTAGAAGCTTTACTTTTTCAAGAATAACCAAGAAATATACCTTCATCTACTCTGGATTCAAACTTACCAAGTTTTTCATCGGTTCTCTTTATGAAGCATTTGCTACCGAAAACTCTAAAATAATAAACTGTTGTTGGTTTGTCTTTCCATAGCTCATAAGGAGTCTTGTCACTATTGACTCTTAATAATGCTCTATTCTGAATATGCACTGCTGTTCCAATCGCCTCTCTCCAATATTTATCAGCTATCTTGGATTCATTTAGCATTGTTCTCACCATCATCTGAACTATTCTATTTTTTCGTTCAACTACTTTATTTTGCTGTGGAGTTCTGGGTGTTGAATAATGTCTTTTTGTTTCATGATCTTCACAAAACTCAATAAATTGGTCTGACATGAATTCTCCTCCTCGCTCTGATCTTAGACACTTAATCTTCAAACTAGTTTCATTCTCAACTAATGCTTTGAATGCTTTGAAATATCTAAAAGCTTCTGATTTTTTCTTTAAAAACATTACCCAAGTCATACGTGAAAAATCATCAATAAGCAACATGAAATATTTATCACTTTGAGTACTTTGAGTCCTCATATGTCCACATAGGTCAGTGTGAACAAGCTCTAACATCTGAGTGGTTGAGTACTATTTTGTTTTGAATCGCCATCTAGCCTGCTTCCCATGCTGACAAGGTCCACAAAGCGTGTCGGATGGCTTTGTAATCTTTGGAAGATTTGTGACTGCTTGCTTTTTGCTGATGTTGACAAGATTGTGAAAATTTATGTGCTCTATTATCCTGTGCCATAACCAACTTTTTTCAATCTGATTCAAACATCTTTGACCTTTGATGTCTGATAGCATATACAAGTTATTCCCTGTTCTCTGAGCATTTGCAACCAATACATCTGAATCTTTTCTTCTAATTTCACAACTTTCTGTATAAAACTTTAGTGTGTGCCCCTGATCACACATTTGACTTACACGCAAAAGATTATGCTTAAGACATTCTACATATAAAACATTTATAGTTTTAATTCTATCATTATCCAAATTTAGTGTACATTTTTCAACAATTTTGGCAGTAGTATTGTTTTCGAATTTCACTGTACCACCATTGATCTTTTTCAAGGTTATGAACTTGCTTTTGTCTCCTGTCATGTACCTCGAACATCCACTATCAATGAACCATGGCTTTTCTTCATTTTTTGCATGCAAAGCTGTCTGAATCAACATAGAATCTTCAAGGTGTTTCTTCTGCCATGTTTTAACTTTCTTCTTGATAAATGGAGCCTTGAAATTCTAGTCCTTCTTGACTGACTCAAACACGCTTCTAGAGTACAAAGCTATGTGTCCGAAGTTGTTACACTTGTAATAAACTATGGCCTCTTCATCAAATCTTGTGTAATGGGCACCTATGTTATGCCCAACACTAACCCAGATGAAACCCCTTCTCCGTGTAAGTTTTAAAACTCCTTATGACTCCGGAATGGTTTGCTTGTATTGTTTTTTTTTTTGTTTTGCTAAGTCTTATGCATGAAACATGAATATAGAATTGAAAACATAAACACACATAACTGAAATAACTAACACACTATATTTATATTGATTACAGAATGAATAAACAAGTGCAATGTCGGCCATGCGATAACTCACTAAGTACTCCAGCAATGGAGTGAACATTGTTTTAAGCAAATATCCTCCATGAATATCGAAGGTACGATCATTTTGATCTCCGTCCAGCAGAACTACGGACTCTGCAGGCTTGTTTTTACGGACTCTGCGGGGTTGTTTCTACGAACTCTGCAGGCTCGTTTCTACGGACTCTGCGGGCTTGTTTTCTACGGACTCCGCAACTCGTTTTCTACGGACTCTGCGGGCTCGTTTTCTACGGACTCCGCAGGTTTGTTCCTCTCAACTCTTATTGCAAATAGCTTTGGACACCAGCGCGGTTTGATAAGACATCAATTGAAAATCGATTAAATCACGAGATGGACGAAACTTGTTAGCTGCTACAAGATGCTACAGTGACGCCGTTGCTACAATGACGTGGTTGCTACATTGATGCTGCTGTTACAGTGACGCAACTACTACAGTGCGCGCGATGGCTACAGTGATGCAACTGCATGAGGCTGAAAGCACAGACTCCAAAGACTAATCTCAAGGATTGATGTCTAGAGTGCTACAGATGGGAATGACGTTCTCAAATGCCAAAACAACTTGCAAACTGCAAGTACATCAATTCTTCTTCTCATCAACATGCTGAATGAAGCCACAAACGCTTCTTTTTATTCTTTCTCCAATGGGGCGACTCAACTCTCGTGAGCAATGTGGGATAAAAGATTTGCAACATATTAAAATATTACTTGTCTCCCTTGGGTCACATCCCCCATAAAATATATATTAAAGTAACACTTTATTTTGCAATTAAGTTAAATGTTACTTTAATAACACTTTAGACATTAAAATATAATAGCAATCGGACTCCGAATAGCGCGAGTGATAGTTCGCCGGAAAGCTCTCGTTGAGGAGTATCAAACCCAATCACCAAAACTGGCCTCTGCTGTGTCCTGCTAACTTACTAAACATAGTAAGTATGCCTGAAACTGAGTAAATCAACTCCGTTTTGGCCCAAACTAGAATTGACTAGGCCAAAACACTCTAGGATCCCTTTAAACCCTTTGTTAGCCCTCGGGACCATGTAGAACTAGGCTAACGCACACACACACTTGGTCAACTGCTAAAGTGGGGACATTACATCTTGATAGAGAAACAAAAGAGTTGTAGCTTTTGCTTGACTCTACATGACTTTCCTTTTTCATATTTTTGAAATTGTTAGCTCTTTTTCTACATTCTAATTTTTTGTGACCATATCCATTACATTAAAAACAGTAACCATAAAAATAGGACCTGTATCTCAGACTTGATTGCCTTTTGTAACTTTGTTCCCTCCAGCCTTCTTTGTTTGAGATGTCCTTTGTATTCTTCACTTCTTTCCTTTTTGTTTCCTCTTTTGAAAGAGCTTCACCATAGCTCTTTTTCTTTTCAAATCCGACACCTGTTTTATCTGATATTGCCTTTTGGCTTTCTAATATCTTATTCAACATATTAGTGCTATTCTCAAATTTTGAATCATTCGCTGCTCTATCATTGATTGCTTTATTTGTTTTATCAAGATCTGCTTTTAAAGAAGCAATTTCAATAACATACCTTTCACATTTTTTTCTTGCTATTTTCAACTGTGTCGTTAGATCTTCTTCATTCTTCTTGGCTTCTTCAAAGTGTGCTTGTAGATCTTCAATTATTTCCTTTGACTCCTTTTCATTTTTCTCGATCTGCCGCTTCAATCTTTAATTTTTCTTTTCAACAGCGTTTAACTTTTCTAAGGCATAAATGAGTTTTACCAAATTTATTTCGGCTTCATCCTCTTCTTCTTGATCATTTGTTCTTTTGCTTGCAAAGTCATCTTCATGTACGGCCATCTTGTGCTTTCCTGATCTACCTTCAAGTTATAAAACTTTTTCAAAAGGAACTTGCTCTGATACCAATTGTTAAGCATGGGATATACTGAGAGGGGGGGTGGATCAGTATATCATAAATCTTATAAATTTTCCCTCAATCAAATTTCACTTTAACATACATTCAAGATATGCAATAAAATTGAAATAATAAACATCACACAAGATAGAGAGAGATATCAAATTTAACGTGGAAACCCAATGTGGGAAAAATCACGGAGAACAATCTCTAGTATATGAATGAACACCAACTCAAACTACAATATTCCCAAGCACCAACTTGCAGGAGCACCAACCCTTTTGCTGAGTACCAACCCATAGGAGCACAAACCTCTTTTGTGTATACCACACAACTATCTTTCAATGTTGCTATCTCAACAAATGATAGTTCATTACAATATCTCTTTCCTCTCTCACCTTTGCTCTTCTAAGATAGATATAACAAATACAAATCATACTCTTCTTTGACACATTACAAATAGCTTCTCAATCCTTTATTTATAGCTTTCCAAATGACATTTGGCCTTCAACCTTTGTGACCCTTCAATCCTCATGGAAAATGACGCCAAACTTGCATGACCCTTCATATCCTTGCATTTGAAAAGTTATGTGGTGACCCTTCATAAGCAAAAGCGTCTTTTCCTCTTTTGTATTTATTTTGGTGACTTTTTGTATTCTTCAAAGTGTCCCTTTATGAGAAATTGCGCCCTTCCTCTTTTGTCTTTACTTGGTGACTCTTGAAATTCCTTAAAATGACTCTTCATGGGAAAATGCATCCCATTCTTCTTTTGTTTTTACCCCATGACTCTTTGACTTTTCCATGGGCCCTCTTTTGACTTATATGCAACCAAAAATATATTCGTTAATATTAAATAAATATTAACACACATTAGTCAGAAATAACTATTACAAACATCATTAAATGCAATGGGGCTTTATCACCAATAATACTAGACCTTTGACATTAATGACAATATTTCCAACATCTTTGGGGTAACTCCATTTGGGGGTTATCATTGGATTCATTTGGTCATTCAAGTGTGTTTTAAACACCATTTGTCATTTTCAGGTTGATGCCTTGTTTATGGAAGTGGCAACTTGGTTGGAGAAGTGAAATCTCACTCTTTGATGGATTTTGGGCCCTAGGGGCAATTCTGATTTTATGGTATTATTTCTACACTTGGGATTTTTGACCTTTTTGAGGGTCATTTTATGCCTTAATATTATTTTGAAAATCTTTTATGATTTTTCCAGACTTGGGCAATTTGGAAAAAAGACCTAATTGAGGGGTCGAGGTCAAATATTATTTCTAAAAATATTCTGGAATTTCTTATATTAATCTAAATATTTGTTGTGGTAAATTTACCCTGTTGGTGAAGGAAAAACATCATAAAAAGGTATTTAATTGAAGTAGTATTTTTGTATTAATTTTGAAGACCTATTGAAGGTGAAACTCCATATAATTTATCATCAAAAAGCTGCCATAGATCATAAATATTTTTTGAATCTAGACTTCTAGGGTTTGAAGGGATAATGTGGGTTTTTGAAGGGTTAATCTTTTCTGCAAGGGTTCAAAATTGGTTTAAAGGATTTAGTATATTTTTATGCTAATTTTGGAGTGTGTTTACAGCAAGGGTTTGCTGTGGTAAAAATCAGGATTTCTCTCTTTGCTAGGGGTTCACATAAAAATCAGTTTTCATGGGATTTGTCCAATTTGGGGACATTACAACTATGCAGAACCATGATTGTGTTTCATTGTGGTGGACTGGTTCTATCTTTCTATTGTAGTGTCATGCCTCAACTATTCTTTGCATGCTTGGATACACTGTGAAATTCCTACAATATTCATTTTTCAGACAAGGGCTCTTGACTCCTCAACTTATTTCACAAGACACGTTAGTTCTTTATGGATATAAATTTGGCGATATCCTTGGACAAACAACGAAGTTATTAACCAAGCCATTGTTTATCTTTTGTGAATGTACAACATTAAGCATAAGTGTACATGGCATGAAAGTTGATGTTTCATCAATATAGCAACAATGGGTATCAACAGAACTTCATTTCCCCTATTTTTTCCAAGTTTTCCACATGTTCCAATACCTTCCAAGAATCGGTGTAGCCTATACAACATGTAGAAACTATTTTTGTGCAATACATAGATTTTTTTGCCAACTTTGTTCGACAAATTGAGAAGCTTTGTTGCCAAGTACATGATATGGTTGTGTGGATGTCAACTAATTACAAGAAGTGTTGTGGCTATTGTTGGGTCACATGCCAATTTCAAATTGGTGACAAAATTTGGTTGCATAAGTAGAACTAGCCCTTTCAAGGCCCCCATTGTTTAGTCAGATCTCTCTGCTATGGTTTCTAGACTGTCACCAAAATTTCGAATTGGTGACAAAGTTTGGTCGCATAATTAGAACTATCCCTTTCAATGCCCAAGCAAGTTGGAGCTAGTGCTTTTTATTGTATGAACTCTTGACTTAGTTTGAGCTAGATCCTGTTCTCATTGTGTAGTTGTTGCTTCTTTATTTTCCATGTTTGCATGACTAGTCTTCTCCTTAGTTTGATTATCCAACAAATCTGGAAGGTTGCAGTATGGTTCCAATTGAGCGTCGTTAGATACTGAATGCAGGTTGAACAACTTGTAATAAGACCTCATTGCTATTTCACATTGCCAACGCTGGATTGTTGATTTGTGCATGCTAAGTGGTGGGTCAATGATCATGATTCAAATGAAAATTTGGAGAAATCCACATCTTGACCCAAACTCACCTCCAAGGATTTGCCATTTTTGACCTGACATTTAGTATATCAACCTTTGCCAAACCTCAACTCCACTTTTTGTGCAAATGATTTGGATTCAAGTGGAAGTTTGGCCAAACCTACACCTTCACCAAAACTCGCCTCCAAGGATTTGTGAATTTCGGGGTTACTTTTAACATATCTTGGAAAAAATCAACTTCACTTTTGGTGCATATTTCATCTTATAAAATGGTGCAAACTTTACCTTCGCTGACTTTACCTTTGGTAACTTTGAAGTCAAGATTGATGGCAAAGTATTTGCCAACCTTGGGGTCCACAATCTTCATTAATTGCTTACTACTGGACTGTCTACAATGAAAAACAGTAGGTTTGCACCTGAACGGTTTTTAGACTATTTAACTATATGCTGTTATTGATGTATAAGCCGAACCATGTGTATCTTGCAGCAAGTTCATGGTGAGGCCATTAGTCATAAGGAATTGAACTATACCTTTAACTAGCACCTCGACACAATTATAACCAAAAATATAAGTTGCCATGACCCTAATCTTAAATAACTAAGGTTTTAGCCTCTTGAAACACCTTATTTACTATTGCTACCTCAAACTGTGAATTATATTAAATTCCTCATACTTACCTTTTCTAGTGGTGGTTACTTGGTCATGGTTTTGAGACGACCGGAAATTGTGAAATTTGTACAACCTTCATTGTTTGCTGACTACTGCACTGCCTATGATGATGAATAACAGGTTTGCACCTGAACATTTTTTGGACTATTTAAGTATATAATATTATTGATATATAAGCTGAAGTGCGTGTCTTGCAGTGCATTCGTGGTGATTCCATCAGTAATAAGGAGTTGAACATTAGACCTCAAGCAAGGTTGCATTCTAGCTTTATCTGTTTTGATATGCGTTATTTATAGATATTGAACTTAAATGTTTACCATTTTGAGAGAGGCTGGTCTTCACACACTCTAAGTCATCTTATGTAGAACTGCATTGCTGCAATTCTGGGAGCTGATTGAAGGGCTTCAAAGTCTAATTCATAGTGAGACAATCGGAACAATTATAGAAGTTATTATTGAAAGGTACCTTTTTTCCCATTTACATTTCTTGCCCCAACCCCAAATGTTCACTTCAAACTTCAAAACTTATACTACATAGCAGGGAGATGTGGCTTACAATGCAATATATCAATATAGTTTACTTTTTTCCCTTGCTTTGCTTCCCTTGTTTTCTTGCTTTGCTTATAGTTCATTTCGTTTCTGCCAATTCAGGTTTTTCCATTGTTAAATTGGAACAGGATATCCAAAGTTTCTTTGGACAAGGTCTCTTTTGTAAAGCCTATGCTATAGAATATCCCGCATGTCTCATAGATTCACAGAGTTTCATGGAATTATTCTATTTGGAGGAAATTCTTGAAATAGATTGAAATATGAAAACTGTATAAGAACATAGTTTGTGTTCCTATCATTGTCCCAACTAGAGGCAGCCAATTTTACCTGAGTATATGTTATCTCAATTGGAGACAGTCTCCATTTAGGGAAGCACCTTTTATATACGTCATATGCTCTTTCTCACCAAATTGTGATACTAACTATATTTACTATGGGAGAAAAATATTCCTCACAAAATTCCTTTTTGAGCAAATACTATTGAAATTAATATTCCCTTTTGCTTTTCGATAGGACCATCTGCCTCAAATGTTGTTTTCTGCACCCATTTACATCCAATTGCCTTTTATCTTGGGGTAATTCAGAAAATACCCATGTGCCATTCTTCATTAGTGTACCATATTTGGCCTGCATTTCTTATCCCAATTACCGTGTGAAGTTTCAAAAGAACTTGGCTAGTTTTAACTAACAATAGCACTCATCAAAGCACATTCACCTGTGAATAAACCAGATCTGTTATGTGTTTTAGTCTCATGCGCTTTATTTCACATCTTGGGTTAAGGCAATTCTCTCTATCTAACATCTATTGTGATATAATATCAGTTTGGGCTCTTCTTTGAAGTGCTACCAGTTACATGCTTACATCATTTTTCCAGTTATACAAGATTTTCTACATTAAATTCAGGAATATCCTCTTTATTTTAGTTGCTTTTTCTTATCTTTCTTCAACTCTAATTGTTCAAATCTGAGTTACTGGTTTCTTCTGGGATTGTGCTGTACCTGCATGGGAATCTCCTTGGAATCACCGAAGCACATTATTGCACAGGATTGGCCACGGGCATTTCCAGGGTAACTGTTTTTTGCCCCAAAGCATTTCAGAATTTGGGAAACTTGTTGAGGGCAAAATATTTTTCCCTAAGATTTATTGGGAAACTCAAAAGGTTTCCTAATTAATTATTCCTATTGGGAAACATTTCAGCATTTCCAAGATTCATCCAGACTAAAAATTATATGTTTAACATATTTATTAAAACAAATGTTTTTGGCAAGCCAATGTCCTCCAAACTGACGATATGTAGCTTATAAAAGAAAGTATCAAGTCTGAAACAGGGCAGTCTCTTTCTCTCCTAAAGATAAAAGTTAAGCTCCTAAAAAATTAGAGCATAGGTCGTTTCAGGCAGCTTAACGGGTACTAGGAGTACGGTGTACTTAATGTATGGTTAAGCACCGAAGTACTCTAAGTGTGAGTAAGTTTCTTAACTTATTCTAATTAATTTTCGTTGGTTTAATGAAAAGGTATATAAAGGCTGGGGTACTTGGTTGCACCTGGCATATAGTTGAGAACCAAGTATAAAGTAGATTGATTAAGTTACTTAACTCGTTTTAATCAAGTTTAGCTAGTATATTAAAAAGGTATAATCAAAGGTTGCAACCTTTGATGATAACCTTATACTTATATATAAGTGAACTCATTCCAAGTTAGGATATCATCAAGTTAGAATAAACTATACCAATCTATTGTTATTTCTTGCTGTTATATTTTGTTATTCAATTTTGTTGTCATATTGCTGTATTGTACTTTCCTAACTAAGCTGTAAAAGAATTCACGAGGCTGTATGCATTCTATCATTTGTGAATTAAACATAGCAGCATGAAGAATTTTTTGTCTCTGTTTGTAAATGGCAGTTATGAGTGTCGAGGAAATGATTACACATCAAGAAATAAGTGAACAACAAAGCAGCAAGTAAGGAATGTGAGGAGGTCTGTAAGAATGTGGAGAAAGAAGGATTAAACTGATATTGATATCAGCAAAATTTCTGTGTAAGAGACAGAAATTGACACATTATTGGCACAAGTTGGACAATTACAAGTATCACAAGTTAAACCAGAGGTTGTGGAGGAAGTGACATCAGGTGCCAAGAAGGCTTCGGAACTGATTGTCTGTACTAATAATTATAAGAAACAATTTTCACTTGGACCAGTGGACTGTCCAAAAAAGGGTAAAAAGGAAGATAATGGACTCTAAACCATCTTTGATTTGCAGACCAGTTAGGTTTGCTTGTGAACCTAACCAAGGCCCAATAACGCATTGTCTAAATTGGGAATATTACTATAGAGCTAACTGTATTACGGCGGATAAGGAAAGACTCGAGTATATTGCAGGAACATTGCAAGACTATGCAATCAAGTGGTTCGATCAATTGAAATGTGACTAAAAGAACACTTGGCAGAATGTAGAATTGGCATTTAAAAAATAATTCGAAAAGTGGCATAGGAATGCTCAAATTTTGATTTAGCTAACCAGTATCGACCAGGGAAAGGATGAATCCATTAAGGATTACCACAGAAGAATGTTAAATGTGGTACAGACAATGCTATTGGAGATGATCTAAAATTTCAATATTTTGTGAATGAGCTACAGAAAGCATATAGAGAGTCTAAGAGTAGTGCCCACATAGAAATACCAAGACATGTATTAAAGAATGTGGGATGCATAACGAAAGAATTACTGCAGAAACGAAATGGAGACGAAGATGACAACAAACCTAAATTGGAAGAAATTATAAAAATTTTAATTAAAGGGGATGATAAGAAAGCACAAATTGGGAAAGCAGGAAGTTTGTTTTTAAAATGCAAAAATAAAGGACAAAAGAAGAAGAATGTCCTACACATAGTCAATTTTTTAATGTAAGGACTCATGATATAAGTGAGTGCTCGTTCAATCTAAAATCTTATAAAGCTGATAAGAAATGCATGATTGGGAAACAATCATTATCCAACGGAGGCTATAAGAATTAGAGAAATCAAAGATCTTCAAATAATAGCATTAGTGGGAGCCGAGGGCCAAGAACTCAAATTATGAGGGATAAAAAGGCAGACTTGTCATACAAATGCAATAAATGGGGGCACTTCACTTATTTATGTCCAAATGCACCAACCCAAGTCTTGAAATTATGCATCGAGTGTGGTCCAAGTGACCATGATGATGGGGACTGTCCTAAAACAGCCAAGATGGTTGAAATTGGAAGAAAGGAAGAAGTTAAGTACCTATTAGCCATTACTAAACTAGTGAAAAAGGAAGAATTAGATTATGCATATAGAAAAACAACGTATGCAAGATGTTGCACTAGGTGGGAAAGATGTAAGTAGTCAACTAGATAATGTGGGGTGGATTTATGAACTTGCACCTCCACTTGAAACATGAAATGGACAACCATGTGCAAGATACAAAGAAAAACATGGAGAAAAAGAGGAAAATAATCCTTTACAGCAGCTTGTGCTGTTGATTCATGGAACCATGGTTACAATACTAGTGAAACTACTCATCCACCGCTTTCTGCAATTGGCCCAAGACCAAATAGTCCAACCAATAAATGAAACACAGCAATCAACAAAGAAACAAGATGTACTGTTATAAGGAAAGGATGGTGTTCCCAAATAATTATAAAAAGAGAGTATATGGCCTTTTTGAATGCTTTGATTGATGGTGGGTCGGTTGCAAATGTTATACCTAAAAAAGTGTGGAAATTACTAGGAAAACCACCACTAATAAAAGCAGATTTTAGATTAAAAATGGCAAATCAATGGAGAAATACTCCAATAGGGATCCTTTTGGATCAAGAAATAACCATAACAAGCAACATGATAAATGCTGTATTTTTAGTTATAAGATGAGTGAATTGAAGCATTACGAAGCAATATTAGGGCACCCATGGTTAGAGTTGGTTAAATCTACTCATGATTGGGAACATAAGACTATTTGATTCAAAATTGGTAAATTTCGGCTAACTATGGATACACTATGAGATCAGATAATTAGAAAACAATCTAGTTCAAGAGGCATTTGGATAATGAATTTTAACTAGATGATGGTGGTGTATTACCCCTGGACGAATGTTTTGAAAGGTACACTGACAGAGGCCTATTGCATTGGCAGATGGGAGAATGTAAAATGCTGGAACCTTATATGTAGTAAATATCATTGAAATAGAACCAATTGTATTAAATAAAAAACAAGTCATAGTACCACACATGACACCTGCCGGACAACAAAAGAGACCAACAATCATTGAACCTTTTGCAAGAAAATCACTAAATATCTGACTTAGATGACAATGAGGAAAATTTCTATGTGCAGCGATAAGCAAATGAGCTATCTCTGTGACAAACACTGAATATGAAAAAACTATTATACACAAAGACACTGCACATGGACTGACGAGCACAGAATGAAAAAACCATTGGCGACTTCTGGTAAGTGTTGTCAACTTGGAGCTGCGCCCTGATTCGAAGACGTGCACGAAATGGCTAGTCCTCTATCTAGCTGAAACAATGGGATCTTTTCATGAGGGTGGTGCCTCAACGGTGAGAAGAACCTCCAGAGAACGCTGGTTCCTGTATGATGTATCAATTAGGATCTCTACTCTATGCTGCGGACTACCGTGGAAAAGGGAGAAGGAAAACTTAAAGGGGAAATCCTACCTAAAGGGGGTGATACCCCATAATTTTGGTCTACTCAACTTGGAACCTTGAACACTGAACGAACAAGGGAAAATGAAGACTTATGATTTCAATCAATCACTTATGCATAAATATTTCATGAAGAGGTTCGATCCAATGACCAAAACATGAGGGAAAACGATGGAGAGAGGTCTGATAAAAGACACTTTGCAGCCACCTAACATCCACTTATAGTTTCAGCAAAAGACATAAAGAACACTTTAACATGACTTGCATAAGGATAATCTAGCAACTAGGTATGAACCAGAATTTGGGAAGGGAGAGAAATCTACCACTTATGCAAATTGCTGAATGAAATATACACTATGCCAACACTTGAAATCTGAAAGTACAGTCCTATAGATTGAAGAGGTTACACAACTCACCAATGGCAGAGTCTGGTCTAACCAAGAGAGAGATTTTTTTTCTTTTAATCAAGGCTGAAAGCCATTTTATAGAGAATTACAAAAGGCCAAAGATTGGCGTTCAAAATTTGAAGAGAAGGATTCACTTCGGTTAACTCAAGGCTTACTTGGCCTTTCAATAAAATATGTTTTCTTTTATCTTTGCATGAAGCTTCTTGCGCTTGAGGAAGTGAACTTGTCTTTGTTATGAACCACCCACCTCTCTTTGCATGGAAATCCACGCCAATGTTAATTTTAGAACTCTACGTGTGTTGCTTGATGCCGAATTGGAACGTTGGAAAAGCTGAGTTGGCCGTTTGGTAGCTGAGTTGACTATTTGGCAGCTGAGTTGGTCGAAGAGATCATTCTCCTTCGCATAGAAAGCTCCTAGTGGATGTGGTGTTTTAACAATTAGTCAACTCTAAATTTGGAACAGTCAACTCGACATTCGAATTCAGAACTCCGATTGAAGTTGAGTTGGACCCTCGGATGCGTGAGATGATCTGGAGACGAGCGGGACTTTAATAACCA
The DNA here is from genome assembly GCA_037957365.1 of Torreya grandis. Lineage (NCBI taxonomy): Eukaryota > Viridiplantae > Streptophyta > Pinopsida > Cupressales > Taxaceae > Torreya > Torreya grandis. The sequence goes on from JARHVA010000324.1 coordinate 2,593,705, forward strand.
GTCAATTGAAGCTTTGAACAATGTTCGAAGATAGCCCCTGCTTGCATGTATTTTACCCTGTTTTGGTCTGCCTGTTCCTGTCTATTTCTGGCGAGATTCTATATTCGGATGTATTAATTTATATTTGGTCTAAATTTTCTCCATTTGGCTTTGCTTTCGGAATTCCGGCTTTACCCCTGTTTCAACGTTTACTTCCCGCGGTCAAAATTTGACGGCTAGCGGGACGTCACCCTTAGTCTTCTTATTTCCTTCGGAACCTCTTCTCTGCATGTATTTCCTGCGGCTTTATCCTCCGAATTTCTTCGGACTTTTGTCCAAAGGAATTTCATTTTCTCGGGCTCCTTTTCATAGTCGGGTTTTCTTTCTCTTTATTGGCTTCGCATTTCTTCGGGTTTTTTCTATGGTCCTTTCTCCGAATTTCTTCGGACTTTTTTCGGACAAAAAGTCTGAAGGTTTCCTTTTGCTTTGCCTTCGTTTCACTTGTTTTTCTGCGGACTTTCTAGTCTTCTGAATTTCTTCGGACTTTTTGTCAAAAGAAAAATCCGAAGGCTTCGGAAAAGTTAAAAGGCAAAGGCAGGAAATGACTTCCTTCGGACTTTTTGTCCGAAGAAATTCCTTCGAACAAAAAGTCCGAAGGAAGTCATTTCTTGCCTTTGCCTTTTAACTTTTTCGAAGCCTTTGGATTTTTTGCCGTCGGCTTTTCCACGGGCCTCTTCTTGTGTTTTCCGAATTTCTTCGGACTTTTTGTTCGAAGAAATTATGTTCTTGTCCTTTGCTCTTTTCCGAAGCCTTTTGATTTCCTTTGCTTGTGCCTTTTCTCCACGGGCTTTTGTCTTTAGTCGGGTCCTCATTGTTTGGTGGCCGAATTTCTTCGGACTTTTTGTTCGAAGGAAGGTTTCATTTCCCCTTTGCTTTTCAACCTTCTTCACTTGTCTTCGGAAAATGCACAGAGGTCCTGCCGCCGACTACGTGCCCTCCGCAAGGGCTTGTGGCTCTCCCTCTGTGCCCTTCGGAAAAATTGCAATGGTCACCCGGGTTTTTGCAAAGGTCCGAATCTGCCTCTGTACCTTCCTGAAGGGTAGGTGCCCTTCGGGATTGTTGCAAATGACCATTTCGAAGGGTACCTTGGCTTTTCTTTGCTTATTTGGGTGGACTTTTGGATTCTCCCTATTTGGTCTGCGGGTGTTCTCTTATAATTTCTCCGAAGTATTCCTTCGGACAAAATGTCCGAAGGAATTACTTCCTTTGTCTTTTGCCTTTCGTTTTTCTTTTGCCTTGAGGACTTTCGCCTTAACACTTTTCTGAAGTAAAAGCCTTTTGATGAACCATCCCTTCGGAATCTTCCTGTTGTAGCAAAGGCCCCTTACCAAAGAAAAACAACGTATTCTTCTTAATGATTTCTTTCTTTCCTTGGATGGAGATGTGAATTTTCCGAGCGGCAAGAGACAATCTGCCCTGTGGAAGAATTGTCAACAGTAAGGATAATCAAATAACAAAGCAGATGAATTGAGTGCAAAAAAGGTCACTTATGAATGGATGTCACATGGTGAATGATATGCCGATCTGTGATGACTGTTCGCAAGACAATCAATTAATTAAACATGATACTCAATTTATTGATTGATGACCCGAAACGGATGAGCACGTCCGCTGATCACCAATCAACGAGCTTGATTGATGACCACCGATTGAGGATCATGTCTAACATGCCCTTACTAAGATCATAGATAGCCATGAACAAAACATAAATGAAGAAACGTGAATGCTTGAGTGAAGAGCTGCCACATAGCAGGATTAATAAAGATCAAATAAATGAGAAGATTGAGGAGTTGACAAGTAATGCATTTTCAAGTTTACAATAATGAAGGAAATAACAAATGATTTATGTAGTACATGATAATCTTGACACAATGAAGAACAATGTGTTGAGATGGTTAAAAATGGACAAATGCATTGGCATTGGTGGTGGTTGATACCTTGCAGTAATAGCAATATCCTGCTCCATAGCTCCAATAGTCGAAAGTCAGAAGTTTGTCTATTATTTTAGTGTGGATAGTGTAAGCAGCTGTAGAAACCCCTGTTTCCCCTGAATTCTGATACGGAATATTTTTTTTGACTGTTTTTGTATATTTTTGATTTTTTGTGTTTTTTTGCATAACAATAAGAATGCGTTTTTGCCAGATAAATTCGAATAAAATTCAAATGAATAAATAAATAGCAGTGTATTCTTTCAAATATCTAATCTCTGATCTTAATATTCACTTCAGATGATTACAATAAAGATCTCTTGCACACATACAAATAATATAAAAATTATTGTTAAAAACCTGATTTTTCCAGCAAACCCTAGTTTTGGTACAGCCGGTATGGCTGCAATAAATACTCCGTTCTCCGCACTTCTGAAGGTACAGAAAGATGATAGAAATGTAGGCGCTCAAAAGGGTATCTTCAGTTTTTCCAAAAAGAAGGCGTTTTGCCCTAGGAGAGAGAAAACGCCCTTGCTGTACTGTACGGCCTGCAACATTATTGTACGGATTTCATACAGCAGTGATGAAAATGGTACGGCCTGCTGATGTGACGTCAGATTTCAAGAAAAACACCTTTTTTCTGCCTATACGGCCTGGTACGGATTCCGTACGACAGCGAATAAAAATATAATACGGCCTGTAGGCTGGCCACAGCTCTCAACAAATATTCTGCCAATGCTGGAAATCTTTATCTGGACGATTTTCGGATCAAACCCTAATGAAATAAATCTCTGTAAAGCTCTGTGATAATCTCTGTGTGAAATTATCTCTCAACCCGGCAATAGATCAACTGATATCTCACAACCTCTTAATTGCACACACTGAATATTGCACGTTCTCCAATGCAAAAGAATACTGGAAACCCTTGGCTCAGTCTTCTCAGAAAAACACTTAACAAAAATTTTCTTCAACATCAATAATATGGCGCTCCTCCCAATAAGAAACCCTTATATCCTCAAAAAATTGTGCTTGCCCTAATTAGGATTTTACAATTAAAAATTAGGGTTTTTTTTTCTTTTAATTTTTCCAAAGTCTAAGACACAATTTTAATTATAAAAATATAATTAAAATGGTCCCCTTCATAATGAGCGCCCCCTTGGCCCAAAACGCCTAAGTCATAATTACGCCAAATAATTAATATTTAATTAAATCAATTAACTATTAATATCTCCCTCGATACATGTCCAATTCTCATCCGTCTGAAGTTGGCGAACAAGGGAGTGATTCCGCACATGACCATACCAAAACAGGGGTGCTCCGCTGCATGTCAAAAATCCCTAAAAAATAGGAGATCATGCAAACGTGTCCAAAAGAGCCCGAACGAAAGCCAACTGTAAAAATTTTGCTAGTCGAATCCAAGCCAAGCTCCATGACCCTCTATCCATCCTATCAGCCTACGAGGGTCGCATAATAGGCTAATCATCATAAAACAAGATCACGCTAAAAATGGGACATTACAGTCCGCCCTCCCTGAAATTGCTTGACCCCAAGCAATCTCAACAACAAAGTTAACATCACTCCACCCGGATCCCAAGGAAAGGGTTGTGTAATGTCCCTCATGTCACCAATCATCAGCATCAACAGTATAAAAATCAGCAACTGAGAAACTGCACTCAACACCCAAACAACTGACATCACTGATAATGAAGAGACATCACATGTTAGATAGTGACAACACAAACCAAATCTGCTTGCCATCAACTCCTGCTCTAAGTCATGCACCAACAAACTGTCAACCCCAGCACCTATCACCATGCCATGTCTATCACAACTCTCATCCCATGGCGTCAAATTGTCCCAAGTACCAAGATAAAGATCCCAACATCCAATCCATGAACGGAAATCAACTGGTAACTCAAGTAAACTTGTCACCTGAGTAATGTGAACAATACCAATTGACTTCATGCGCCTGTCTCCTATACCCACTACAATCTCTGAATCCAGAGTGTGAATGCTAGACATACTCATATCATCAACATGTGACCCGACTGTAAAAGAAAGTTGAGTCCCTGCCACATGTGCTAACTCCTGAATTGAACTCACCTCAAGACAAAGCTCGTCCACATGTCTCTCCTGTATTGGTGCCAATGTGCACTCGGCAGCCCACTCTACCATGTCGTGCTGTATGAGCCTCTCCATCCGATGAAAAAAAATAGCGTTGATGTTGCTGTCCCGTATTGCCTTAAGAATATGTGTCTTCCCATCAACATCAAAACGAACCTCCATGTCCTTGAGACGAAGAGTGACTTCCTCAAGGGAATGAAGCCACTTCATGCGCAAGACCAAATCTATATCCCCCATGTTCACCACATAATAATTAGCCTTGAACTCATAGTTGTTCAAGCGCAATGGGAGGTCTCTAATCATCCGCTCACACCTAAGAGTGTAACCATCGGCTACCTTAACTCTAATGCCCTCGAAATCCTCGGTAGTGAGTCCACGCTTCTCCACAAATCTAGCATCTATAAAATTATGTGTGGCTCCTGTGTCAAGAAGGGTTATGACCCTCTGTCCGGCCAAAACTCCCCGGAGTCTGAATGAACCCTTCTGCTGAATGCTAGTTAGGCGTGCCTCCTATATCCGAAACTCTGAATCTACCTCGGCCTTAGGCTCTGAAGCCTTTGCCTCTGACTCTTCAGATTTCGCCTGCTGTTCGAAATCTTCTGATTCCGAATCCTCATAAAAAGCCCACATCGCACGATTTGCCTTGCCCTTAGGCCTCAAAGGACAATCGTGATTGGCATCATAGGGACCTTTGTAGTAGAAGCAAAGCTTCTTCTTGCGTAGATCGTTAAGAGCCTCTTGATCCAAAGGTGGTGCTGCTGGATTTGCCTTTGAATCATTCTTAACACCTGATTTATCTTTGTTGAAATCTGACCTCTCTCTATCTCCATAGAAGCCCTTATTGTCCCTGAATGAAGAAGTACCTCTGGAGTTAAATTTACTGGATGGGGCTGCCATCTCCATACTACGCGCCTTCTTCATAGCTTCCTGTAACAAAGGAGGATCAAAGCCTTTGATCCAACCTCTCAATGGTTCTGTCAAACCCTCTATGAAGAGCACTACAAGTCGCCTCTCTGAAATGTCAGGAACCATAACTGATAACTTCTGGAAGTCACCAATGTAAGACTCTAGACTGCCACTCTGGTGCAACTGAGCCAACTCTCTGAAATAGGATTCCGGATCCTCCCTGTCAAAACGCTCCACCAGCCTATCAACAAACTCCTGATAAGATGTGATCCGATCATGCTGGAGTGTCACCATCCCGTGGTGCCACCAATCGTGAGCTACCCCCTCCAGATGCAATGTCGCATATTTGATAGCATCTCTCTCAGCCATCGAACGCAATGTGAGAAATGTGTCTAGCTTACTAATCCAAGCCTGTGCTGTGACCTTGCCACTACCATCGAACATCGCTAGTGTGAGCTTGCTCGTAGCATGCTTCAGATCATTATTCCGGTGTCTAGGTCTCCAATCCTGTCGACCTCGGTTATGCTCTCTCCTCTGTGTGATGAATCAGTCAAAAGTAATCCTCTCTCTGACCTCAGGGGATAATAATTCCCACTCCTCATTCGCTGCCATGAGTGTGTCTGCAAATAGGGGATCTCCTCATCTACTGGAGCCTCTGGTTCCTCCTGAACAAACATAGGATGTGTAGGCCTATCAGATGTTCTGGAATGGGTCAGCTGTGGTCTCTGATTAACAGTAGCACTCCTGTTACTTCCTTGTTCCCCATTCTGTCTAACAGGTGGGTTCATCCTCTCTACCATAGTAGTAAGTGCCTGTAGTGCTTGCGTCATCTGCTGTTGGCCTGTAACCATAACACGGAAGAACTCTCTGGTGTCCTGATCATCATTATGTCTGTGGCCCCTGGGTGGGCTACCCTCACGCCTGTCACTCATAGTGATCCGCTGTTGTTCTAAACCCTGTTGCCTATCAACCAAGGCTCTCCTGCGAGTATAATACCTAGGTGACCCAAACTCTTGTGGCTGCATAAGATTGCTAAACCCTCAGGATGGCAAGATTTAGCTCTGATACCACTGTAAAAACCCCTGTTTCCCCTGAATTCTGATACGGAATATTTTTTTGACTGTTTTTGTATATTTTTGATTTTTTGTGTTTTTTTGCATAACAATAAGAATGCATTTTTGCCAGATAAATTTGAATAAAATTCAAATGAATAAATAAATAGCAGTGTATTCTATCAAATATCTAATCTCTGATCTTAATATTCACTTCAGATGATTACAATAAAGATCTCTTGCACACATACAAATAATATAAAAATTATTGTTAAAAACTTGATTTTTCCAGCAAACCCTAGTTTTGGTACAGCCGGTACGGCTGCAATAAATACTCCGTTCTCCGTGCTTTTGAAGGTACAAAAAGATGATAGAAGTGTAGGCGCTCAAAAGGGTATCTTCAGTTTTTTCAAAAAGAAGGCGTTTTGCCCTAGGAGAGAGAAAATGCCCTTGTTGTTACTGTACGACCTGCAATAGTATTGTACGGATTTTGTACAACAATGATGAAAATGGTACGGCCTGCTAATGTGACGTCAGATTTCAAGAAAAATGCTTTTTTCTGCCTGTACGGCCTGGTACAGATCTGTACGGATTCCGTACAGCAGCGAATAAAAATATAATACGGCCTGTAGGCTGGCCGCAGCTCTCAACAAATATTCTGCCAATGCTGAAAATCTTTATCTGGACGATTTTGGAATCAAACCCTAATGAAATAAATCTTTGTAAAGCTCTGTGATAATCTCTGTGTGAAATTATATCTCAACCCGGCAATAGATCAACTGATATCTCACCTCTTAATTGCACACATTGAAGATTGCACGTTCTCCAATGCAAAAGAATACTGGAAACCCTTGGCTCAGTCTTCTCAGAAAAAACACTCAGCAAAAATTTTCTTCAACATCAATAATATGGCGCTCCTCCCAATAAGAAACCCTTATATCCTCAAAAAACTGCGCTTGCCCTAATTAGGGTTTTTTTTTTCTTTTAATTTTTCCAAAGTCTAAGACAATTTTAATTATAAAAATATAATTAAAATGGTCCCCTTCATAATGAGTGCCCCCTTGGCTCAAAACACCTAAGTCATAATTACGCCAAATAATTAATATTTAATTAAATCAATTAAATATTAATATCTCCCTCGATACATGTCCGATTCTCGATCCGTCTGAAGCTGGCGAACAAGGGAGTGATTCCACACATGACCATACCAAAACAGGGGTGCTCCGCTGCATGTCAAAAATCCCTAAAAAATAGGAGCTCATGCAAACGTGTTCGAAAGAACCCGAACGAAAGCCAACTGTAAAAATTCTGCTAGTCGAAGCCAAGCCAAGCTCCATGACCCTCTATCCATCCTATCAGCCTACGAGGGTCGCATAATAGGCTAATCATCATAAAACAAGATCACGCTAAAAAGGGGACATTACAACAGCTTAAGGGGTACTTGGGTGCACTTAATATATAGTTGAGCACCAAGTCCACTAAGTTTGATTAAGTTTCTTAATTTATTCTACTTAAGTTTATTTGGTATATTGAGAAGGTATCATCAAAGGCTGCAACCTTTGATGATAACCTTATATATAGGTAAACTCATTTTAAGTTAGGAAATTATAAAGCTAGAATAAGCTGTAGAAATGTATTGCCCTTTATTGTTGTTAGATTCTTTTATTAAATTCGGATGTTATATTGCTGTATTTTACTTTCCGAACTTAGCTGTAAAAGAATGCACTAGGCTAGCTGTAAAAGAACACACTAGGCTGAATGCATGTTATTAGTCATGGCAGTCCTCGTGAAACAAAAAACCAGAAAAGAATCAGATTTTACAAGGAGCTGAATTCCTTTCAGAAGGTATACAGCAGAAAATACACAACATTTGGGAGGTAAGCCTCCATACATTCAAAAAATCAGCCTCACATTAGATCACCACCCTATTGGACCAAGTTACCACCTTTTAAAAAGGAGTTTGAATTTCCCAAAACCTCTGTTTGAACCTGTAACAACAACATACTAGACCGTTGTGGTAACAAACTTGAAAACTGTATTTTAATTGAATATTTCTGTGCTATTCATACATTAATCTTCATGCAAGGGGGTTGCAATATTCCTTGGGCTTATTCATTATGTCTGATGCTAATCCACTTTGGTTGCATCCTAACATCATTCATATGACTGTTAACATCATTAGCAGGAGGTCGCTCGTCATGTGGTTAACAGTATGTTTCCAGCTCATAACTATATCCATGCATCTCTAAATGTAGGCATCATACACTACTTGAAAGATGTTAGGGTGTGGAGCTAAAAGCTTCACCTGAGGCAAACAAAGAGGTTTTCGGAGTATGCAGTCGCCGGCGTCGATAGGCCACAACAGACGTCGGTCAGGGGAAGCGCAGAAGGAAACCGGCATCGGCAGGAGATCGGCTGGCGTCGGTCACCTCCAGGAAGGCAGGGACCGACGTCGGTCGCCTGTGGCGGTCAGAACTGCTGTTGACGAACAGTCAGTTAAGTGAACGCGGAGTTTGCATGATAAAGACCAGTTCGGGTCTTTGAGCCGCTTGTCTAATTAGTGTATGCATGAGATCTATATAATAGACTCATGGGCTGTATTGTTAAGTGGAGAACTTGTAGAAGAGCTATGTAGAACTTGGAGAGTTCTTCCTATGGTGGAATCAAGTAGGATTCCCCATGTATGTAAGATCAGGTTTGATATGCAGGGTGTTGCAGTATCATGGTGGAGATCTACATGTGATAAGTAAGATCAGGTTGGTCTGCAGGGATGTGTGTATGCGAGGGTCAAACAGAGATCGGCGGGGGAGCAAGATCCAAGGTGACAACAATACATCAGGAGCAGGATCATGGTGAGATCTACTTGGAGTACCGGTTTGTACTTGATTGTATAGATGTACAATGAGGTGAACAATAGCTTGTGTTAGCTGTGTGTTGTGACCTATGAGAGAAGATTACTCTTGAGGGAAGATTACTGTAAGCCCACGAAGTGGAAGAAAGAGTGCCACCTCTTTGTTGTAATTTCCTTCTACAATGAGTTGAATATAATTGTATATTGCCTCTCACATTCTGTGTGTTTTCTCATTGATAGTTACTTGTTCTTTTGTGTAATTCCGCATGTTTAATTGCTTATACATTGGTAATCATGTGTGCTCTTAATTCTGACAAGTTGTGTCAGAGCTTTGGGGAACTTCGGTCCTATCAAAAGATATTCTAATTTTTTGAAAAGTGCAAGTTTTATGCTTTTTTGATGTCTTGGGTAATTGGTGTGGTTTCCTTAATTCAGCGAATCTTCTAATCTCTCATTAAGGCTCATTAATGAATTTTAGGGTTTTGCCAATCGTTTTAACAAGTTCTATTTTTAACAATTTCTTTCAATTATTAGTTGTTAATCATCTGGGAGTTCTCTAACTAATCCTTGGGCCATAAACAAATTCAAGTTGAATATGATCGTTTGTTATAAACTTACTTTTTACTCACATTCATCTATTATTAATATCAAATTACCTATGGAATTTTAATACATCATAATAACCAACAAAAATGTATATCTTCCCCCTATCACCTAACTTTTGCCACCTTTCTTTAGAAATTAGTTCGCTATCTTGAAAAGCCATGAATTATTAAATGTTTATTTATGCTATTCAACTACACCAGGCTTTGTTTCTTGTAACATTTTAAATTGCAATGGTAGGATAATATTCATCAAACTTATTAATCCAGTTTTGAAGAAATACATCTTATACTACTCTAGAGCTATGTTATTTGGGTACTGCCCTGGAAGCCCTCATACCTGTACCTGTGCAACTTCTGGTATTGGTACCAGTCCGGTTACTTCTCAGGTTCTATTATAATATTTCTGTCTATTGTAAGTTTGCTTTGATTTTTGCATGAACCTAGTATACTCCACATTTATACATGGTATCAAAGCTAATATAGGGAAAACTTTGTTTTTTGCAGATTCAAATGACAGATTTTCTAAAATATATAGGCTTGGAGAGTATTTTCTCAATCTTGAACAATCTAGACCCAAATCAGTATTCTGCAGTGGATTTTCTTTGACTCCACCAATGTGTTTTATGTTTTTTGCCTCTGCCTTAGCCAAAATATTTGTTAAAGACATCCTCTTTTTGACCTAGAATCAGCTTGAGATGCTACAACAATTTCATAATTTGGTGGTAAATTTCTTTTTGGCTTTCTGTAATTTGTATTTTTTTAAAAGCAAAAAAAAAAAACAAAAAAAAAACAAATATATCCAAATCATCTGAAAAATTTAGAGATAGATCACAATTTTTTTAAATCTTCTTTCACAAAATCCAGTTCAACGTCTCTTATGCCAATAAATAACAACACTAAATATTAGAACATAAGAGCATACTAGTGTTTGTTTTCTTGTTGATTATTATTTATTTGGTTTTGATGCTTAGTGGTGTGGTGGGTAGCATGGATGGTTCGTCCTATGTATAGAGAACCAAAACACTCCTATTATTTAGGTTATATGGCCATTCTGTAACAGAGTATCTTGCTACTTGGTAGATCTTACAAAACATCTTGGGAAAATTTGCTCTATCATGTCCTTTGATTTTGTAGTTTGTGCATCAAAAGTCTTTGTTGTCTTTCTTCATGTCTATCGTTGACTTCCTCATCATTCTTAGCATGTCCTTCTCGAGGGTCTCTGCAAATGTGGGTTCATCATCATTACTTGCTTCAGAGTCTGTCAATTGCTTGATTACGGGGATCACCATACAATGAAGGTGGGACCACCTTCATCTTCCTTTGTAGTGAAGGTAGTGACCACCCTATGAGCCACAATTTTTGCAACTCGAAAATTGGTTCCTTGTCTAATTTTCCCAACATTTTTTCTAGTTTTCTATTATAAGCTAGTTTAGACTTGTGCTTACCTTATTGAGTGTTGTATGTTACTTTCACATTCTTATTTTCATCTTAGTGCAACATGAATTCATTTTTGAAAACCATCCAAATTTTATCCCAAGTATCCTACCCCTTGTCGATGCATTTGTAATTGATTTATTACCACTCATTTGAGTATGGCTAGAAATGATATTAACCAATGTGTCTCATTTATTTTCCCCTTAGGGGTCCAAATTGTAATGTAGGTTCTGTAATGAAGGACATGGTTATCCAACCCATCAGTAGTGAACTTCAAAAGCTTTTGCCCTTTTGTATCAGGAATCATTAGGTTAACCATGGTTGTCCCTCCTCTTGAAAGTCTTTTCGCACTTTCTA